>RAIA01000012.1:12500-612500 GCA_003664395.1 Leishmania lainsoni | reverse complement strand
CCATTTTCCCTGCACCTCGAACCACCTCACACGTCCAAATGCTCACTTGTCTGACCTTCTTTAGTGCGCTGAGGTAATGTTTTTCGGCTTTTCTACAGTGACTGTTGTTTTCGTTCTCTCTTTCCCTCACAGAATTCGCTGACTTGGCGCATCGAGGCTTGAGGTGTTCCGTTGTGGTCGTAGAAGAGAGGAATACACATACACACGCACGCACATGGTTCAGCATCCACGCACCGCTGTCATACGAGTCTGATACAGAGCGACTACGCCTGAAACGTCTTGCTCTTCCAAGGTTTCCCTGGATTGGTAGGTTTGACGATCGTCGATTTCGAATACCCTCGCCAGCCAGCCCCCTCCCTCGTAGCCACATCCCGCGTACCCGCTAGCTACAGGGCGCAGGTACACCCTCGGTGCATCGGCGACGCTGGCTGCGGTCATCCCCGGTGTTTCCGCTGCCGCTGCTGCCTCCGCCCGCACCTCCGCCTCCGCTTCCGCACAAAGAGGATAGAGCTGGATCCTCAAAGACAAGCTGCCGCACCGTTCCGTTGGCATAACCGACCAAGAAGGTCGGTACATCGGCGTTCTCTTGATGCAACGCCGTCACTGGGCAGTTCATTGAACCTGTGCCAGTTATTCCAGCTGCTGCACCGGGAGCACCACCACTGGTGCCGAGAGACGCCGCGCCACTCATCGACACACTACCGCGGCTACCCGCACCGGCAACCGCCACATCCTGTTGCCCTGTAAAACTGCCTGCAGTAGTCGATGCCGTCGGCATCGCTGAGCCACTGAGCAGACGGGTGTGAAACTCAACCATGGCTATCTTGCCAGGGGCAACTGTGTGCGGAGGTAGCCGCGTTGTGCGCCATGCAGAGAGGCTTCCGTCCCTGTGGCCGGTGAGGAGAATCCCCATGCCGGAAGCCCACTCACTTGTTTGATAGAAGGCAACAGTGGTGATGTCGGCTACGCAGAGTACAGGACGACTTACCGCCACGCCAACGTCGCCGTTATCGTCCTTGAGCGTAACAGTGCTCACCGGGCATAGCGACGTCGGTGATGGCAACGTCCCCACGCCAAATGGCTCGCCGTTGGTGTCGAAAAGAAGCAGCGACCGAGCGGTCACGAGCGCCACGTTGCCCGACATGGTATCGATCGCAACGTCTACGACAGTGTGCCCTTCTGCAGCCTCGGGTGTTGTCTCACTAGTCGTCGATATCAAAGAATATGGCAGCGTCAGTAGAAGCTGCTGTACTCCAAGGCGACACACAAAGCAACAGCCACTTCGCTGCACGCGCCACAGAATGGGCTCGTCGTCGCCGGCGGAGTGTGTGATGGTGACGGCACGATGCCACTTCGGCTCGAGCGCAATTTTCGTAACAGGCGATCGGTGGTAGCACAACGTCCCACGCACGTGGAGCGCGCCATCGCCTGTGTCGTTGGGAAAGAGGCAGTACACCGCGCCGCTGCTAATGGCAACAAGCAGGACAGACTCACGCGGGCCAACGGCGACAGCGCTGATGCGGGCACCGTTCTCATCCCGCGGATCAAAGGCGATGGCGGAGTGGAAGGTAGCCTGTCCGGTTGCGTAGCGCATGAGGCGTGCCTCCCGTTCGTGCCAGCACAGGTAGTAATCCGTGTCCGCTACTGGCACAAGCTGCGCGTACGCACACGCGAGCTTCTTGGAGGTGCGTAGCATGCTGAAGTGCAGCACAGCTTGACTGCTGAAGCAAAACACGTCCGTCAGCGCTGGCGGTGATGGGTGCTGCAGCACGCTGCCTGGCGGGTCCCGCAGCACAAACCACGTCTGGGTCTCGTCCATGGTATGAATCAGCATCCGCACCACCTTGGGTGCCTCGCGGTGAAATGTTTGCGTGTATGTCTCACCACTAGCGAAGGAGCCAGAGGACACGAGATTGCTGAACGTGACCCCAGTCTGGTTTCCTGTTCCTGCTGCCGCTGCTGCTGACGAGGCCGTTGCCGTGGCTGAGGTGTACAAACCGCCAAGCATCGTCGCGCTTATGGCATTCGTCACTGACCACGACGCAGCTGAGCCGCCACCACCGGTGCTATGGAGGTCTGACTGTGTCATAACGCCACCACCTCCTCTTGTGGCACCGCCGTCCAGTGGCGAAGCCTTCACAACAGGTGCCAGCTCGTGATGGGAGGGGTGCAGTTTCTGGAAGAGCTGCGGCGGCGTCTGACCAAAGTTGTCTACCTCTGCGATAATGACGTCACAGTCGTGCGGCGTCTCGGCGTTTTGAAGTGCCTGCACCACTTCCTCGCCGTACGTCATGCGCTGAAACACGTTGTACCGCTCCACCGCAAGGGGGCCACGCTGACGCACCCCAAAGACGAGGTCGATCCACTGATGCAGGTGCTCGACAACGTAGGGGCATTCCAGTGCGTATCGCATCACAGCAGTGAAGACCTGCTGTGAGTTCTTCGCCCATGGCGGGAGCCGTACATCATCGACCGCCTCGCCGTTCGATTTGGTGCCGAAGTGGAGATGATCTGCGTTGACCAGAAATCTGCTGTTAACGTAGAACTCAGGGATGAGCTCCTTGCAGTCTGCCGAACCTGACATGCACGACGCGAACGACGCGGCGACGGAGTCAAAGAGTCGCATAGCGAGGTCAAAGTCACCGCCTTGGAAGAGGCGCGCGTATGTAGTGAAGGGCTGTGCACGTACGAGGAAGTACAGCACGCCGCCGCTGGTAGAGTAGTGAGTGCCGTGGTGGAACGGGTGGGCTTCGCTCTTGCCCACATCGCACACCTCCCGTGTGTTCTCGTAGAGCTTCGCAGCAGCGGTGCGCCGTGTCGCCGTTTGTGCCCCCATTGGATACGCAAAGTCGCGAAAGGTGGAGGCCGCCTCCAGGTCGAGGGTGATGCTCGTATAGTCAGCCAACACCCAAGGAAAGATGGGGTACTGGTTCAGGTCTCGGTTCGTCCGCCCCGCCACCTCGTTTAAGAAGCGCAGGTACTCGTAGTTCGAGAGCGAACCCGTCGCCCACCGAACCAGGTGTGTCCGCATACTTGCCCCTCGCTGGTTCTCGTCGATGAAAGTGCACTGCTGCGTCCCCACGACGTCCTTGAGCGCCTTGATGAATTCCTTTCTTGCGGACGGGTTCATGGACTGCTTTGCGTCCACCACGGAGAGCATTGGGCCGTTGTCATAATAGAGTAGCAGTTGCACAGCGGTGTTAAGGTGCATATAGTGTAGCGGGCGTACTACGCGGATTGAGCTGACCAGGTAGGTCCAATAGATGTTTTGGTAGTTGTAGCTCATCACCTGCCGCACCGCCTGTGCAACGCGCGTGCCGTCCTGATGCTGTCGGCGCTTTGTTGAATTGTCGTAGAACAGCTTCTGCAGCTGCCTTGCTATGGATGCTGTGCTGAATGGATTCCTGCCCATCGACTTTGTCAGCGACCACTTGCTGTCGTCGAAAGAGCCTCCTGCAGCGTTGTGGTGGCCAGGACTGCTGATGCAGTTGTTGTTGACGTTGATGTTCAGCTCGCTGGGGACGCCGCGGTTGTGCGTGTCGTCGTCATGACCGCGTGCTCACACAGGATGACGTCTCCGGCCTCTGTCACGCGTGAAAAGCTAATCACCTTCAAGGTCACGTTCGTGAGCAGGATGAGACACGGGGTAGCGTGAATGCCGTTGATGCGGAAGCCGTTACCGAGAAAACGCACCGTCTCGTGTGGTGCCACCAAGTAGCGCAGCAGCGTTATCGCAGATGGTGTGAGCGTGATCGACAAGTCCTTCAGCGCCGTGCGAAAGGCGTCATCGCCAATGTGCGGACGACAGTGGGTGCTGAGGGGCGGCACCAGCACTGCAATGTGCTGGACAAGCTCCTCGCATTCCGCAGCGTGAACCAAATCGTTCTCCGGCGGATGCTCTTCCGTTGACCTTCGTACTCCTGCTGCCAGCGCTACCGTGCCGCTCGTCTTGGTAGGAGATGACGCGCTATTCGCGTTCACCGGGCCTCTAGTCATATCAGTGTGGCTGAGCCACTAACACAGCTCAGGTCGAGTGCACCAGGTGTAGTTGTGGCGCTCGTTTCCGCCTCTTCTATCGGCTCGTTCGAGTCGCGCTCCTCGCCCCATCGCACACCTTTCAACTCGCCGTAGTTCATCTGTGGATCCATAAAGTGGTAAAGCGTGCGTTCCGCCCCTTCACCGGCGTTGGTTCGCCTAGAGGACACCCTAAGAGCCGCACTGTTGTCAGCTGGAACCCCATCCCCGGTCATTGGCATGCACCATGGCGTCGCGTGCGACGCCGTATGGTTCTCGCGCAGTGCGCACACGGAAGAAAGCAGCCAGTGCAGCTGTGATGCATCTACACGCGGTGTTGTGGCCACGAAGGAAGAGAACCTGGACGCGTAAGTCAAACGCAGAGCAGCGGGTCGATAGCGCTCCGGCACCTCCATGACTTGGATGTACCGGCCGTTGAAAGCCTTGATGCGCTTGATATACTCGCTGCGTGTCTTGATGCTGGCCTTGTAGGCAAGATCTGCCTTGGCTTTGAGGCGGCCCGACATGAGCGTATCGATGGAAGAAAACTGGTCGATGCAGTACTGATCAAACGTCGCGCAGCACTCGTCCTCGTTTTTCAGAGAGAAAACCATGAGGAAGTCGTTGTAGAGGGATAGGCGCTGCGTCAGCATGCGCATCGTCAACGCTTGTTCGAGCTCCCTTGTGCCAGCGTAGGTCTGCACAATGTGGCGGAAGATGAGCGTGATGAGACGCTTGCGGTGACGCGCGTCGGCGTCTGGCATCCATGACGGTGGGAGCGATACAAAGACGCGGTACAGTACTCGCAACAACGACTCCAAGACACCCTTGTGCTTCCATCCACGCCGAAGCACCAGCGTCGACAGTGTGTAGACGCTCTCGATAAGGCCGACGCTGGCGTCTTGGGTTGATGGTCGGTTCAGCACCGCAATGCACGCCTGCATCACCTGCCAACTCAGCTGATCCACGTACCGCTTCGGCCACCCCTGACAGAGCACGAGCAGGGTCAGGAAAAAGTGTGTCACCATCGAGAGGTCCAGCACATTGATGGCTAGCATGTCCACAATCAAGCCTGTAAAGTGGCTTAGGTTGAAGAGGAACACGTCTGAGTGTGCCCCGGTTGCCCAAGTCAAGTTGCTGTTGCTGCGGTGATGTTGTGCGTGGCCAGCACTAGCACTAACAGCCTCGTTGAAGCTCGAGGACAGTGGCACATGGTGGTGCGTCGGCAATGCCGCAGAGTTCATCGAAACGTAAGTCTGCCCAGGCACCTTCGGCGTCAGAGACGCGCTTCCGTGCTGTGAATAAAGCCCGACGCCATCATCGGCTACCATCTGCGACGTACCCAGAGGAGCGAGTCCAGCACCGCTGACACCAAGACTAACGGGGCCATTGGAGGCCGCACGGCTAGTGGACGAGATGGAGACCACTGACAGCGACGTACTCTTTGTGTGTGAGCTGACGAATGCCAAAGACTCATCTGTAGGAAACCCGCTGGCATTGCTACCCATCGATGCTCCTGCCCCTGCAGCGGTACTCAACATGGGCGTATCCCAGAAGGTCGATGCCGGCTGTCCAAGCAGAGATCCGTCGAGCCCAGCCGGTGTTGCCTTAACAGAGAGAACACTCTTCGACGAGGAGGGGAAGTGACAGTGATGCGAGGCCTGCCCCACCTCCAGGTCTCGCTTCTCCTTTACCGCGTTGCTGACGCCCAGCAAAAAGTAGCGTACGAGGGTTGTCGTCGAGTCGTCAGCAGGTGCCTTGGCAGTGGTAATGAAGAGCAGCTGAAAGAGCAGTCCTCCGCACGAGCCATAGGCTGAGCCACCTACCCAGTTCGGCATTGGTAACGTGTAGAGAGAAGAGCGGATTAGGGCACGAAGAAGGCTCACGGCATCACGGCGCACCACTTCACCCACGGATTCGATGATCTTCGTGGCGGTCATCGAATCCACATTGGAGGGAATGTCGCCACGGAGAGTAGCAGACTCAGGGGATGAATTTGAAAAGGACTCGATCGGTGCTGAGACCGCCTTCTTTGTGTCTGCTATGGTCGAGGGCATTGTCGAGGAGACCGACGTTAGGCTCGAACTAGACATCATAGAGATATGGCTACGCACCGACGTCGCCGCAAACGACATAGACGAGGTGTCATCATTGTCACCATTGTTGCCGCTTGCGTCTGGCTTTGCTGGAGAGGCTTCTTTCAAATCAGGTAGCCCTTCCGCCGCGGCAGCCGTTGTATCCCTCCCCATGATCGTTGCAGCTGCTGTGGTAGCCCTGCTGCCGCACTCCTTGTCTTGTACTTCGGTGTGTGGGTCCTGCGCCAACTCTGTCGTGCACAGCTGCAGCGATTGAGGTGGAAGTTGTGGTTTCCTTCGGTGCCTCGATGGCGCATGAGTCAGCTTGACAGGCAAAAGCCCCTCGACATCAAAAAAACAGCGCGTGACGCTGCTCACGTCGCCATCTTCGAGACTAGCGCAGCATCGCCGCTCCGCTCCAGCTCTCTCGACTTCCGCATCGTCCAGCTCCTCGCTGCAGAACGTAAAGCTTCGCTGCAGCGACTCCAAAGCCGCTATCTTGTCAAGCTGTGTCGACGACGATTCAGCAGTGCGGACGTCATGGAACTGGGCCGAGTAAGGCGCCGCTGCACCGTTTCGGAAAGGCCTACCTGCGGTTGTCTCACTGCCATCTCGGACTCCGCGTCCTCGTGCACGCTCTCTCGGTCGACGCTGCAGGCATCCACACTGCTGTTGCTGCGATGGCGCCGAGCATTATTGGCTTTGTCGCAGTGGCCATGGCCTTATCAGAGCTTGAGATACGTCGTATCGGATTGAATGAAGCAGAACTCATGCTGTCACCTGGAGGCACCTCCTCACCTTCCCCATCTCCCTCTGTGTCTTCTGCAGACTTGATGTCCCTGTCCGCTGGTAGACTCGCAGCGAGTGGAACGGGTGTGTCTTTCTGCAGCGGTTGCTGGTGATGTTTCTCTGTGGTCGTGCTCATCGTGTCAACAGTAGCCGCAACTGTCGCCGTCCCTCCTCCGAACCTCGCACTGGCGCAACCTCCATTGAGCTGATCATCTGATCCCACATGTCAAGCTGCTTCAGGAGTATGTCGCGCGAGATGTACGCCACCAGCGAGCTCAGAGCCGCCGTCTGCATCGGTGAATTCACGAAGAGGTAAAAGTTGTTCGACATGGACGCAAAATGGTGCAACGTCCGAATGCAAAAAAGTGCCCGGCATGGTGACAACTGAGGTCCTCCTCGGATGGACGTGAGTGAGGTATGAGCGCCCATCGACAACGCTTCACCTGTAGTGGCAGCCACAGCAGCAAAGAGACGTGCAGTACGGCAAAGGCACGCCGGTGCTTTCGCGAATGCACACGGAAATCCGAGCTTGCCTTCAATTGGGTGTCGATCACGTCAACTGAGGCAGCAACGGAGCTTGCGTCGCTGTCATCACCAGCGGAGTCGTGAGCGCAGCATGCGCCCAGGTGCGAGCTCATCCGTGATACGCTGTGTTCGCTGGGGGTCTGGCATGTCTGTCCCATCGCAATATCGGTGGTGTGTTCGCCAGCCGCGCTAGTCGCTGACGATGCGGCGGGGAGAAATTCGTGTGACGCTGCCGTTCTGTGCAGTGGGGACAACGGCGCGGCCCACATGTCTGGTAGCAGCACCGGCAGCTTCCACTTCGGTGCCTCGCAATAGTATCGGCGCTGCTAGCGGTGTGATCGTCATTACCGATGTTGACCGCAGGGGCAGACAACACCACAAGAGAACGCGAACCTACAGTGTGTTGAGCGGCGTTCGGACCAGCGGTAGATCGCCCTCGCATCTGTGGTCACCACAGCCACAGCCACTGGTGCTGCGACGACCAAACCCGTACGAGTCACGGACCAAATCCGACTGAGTCGTTCGTAATGTTACCCCAGTCGCTGACCTATTACGCTCACTGCTGCACCTGCCGGTCGCGGCGTCGACGCCGAGCGGACTTGGCGAGAGGGAGCTCAGAGGCGCGCAACTGTGACTGCTGGAGGCAAAGGATGCGTTTACTAGCTCTGCTGGGGCAGTGTCGGCGATGACACCGGCTTCGCTGTTGAACGCAAATCTGGCAATCTGATTGCTGCTACTCCTGATTCCACTGCTGCGCACTCTCTGGTGATGCGGAAAGCTGAGTATGGGCATTTCGACGGAGGAGGTGCGACTGTGTAGAGGCGGTGACGGATCAAGAGTGCCCGGTATCGGCGTACCCTGATGAGAATCATGAGTCGACTGCACACGCGCGCCACGCTGAAGTAACGCCGGACGCGGTGCAAGAGTCGTTGGTCTTCTTGCTGCACCGTCTGTGCCTTCACGGGACACCGTCGTGGGCACTGCACAATGCGGTGAAGGTGAGTAACGAGGAGTTGCACAAAGATAGGGGAAACGAGCGTGTTTGGCTCCGGGCTAAAGGTCCTCAGCAGACTGTCCAGCTGTTGCCGCAGCGAATGCTCGTGAGAGAGCACGTCGATGTGTCGAGCGGCACCTATTGTGAGCGCCAACAAAAGTAGAATGAGGTCCTCGTGCACCGCGTGCTCCGTCAGTACTTCCACGACAGCGGACTGGTGCTGTGCGACCTCCTCCTGCAGCACCGGATTTGCTGGACAGCCTCGAAGAAGATGCGCGTCGCGTAAACCACCGCCGCTGGGTCGGCGAAGCGCGACACACACACCGAGTACCACGGCAGGTCGACCGTGTGTGACAACGCCAACACGCAGGGGCTCTGCGAGAAGCACTCCACCAGAGTCGATAGCAGCAGCGTAGTCAAGTGATTTGCCGTACGCAGTGAAATGTCAGTTCCACGAGTAACGGCCCTCATTTCCGGCAGCACAACCTTGATCTTCGGGTTACGCCGGCTTCTCACCATACTCTCCTCGGGTGTCAGCAAGGCAACCAGAGAGATGAAGATTTGCACTAGTCCATCCTCCATATCACAAGCCACGACGACTTGTTGGGCTACCTTGACCACGGCGCGATGCAGTTGCAGCGGTGTTCGCGCAGCCGCCCCAATGAGGCTGTGCAGTAGTCGATCGATAAAGCGGTACGGCGAAACGAAACGCGCGTTGTGCCTCGCGTAGCGACACTGCGACGTGTGAAAGAGTCGGCGGACGCGCCTCAGGAGGTAAAGCGCCGTGTCCAACGGCAGCGCGGCGTAGAGGGCGAAGTCACCCAGGACGTGCTCAAAGGCAAGTCGGTTAATGACAACGCGGTGCTCTTCGTCGAAGATGTTGATGTGAGAAGAAGTCAGTTCGAGGAGCTGGTCACATGTGGTGTTTGTCATGTAGCGGGCGACATGGTTTCTCAGCATGTAGGCGAAGAGCAAGTACGTGCGTGGGTCGAGCGTGGCGGCAATCGTAGTGCGCTGCACGCATTCCAAAATGAGCTTCAAGAGGTCCTCCAGCTGCGTCGAGGACGTGACGAGGTGCATCCAGTCCAGCATGCGCACGATGCCGCCACGGGTCACCCAGAGCAGCGGGTAGTCCACCCACGATTTTGGTGGTGTTGTGTACCGGCCGACAAGCTTTGCAATTACCGGGAAGCCAGTAGGATTGGCCAGTACATTCCGCAGCATGTCGTCCTCATTCTCGAACGGCACAAAGCGGGCCATGCGCGCGGCAGAGGCCGACCACGCGCCACCACAGCGGGGGTCCTTCTCATCCTTGAAGTTGTCACTCGAACCCGCGGTGGTGCTGTTGGCCGTTGCAAACGAGAGACCAACCGTGCCGCTGGGCCCCGTGGTCTGCGACTTCACGCCCATCATCGTAAGCTCTTGAGGGATGCCCTCCTCCCGAATCTTTGCAGGAAAGGCGACTGGGCATCCACCACCCGTCGTTACACCACGCCTGTCGCCGTCGTTTGCAAGCTCCGCCTGCACTTGCGATCGGCTCAATGGTTGTGCCCAGAGCGTGATGTCGCCCATTGAAAAGAGCGGCGAAGTGTCAGTAGTCAACAACGTGGTGTGCTTGAGCACATCATCTGTGAAGCCGACGTTCACGCGCGCCGCCGCACCTGCAGCGAAGTACGGAAACGTCGTCGTGCCCACCTCGAAGCCGCTGATGTAGACATCGCAAACGTGAGTTGGGCGCAGAACGGCGCAAACGTGTACCCATTTGTTTGGGCTGAAGTTCTGCAGCGCATGGCTCTCGTTAACTGTGATGCGCCGTCCATCGTTCATCGCCAGCTGAACGCTATCGCCACCGAAGATAAAGAGGAACGCGGTCGTTGTCAAGCCGCGCAGTGTGGAAGTGACACCACCACTATCGCTCAGGACACCTCGGAACTCGAATAACGGGATTGTGCTGTATAGCCGATCAAAGTTGAACCAGGTTGAAATGCTGAACCCCTTGTCTGGCCACAGCCCCACGCTTACCTGCACACCACCGTGAGACGTGAAACGGAGCGCGCTGCGCCGCGGCGAGCGGACCAAGATGGGCTGCCAAAAGCGCTGCAGGTCCGCTGCGGTACCGGTGAACGGCAGTTGCTCCTCCACGTAGCGTCCCGAGAGCTCCAAGTAGGGAAGCAGTTGTGTCAGCTTGTGATCGAGAATGAAACCGAGAAGCCGCTCGGAGCTGACAATGCTCGTGCACTTCAGAATGCGAAAAAGAACCTCGACAAGGTTGGTAAAGAGCGAGTCGCTGTGGCCCTTGGCGAGGGTCAGTAGCGACGGAAGCAACTCCAGGAAGATGGGCTTCTCGGCCGCACAGTTGTAGAGGGCAATGCGGAAGCTGCCAATAACCTGCATCTCTGTGCAGTGTGTTTCTGGGTCGCAGGCGTTGGTGTAGCCGCTCTTGGTACTGCCAAAAGTGCCCGTGGAGGCGTCCAGCACCGCCTGGGTGACGATGGTGAAGTACTCCATGCCCTTCAGCTTTGCCAGTCGCTCCGTAACGCTAGCAATGAAGTTCGTGCTAGACAGCTGCGGCGGCTTGCAATCGCCAGACTCAAAGGCGGCGAGGAACTGAAAGAGAAGTGGAATCACTCTCGTAAAGTTTGGTGTCGACTGGGGTGAGTCAAGCACACGCGCAAGGACGCGTATGGCCGCATCAACGCAGCCGCCGCACTGCATCCACAGTCGCCGTTCGCGCCGTGTCACCGGTGTCAGAGATCTTGAGGTCAAGTACGCCGATATCACCGAGAGCGTCTTCGTGAGTAGGAAGGCATTGCTGTCGACAATGACGTCCGTGTAGAGTGGATATACGGACGGAATCTCCAGGGAGCATGTTATGCACTCACGGCCCAGGAGCGAGAGGTTGCTGTCGCGCTCGTAAAGAGCGAGAGCACCGTGGACAGCCCGGCAGGAGAAAGCAGATCTTGCGAGCGGCTCAACAGCACCCGAAATACCAAACTGAGTGCCTCGACGGTGTTGCCGCACTCTACCATGTCGGTGTCGACGGCCGTTGCGGTGGTAAGACCAGCAAATTTGGTTGTGCTTAACAGGGAATGACTGGAGGAATTGCGCTGAGGGTCCATCTCGGCATCGTGTTCGGCGGCGTTGAGACCGCTATCACTACTTGGCGGTTGTGGGCCGACATGTGCCATAGACTCCGCTGCAGCAGTCGATACTCCTAGCTCCGTTGCTGCCACCGAGGAGCTGAAAGTGTGTGTGGTCGATGATGCCAGGAATGAAGAGGACATGACTCCAGCGGCACCGTCCGCCACGGAAGGCGCCCGTGTGTGTCGCGCATTGGCCCTGTCTGCAGAGGAGCATGTCACAGTCGGCGTCGTGCCGGACGGTGCTGCTACGCCAGAAGGGGTGCCCCTGAGTGTTCTGCTGCGTCCTTCGGCAGCGACCCCCGGGCAACAGCGCGGCTCATGAGGAGGAGCAGCACCTCCATCGCATGTCGATCGATGTCCTCATCACACTGTGCACCAACGAGGCCGATGAGCCACAGAACGACGACGCGTGTAAACCAGCACTCAAGGGCAATGCCGAGCTGAGCAACGCCGTCAGTGCAGAAGTAGAGCGGCAGTTCCGTGAGCGATGCCACGTCACTCGTCAGCGGTATTACACCGAGAACTTTAAAGGTCTGCTCAAGTGTCTGAATTACCTTCGGTACAAAGTCCATCAGCTCCTGCTGTGTTAGGTGCGTACGGCCGCCTGTCACGCTGCTGCTGCTGCTGCTTCTGCGCACCTGCTGCTGCTTTGGTAGCGTTGACAAGCTCGCCACAGCGCTGCCCAAAGCACTCTGCTGCTCTTCCTGCGAGCCGCTGAAGGATGTGAGCAACGCTCCTTCACGATCCGCAGCCGCAGGTGTCGACATCCCACTCAGCTTTATGTTGTACTGGAGCTCGCGGAGGAGCAGTGTCAAGTAATTGCGGATGAGAATGTGACCCTCATAGAGGCGAAACACGTATTTATCGCGCAACACAACGCTGGGAAGAAGCAATCCTGCCCCGAGACGAACGTCCACACTGAGCTCCACGTCCGCTAGCACGAGGTTTAAGATGCGAACCAGCTCTCTCGCAAGCGCCGTGTAGGAAGGCACGTCACGCCACTCTGAATACACCGGTCTCGCCCTGTGCTTACGTCGGTGATGACGACCATTGCCACCACCCTTCAGCGCGTGGTAGATCCTGTTGCCACGTTTCCATGGCAGAGGGTAGCCGCCACTCGCGCCAAAGCTGGGCTTCGACAGTAGTGAGCCAACACCACTGCCCTCCAGCGTCCCCCTCGCACAGCTGAGAAGATTATTGTCGTCACTGGTGCGGCTGTCACTACTGCTTTTAATGCTGGGGCCCGAGTCGCTCTCGTAGCATGAGTAGGAAGAGACGTCCGTCGAGGAGCTTGACAAGTTCCGCTCCGTGTCGTTGTTGTTGCCCTCATTTGCAACACCGTGCTCGGTGGTGGCAGCGGCGCTGTCTGAAGTGCTATTTCTAAAGAACGACTTCAGAAAGGACTTAGCGAAGCTCTTGCCGCCGCCTGCACCGACCTTTATCCTCTTCTTGTTACCGCCGCCATCTTCACACTGCTGCTGGCGACTTGGATGCTGCGGACTCGAGGGCTGCTGGTCGAGAAACGACTTCGTACCACGTGAGGCGATGATGCTGGAGCCACCCAATTCATTTCCACGGCCGTTGTCCGTCCCCATGCCAATGCAAGAGCCCCTTTGGCTGCCTCCGTTGCCGTCCAGGCCGTCATCGAGGTTGTCGCTACATTCCACATATTTTGCAATGCTCCGCAGGTCTCCAAAGCTCGAGGTGACGAAGAGATTGACGGCGGTGTTGAACGTCGGCACACTCTCCACAGTATCCTTACCGATGCCTCGGTTGGGCAAGGTCGTGCCCACCGCTTTGACCACGCTGGTGTTACCGCGCCCCTTTGTGGACTTCGCCGGCAGAGTCGGTCGCCTATCCAGCATGCAGAGGGAGTGCAACACACGAAAGAGCGTCTGGTCGCACTCCAAAATGCGCATCGTCGCCACCAACACCGCGTGCACGTCGGTTTGCAGTACCATGTGCACGATCTCTTGTGATATGTGTTCACGCAGCTGCGCGCTATCCATCGAGGTGACCATGGTCTTGTTCTCCACCATCGTCGTGGCTGGAAGCGGGTCCATCACACCCCTGTGTATGGTAGAGGTGCCTTCTGCGTCGAGCTGCATGAATGGAGATGGTCTGCTGCTCAGCGGGGATGCCCTTGAAAGCCGTTGTGTGCCCTTTCTGTCTCCCTTCTGTGCCGCCTTTTCTGCTCCGATGGGTGTTGAAGTCGCAGGCGCTGAAGAGGTGCTCCCTAACACCGCTCGCACCGGCCTTTCAAAGTCCATCCCTTGCATCAGTAAGAGCAGGAACTGGAACAACACCATGATGTTCTCATACATGGCCACTACCTGTGACAGCGGTGGCGACACTGCCGTCACGTCACCGACCTCGATGCTCTTCTTGCTGAGCAGCAGCAAATTGTTGACTGTAGAAAGCACCATCCAGTGCGCGTAGTCGCGTGTCATCCGCATTACCTCGATCACGATGTCAAGGGCGGCAAAGAGAAGTGAGTCAAAGGCGTTCTCACGTCCTCCAAGAATAAGTGCCTTCAGCTGTGGCGTCGACAGATCGGGCAAGTCAAACGCCCACGACGTGCCCGCACTGCTACTTGTAGCAGAGGTGCTAAGGTTGTGCGCCAGCGAGGCGACCGCGGCACTGTTTGGAGACGTTCCGGTACCTTCTCTTAGCATCTGCTGTGAGTGCTGCTGAGCGCGCGAAGCAGTGAGGATGGTAAAGTAGCGTGTTTTGAGGTAGCCTGCGCCAGGCGGCCGCTGCGGGATGGGGCTAGCCCGCATCGAGGTGCGTTGCAGCTCATCACGGTCAGTGTCTCCGAAAGGGGCGCCGTAGCTACTGCAACTATTGTCTGTGATCACCGCGCTTGTGTGCTGCCCAGGAGCGTCGCCGGCTGTGACTTTGGCACTCTCCGCGATGGGGCGCTCGTCCTCATACGGCCGAAGCAGATCACCTAGTGAGATGCGCAGCTTGAGCCCGTAAAACATGTGTGTGACACATGCCACCGGCTCTGAGTAAAGAAAGGCCTTGGCACACGCTTCGTTATCAGTGCAGCAGCCCAAGATGCAGCGCAACGTGTCGTGAGTTGCGTAGACATAGGCGCTAGGGATCGCTCCGCCGCTGCGGGCCAGCCGCGCTGCCTCATCGCAGAACCATACGTAGACGTGCGACATCCAGATTAAATGCTGGCCAGTGAGGACGTGGTTGCAGATCGTGTCAAACACCCCCAATGCGGCACCAGCATTGTCGCGACCGCTTGTGTCACTCAGCATGATGGTGCAGTTCTTTAGCGAGCAAAAGACTCGCATCAGAAAGAACAGGCGATCCTGTGCGAGCAGGGCGACATGGTGCATCCTGGCCTCCTTTCCACTGCCTGCGACAGCGGCACAGCTTTCCTGCAGGAAAGTCAGAAGTATGCGCGCTAACTCTGTCACCATCAAGCCTGGGTCGCTTGTGACGTACGACATGAGAGACAACTTCTGTGCGAAAATGATACGACTCATTAAAAACGCGAGCTCTGCCCACAGTCGCCGCTCGGATATGCTGTTGCTGGCACCGCCGGCAACTTGCTGATCCTGATGCTCACTGAACACGGTCGACGGGGCCACCGTCGCTGCAAGGGCAGAAGCGCTAGAGACATGTGGCCTTGCGGCTGTAGAGCCTTCATGGCGACGGCGCACCTTGTCATAGTCGAGTAGTCTGCGGATGCTGTTAAACAGCTTCTCCACACGGCCGAGGTCGCGCTCTGAGAGAGGCTGCATGGTAAGCTACAAGCAAATAAAAGCAAAAAAAAAACGGAAAGGATATCCGATGTGTAAAGCGGGCAAAGGTAACGGGAAAAAAAACGGAAGCAGCGTTGGTTCACCTCCGGTGTGCTTTCGTATTTGGCGTGTGCTCCCCCCTCTCCGCAGCCTCCTTTCCCATCCGCCCGGTACGGTCGATGATCTCTCGATCTCTCTGTGCTCGTGGTCGTTCGCGTGTGCCTCTGTTTAGCGTGAATATAATTGTGCGCGCACACAAATACACGCACAAAGAAAACACCCGGGGTGATACCAATGACGAGCGTTTGCCACGAATCCTGCAACGTGGAGATGTTGCACGGTGAGGAGGGGGGAGGCGGGTGACGGTTGCAACGCTTTAGTCTCCCCCCGTCACCACCAAAAAGCGCAGGTAGGAGGTGCACGGTATGAGAGACGTGAAATAGGAGAAGGAGAGTGCCCAACGAGCCGAAAGAGAAGAGGGCAGTGGCAGGCGCCGAGCGGGGCACACGCTCTCGAAAGACTTGAACTAATTGTGAGGGACAGAGCGAAAGGAGGAGCAACAACAACGAAAAAAAAAACAGCAGACAACGACGGAAGGTACTATGACGTTGGGCGCAACTGATGTTCAGACAGGGAGGGAGAGCGCAGGGCTTGCAAACTCAAAGAAACGACGAGCTGAGTCACGAGGCTGTAACTAAGAGCAACGAAAGAGAAGATACAAACAACGAAAAACTGATGAGCACCGATATCCAGTGAAGCAAATGAGAAAGCACAAAAGAAACGAGAACAGAGAAAAGGCGAAAGGGGAAAAATGAAAAGTGTAACTCTGCACAAACACACACAGATGCAGACACACGAGGACCACCTCAAGTTGAACTGGAAAGGAGGCTAGCAAACACTCAACCCTATATCGAATGTGGGCGAGTGTGTGAAGTGCACTGACAGGAAGTTGAATCACCATAAGGACTGCGTACACCCACACACACGCACACGCACCAGGGGCGTAAACCGTTGTCGCGTTGAGATGAGCAACATCCACAACAAGGCATAGAAAAGGAGGTGCAACCAGCCCCCCCTCCTCCCCAAAGAAACTAAGAATAATAGCAGGAGTCGTTTGGCTGTCGTTTGCCTTGCGTAAGCGTAGAGGTGAAGCACACGTGTGTTTGTTTCTTTTGGTGGTGGTGGTGGTGTGTGTGTGTGTGTGTATGTGTGCTGGCAGGGGCGACGACAAGAAAGGGAATGGAAGGAAAGATGGCGAAGATGACGTGTCTGAATCAGTGGTGGGGAAGAAAAGCGTAAGGCACTTATTCAGAAATGGAGTGGGACGTGCAGCGCTGATAGACGAAGAGTGAAGGGAAGGGGGAAAGGAAAGGAAAGTAGGATGCTATAGCTCATCGCTGCGCATGTGTACAGTCAGTGGCTGATGCAAGCGTCTTATCTGAAGCGCATCATTTCGCTTCCTAGATCATCATAAGCCATACTCTTGCTTTTCCTTTTGGGGCTCATCACTGAGGTAGATGGGGTTCTCAGCTAGCGTGTGGGTCGTGCGCCGTGGCATGAAGGAAAGGGCTAGTGGAGAACGACAGTCGACCAGCAGAGCTCGTCTTCTCTGCTCGGCATAAGCGTGAGGTATTCTATTTATTTCCTTGCTGTTCGCTCTTGTCCTACTGCTGAACCGGTCGGGGTTGTTCAGGCGTGGGGGGGGCAGAGAGGCAAAACGAAAGAGGAAAAATGCGGGAGCGGGAGGGGAACCAATCAGCTCGCTCTCTCCTCTACGATCATATACCAACATACAGGTGAAAAGAGACACTGAGTAAATGTGTACGTGTGTGTACGTGTGTGTCGTGTGTGTACGTGTGTGTACGTGTGTGTCGTGGGGGAGTGAGGGGAGACAGAAAGGGGCAAAATAGAGGGAGGCCTATCGTCTTGCACGGCACGCTAACAAACAGAAAGAGGAAGAAAACCGAGCGAAAAATAAAAAGACGGCAGCGACGCCCGGCACACACACGCAAGGCCACAATCGTAATGAGGGGGATATCTAGCGAATGGAAAGGAAGACCAGAAAAGGAGCGGCACCTGCAGTCCCCCCTTCCCCATCTGTGGGGGCGCCTCTCATCGAAGGGCACACATCGGTGACAGAAACACACTGAGAGAGAGAGAGAGAGAGCGAGCGAGAATGAGCACCACAGGGTCAAGATCTTCTCCCCGTACAGCCTTCCGAACGACTCTGTCCTTTGTGTCTCTGTCTGTATGTCACTCCCGCTCTTCCCTTTTTCTCGCCCTCAGACAAAGACACCACGTGCCTGTGCCTGTGTGTGTGCGCCTTTGTGACGCAGTCGACCTCCTCCTCCCCGCGTCACAAAGGCGCACACACACAGGCACAGGCACAGGCACAGGCACAGGCCGACACCCCAAAACGCACGCACAGTCATCCAATAAGGAGGTCAGCGACGACAAGCATCACCACAAGGAGAGTACACGGAGAGAAGGGGGAGTGCGAGGCTGAAGCTACACACAGATATAGAGTGAGAGACATACAAACATCTATCTATATGCTAAAGAGCATCTACAACACACCGACAAGCGCCCCACACACCCCATCATGGACTCGAGAAACAACAACAAAACGAGGGTTTCACTTCACCACGTTGGTTTCCTGGTAGCGATGGATTGCAGCACCCATATGCCCAGGTAGTTTACACGTAGATACTTGCCCCACATCACATCAGCAGACACACGCACACAGACGTGGGTGTCCAGTGTTGGATCGTGTTGACTCAAATACGGCGCAGCGCCTTCTTTTTCGACTTCTCCACCTTGTCAGTCGCTGCAGTGGGCCCTCGGTGGCAATTCGCCTCCGAAGGGGCCAACTTACGCGCGGAAGCCGACGGCACGCTGTCGCCTGTCGTGAGCGATAACGAGGCACCAGCAGTAGTGAGAGTGGCGCCGCTGTTCGCATCGACGTCCGTCGATATATCAGCCGTGGCTGAGCTGGACGCCTTCGCTGTGTCGGCCTCTGAAAGCGTGAACCGTGGCACACCATTCGGACGCGCGGCGTTTATGGCGGTGTACATGGCAGCCTTGCGCTCGTATGTCGCGTACTCCTCTAAGATCAGCCTGCCAGCCTCCTCATTTAATGCGCTCTCCGGATTCGGCTCAATCAGCAGGCAGCGGATGACGGCAAGGATGTGGCGCAGCCCAAGAGTCGGGCTCCAGTCACGCTTCAGTGCATTCACGCAGATGTCGCCACGCTCGGAGATGTTGGGGTGGAAGATCTTGGTGCGGAAGAAGCCCTTCGGCGGCACCTCTGGATACTGCTCGTCAAACACGAGAACAACGTGAAAGCGACCAGCAGCAAACGGTGTTCCCTCCGGGCCGTCAAGGTCGACGTGGTATTCGCTTATTGAATCGGACGGGCGCACTTGTACACCGTCGATAGGATGCTCTTGCACCTCCTGCATCTGACGCATCAGAGTCCTCATGCCAGCCGCTGTCAGAGGCATTACCTGTTCCTGCTGCTTGTGTGTGTGTGTGTGTGTGTGTGCACTGAATATAAAAAACGCTGTCCAGCGACAGACTGAGAAGAAGAACGAGCAAGTGAGCGAGACTGTGGGGGAGGGGAATGGGAAGAAGAGATGATTGAGGAAATAGAAGAACGCTAGCAGAGTTCGCAATGAATACGAGCGGCGTTTGATCGTTGGTCTGAAAGTGTGTGTGTGTGTGACTAAATTTTCTTTCAATATCGTCGCTCTGGTGGACGTGTACGCTACGCCGTCAAGCCACGGCAGGAGAGATGGAAGGTACGTGAGGTGCACGAGGGATCCGTAGGAGATCCACGCCATACACACACACACACACAAACGCGTGGACAGAGGAGACAAAACAAACGCGCAAGAGCAGGCGGGAGTCCGTGAGAAGTTAAGAACGTTGAGCAAAGCTGAAGGAGAGAGCAGCTTATCGACGACACGCTTAGGTGGAGTCCACTAGCACGCAGCACATTCTGAGAGATGCACTGACACGTTGAAGCTTCTTTAACTCGAATGGGGTAGGTAGGTTGGAGGATGATTGTGTAACGCCAACTCGACCATCCTCCCATCCTGCCGGCTTCTCCCATGCAGTTCATGTGAGGAGGAGAACGCCACTTGCAACTTCTTCCTTCACCTCTCTCCCTCACAACTCGCCACCAATGGCCCAGGAACAGCCGTGGCACTGATGCGCACACCTAAGGGCTGCTTCACTGTCTTTGTTTTTTTGCCGCCGCTGCTTGACATTTAGCGCGGCGTTCTCGCTGCGAAAAAACGCGACGCCAACGCACACCAAAGTAAACGAAAAGATGAGCGTGAAGAGCAACGCATGGAGCTGTACATGTGCACTAACGCGCTGTAGAAGAGAGGCGCTGTGGTTAGTGGGCTTAATGGCCTCTTCTCTTGCGCCCACGCCACCAAACGAAGGAGAAGGCGCGCAGGGGAAGAGGGAGCAAGCGAGGCGGTTCGCATGTAGGCACTGGCGACGAGGATAAAGAGAGGCACTGGCGAGCATATGCACGCACAAGAGGCGATTGGGGCATACAATGCCTACGGTACGGCGGAGGAAGGTAGCGTAGTCATCAGAGAGGTGTACCGGGAGAGAAAGAGAGACTTCTGGTAGTACTCGGCTGACAGAGGTGGGGAAAGGAAAGGGGCTGGGGGTAAAGTCAAAGGCTTCAAAAGGAATCGGTACCTTTCGCGTCCATTAAGGGTGGAGGAGAGGCGCATCAATCAGCTCGCTCCCACTGCAAACGCACGCAGGCATACAAACCTATAGCGCCCCACACTTACGCGTACCACGTCAGAAGAACAGAGCGATACATGTATGTCCATAACGAGCCGGCGCAGCTAGGCGTGTGCGTGTACGTGAGCGAGCATGGGGAGCGAAGGAACAATATACGAAGAAAAAATGGCGAGCATGCGCTCATTTCCCAGTCTTCCTTCAACACTCCCTCACATCTCTACCTCCGTTAGGGCTACATCACGAAGCCGGTGCGGCAGCGCTGTGCTCGCGACGACCAAATCGACGCCGCTGTGCATAAGCTGCTTCAGCCGGAATTGGCGCTCGATGCTCTCCTCGATCTCCACTTCCCGAATGCTGTAGTGGGTCTGCAGCGCGTTTACTACTTGATGTACCACAGCGCGCTCGGTGACTTCGCGCTTGAGCAGTTCCTTGCGTGCCCGTGGCTCGTACATAAGGCGCACCAAGCGCATTTCAAACTCGGTTGGAAATGCAACGCGTTGGCGCATTTCCTCGTTCCTGATTGTATTCCGAAACTCCTGCTCGACTTCCACAAGGTTGGCAAAGCGGTTCAATCCTGTCACTCGCCCACACACACGTGTACGACTCATGGCGGAGCCGAACGCAAGTGGGAAGCGCTCAACCTGCTCCTGCAAGCGCAGCAGCACCACCCCCACCCATGCCGCCACTTGCGTCCAAAGAAGCTCCAAAGTGCAGCGGTAGTGATGCTCTTGCTCAACAAGGGCCATCATCATGAACTGAAAGCGCCGCTGCAGCGTCTGGCTCGCCGCGTACAGCGCAGTACGGGCCTCATGCTCCATGTCCTCCATCTTCGCCAGTTGGTGAACGTTGTGAAGCTTTCGCGCACGGTGAATCTCGATCCAGCTGTGTAGGAACTGCTCAAGCGGTAATGTGCCGACGGAGAGTAGGCGGTGCTCGTACTCGCATGGTTTCTCAAGACAGGAGCGAAATGCATCTCCCTCCTCCGTCCTTACACCACCACGGAGAATGCTCTCCAGGAGCTCCAGCCGGTAGACAGCCATCGAAAACGCCGGGTGTGGTGGTGGTGTGACTAGTTCTTGGTCGTTCCCCCCTCCCACTTTCCTCTCCACCCCACGAGGATGTGGAGGAGGTGTTTCATGAAGGGCAACACAAGAGGCATCCGCGTCGTCCAAAGCCGAAAACACCTCAAAGGGCGTGCCCAACGCCGCTCTCGATGCGGTGAAAACGCCTGAAGAGTTGAGTGTGTCCGAACCTGTGCTGTTCGCCAGGCAGGCGGCGCCGTACTCGGCGCTGCCGGAGGTAGGGCAGTAGTAGGTGCGCCACACCGTGCTTGACGCCGGCAGACATCGGAGTGCCTCCTTTGTTTCCTCAGCCTCGAGTAGCTCGCGCGCCAGGCACTCCTGACGGGCGAGCAGGAACACCCACGTGCCGCGCTGTACGTTTCGCTTGTTGTACATGTCACTCGACCCCAGGGCTGCTGCCTTGGGAAGTGTAGCTTCGAAAGGATGATTGTGGTAGTGGTGTCGTAGCTGTTGTTGGAATGGCGTGAACACGGATGCAAGGCAGGGTGCGGTGCCACCGCTCGCATCTCTCCCGTCGTCGCTGCCACACAGATTCGGAGAGGCTAGGGTAGGCGTCTGCAGTGCGTGAGGCTGCCGCTGCTGCGTTGTCACGCTAACCATTGCTCTGCTGCCCTTCTCCAGCTGCGAGGAAAATGAGGACAAGGTGGACGGCACCTGGTACACCGCCATGGGTGCTTTAGCGGTGAAGTCCAACAACGGGCCGGGCGCCGTGCGGGGTGCCTCAAGAGGCTGTCTGAAGGATTCTGTTTCCTCTAGCTCTCTCTGCACCTGAGCGCCAGGCGGCGGAGTTACGGAGGCCCCCTGTCTCAGAGAAGCGGCTTGGTAAGGCCGTGGCCGGTGAGGATGCTGTAACAGCAGAGGCGCTGTAACTGCCACGTTCGGCTGCGCCACTGGTGGCCGCGTGAAATCAAGCCCTGCGCGGGCTAGCGAAAGCGATGCGGCTCCGTTGTTGCCGGCTTTTGGTTTCCTGGAAGACAAGTTCGTGGTTGTAACAGCTGTTGGCGGCGTGTAGACGAGCGACTCGATCGCATCTTCGGCGTTGTAGAGCACTGACAGGGGCAACGAGTGGCCTTTTGAAGTGTGGCCCGAAAGCGCGTACTGGGGGGGAAGGTATGCATGGGCCGAGGAGTCAGGTCTTGATGTCTGGTGCTGCTGGAACAAGAGCTGCGCATCGGTGGTGAAATATGGATGTACCACACGGGGAAGCACACGGTGTATCGCGTACGACGTGTACGTAGGCTTCTGCAGCACTGGAGGCTGAGCTGCCAAGGTGTCGCTGTCCGCGTGATCAATTCCACTGATACCGCGCGGGCGCACCATACGCGCGCTATCCAGGTCGCCGGAGCCACACCGCGAGGGCAGTGCGTGGCGCGCACATTCGCAGCTCACCTGCGTACCGTCAGTCATGGACTTCACCTGCGTCCGTGGTCCCACCAGTGGCAGATAAGCCGATGATGGTGACGCTGCTTGAGCACCGTGCGGGGGACGTGATCCGCCGCTAGTGGCACCAGGCGCGCGCCCATTTTTGCCCCCTGCACAGCGTAAAAAGGGAAGCGCCGACCCTCCATGTTGCCCTGGAAGGGTGACAGCCATAGCAGGGGTGGTATGAGCGGGCTGCGTGTCGTACCCGCCGAGAGCATAGCTGGTGTGCTCGACCTCCACCGGCGAGAGCGCAATCGGCAGCGCCTGCGCTGCGAGCGTCGTCGAGTTTGGGTACATCACCGTGGCAGTTGTGCAACCCTCCTGAACATTACATTTGTCGTCCACCAATGGTCCCGTACGGTGCCCAACGGCAAGAGGATCAGTGCACCTCGGTAACAACGCGTCATTACTGCTTTCCTCAACCACCGCCGAGTTTGGCGTGAGCTTGACTGATATATTCAAGGAAGAAGACGAGGGTGAGCAGTTCATCGTCGCTGAACAACGCGCCACATTTACGTACGGACGAGGGTCCATGTGCGCGACTTTACGTGAGTGTGTCAGAGATAAAAAGAGCCCCGAGTTTCAGCAGAGAGCTGAGCAAATACCTCTCTTTTCCCAATCGAGCGAGTGCACGCTCTGCGCTTCCGTATGGTCTCTTGTCTTGCACTTTCCGCCCTCATCACAGGCGAGGGACACAAAGGGGGGGGGAAAGACCGAATACGCGAATAAGAGTGTACAATGGCGAATACCGTGGGCTATAACGACGAGAGGGGACAAGGAATAACGGTAGTCAGACGGCGAGGTGAGATATGAAGGCGTAGCAACCTGATACATCGACTCTAGGAGTGAGAAGTGTGAGTAAAGGGGGAGGGGCGCAAGCAGAAGTAACCTCACCATCTGGCAAGGGTAGTGCTTCTGCTTGATTCTTCCATGTTGCGAAGCTCAGTCGCTCTCCTTAGCCCCACACAGCATGGATATGTCTGGCAAGCATTAGCGGCCACCGCTCCGATCTATCTATCTAATATATGGAAGTGTGTGTATGGGGTCCTTCCCTCTTACTTCTTTCCGATCTGTTTGTGGTATGAACGACTTGCACGTGCACAGCATGGACACCAACCTCCCTCTCCCTCTAGTTGCATCTTGGCGAGCGCAGGAGGCGCGACGGAAACGACTTCAGCGGCACAGGCACAGACGACGCCACGCTTGAGTTGCTGCTGTGCTCGTAAGCAGGCGTGAAGCCTGTCTTTTCCTCGTTATGATCGTTGCTGCGCAGAGAGAACTCAGGGAAAGAACAACTCGTGTAAGTCAAGGAGAACATTGGGGAGGGGAGAGGTGTGCTCAGAGGCACAGTTGTATGGGTCTCCATTTTCGAAATCTATGAGGCATGTCAGCATCTAGGCGAAACAAAGAGAAAAGGGAAAACAAAAGGTAGCGCATAAACTTGCAGTCGTCATGACAGTGGTTTCTCTCCACAGCGATCTTCCTGCTTCGCTCCCCCTCTACTGCTTTCTCTAGTAACGTAAAAGAGCTCGTGTGGCGTGCGAAAGAGCTTCATTTCGATCAAGCAGTTCCTGCAGTCGCGCCCGCTGCGCCGCAACCTCGGTCTCTTCGCTGTTACAGTATGCCTGCATCGTTCGCTCCGTCTCTACCAGCCCCCACACTATACCAGTGTCGTGCAGAGAGCCTTGAGGCTTCATAGTCTCAGAGACGGAGAGGCAGACATGCGGAGAAGATGTCGGCTCACTTGGCAGCTGATGATACGATGCACTACTGCTCGCCTCTGCAGGCCAAACTGTCGTGTTCAGCACTGTTGCCACACGCTCTTCGTCGTCGTTCAGCGCACCAAAAGATGTGGCCAGCGAACACGACCGCAAACTTGGCAGGAGACGCACAGATTCATCTAGCAGCTGATGCTCCATGAGAGACGTGCTTGTCGCCATGGCGGAGATGCTAGCCAGTGATGCGGAAGTCCCGTGGTGAGCAATGGCGCGTTCGTCTGCATCACTCAGAACGGTGCCACGGCTCTTCGCCTGCCGCTCCTGCGGTTCGTTCTGCAACGCAGCCACTTCTCTTTCACCACCCGACACCCCAGCATATACGCCGTCGTAGGCGGCGGGCTCACACAGGTGCACAGCCCGCCAGTACACATATCGACGAAACGGGAGTGCGTAGGCCAAGTAGCGGTGCATCGCGTGTCCAGGATAGCACTGCGATGCCCGCATCCTGCACCGTGTGGCGTTGCGCAACACACATGTGGCCAGCAGCTGCGCTTCGTCCACCTCGTTCACACCGGGAACGAGGGTAAGAAGGGTGCGATCATCAAAGTGGACACGAATGGTGCCGTTGGTGAGCGCCGTAAAGGTGCCAATGCCCTCCAGCCGGCTTGTCAGGTAGACAACAGAGACATCAGAAGCGTTGTTGGAGGCGCTAACTGGAGCGACTGAGTGGACACCTTTGTTCCCTGAGAAGCCGTGTGTACTAGACGACCAGCACGACGGCGAGGCCGTTGATGGTTCGGTGCAGCAGTACGCAGCGAGTCGCGGTTTGTCTGTCGATGTGCTGGAGACGTCAGCCGCACGCAGGGCAGCGCAGTTCACCTGGGAAAGCTGAATTGCGACGTCAACTACAGAGGCAATGTAGCGGCCGAGGCGCAGGCAGCGCACCGCGTCGGGTGTTTCCAAATTCGCCATTCGTCCACACGTCGCAGTGCTACCTACCGATGCGAGAGACGGCGCCACGCCTGCTGCGCTATAGTTAGCGTCACTGCATCGAGTAACGTGTCGCTCGCTTGACACCAAGGCTGTGGTAAGCGCCTGCAAGACAGAGCACGGACACGCGGGTGTGACTGGGTCTGTGGTATCACCGTCCTGTAGGTTGTCCGTTGAAGATGCTGACAAGCAGTAAAGGCTTTGTGGATCGATGATTGCGAGAGACAACGCCACCCGAGGCGCCGTTGTAGCAGCAGCGGCGTCCGTGAGGCCTTTTCTGTCTCCCTGTGAGGATGACCAGGAGTTGGGGTCAACACGAAGGCGGCACCGCAGCGGCGCTACCCTTGACGGCAAGCGCCTGTCTGCTGTCGCTACAGCTGTCGCAGGGTCGTGCGCCTGGAGTCGATACACAACCGGTGCCGGTGCAGCCACACAAGACGAAGACAAGTGAAGACGATGGTGTTTGATCGTGTAGCCCTGCCCTTCGAGCTTGGTTCGCACGACGCTGCCATCTTCGGCTACCCAAGCCACTACCTCGGTACCCCGAAGAGGTGCCGCCGTCGAAGTACCAGTGACGGAAGCGACACTGCAGCTGGTTGCGTTGATAGCAGTGCGTACAGTGGTCCCCCGTAGCAACCAGTAAACGGCGGGTGGGTTCTCCCTACCTGCCCTACAGTGGTTCGCCTCGTACATCCAACGAACTTGCGCACCAGGTGAGTGAAGCGCCCGCATCGCGTCCACAGCGCGCGCTGTTCGCGGTGCAGCGAGGTGCGACGCCTGCGATGCGGACAGTGGTGAGAAGCGGCACCGGTTGATATTACGGTGCTGATTCAGCTCACCACTCCAGCGATGCGGTTCAGGCAAGCAGCCTTGCCACGTAGAAGAACCGCCCACACTGCCGTCGTGTTCCGCCAGTACAGCGCTGGCAGCGGTGTGGGTCACTGACACTGACGCCGCATTGAGTGCCCATGCTTCCTTATCTGCTTCAAGAAGCTCTGCTTCGAGTTCCAGCGCCAGCTGAAGCATCACCCGCCACGCATTTGGCGGATCTCGCACCGGGAATGTCTGCTCGATGTATACGAAGAGTAGCGGCGCTGATGCAGAGCCTGGGTAAGGGACGCAGGAGGACCAGCTTGGTGACGATGGTGACAGGTGCAATGCCTCAGTGTTCAGCGCGTGAAAGGACGGAGGTAGTCGCGAACCGTCGGGACGGGTCACCGGCGCTGGCCACCGAACCGTGAAGGTTTCTCGGTGCACCGCTACTGTCATACGGACGCGGCGCAGAGCGCACCACAGCTCGAGTACCGTACCAACGGGCATCTCCTTTGGTGATGAGGCCGTTGGGTCACCGGTATACGCTGTGTGCGCAGATACACCGTCTCCTACCTTCACCTGTGCCGCATCCTTCAGATTAGTTGAAGACGTGGCCGGTGAATCAATAAAACACAACCCTGACGTCGTTAAAGAGCTTTGCGCGGCGTTTGGGTCAGCTGAGTGACTCTGCGGAGGCGTTTCAGGCGCCGGCATCCACTCGCGAACAGAGCCAAGCACAACATGTCGCCGGAAAAGGTCAGCACGTCGCTCCAGCAACAGGGTGTCAATCGGGGGGCCTGGCTCTTGCCATACACCGCAAGTTCCCACCATCATATCTGCCGGTGTCATCGAGGAGGCGTTGGTTCGCCACAAGGACGACGACTGAAGAGGTACAGAAGCTTTTGAAGGCAGCAGCGGTAGCAGTAACCGTGGCTGCTCGCTGAGACTGTTGAAGATGTGAAGAGCTGCGCGCACCTTTGCCGCGTCCTTACTGAGTGTCCATGCTGTAAAACACAGCTCGCAGTTCTCATCGTCATCGTCTTTTGAGTTGTCGATGGAGTCCACATAGTCACCTGCTGGAGCTGCTGTCGTTGGCGACCACTGCCGCCGCTCCTGTTGCTGTCGATTGTGAGTCACTTGTATTGCTGCCGGTTGGGCCTGGCGAGAACGAGGGTTGCTGCGCACTGCAACGAAGGTGTTCATGTTGTCCACAAAGGACAAGATGGTGCTGTCCGCGAAGATGAACTCCGCCCCGCCGTCATCCCATGCAGCAGCGCGGACAACAAAGTCTTCGAGAGACGATGGTGTCAACATGGCTGAAGGCAAGCAAAATAATGAAAAGGAGGAAGTGGTGGTGGTGGAAGGCGGCTGTTCTTTGCGCGCCTGTGCTAGTGGCGACGCGGTATCACACGCGCCGCTATTTGTTGTCGGTTGTAACCGCTACGGGCCTAGACTACACCCTCTGCACTCCTCCAACGAGACGCACGCCTGCGTATCTCTTGTGGGCTGAGCAAGTCCAACGCGGTGAAGCACACATAAGAAGAGAAGGGCAGCGCAGCTGAAGAAACAGAGAAGGGAGGAGAAATCGTAAACGATAGCGGTGCGAAAAAACGAGGATGACATCCAAAGCCTACATGAGCTTGATCACAAATATGCGGAGATAGAAAGAGGGCCATATATTCCTGAGTGCGTGTGCGCGCGGAGCTCGTGAGTTCGTCTTGAATCGCAGCAATGACGCCGCTACCCAGCACCCCAAATCCTCCGCCTTGGCGCGTGCTGTCACCTCTCTGTAACTGTAAAACACGCGGACACCTTTACGAAGCACAGGCAATGGGTTGTAGTTGCGAGGAAAGGTCAGTAAGGTTTGTGTTAAGTTAAGTGATGGGCACAC
Source organism: Leishmania lainsoni (assembly GCA_003664395.1). Classification (NCBI taxonomy): domain Eukaryota; phylum Euglenozoa; class Kinetoplastea; order Trypanosomatida; family Trypanosomatidae; genus Leishmania; species Leishmania lainsoni. The sequence goes on along the minus strand of RAIA01000012.1, from coordinate 584,516 downwards.
ACGGAACGTTTGCATTCACCGTGATCAAGCATTTTGCCCTTTTTCCCTCCTTGCTGCCACCTTGTCTCGCTTACCACGGGTAGAACGTGACCGACGCGACAGCACCACCAGAGCCTGCCCGTCTGCGCTCACAACGCCGAGTACTCGTTCGTTGCTGTTTCGCTTCTTCTTTGCTGCTGCTGCTGCTGTTCTGCAGAAAAACGAGCGTTATCACGGGTAGTAGCTACCGCAGCTACGATGGCTACTCCTTTAGCATCATTCCCTTCTCGACTCACTGAGGCCGATCTTCTCAATCATATTTGCCCTCCCTCGCCGTACAGCTTGTTTCCGTTTAGCTTTTTTTTTCTCTTCGGCTTTGTTTAGCTAATGGGCGAGTGATTTGAGGTCGGACAGTAACGTCTACCCACGCTGGTGGAAGTGGTGGTGCCATTGTGGCCGTAGTCTCACGTTTTAAACGATCTTTTTTTTTTGCGCGTGTGTTTGCCTTGTCTATGCCTATGCTCCGTAAGCCCACATGCACGCATGAGGGATGAGAAGAGGGGGGGGGGGGAAGCATCCGCATTTCATCAATAACCAAAAGTGAACAAGAAAGGAAGAAAAAGAGTCAAAGCACCAACAGTCCCAAACAAGTCACTTCGAGGGAGAGGGGGAGGGGGGAGGGGCAGAAAGAGGAGCGGGCGTGACGCAATTTACATCACGTGCCCTTCTCCCTGCGCACAAACACACGTCGACACCTTTATAGAAGCCGCCGATGTAACGCGCAGATATCGACAGTTGTCTCTTCAAACCATAACGACAGACGCGCTCACAAGGAAACGAGGCACCAATGAAGGGGGTGCGTTAGTTAAGAGCCACGCTAATCACATACGAAGCAACGCTAGAACTAACAAACCAGCAGAAGCGCTTCGCCAAAAAGAGTCCTCACCATCCTCCACCACAGAACACATCGGGTGCGCGGGTGTAGAGGGAGAGGGGAGGGGGAGAAGTAAAGAAAATACAAAAAATGGTGGCGAAGGAAAGAGAGGAAGAAGAAATTCGAAAAGGGGGGGGGGCAGTGCACAGTGCGAACGTGAGAAGGCGGGGGGGGGCACCACGCCGGAAGGAAGAAGGAAAGAAATCTGAAAAGGCGAAAAAGGGAAGCAATACAGGACGAAGAGGGCAAGGCAGCAGAGCAGCCAAATACGCCGCCACATGACAGATGTAAAGAGAGGGACAGGGAGAGGGGGAAGAGAAGCTGAATGAATGCGCACATCGCCCCATGACAGAATGTAGCGTGAGTAGATGGGCCTACCACGGAGACAGAGAGAGGGGGGCATGGGAAGTGAAGGGAGAAAGGAAAAAATTTGCCGAACTAGGAGAGACGTAAATGTACGTGCTAATGCACTACAAGAGAGCCGACAGGAATAGAAAATAGTGACAGAACAAGAGGCGGGCTCTAGCTCAGATCACATGCGCAGGTGTGTGAGTCAGTCTTGCAAGCTGCACGCCTCTCCCCTCATTTCTTCCTTTTGCGCTGTCCCTGTTCAGCCTCTATGTGTAGGGTTCCTCTGCTCTTCCTACTCCTCGCCTTCTACTCCCTCTCCTCTTCTCGCTCACATAGCTTTTCAAAATGCATGCTTACCTGTTTGGCACCTTCAGCACCTTAATGAGCGAAGCCAGAAGCAGCACATCATCCGGCTTTAGCTCGTCCTTGAATTTCTTTACGGCATCCACGGACTGGCGAGAGATGTGTGACACAATGATGTCACTATTGTCAAACTGCCGGCCGACGGTGACGCCCGACTCACCGGAGTTGATCTTCACAGCCAAGTCCATTCCAGGGGTGCCAATCTCCACCGGCCGGTTGTCGCGCTCCATCGACATCACGCGGCCAATTACGACAATGCTGTCATCCTTCTTGCGAATGGCGCTCAGCGGCGTTCCGGGGCGCAGCTGGCCACGCTCCACTGTGACTGGGATGATGATGGGGTCGGTCGCGTGAATCGACTCGGCAATCATCTTCAGCTGCACCGGGAAAACCGCGATAGAGCGCAGGCGGTCCTTCTCGCGCTGCTCATACTCGTTCATGTAGCGCGTGAACCTGTCGAAGAGGTGATAGATAATTTTCGCCTCGAAGACGTCGATATCGTTTTTTTTGGCAATCTCACGCGCCTCTTCGGAAACTGGAACGTCAAAGGCAAGGATAACGGCGTAGCGTGGCTCGCGCCGTTTCATCGACAGCACCTGATGCATGTGCCGCTTGTAGATCGGGCCGATAGCGATACTCGCCACAGGGATTTTCATGCTCTTGAGGAAAGACAGAAGCGCCTCGAGAGCGCCGAGAGTGCTGCTTTGCACGCTGACGCCGAGGCCGTCGGGGTCAAGGTATTCGTTAATGTTGGTTGCATCCTTCATGACCAGCTCAGCGATATAATCCTTATTGTCGTTTGGATGCACAATGAGGAGCTGCGTACCAGGGATGACGTACTCGAGATCATTTCCGGAGATCTTTATACCCATGGCCGCCTTGATCGACTTGTGGTGAATGTATTCGCCACGCACACGCATCTCCCGCAGGGGCTGTGGTGTCAGCAGCGCCCGAATTTGCGTGAAGATGGGGCCGTTCTGACCGCACAGACATATTTCGTCTCCCTCGTGCAATTCACCGTTGATGAGGATGACGTCGATCGTGAAACCGTACCCCGTGATCGGCTTTACCTCCAGCACTGTACACTGCAGATCGTCCTTGTAGGTGACCTTGCCCTCCATGAACTGCTGGACAAGTTGAATCTCCAGCAGAAGTAAGTCACACACGCCCTCGCCAGTACGGGCCGAAGTCGGCACGACCGAGACAACGTTGCGCACCTCCTTGTTGTGGTAGTACAGCTCCGAGTTGAGCCCCTCGGCAGACAGCTCGTTCTTCACTTGACCCCAGCGCGTGTGGAACTCGCTGCGAACATGCGCTTTCTGCAGCTCCAGTGACTGCTGAATGTCCATGTTCTCGTGCGGCTCCCAGTCAAACAGACGATCCACCTTGTTGAGTGCCACAATAAAGGGGCACCGCTTCTCCCGCAGAAGGCGGATGGACTCACGCGTCTGCTGCTCCAGGCCATGCATGATGTCCACCACCAGAATGGCAATGTCGCACAGACTGCTGCCGCGGCTGCGCAGGTTCGTGAAGGACTCGTGGCCTGGCGTGTCGATCACCAAAAGACCTGGAACGTTCAGATTGCAATTGTGTTTCTTGATTAGCTCCTCCGTTGCAGACACAAGAGCCTCACGTGGAAAGAAGGTGGCGCCTATCTGCTGTGTAATACCACCGGCCTCACCACCCTGCACGTTTGTAGAGCGAATGCGATCCAGCAGGCTGGTCTTACCCGTATCGACGTGGCCGAGCACACAGCAAATCGGAGAGCGCAGATTGCTCACCTTCTCCAGAACGTGATGCTTCAACCGATTTTCCTCTTCGGCCTTCCGCTTCTCCGCTGCACGGGTCTCCTTGCGCTCGGCACGCTCGGCGCGAATGCGCTCGTTGTTCGTGTGCCGGGTGGCGCGACGCTCATCGCGCTCCATGACAGCCTCCCAGTCATCCTCGTCGATCTCGTCATCCGACTCTGTCAGCTCCGTCGGCTCCCCCTCTTCCTCCTCCTCCTCTTCAGGCGGCGGCGCCACGGCAGCGATCGGCTTTGGCTTCGGCTTCGGCTTGGGTCGTGGCGCTGCGTTTTCCCCCTCCTTACGCACCTCCGCGTCATGACGAATGCGATCCACATCAGGCAATATCATGCCAGCCGCACGCATGCGCTCGAGGGCGTCGTTCTTGCCAGCCACCTTGCGCTCCTTTCGAGCCAGGCGCTCCTCTTCCTTCTGGCGCTCGCGCTCCTTCTGGCGTTCTGCCTCCTCGAACTTACGCTGTTCCTCGGCGAGCTTCTCCTCCTCGCGGATGCGGCGCTCCTCCTCCTCAGCCTCAAGGCGCAGACGTTCCTCTTCCGCCTTCTGAAGCTCCATCTTCATCTTGAGCTTCGCCAGCATGGCATTCGGCGGCCCCTTCTTGGCCGCCGCCTTGGGGGCTCCCTTGGGCGCCTTCGGTGGCATGGCTCGCGCGGCGGATCTGTGGTCAGGCGTAGATGTTTGAGGGGTGGAAGAGCCCTAGGGCTCGCAACGAGCTACCGAGAGTGAGCGCAAAAAAAAACTGGAAGGGGCTCGCAACTGCGGGTGAATCGCTTGCCTTGCTTTTCGTTTTGGCTGCTTAGCGTGTGTGATGGGTGTCTACGAGTGGCGCTTCATCAGGAGGGGGACAGCGTCTTCTCCCGTTAACTGAACGGATGCACATGCAGACGTCGTTGCGGTTTCGGGTCTTGCAGATTATTTTTTGCTGTGTGTGTGTGTGTGTGTGTGTGTGTTTCTTTTTGTTCCTCCTCTTCTTTCTGCCGGTGTGTCTGGCGTGTAATGGGGAAAGCGGGGGCGTGGGGGTCACCACCACCACCACAACAACAAGCAAACAAAAGAAAGGGAAAGAAAGAGAGAGAGCGACGGTGGGGAGGGCTATGCGTTCAATGCAAACCGTCGGGAGGTGAGCACCATGTTAGCAATATTTTGGAAATACAAAGAGCTTAAACAGAAGGCCAACGCAAGAAAATAGGAAAGACTCGGGGAGAAAGATGGTAAACAAAGTAAATGGAAACTGAAGTTCGAGAGTAGGCGGATCGCTGTTTTCGCGAATGCTGCAACAGCTGCTGTAAATCGAGGAATGCGGCGTTGTGGTGGAAGTTGTAGTGATGGTAGGGGATAGCCAGCGACAGATTGGTGCGTATGTGTGTGTGGGGGGGGGAGCGGGGCGGGGGATTGTGGTTTTGGGGAAGGGAATAGGTGCGCAGATAGAAAGAGGGCAAGAGGGAGGGAACGTCTAAAGATGGCGGCCCATTTCACTTTGGGTAGCACTGCATTGCGCCATGAAAGGTGGTGGCGAAATGAAGCGAAACAGTCATGTGCCCCATTTCTGCATGCGTTTGTCTACACACGTCTGGGACGATTGCGGTGCGGTCAACGCTTTTCTATATATGCGAATGTGCAGGCACATGTAGAAGAGGGAGAAAAGAAGAGCTCGAAGCAGACGTCCCACTTCCCTCACTTAGAGCAACGCACCTCCGGCATCGTCTTTCACGTTGCTGAATCGGCTTCTTGATGTTTGGCGATCCCTGAGGCACCTGGTGTGACGTCGCGTGCCAACACGTAGAACCACACGCGCACGCACATGCCAACACCTCTCAGCGAGAACATCACTGGTGTCTTAAAAGGAAACAAACACACATACAACACCACAAAAAAGGGGAAACACACGCCCGCAGAGAGAGAGAGAGACGGATTGTATAGGCGAAAAACACAGATGCACATAGCCGCACACCCACACGCACCTGTCCACAGGTGCAGTGGCGCGCTCTTTGCCAACAACAGCAGCAGCCCTCTTCCCCCCCCCTTACCAAAAAAAAAATTCGTTTAAACAGATGCGCAGATGCCAACACGCTGAAAAACGATGAAATACCTGTACGTGATCTACACACGCAACAGGTGATGCTGCACACGTGTGTCTTCAATCACTGGCGCGAAGGATCGCTGTGGGAAGTCCTTTTTGTGTCTGCTTTGAAAACTTCGAGTGTCTACCCCAACTTATCCCCGCTCCCCTGCGACCACTCTCTCTGTCTCTCTTCTACCACCACCATCACCCCTACCTACGCTGCTACATGTCTGTTTCACTCGCCCCTCCCCTCCCCCAGTCACCCGTGCAGGTCCGTGTTTCGTTCCTCCCAACACTCTCAGCAGTGAAGCAAGAAAAGAAAGAAACTGCTGCGAGCAGACAACGGGAGAGTGTCGCGGTATCGAGGGAATATGCCAGGAGGACAAAGCACTGGAAAGAAGGTGAGCGAGCTCGAGGCAGGAGGATAACAGCGAACCAAAGCATCCAGCATGCACAACAGCAGCAAAGCCTTGGCGAAAACAGGCAAAGAAAAAAAATTGACAACGTGCATTCTGTGAAAGCTCTAACGACGGAGAGAAAGAAGCAGAAGAAGAGAGCAATAGAGACACCAAAACACAACAGCCACAGTGCTACAGCACTTCCTTGCCTCGTGCTATGACTACAAGAACCACTTGATTGAGAGGAACGCCGTTCAAACGAGCCTTCCATCCCTTAGCAATGCCTCTTATGGGTCTCCCCTCTCTATGTCTCTTTCCCCCTCAATAAAGCGAGCTTCTTCCCCTGCCAGCTATAGAGGCGATGAGTAACGGAGAACCACATCTGCTCTAGTAAGACGCAGCCGCCGTCATTGTGCGAGACAGGAACTCCTCCATACCCGGCTCTAGCTCCTTCGCCAGCAGATTGCCGTATCCCCACAGCTCTTCCGACAGCGCCACGATATCAATACGCTCCGCCTTCTGAGGGAGCACCACAATCCACTCATACTCGAGCCGCTCGCCTTCATCACCAGCCTTGGTAATGATAAGCGGCGTGCGTCGTGTCTCCACCAGCTGCAACGTCACACCAGTCTGCGTCCGCATCGCCCACTTTCGAATCACGCGCTCGCAGCAGTAGCCAACTTCACCAAGCTCCGGAGAGAGCACCGACTGTACCGAGTCACGAGTGCTACGGAGAATGTCCGCCTCCAGGTACGCATCTACTATACGCTTCTTGATTGGATGGCGCGCACGCACGAGAAACCGAAGGTCCGGCATTTGGGAACGGACATAGTGCGTGATGAGAAACCTGTCCCATGGTCGGTTGACCTTCGTGCACTGCAGTTGTGCGTTCAGCTCTCCGTCGAGGAGCTCACCAGCGCGACGGATATTGATTTTGTAGCTTGTTGTCGCATCCTGCACAAGCTTCATCCCAAGTCGCTCAGCCAGTTTCTCCATCGCCTCCGCGTTGGAGGCAGAGGCAATGGCAAACCACACGTAGGGGTGGTAGGCATAGAGGTGTCGCTGCAGCGTCCAGAGAGGGAGAGTATTGCGGTTTTGCTTTGCGATAGTGCGGTAGAAGATGATGCGACCGGCGCCGATGTTCAGCTCACCACTCATGTTCGTGTTCCACAGGTTGGCGAGGCACCACTCGAGCCCGCGGCGGAAGTGCTGCTCATTCGCCTTGTCCACATTCACCTTTGACACAAGGTATGCAAGTTTGTTCTTGCTTTGCCCAGGAAACTTGGACGGGTCCACTGCTGTCATACCGATATCAGCGGAAAGCTCGCTGTGAAGTAGCTGGTACGCGCGCGGCACGAGCGCCTCGTACCGTTCACCCATTCGCAGCGGGTTGAACTCCATGTAGTCGATGTGGCGACGCTCTTCGAAACCAGGCTCAGCACCCCAGTCGCCGTACTCATCTGCCTCGTCAAGCGTTTCTTCAATGCGGTCAGAGCCAGTCATGACAACCGCCGCGCTGACATCTTGAGGCACCGTGATGTTAGCTTGCTCCGCCGACAGCACCTCCTCTACTTGGCGCACGAGAGTGCTTTTCTTCGCCTGAGGGTCGATCACGAGCACGCTGCTGTCGGTGCGCTGCTGATGTTGCTGCAAGTAGTACATGAGCTCTGCTGCGGAAAGTGAGAAGAGGTTGCCCTCGTTCCACAGACCCCACACGAGATCGTGGGTTATGTGGCTGAAGTCTTTCTGAGGTGCAGCCGACGATTGCCAGCGAAGGCTGTGCGCTTGCGCCGTGGACGCATTCTCCGAGGACGCAAAACGAAAGCACGCTCTGGGGGCCCGATAATGCGAAGTGAGGTGTCGGTGGAGGACGCGGCCAGCGGTGGTGGACATTGACCGGGATACAACGGCACTAGGGATCGGAAAGGCGCCAGTGGTGCCAAGCGTCACTGCCACTCGCGGCACCTGCTGATAAGCAGCTGTACGTCGCATCGCTAGACCCTTCTCTTCCCTTTTGTTTACTTTGCGGTGGAGAGGCAGGGTTCGAGAGGGGCAAATACGGCGGCGTGCGTGTATATTTATGTGAGGAAATGCCTGTGTGGTGGTGGTTCTCTCTCTCTGTCCAGATAACTGTTCCCCGGGCTTCCGCTAGTGGAGGACCTGTAGGGTGCTGCCCTCGCCAAAGGCGAAAAAGCAAGCGAAAGGAACAGCTACCCAGCTATACGGGATTCAGTAGAGCGCCTGCGGCGGCGAGGACGAGAGGAAGGAAGGAAGGATGGATGCGGCTGATGTGGGACTGCTGAACAAAGAAGCGGAGAGAGAACGGAAATGTAGAGAGAGGTGAAGATAACATGAAGACAAAGGAATCATCGAGTGCATGCGTACCCCTTCAAAGCAAAACAGAAGATAGGGGAACGGCACTGACAAGTTGTGGAGGTAGGAGGGAGAGAGTTGCGTAGCTGAGACCCACACATGCACCCACAGAGATTCCTTCCCTATGACACGTGCGTCTTTATATGTATTTGTCAACGGCAAAGCAGAGCTTCTTTTTTCGTTTCCTCTGCGGTCCTTGTGATGAGACGTACACACCGTGAACGGGTGGTCTGGCCACATCCGAGCTATCTTGTCACTGTATCCCTCTTCCCCAAACGAATGCTCTACTCTGTTCAGCAAGTTCTCTCTCTTGTTTGGTGTTCTGTTTTGAGCGTGCTGTTTCTTTGCAAACACAAGAGCTTCTCCACACACACACACACACACACAGATGCATATACAAGATATAATGACGCACGTCTACTAGTCATTTCTGCGCGACTTGTGGCTCGCACACGGAAAAGCGGGCGATGAGAAAACCAAGCACTAGCGTCTTCCGTATGCTCAACGGACACTCTACCACTGGACTAGATGCCTTGTGCTGCGTGCACGTGCGGAAAGTGCCTCAGTGAGGAGTCAGAGCACCAAGACGCAGAGGCGGCAAACATGTGCAAACACGATCACTTGGGTTGTTAGCTTTTGGAGGGTGTTTTCCGAAAGCCGCACCTCAACTCTACTCGTGTTCACATGTGGCAGCAGACGAATCCGTCACGCATTCCCTTTTTTTTTCTCGTGTACCACCACCACGCACAGCGGCTGTTGGCCGATGCGTAGAACAAATTCCAACCCTCTCCCTTCTCTCAGCGGAACTTGTATTTTTGTGATTTCCCTCGTGTGTGTGTGTGTGTGTGTCCGGGAAGCATCTGCTCAGTTTGAATTTCTTTCCATAATCGCCTTCTCTACCTCTGATAGGGAAAAAACACTTTTCGCGCTCTCTCCCTCAGTGGGCCTCCCGTCATCACTCTGACGAAGAGCCAAACAGTCGCAGACGTCTGTCTTGATTTGTTTCGAGCAATACTTAACGGTCTAACTGGACTTGCTGGACTGTGAGAGGATTCCGAGAGAAAGGGAGAGTCCTGTTGACCATTTCCAATGCTGAGCCAGAGTGGGGTTAGGGGATATGGTACGGAAAGCAGTACAGGCGCGCACGGCTCAGGCCATGTGCTCCTACATGTATGTCTGCACGCACTCACACTATAAGATCTGCATGCGATTCTACCAGCAAGTATTTCCCACCCTCGCTACCCTAATATCAGAGTGAGAGAAGGAAAAGAAAAGATGAAGTGTTGAGTGAGAAGGCGCAAACCCGCTATTCAGCCTGTTGGGTGTGCTGTCACAACCGCGCTGGACGTCGCCAGGTGGGGGAAACTGAGTGCTCTACGTCTGACATACGAAGTTATTAAGTATCTTCTCAATTACTTCCGTTAATGGGCAGAGGCCAGTCATCATTATCCATCACGTCAAATGTGTGGGCTGACATTAAGTGAGATGGTTAAGTCGGACTGGCGTGAACTCACAGACGGGATAAGGAGATCTCTTCACAGCCTACCCAGCGCACAAGAGAGGAAGCAAAAAGTGAGAGTTGTGACGCCCAACACCTCGACGCCTGTAAGATGTCGCCGTCAGCCCCCCCCCCAAAAAAAAAAGTAACATCACAGACCACACCGCAAAATAGCAGAACGCCTTTGCCCTGAGAGGGAGAGGAGAAGACAAGAGAGGGGGAAGCGGGGAGAGGAACGATGGGAGGGAACAAGCACAAGCAAAAGACCCATGGCCTTACGATAATTAAGAAAGTGTGCAGGGGAGGCAGAGCTGAGCTCACTTTACCATCTGTAGGATGAAGGGAATGGACGGAGAGAGGGCAAGCGCGAGGGCCTACCCCCTGTAGCCACACACCCCTTCTTGCGACATGTAGATGCACCTTGAGCCCTGAGAAAAAGACGACCACAACAAAATAAATAAATAAGGACGATTTGCGTTGGGAAAACAAAAAAGCTTAACTGCGTCTGTGTGTATACCCACACTGCCGTACATCCACCCAGGCCAATAACCATGCACAGCTGCGTCCATACCTTCAAGGACCACACCGCAGCGTGTATAGACGCAGAGAAACATACTTCCAAAGATGTATGCACAAAAGTGAGGGGAAGTGGAGGGAGGGGGTGCCAGAGAAACCGCAGCAGCGTGCACACACCGAAAAGACGATACGAGGCTTTTGCTTTCCACGCTCTAGGCCAGCACGAGCAACACAGCAAACGTACACCTACCCCGCAGCAGCCCACCAACGCCTCCGCTGCGCCACAGCCACATCACGGCCGTCTGGGACGAACCGGCTCCCCCCGTCCTTCGCCGTCCCTTCTTCGGCTACGTGCTGCACGATCGGCGCCACAGCCCCGCAAGACCCTGCCCTCCGCCTGCACGCCATGCCCCTCCCTCAGTCGCTGCAAGCCTCTGCATTCCATAGTATGGTGCGGTGACTCCTCACACGCAAGTCTTGAGGGCTCGATGATGCCACGGTGTGTGTGTGTGTGTGTGTGTGTGTGCACAGCATTGGTGCCGGCATCTGGGCCTCATCAAGCCCGCACAGTCGGACGTACGAGATGCCGCACGCTTCGCACACATGCACAGTAAGGTCGATCAGTGTGGACTCCATCACTCTTTCTCTGCTGACCTCGACACGCTTTCTGTAGATTCGATACACCATGCCAGCCGGGCGTGGCAGCGCGTGTGCATCGTCCTCACCGTTTCCGATTTTGGGGCCTCTCTCAGGAGGACGTTGTTGTCTGGAAAGTGGTCACGCTGCGTGCTTCTTCCACTTCTGTAGACGCCAGGGGAGGCGTATCTAGATAGCTTGTCCACATGTGCCGTGACAGGCGAGGTACTGACGTGAGCCTGTGGCATCAAAGGCCTTCTGCCCGGTTCTGTACCCGCACGTCTTTCAGAGAAGCGGGTGAGCAAAGCGGGAGGGCATCTGTGAATGCGCCTATGCCTGCGTACAAAGAGCTCACACACACACATGTCGTCCTCAAGGGGTAGAGCGGAGAGAGAGGGGGTGCATATTAATCGAAGCGTCAGTACGACTTGTAGAGTGGTAGTACCCACCTAAACATGAGTGCAAGCCTATTCGGCACAGCTTCAGTTCAGGCACATCTGCCAGCACCAAGAATCCACTGCTGTACATAAGAGGAAGCTGCAGGCTCGTGACTTCCTCACCAATAGTGGGCGCTAAGCTTTTTGATATGATGATAATGTGACCGGCATCAGCAGGAATGGTAGAGTGGCAGAATCATACAATAATAATGAGATGCAAGAGAAAGGCAAACACCAGCTTTGTGGCAATGGCAGCAGTTATGTGCCTATGATGGGGATTCTGCTGTAGAGGAGCTAAAAGGCGGGGCTGAGTAGTCGTGAACGAAGATGCCGCAACCCAAAGAAAAAATGGTGCGGAGGGAGCGGCATGCCGCACTAACGCTTGAAACACACGCACAGACACGGTGGTGAACCCCCCTCCCGCAATAGACCTCATCGTGTGGAGAGAGAGGGGAAGAGAAGGGAAGTAGACAGGAAAGGCGGAAAGGTATAGAAGAGAAGGGAAGAGAAATCCAGCATTGAGTAAGGGTCCTCGAGAAGATAAGGGCGAGGAGAAAACACCACGATGAAGGGAGAACAATTCAGTAAGTCGAGAGCATGACCAGCGACAGAAGTAATGGACAAACCAAGCAAAAGAGAAAACAACACCCACGCACATACACGAGCACACAACACTCAAAGAGAAGCGAAAACAGCAATATCAACACCAACAGCAAAAGAAATACGGTAAAACAGGGATAATGGAGGAGCAGAAGAGAGTCAACAACCAAACACGCCGGCACGCGAAATAGCGAAACTGAAAATAAAAAGAGGAATCCAGGGGGAGGGGGCGGAGAGAAGGCCAAAGAAGGGAACGGGAGAGAGAGAGCGAAAAGCCGAAGAGAGACAAAATACAGGCAACTAGATGGCAGGGATAAAGGCACAGGGGGATGAAGACGATAGATGTTTTGTGGCTTTCTTAAGGGTTCACAGAACATGAAGGTCATCATCGAGTCATCACGCTCAGAGAGAAAGAGGGGGGAGAAAGAATAAACAAATCGACTGGTACTCTTTTTCTCAAGGAGCATAGACCACCTGGTGGAGTCGTCCAACTCTTACCTCACCCACCTCCCCCGCCTTGACTGGTTCATCTGCTGGTGCTACTCTGGCGCAAACATAGATCGCTCTCTCTCTCTCAGTATAATGTGAAGTCACAACAAAAACACCCTCCACTCGATAAAAGGAAAAGAAAAAAAAAACGAAACTCAAACAGGCAAAAAAAAAAGGCACCCCTGTAGAAGAACGGATAGCCCGCTGTTGCGTTCAGCCCCTACCCCACCCTTTCGTTTTTGTGTATACACGGCGCATAGCCACGTGAGCGGTAGAGTGGAGGAGTCGGTATGGGTCTGTGTGTGTGTGTGTGTGTGTGTGTCGCGCTGGCTACACTCTTTTTGTATATCTGTACGCGTTTTTCTCCATGTGTCTGTGACACTACATGGGTTTGCAGCCCCTCAACGATGGGGAGACAGAGAGGAATAGAGGAGGGTAAAAGAAAAGCGAAGATGAGTGCCCAGCTCTACGAGTCTCCCTCTGTGGTCCATAACGAGACAGGGAAGGCGCGCAGAGGAGGAGGTAGTGGATCATTGCGATACACTAGAACGTAGCAACCAAACGGCGAGCACACACACACACACACACACACACACAGGCAGAGGTGGACGTACAGTCGATGAGGCGGAGAAGAGAAGGTAACAGTGTAAGAACAAGAGGGGTAGAAGGTATCCATGCAGATGTACATTTAAGAAAGTGTATCCCTACATATCCCAATGTAACCAACACCCACGCACCCATGCACGCACGAGTGCAGCGATTTAGCGCACGCAGAGGTGCGAAACTAACGAATTCATAATAATAATAATAATAATAATAAAAGACAAGAACGGAAGAAAGACCACAAAGAGAAAACAAGCAGCGCATGCAGTGAGACTGATCAAGTCCAGATAAAGAGGAAGGAAGGAAGGCAAGAGGGGAAAGGGGCAGGAAAAGTTGCCTAAAAACTGGTGATGCACCCCTCAAATAGAGCAAAGAAAAACCACCCCCACCACCACCACCACGACAACAGCCACCGCCACCACCACCACCACCACGACAACAGGAGAACTGTAACGTACATACACATGCGGGGAGGAGGATCGAAGAGAGTGAGAAACAAAAAAAAGAGTCAAGCTGTGCGTCCACAAACAAACAAGATTTGAGGATGTGTAGAGGAGAGAGAGAACAACAACAACAACAAAAAAAAGGAGGAAGAACACCAATGAAAGCGAGAAGAGCGGTGAATGACACACGGATGGACACTCCACGTCGCAAACCCCCTCCCCCTCCTCTCCTTTCGTCCTGCGACTACAAGCACTCATGTACGCAGATGTATAAGCACCTTCCGCAACTCGCGGGGAAATGTAAAAGAAAAAAAAAGAAGAGGAGATACTGAGGAAGAAGGGGGGAAGGGGAGGGGGGGTCAAGAAGAAAGAGGAGGGGAAGGCGCAAGCATGAGGAATCATCATGGAAAAGGCAAAAATCGAAGAGGGGAAAGTCGGCTGGCGGTACAAGTGAAAGTCAACGCGAAAGAAAAGGGAGAAGGAGAGATCGATGAGGGGTACAAGAAGAGTGTAGGCTGATAAAAAAAAAGGGAAGAGAATAACAGCACACAGAAGCCCACCGTGTGCATGTGTGCACGTGTTTGTGTGTGTGTGTGTGTATGTCACTGTTTGGTTTGATGCAGTTATGAGAAAACGCCCACACACGCAACAAAATACGTCGTGCAACAACGAAAAGGGAAAAATAAAGAACAAGGAATGAAGCAAACGATAAGCAAACGGGGAGAAAAGAGAGGTTGCACATCCCCGTACGCTCGAAGGCTAACGCACGCCTACTTCACACTCTCCATATAAAGACAAAGAAAGTAACAACGAGTTAAGCGGAAGGGGGAAAAGCGTGAGATAAAACAGCAGCAGTCTGCACGGCTGGTGTCACGGGGTCCCTAACCCCCCCTCCCACTTCTTTTGCTGGAGCTCTCAATGCCAGACAAGGAGAGAAGACGAAATGGGAAACGAGGTGGAAACACGGGCAGAGAGGAGCGTCACAAGAGAGTGGTAAACGCGCGTGCCCGTCTCTGTGGACGCCTCGTGTGAAGGTGACAGAAGGGCTCCTTGCCAGAAACACTGTGTGGGCGACAGGCAGAGGAAAACAGACACAGGTACGCATGCGCGCGCACAAAAAAAAGGGGAAAAGCGACAGGAAACGGGAAGAGGATATAATGAAGGATAACAACGGCACCAGAGATGTCAAGAAGAGAGAGAGGGAAAACATGAACAGTAAAACAAACTTTATTGCATCAAAGAGGAACGAGGGCGCCAACGCAAAGGACTACACACACACAGTCTAAGAGGAGAGCGATTGAGCACGCAGGGAAGCACACAACGCCAACCATAAAACAAAAACAAAACAGCCAAAAACAACAACCACAAAATAAGATGCGCCCATACACGCGGAGACTACGAGGAGGAGAGAAAAAAAGATAAGAGAGAGAGAGAGAGATGCAGAGGATGACGAAGCAGCAATGCGGAAATACACCCAATGCGTGTATTAAGAGAAAAAAAGGGAAGAAATGACTGGAGCAAAAGCCTGAGAGGAAGAAGGGTCAGTGTGAAAGCAACAGTAGAGGAAGCGCCGCCTGCAGAGAAGCACACACCCACGCGCACACACACCTAAAAAAGAAGAGACACACAGACGTACTTCGTTGATATGAAGTGAAACAAGAAAGAAAGTCAGGCAGAAAGAAAAAAAAACAGAGAAAAAGGGGGGGGTATCGCTAGGATGAAGGCGTATGGGGAGGGGGTAGGGATGGGTGGTCGATGAAGACCGAGTGCAGAGGAGAGGGGCACGCATGCTCCTAGCAAAGCACTTTTCCTATCGTATTCAGCCGGTCTAGAAGGGGAAAAGGAGCCACGAAAATAGGAGACAAAGGAGAGAAGGCCGCGTAGCATGAGGTCTGATCGAAGGCGAGCAAAAAAAAAGACGGAATGGGAAAGAGAAACCCTATAAGGGGGGGGGAGTGGGTGGGTGGGTGGAAGTCAAAGACAGAAAGAAGCAAGAACAAACCAAAAGAGAGAAAAGAATGCCTCCACACACACATACATACTCTAGAAAATCCTAATTATGTGCAATTGCCTCCAACATATATCGCGAGATGGCATTCAAAAAATGATGCCGCGGAGGGGAAAGGCATCACGCGCTGCCGCTCAGGTAGTAATAACTGCCTGCAGTCGTCGTTGGCGTGGACGACAACGGCGCCACATAGTAGGTGCTCCGCGCCTCTGGCACCGTCGACGAAGGCGACGATACTGAAGCTACAACATAGTAGGAAACATTCGACGTGTTCAAGGGGCGTTGTGGCGGCGGGGCTTGCGCCGGTGGAGCAACCGGAGTAGCAAACTGGTAGAGAGGCCAAGGTGCTGAGGTAGCGCCACGCATCACCCCACTGTCCTCAAGATACTCGAGACGCAGCACCGCCGGTACCCCTGAGGAAGCCATGGACACTGCTTGTGAGGCTATAACATGAGGCATCGGCATCAGCGATGATGACCGTAAAGATCCACTTTGTAGGTGCTGCTGCGGCTGAGCGTAGAGACACCATGGGGTGCTCGGGAATCCCGGGGAGCCGACGTAGTTCGGCAAATCCATAAGGCGCTGAGACGGGACCGGTGAGATCAGCATGGATGACGGTGATGGCGGTGTCACTGATGAAGCTGCAAAGTACCGAGCGCTCCCCTCTGCGGACACTGCTGGCGGCTGTTGGTGCTGCTGCCACGCAGCAGCCTGAGGTTGCATTTTTCGCGCGGGTTGCTGCGGCGGTAGTGCCTCAGCGAAGACGCCAGCGACAGAAGTGACGGTCGTGGAGGCCGGTGCCGCGGCGCGCGCACGCCGCGGCACCGGCAGAGCGCTCCTCGACGTACGTGCATCGAGGCGTAGCACCTGTTCTCTCTTAGCAGCGTTCGCAGCCAGCACTTCAACATAACGTCGGCGAGGGCGTTCGCGCACCGGCACATCGGCGTCAGCTGCGACAGTGATGTCCGTGTTGTGCAGGCGACCAAGTTTCTCGGCAGCGCGTAAGCTGTGTAACTCCACGAATGCGTTCCCACTCGACTCTCCGGTGGCCAAAGTTCCAACATCCAGCTGATCGTAATCGACGGTGTGCAGAAACGACTCGACGTCCTTTCTTGTTGCTGCGAATGGGAGGCCTCGAAGCTGAAAGATAAGAGTCTTCTCTTCGGCGTTGTCGTCCTCGTGAAGAACCTCCTCCAGCGACGGCGGGACCACGAGACTATCATCTTGATAAACGCGCATCTCTGCTTGCTGCGGTTGCTGCAGTGGCGACCCAAGAATCTGAAACGGGGCTGTTGCACCGGGACTTGTGCTACCAGGCAAGTTGGCAGGCTCCCCATACTGCGCTGGTGACGAGTATGTCTGCGGCACTGGTCCAATGAAGTGCTGCAGCGGTGAAGCACCGGCAACTGCGGTGGCTGATGATGCCGTAATACGGTTAGCATAGCTCCGTGCTGACGTCCTCATGGAGGCGCTCGTGTTGCCTTGCTGCGCTGCGGACTCCCTGCTTGACACAGCTGTAGGCAACGGACGGGTGGTGGCGGCCCCCACCCAAACATTTGTGTGCCCCTGTAATGAAGACATCGGTGGAGCACGTTGTATTCGTGCGTATGCAAGTAAAACGAAAAGGAGAGCAGAAGAGGAGGGAAGCTGACCCTACTCAAATTATTGCAGATGTGTATATGTGAGGATGTGCTTGTGGTTCCTTTTGACTGACGCTTCACAACCAGTGCACCTTTCACTCGCTTTACCGAATGAACAGTCAATGAGAAGGCGGACACACACGCACACACACACGCACAAACAAACACCAAAGAAGAAAAAGAGAGACAAAAAGTGAGCGTTCTTCTTTTGCTTTGCCTTATTGTTTCGACGCCTGCGTGCCTGTACTCACCCGCCTCTTTCTTACGCTTTTCTCTTTGCTTGTTTGTTTCAGCGAGTGTGAGAGAGAGAGGGTGAGGGCGATGAGCAACGAGATGGACACTATGCTACTTCAACCACACAAGCAGCCAGGAAAATACTAAAGATAAAAAAAAACGAGGACCACCTCAAAAATGCCCAATAGAGAACAAGTCACAACGCCACACAAAATGCACACGCACGAGCAAGCGCCCGCTTTGCTTTTACTTGTGTTCTCTTTGTAGGCGTATACCTCTTGACAATCAGCTCCCCTCACCGCGCAGTCAGGTGTGCACGTCACGGAAAGGGGGGGGGAGGTAGAGAGGGGCGGCGGGAAGAGTGAGTGTGTGTGTGTGTGTGTGTGTGATGAAGGAACTGTGCTGTTAGCTGTTGAGCGTCAACGTGGCACCCACAAACAGAAAAATGAGCACGTAAAGCGAGAGATAGAAGTGACGATAAGGAACCACAGTGCAGACACGCACGAACATAAGAAAGATTGAGGCACTTATGAAGAAGAGAGGGGCAGTGAAACCTAGAAGAAAGGCAAGTGTGTGTGTGTGTGAGGGAAAGAGAAGCCCTTCTTATAGTTTTCAGATTAAATGGTGAGAGCAGTAAGCTGCTCAAACGGCAACACAATAAATGCAGAAAGCAAGACAATTGACGAGAGGGAGAAAAAGAAAGAAAAACACGAAAGAAACTCGGAGTGACACGCGTGCAGAAATACACAAAAACAAAAAAAAACACAGGGGAGAAAAGGGAGAAGCGAAAGTACGAAAAGGACGATGAAACACACGCAGAGATGGAGAGAGAGGGAGGGAGGGAGAAGAGTATTTAAAGGAGGCAAGAGCCCAAGCTCTAGAAAGACAAGATCAGTGAGGAGAACGTAAGGGGGGGAGAGAGGAAAAGGGAAAAGAAGGGCAAACAAAGGAAGCCGGAAGAAAAGAGAAAAAAAACGTGAGCGACACGTAGAAGGGGGATCAGGCAGAAAGGCGAGCACACGGAAGTGAGTCACAGAGAACGCAACGGAAAAAGGAGAGGGAACGCAGAAAAAAAGCACGCGCTCTAAGACAAGCTAAGGTGCGCAGATACAAGCAGACCTACTGCGATGGGTGGGTAGGGGAAGGTTGCAACGCTGGTACAGGAGTGCGATGGTGCGTGGAGGGTGAGGGAGAAACGAAAGGAGTGGGGGTAGCGGAAGGAGGAGGAAGAGCAGATTCAAGAAAAGAAAACCAAATCGAGAAACGCAGAGCAAATTTTGAGATCTCTAAATTAAGAAGAGTGCGGGAGGGCACTGAGGTATGGGAAGCAATTCACAGAGGCTGAGCCAGGCAAGGCAGAGCAGATGAAAAAAAGGGCGAAAAAGAGAGAACGATAGAGAGGCACAGATACCCTCCTGAGACCACCTTCACTGAAATAACAAAGCAACACTCAATCGCTAGCAACCCTTTCCACCACTAGCACCACACACACGCAAAATAAAAAGGAAAAGAAAGCGCACGATGTTGCCAAGTAGCAATGCGAGGGGGGGGGGTAGTCAGCGAAGGTTGCGCTGTCAACGTACACGCACCCACAAGCGTACAGGGCAACGGCGACGCTTTTCTTCCAACCTCCTTGTGTATGGCGGCGCGTTTAGGTACTGCCAACTCTTTTTTATCGCCCTGTCCTTGGCCTTTTCCTTTTGTTTTCTATCCTTTTCGTATGCGTGTGCGACGGTGTTCTCCCTTTCACGAATTGTTCTTCTTGGGAGATGCGACAATACCACTCAATTTCGTTACTCTGTACTTCGTTTTGTCTTCTCGCTCTGTGTCAATCTCCGCTCGCACTCACACGCAGTAGACTTAACTAACGGGGAGCGCAAGGGAAAACGAAGGAAAGAGGAAAAAAAAAGAACGTGGCCTGCGGACAAGATCAGAAAGGAAAAAACAACAACAACAACAACAGAAAACAGAAGCGGCTATCCTCCCCCTTTTCTCTCCCTTTTTTTTTACTAGAGCTTTGCAGAGTAACGAGCTGCTTATCGCCTTATTCGTGCAGTTGTTGATGTCCACAAAGACAAGCCGTTTTTTTTTTGTGTGTGTGTGGGGGGGGAGGGAGCTGAGAAGAAGGGGCGTCACGTGTTAAACGGAGATATACCCTTGGTGTGCGAGGGTAAAAGGAAGGAGCTAGAAAGTGCAAAGAGAGCGGACTTGAATGTGATAGAGAGGTAAATAAAAAAAAATAAAAAAGAAAAGCTGCGTGATATACCCCTTTAGCGCAAAATAACAAGAATGAAAAGATCCAGAGAACGAGCGCCTGGGATCAGGTGCGCGCGTAGCTGAGGGTGTGTCCAGGTAAATGTGCGTGTATTACTGTGTCGGACGTCGAATGGTTGTCCATTCAACGCCCACGTGTATGATTCGTGCTTCTATTTCGTTTTCTTGTTTGCTGGGTGTTTCCTCCTTCGTCAAGTTTCGAGCCGGGTGGGTGCTGAAAGAAGAAGGAAGAGACAGAGATGCGCCTCCTTCGCCTGGGTAGCGTAATTCTGGTACTTCCTTTTCTGTTCTCCACTCCGCCCCCTTCGCGGTTGCGATAAGGATAATGAAGGGGTAGAGGTGGTGGTGTTGAGTCCAGAGAAGCTGCTGCCTAGTAAAGTTAATTTGCCAGAGAAGAATTAACGTCTTTCTGTATCCGCGCACGAGTGTGTGTGTGTGTGTGTGTGTGCGGCTCTGTGTTTATACCGTTCTTCCTTGTTGTACTGCCAGCAGCGCGTTTTGATTCCCACTCTCTTGGTTGCTTCCTTTATTTGCTCTTTTCTTTTCCGCCGCTAACCCAAGCCCCGAACGAGACTGTGGAAGGACGAAAAAACCACAAGCGCAAAGCAAAAATAAAGGTGAACAAGGAGAGGTGAAGGAAGGGAGAGCAGCACCGCACGAGAAGGCAAGTGGGAAAAGGCGCCGCTCCGACAGCTGGGTAAAGACAGGGAAGTACAAACAGAGAAAAAAATTGCACAGAGGAGGAAGTAAGAGGACGTACAAATCCAAGGTGAGGCTGTGGGCAAGGAAGTACAAGTTGGAGGACGAGGAAGGATTGCGAAACGGCAAGGGGAAGTATGCAAAAAGAAAACGGAAAAGGGCAGAGGAAAGGAAAAGCGGAAGCTGCCAAAAAGACCACAAAGAAGGGGTGACAGAGTGCCGCAACACAAACGTGCAAGCACGCCTACGCGAAAGTAGTAAGACACACACACACACACACACACACAAACAAGCACAGGCAAAGAAGAGAAAGGAAGAGAGCAACGTAGGGGGGGGAACTCGAAGAGGGGGAGGGGCAAGCAGCAAAGCACAAGAAGAGACCCCCACACGGGCGAGGGGAGGCGACGAAAGCACAAAAAAAAACGGATAGACAAAAGGCTAACAAAAAAAGCGCGTTCGTGTGTTCAGGTCGGGGAGAGATGGCGAGGGAAAAGGGGAAGGGACGAAGGAAAGTACAGACAAGAAGTGCGGTAAGAGGCAAATGCAGGTAAAGCTTAGCAAACACAAAAGAAAAAAACACAGCTGGGGTGAAAACAAAGCCAGAGAGAGAGGGAGGGAGAGAGAGAGCGCGCGCGTGCGCGAAAAGGAAAGACTTGAGAAGTACTAAAAACGAGTAAGCCACAGTGGAGGGAGAAGAGAGAAGAAAGAGCGACAGAGCTGAAAGTAAGAAGGCGCACGCACAGGCACAGGCACAGAGAGACAGAGAAGGGCAGGATGAACAAACCAATGAAAGGGATGACTACAAAGTCACGATAAAAGACGCTGACCGCGACGACGAAGCGAGGAAGAGAGGCACAGAAAAAAAAAGCGAAAAAAAAAGAAAGAGGAAAAAGAGGGAGAGAGCGACACACCAAGAAAGTGTCAAGACAAGTGAAAGCAAATAATGAAACAAAGCAAAATCTCAAAAGGAAAAGGTGATCCAACTGGGCTTGGCCTGATGCGCCGCCACCGAGAAACACCCACGCACACTCACAGAACGGTGCGCCTTAGAGCAGCACAAGCCGTGGCAAAGAGAAGGGGGAGATGGAGGCAGAAATTAGAGAGATGGAGGAAGAAGATTCGGAGAAGGCGTGTGAACCGAAGGTGCTGCGCCACACGCAAACACTCGAAGAACGACAGGGGGAGAGCAGTGATGAGAGAAGTGCAAAGAGCTAAGCGCGACGACGAGAGCGGATGCAGGGCAAAAACACCAAGAACATACAAGAGCAGTTAAGGAAAACTAGAAGAGAGACAACGCAGCGACGCACACGCACACAGCGACACGGCAAACTGAAGAAAAGAAAAGGGGGTAGTCACTTGCTTACCCAAAGAACCCAACATAGGCACTCAGGAGTTTTTTCTCTTCACCGTGTCATTCTACCACAAACGAGCCAGCAAATATACTGGGCACTCAGGATACAGAGTTTCAAATTATGAGTGACGTAGGGGAGGAGGGAGAGAAAAAAAACGCAAGAGAAGCGGTATCGAGAGGGGATGAATGGAAGAGAGAAGAGGAATAGCTCAGTGTCTGGCTTGGTGGGCTGGTCAAGGAGAGGGAAGGAACAGGGCAGGCAGCGATAGCGCAGAAGGCACGCTTGTTGTCTGTGTATTTGCGTTCGCGAGACGTTAAGCCTGATCAGAGATGATGGTTGAAAGGAGTGTGAGGATATGCTTGCCTAAAGGCACAAAAGGGAAGGAAACAAAAACAAAAATTCACCCACCTCTTCTTTTCAGCCGCTTCGCGTTTTTGCCTCGCTAGTTGAGTGCGCGTATGTCTGCCGGACGCCACCAGGTGTCGTCCCACACACGCAGCGTCACTGGGCCTGTGGATTTTGCTCCTTCTCTCTGCGTTTCCCCTTCTGTGTGCTATTGTGGGTGTGGGGAGGAGGATGGAGGGGAACGAAGGCCTCTTCTACAACTTCAGCACAGCAAAAAGACCCTCTCCGTGATCAATGTGGTGCGACTTGCTCAGGGCTGCAACGGAGAACGGGGGAGGTGAGGAGGTAGAGGAAAAAAAGGGAGAAGGGTGAGCCGAAGGCAATGCTGATAGAGCTGTCAACGGACACACACGCACGCACGCACGCACGTATGCGCGCAAGACACAAATGAAAGGAGGAAAAACACAATAAATAAAAGCAGACGAACACGTGCGCTGATAGCACTGAAAGTGTGAGAGGGACTGCAGTCAAAGAACAAAAAAAAGGTAGGCCAGTGGGGAAAGCAGGAGACAAACAGACTAAAACAGTGAGCCTCGCATACACACACGCACACACACACAATCACAATCACAATCAGTACTTTGCTTTCCCTTTCCTTTCTCTTTCTACTGCCTCTATTTACTAGTTTACTCTTATTCCAGGGGAAATAATGATCGCCGTGGCGGCTGCGCAGTAGTCAAGATGATGGTTGTAAGATGAGTTGCTAGCGCAAAGGTGAGGAAAGGAAGAAAAATAGGGAACGAAAAGACCAAAAAAGAAAGAGAGACGTACCCTCAGAAATAAAACGAATACCCGCTTGAGGTACGTAAGGTGGCCGTCGTCGTCCCCTCCTCGTAGTAGGTGGCAACAACGAGAGGAGATGGGTCGGGTCGGGCTGAATCCGAAGGACGAAGAAACGCGGAGGCAGTAGCAATACAAGAGCCTGAAAGTGGTGACTGGGGTAAAGAGTGAAGGTGCGTGGGTGAGAAAGACTGACAGAAAGACAGCGCATACAAAAACAAAAGCGAGGGTAGGGGGCGGTGCTGTGCGGGGTTTCGTCCTATTGTCCGTTGCCTTCGTTGTACTCGTCTTGAAAATGATGGAAAGGCGGTCACAGGCGGGAGAAGCGGTGGGGCCTACGGGGTAGGGCACAGTGAGGGGGTGTGGAGGTAGGAGCGTGTTTGGAGATGATAGGGAGAAGGGGTGGGGATGACAAAGTGAAAGAGTACAAAAAGAAAAGGCGCTCTGAAAAAGAGGCGACGTACGTATAATACGTCACTTGAGTGGCCGCTGCTGGTGTGGGTTCTGTTAAGAGGCTGCTGTGCAAGTCCAGAGAGGGACTTGCTGTGAGGGTGGGGGGGAGAGGCGGTGATGGTGAGCAGTCAGTATACCCAACAGGGAGACAACGAAGCAGGCGGAGAGACAGACAGGAGGAGCGAAGAAACCAGAGAAAGTGTCCAAAGACGAAGAAGAAAAAAAGAAGAACAATATGAAGGCGAAGCACGGGGAAGACAGACGAAGGAAAAGGAGGAGAGTGGGGGGCAAAGGAAAGAGAGCTGAGAAAAAAAAAGAGAAAGAGTGCTGGGAGGAAGGAGTGTAGAGTGGTGCGGTGAAAGAGGCTTGTGTATGCCCGCGAGATCAGTTGGTAGATGGGTTGGATCGTAGGGCAGCAAAAAGTAGTGTTACTTTTAGGGGGTACAAGCACCAACGCTACGAATGTGTCGTGTGGGTGAAGGGACGAAAGCAACACCTGCACGAACAAGAAGACGGTGAAGGTAGAGGGGCTCACCAGGGTGTGTAAGGGAGAACTGGGTCGGAGAGCGGGGGGGGAGATGGGATAGAGGGGATGGAGGGACGTACACAGGCAGGATAATATTAATGGCTTGTGCCAAGGAGGGGGACGTAGCGGAAAAGAGATGCACAAGACACGGGAGGAGGGGAGGAAGAACAGAAAAGTATCAAACTGGACGTAAAAATTCGAAAAAAAAGAGAGAAAGAAAAAGCCGAAAGTGAAGCCAACAAAAAAGGCTTTGCGTCTTCGGAGATGAGAATGAAACTCGTTTATCTGATTTTTGTCCGAGTGTAGAGCGCGTGGATGGGGAGTGTTCGTGGTGCGTTGATGATCCATACACGTAGGTGGGCGATCACCACGTAATTGCGATTGGATGTACACGCATATGAGTATGGGAATCAGTGTGCAAGAAAGCCACATAGGCGTGAAGTTGCACAGCATGTAAAGGACCAAAAAGGAGGGAAAGAAAAGGCAAGAAAGAGACGCAGAGAAGAAAAGGCGGGAGGGTGATATTAACCATAAGAAAGGCAGTAGAAAGCACTGGCCATCCCACGAGCTGATGAGGGCAAAGCCCCAAAGGGGTGAGCCATCGCACGGAACAACAGAGCATTCCAGAACTGCCAGGCAACCGATGAATGCACAAGAACATGCCATTCTGCTTACACGGCCTCTTTGCACTCCGTGACCAGAGAAACCGCAGCAGCGTGCACACGCCGAAAAGACGATACGAGGCTTTTGCTTTCCACGCTCTAGGCCAGCACGAGCAACACAGCAAACGTACACCTACCCCGCAGCAGCCCACCAACGCCTCCGCTGCGCCACAGCCACATCACGGCCGTCTGGGACGAACCGGCTCCCCCTGTCCTTCGCCGTCCCTTCTTCGGCTACGTGCTGCACGATTGGCGCCACAGCCCCGCAAGACCCTGCCCTCCGCCTGCACGCCATGCCCCTCCCTCAGTCGCTGCAAGCCTCTGCATTCCATAGTATGGTGCGGTGACTCCTCACACGCAAGTCTTGAGGGCTCGATGATGCCACGGTGTGTGTGTGTGTGTGTGTGTGTGTGCACAGCATTGGTGCCGGCATCTGGGCCTCATCAAGCCCGCACAGTCGGACGTACAAGATGCCGCACGCTTCGCACACATGCACAGTAAGGTCGATCAGTGTGCATGTCTTCTTGCCTTCTCTGTCAATCACGCATGCTGTGCTGAGCGATGCAAAGATTTGAAATCCAATAGGATGCAGCATGGAAACCAATACTTGGAGTTGTGGGAAACAGGAGAGAGGTGGGGACGGAAGAAGGCGAAATTCCCACTTCTCCCCTCCTTACTTCCAACGTTAGTGGCGCAAACGGGTACAATAACAAGCACTCAAGCACACACATACACAGGAAAGGACACTCAGTACAAGCAGGCATGTCCGCTGGGGGGAGGCATGACGAGAGAGCGTGAGAAACTCTCGAAGATCAGTTGAGAAAGCGTGCGTACTCCGAGGCGCCGAAAAGAATATGCAGAAACCATATCGTTGGTTTTCTCTCTCCATTCCACTGCCACGGCAGACATCTAGTGGGAAAATGGTGTAGGTGCTTCCGTTCTTCCTCGCCTGTGTTTTTATATAGAGGGATGTGTGTTCTGCCCCTTCCCCTACGGCTGCAGCTTACTACCTTACAGGTTCGCCCCCCAGCCCTCTGCAGAGGGATGTACACAGACGCCCTCACACACGAACTTTCAAGAGCACAGTAAGGAGCTTTTGGGCCGTCTTTACTCCTACAGGCCTCATGGAGAGGGGGTAGAGTGAAAGAGACACAAGAGGGAGGAGGGAAAAGAGCGGCGGCGCTGCAGGAGTGATGCTTCGACTGCACGAGCACTTTTGGCGGTCTCTGTGACGAAAAAAAAAAAAACAAAAAAAACAAAAGAGCGGAGGAGGAGGTGAAAAGGGAGCCCAGCCCAGCCCAGCCAACAACAACAAGACGAAGAAGAGGCAGCGTAAAGCACTGCCCTAGACCAATAGACAGGCAGAGGCCAGAGTGCACCGGCACTAGCATACCCCCACAACCAGTCCATGCACGTCCTAAAGGTGTGCATCTCCTCTCCCCTACCTCCACGCCCTCCGCCTGTCTATTGGCCTAGGACAGTGCTACACGTGCGTAAAGAGCAAAGCTGTGTTGATTCCGCCGAAGCCAAAGCTGGTTGATATCACCGCTTCGCAACTCTGAAGTTCCTGCGCGGTGCTGCCTTGGATGCACACAACACCGCACTTCTGCTGCTCTACGGTGAGACACGGCGTCGTCAAGTTAGCTGTCGGCGGTGCCCGTTGTTCGTGCAACGCAAACACCGCAAGCGCCGCCTCGACGCTTCCCGCAGCACCGAGTAGGTGACCCAGACCTCCTTTGGCACTACTCACATACAGCGCAGGAGAGGGCTGTGACGTGGAGGGGCGCAGTGCGCGCTGGATCGCCATGAGCTCAATCTCATCACCGATGGTGCCCGTCGCGTGCGCGTTGACGTAGCCCACGGCCGCGGCAGGGACACCGCCGCCATCTGCCAAGGCTTGCTCCACGCAGCGGCGGGCCCCAAGTCCTTCGGGGTGCGGCACTGCCACGTGGTGGGCATCGCATGACACGCCAAACCCGCGCAGCTCGGCGTACACGCGCGGCGTCGCCCGCGCTGCCGCGTGTTCGAGCGCTTCGAGAATCACAATACCTGCGCCTTCTCCCATCACAAAGCCAGCGCGACTTATGTCGAACGGCCGTGAGGCGGACGATGGGGTGTCATTGTACTGCGTGCATAGTGTCCGCATCCGCGAAAATCCGGCTACTGACACCGGCGTGATGCAAGCCTCGGTTGCGCCACAAACCATAACATCTGCTCGCCCCTCACGTATCCACGACGCCGCCTCGCCAATGCAGTGCGCCCCTGTCGCGCATGCAGCCACGCTGCTACCGATGGGACCGCGCAGCTTGTGGCGAATTGCTGTATTGCCGGCTGCCATATTGCCCAGGATTTTAGGCAAAAACATTGGAGACACCTTGTTGTAGTGCACATGACCCACGTCGGTGGCGATGGCGTCGCCGGCAAGGTAGGCCGACACATCCGTCACGTCGGCAAGCGAGGGGATGCCCATGCCGATGTTGACGCCGCACCGATCCTGCACAGTCTCGGAGAGTTGTAGAGCGGCATCTGCGAGCGCCTCGTCCACTGCGCGCGCGCAGAAGCGAAGCGCTCGTGGTTCGTAGGCTGTCGGCGCGAACGAATCAGCCACATGCAGCGCCTTGTCTGCCTTGTCCGCAGCCGATGCAAGGTCGACTGACGGCTGAACAGGAGCGGCCACCTTGCATGGGAAGGCAGCCACAAGCTTCTCTAGCGCCACCGCCTTCTGCTGCACCGACAATGTCTTGTCGTTCTGGATGAAGCCTGGCAAAAAGTGCGGTACATCACGCAGATGTCGAATGCCGGATTGGCCACGGCACACAGCCGCCCATGTCTCCCCAGCGGTGCCGCCGAGAGGCGTAACCATGCCGATACCCGTTACCACGACACGGCGTGGGATGCGGGGCGGAAGTGACCCAAAGCCCATGTGTTGTCAACTTGCGGGTATGGCGGAACGATGGTGCGCGGGCAGGTACACGGATAAAATGGCGGCGTTCGTGTGTGTGTGTGCAAGTGCTCACGTCTGGGGTGCACCAGAAGTGCAGAAAGTACGGCCACGAGAGTGGGGAGTGAGAAGGAGAGTGAAAGAAAAGCAGGGCAAGATTAAAGGGGCGTAGGGTATGAGGCATAGAAAGGCGGTGATCAGAGGCACGCGGAACTAGGGAGTGGTGAAGATTCCTACAGCAAGTGGCAGGGCAGAGTGGTTGGTGTTGGCGTTGCAGCTTCCACCCAGTCACCGGTCCTGAATCACCACTTCCGAGACATAGACAGACAGACAGACGTCAGCTGGGGAAAATGAACTTCACCAATTCAACAAAAGACTGGTGTGTGTGGGTGGGGAGTGTCAAGGAGGAGCCGTTGCTATGAAGCACCGGAGACATGAGAGAACGCGCGTGCTAAGCAGAAAATGGCGAGAGGTGTTGCTGTTTCTGCCTTTTCTCTGGCGCTCGAGTCACTTGTGTGTAACTTGTTGCTTAGTTCAGGTGCATTGAATGTGAGAGAAGAAAAGAGATGGGGGGATGCTGAGGAGAGTTGAGGATTAGGGTGCTTAGCAGCAGCTGTGCAGGTTGTATGGACGTCGACCTGCGTATGCTCCACTCGAGGGGAGTGGTCGTCCCACAGGCACAACACACCCACGCGAAACGGCTGCCCGTGTATCGGAAAAGAGAGAGGTGGCGAAAGGAGGAAAGAGATGCGAGGAAAAGCGCCATGATGGCAACAGTCGTCCGCTTGATTCTTCTCCGTTGCTGCTCCCTCTCAGCGTATCATCCTCCCTCACGAACCAAGCTACTTGGCAGTCTACACCCAGCAGCGAGGCCCTTCTACCTATCTCGGTAGCAGAACAAAATGGGCTACGGTGTACCTGTTCGTGTTTGCTTCGCTCTTTTTTCTCCAGCGCTCAGCGTTGCTCCTCCGTCATCATCGGCGCCTTGAGTAGACGTTGCTCGTGCTCGCCTGTGTAAGGTAGCCCCCGTGCGAGACAGGTAGCGAGTTTTCATAGTTGCGGAGGCCAGGCAGCACATGACCAGAAACGACCTGCAACTGGTCCCACAATGCGTCGACACTCTGCGCCCCACCATCGCGCGACGTTCCCCGGCGTACCTCTCGAGACTGAAGGAGTTGGCGTTGCAGTGCAAGCATCCCCTCACCACGCTTTAGAGCTGCCGAGATGGCACGAGGGCCGTGCAGGTGCCGCTTGCTGGAGAACTCATTGCGCAACCGGAAGAGAAGATCCTTGCGCTCTTCGGGAGCATAGTGGTGATAGATGAGCTGAAGAAAGTGCCGATACAGGTACAGCGTGTCCTGGGCGCGGTACGGGAAATTGCGAAAGGATGGAACCTCAGCACCGAGAACCTGGGGGCCCGTGTTGCCACGCGCCAGCAGTAGCGGTGATGTCTGAAGCCCACCACGGTGCATCCCTCTAGTTGATATATATATGGGTGTGTGTACCATCACTGCACACGTGTGTACCGATAAGCATTCAGGCACGGAGACGGACAATGAAGGAGGGTTAACAGAGACACCTGTCAAACAGAGGGCGTCCAGGGGACTCTGAAAGCGCGTAGTTCACTCACCAGCCGAGCTGCTAAAAGAGGTACAGACAAACACGCACGAAGGTGCCCAGTCATGCTCTACCCCATACACGCAGAGGTGTTTGTGTATGGGGTAGAGCAAAAGCACTCGTTATGGCCACAGTGCACAAGATTGCGTTAGCAATCTACTGAGGAGGGGGAGAGAGTAGAAGAAGGAAAGTCGCTTTTCCCATCCCCACTCATTTTTTTTTCTTTTTGCCTCGATGCTGTTGTGTGCATTAGTGAGAAAGAGAGAGAGAGCCTCAGACTAAAGTGTAGGCGCTCTCCCCCTCCTCCACCCCCCCACACACACACGTTCCACACCTCAGCCACTTTGTGGGCGTCGCTGTTCTTGTTCTTGGCTGTTTCGGTCTCATTTGCATCTATCAAAAGCACCAGAGTTCTCCCGACGCGAGAGAGAGGAGGAGGGGGGGGTACTACGTTCAAAGAACCCCCTAACCCTCCTCCTCCCCCCAAAAAGAATACACACGCGCACACAGAGACGAGGGAGTCTCACCACCTCCCCTCTCCCACATCGTTGAGAGCGGCGCTGTGGGTGCAGAAAGTAAAAAACGCGAGGATTGGGTCAAGCCAGACTTGGAAACAGCAGTGGTGTGCAAGCCCTTTCCGCTGTCACAGTAAGTCACGGAAACCGCATCGGCGAACAAACAGAGCCAGCGCAACAGCGCACGTCTCACTGAGCACAGGCTCCCCCCTCTCCACCACCCCCACTATCACACACGCGCACAGGACGACAAATACACCTCACCTCGGGGTAGGGGTAAAGTGAAAAAAGTGGCCCCCCAAAAAAGAAAAATGCAACCACAGCATGATGCCAGAGGGGTGCGGCTGTGGCCGCCACACAGAAGGCAAACAGAGGAGAGAGAGGTAGGAAAACCCACGCGACATCTACAGTTCCCATCGTCGTTGCCATTATCATCCATGTGCACG
The DNA here is from genome assembly GCA_003664395.1 of Leishmania lainsoni. NCBI lineage: Eukaryota > Euglenozoa > Kinetoplastea > Trypanosomatida > Trypanosomatidae > Leishmania > Leishmania lainsoni. Next base: position 554,480 of record RAIA01000012.1, on the reverse strand, counting down.
CCAGAGAAAGAGTGCTTTGACAAGATACGCCATCGCAGCGCAGGGGGGGGGGAATGAGAGTGAAGACAAGGAGAGGAGTATGGCCAGTTATGTCGTTCACCGGACATACCCGCACGGATTAGATGAACTGGATCGTGTTGTTGCCACCGTCTTCGGTACCCTCAAAAATGAAGGCATCCCCTTGCAGCTGCATCACAGAACGTTTCAGCGACTCTGCCGATATCGTGTGCATACCGAGGCGTTCATGAAGTTCATCCAGCGACACACCATCTCGCTGCTCGCGCTGCAGCTGCCTCAGGACCTCGATTACACGCCGATTGAGATGGATGTCGATTGCTGCAGCGGCGGCGGTAGTGACTGCAGGCGGCCCCTCCAAGAGAATAGCCCCCGCTGCGCCGCTACCGCCGCCGCTGTCATCTTCTCTGATGCCTTCTGTGCGCAGTCGTTGATATGAGTCAATACCGGATGCCTTGTCGCCAGCGTACTCCCTAGTGCCGCTGCCAAGGTGGGCGTAGGACTTGATTGCTCCGTTCTGCGCCGTCACTACTTCCACGGCTGCGGCTGGGCGCTTCTGACCCGGAGCCTGTAACAGTCCAGCAGCCCCCGAAGTCACCTCTGAAAGCGAATGTTGGTTGTCATCATTGCGCTGCTGTGTTGCCGTTGTCGCTGCGTTCACGGAGGACCGCAGAAGTGTTATCGCTGCCATAACGTCGGGCTCCTCCACCGTTGGCGAGAGGCGCAGCTTGGCGTGAGCCGTGGACAAGCGCACAATCGCGTCAAGCGTACGTGGGGTTATGAAAAACCCGTCACGCCCGCCGTCCTGCTGCTCCGCGCGGAGCTGTACATAGTGCTGGCACACGAGATCGCGCGAGGCCTCGGTGAGAAGAGGCGACCCCCGCTTCGCCAACTGTAAAAACGCTCGCAAAAAGTCGCTGCTGACAACAGACTCACCAGTGCTGTTCGTCGTCATGCGCAAGTCAAGGCGGCTTTCGCCGATACTACCATCCTCGCCGCCCACGGCTCGACTGCCCCGACGCCCATCACCGCTGCCCCGTTCGGCTTCGCTATCGCCACGGCCACCACCGCTCTCGATGCTGTCGACCACAGTCCGTGACTCGACCTCGTCGTACCGAACGGCCTCCGCCGTCATGTGGTTGCGTAGGATGTGGTAACCAATGCGACGGTTGTAGTCCGAGGTGTGCTGATCTAGAATGATGAAAGTCAAGTCGAAGCGTGAGAGCAGCGACTCAGGTAACCCAACATTAAATGCCAAGCGGTGCTGAACACTGTAAAACCCATAAATCGGGTTCGCCGCCGCCAGCACGCTGCACCGAGCGTTCAGCGATGCATGAATGCCAGCCTTGGCGATAGTGACAGTCTGCTGCTCCATCGCTTCATGCATAGCTACCCGGTCCTGCGAGCCCATCTTGTCGAACTCGTCGATGCAGAGAATTCCGCGATCCGCCAGCACCATTGCTCCCGCACTCAGCGACCGCTCGCCTGTGTAGCTGTCCGTCGCCACGGCTGCCGTCAGCCCGACACCAGAGGACCCCTTGCCCGTTGTACTGAGGGCAAGCGGTGCGATGCCAAGGACAAAGCGCAGGAGCTGCGACTTGGCCGTTGATGGCTCACCAACGAGGAGGATGTTGATGTCGCCACGCACGTGCGAGTTGTGCGACTTGCGCTCCACACCACCGGCCATCATCAGCAAGATCGCCTGCTTCGCCGCTGTCATGCCGTAGATAGTAGGGGCGACTGCCCTGGAGAGCGTCTCCAGCACCCCGCTGGGGCCGAGCTGTTCTAAACACTTTTGAGCAAATCGAGTGAGTCGATCCTCCACAGAGGCGATGGGGCGGTAGAGAAAGGTGAAGGCCTGCGTTGACACGACATGGTTCACCAGCACGATGGACTGGAAGCTCTTACTATCGGACGTCGTGTATGGCATGTACACACCGACAAGCAATACGCGATCGCCCGGCTTCACGGCGTCGACGAGGTCATCATCAAAGCGCACTTCGACGTTCCGGGGCAGCTGCCCGGTAGGCGCACGCTCCGGCGCCTCCTGCAGCACTGCACATTGCGAGTCCATGAAGGTCGACAAACCAAGTTCCGTACGCAGGGGGTGGCCCTCAATGTCCGTCTTGGGCATCACGTTCACGGTGGGCAGATGTGAGCTGTCAATCATCGGTGTTAGCTGATCACGGAACTCCTTCTTGGTGAACTTGTTTGTCTCGAAGCAGTAGTGCACCGTCTCTAACACGCGCGGCCGGTTCGTCGACTGCCGCGTCACGATGCCCTCGAGCGCGACCATGGTGTTCAGATGGCGTGCGTAGAGTTCGCGCGGCGACAGAACGCGACCAACAGGGCCCTCAAACCCAGTGTGCACAACGCGAGAGCGGTAGTCAACTTTGAGGTACTCAGGCTGCTGCCGAAGCACGACGTCGTGAAGCGCCAACTCCAAAAGAGGAATGTACTTGCCCGGCTGGCGAATGATGTTGGCTCCCAGCGAGAATCCCAGCTCGCTGCCGGCCCCACCATTGCCCATGCCGTCGCCACCATCTCCGCCGGCGCTGATCGGGACGTAGTCAAGCAAGTCGCCAATATCTAGCAGCAACCGCGCCTTTCCAGCCACGATCATCGCCTGAATGCGATCATGGTACTTCTCTTCATAGCGCTCACTCTCAAAGAAGTCTGTAAAGTGCCGCCGAATAACCGTCTGCTCCTCTGTGAGCGTGCGGTTGATGAACATAGTCAACCACCCTAAGGCGCCGCTAATGAGGGTGCGTGAGTGGTGCAGAAAATGGGAAGAAAGAGGGGTTTGCTGCCGCTTATGGGCGTACGAGTATCTAAATCCGGAACAAGCAGGAAGAGGGGGTGAAGTAAAGCACCGAGTGGTAAAGAAGGTCTCACCCAGGCGTATTCGGAAAGGGTTGATCCCTCCCCCTCAGGCTGGTGATGAACACCCCACTGCACGTCACACCCTCGTGTTCAACTCAGTGCCACTTACAACCAGGACGCACTTGCAGAACAATAGCGCTCAATGACATTACCTTCGCCTTTCGAAGCCCCTCCCGCAGCGGTCTACGTGAGCGTGCGCGATATGAGCGCTGGCTGTACAACTACTGCTACTTGTGCTGCTCCTCTGACAACCACGCGTGTACGAGTGTGTTTGCGTTTGCCTGCGTGCATGCATATTAATTTCATCGGATGACCAGGAGGGAAGAAGTGAAGGAGAGGGGTGTGTGGTAACGTGGAGAGAGGGAGCACAAGTGTGGAGAGAAGTGTACATGTGTAGGTAACAACACGGTATGAAGTGGACCGCTGACGATTCAGCTCCGGCACGCTCCAAAGACTAAGGGAGACTTATCATGCCAAGCGCTTCGCAAGAGAAGGGGCACTAACGGAACGAGAGAGTGGTATGTTTAAGTGCATGTACTACAATACGCACCCACACAACCATACAGGAAGAGACTAGGTCAGTTTCATGCTGAGCAAGAGTCCACTGCAGGCCCACGCGCGTGTGGGTGAGGGGAGAGGGAGGGAGCTAGCGGTATAGGTAGCCCGAAACGCACCCCCCAAAACAGGGGAGGGACGTACAGCGGCGGTACAAAGCTGCAATAGGGTGCATCACAGTGCCGTGTAATCCCGGCCACGCTTGCGCGACGCTCCCTCCTGCATGAAGGGAGGGATCCATCCACCGTCAGCTGATGACAATTGGTGCAGCAGCTTCATCACCTCCTTGGTCTTCATCGACACCATTTCCTCATCTACGTCCCAGTCGCGCACCAGCTCCGCTTCCATTAGCTGAAACGGTGTGTTCAGCGAGCTCGTAAGCTCAGACAGAAGTTGTTGCGCCGCCTCCTCCCGCTCCTGCGCCGCCTGCCGCGCCGCCGCCTCCTTTGCCAGACGCTCCTGTGCCCGCTGAATAAGCATGTCGGCTGCCCACTCGGCCTCTACATGCGCCTGTTGTGCCCGCTGGCGCTGGCGTGCCTCCTCGCTGGGGTGACCGCCGCTTCCAGCACCGCCGGATGCCTCGTCGAGCGTGTTGACATAGGCAGCGCGCTTCGTCGAGTCGATAATCGTCTCTAGTGCCGTGCGAACCACCTCGAAGGCGTGGCGTGCCTCGTCAGAGCCGTCTTTGTCCGGGTGGAAGCGCAGGCTCAAACGACGGTAAGTACGACGCACCGCCGCCACGTCGACGACATCGAGTGTGACGTCATTACCACCACCGTTGCTGCCTGCAGCGGTCGCCGTCGAGGAAGTGGTTGGAGTGACTAAACCAAAGAGCTGAAAGTAGTTGAACGTATCGATGTTGTCCTTCGTGATGTGTGGCGACTGGCTGGCGCCAGAGTTCAACTGCTGCTGCTGCAACCTCTCCGCATCTGTGGCTACTCTGGAAGACGTGGTGGTAGCGGAGTCCATGCGGCTTCGTTTACCCATTCATGCGATGTGGCCATGCATGAGATGCAATAAGCACACACACACACACACACTGCAGGGGGACAGCGAAGCCTTTGTGTGAACTTCATGAGTACGTGCGCATTGACGTGCGCCATTGCAGAGCAACACAGAGCCCAGAGGACAGAGGCGGTGCAGCGGGAGCGGCATCATTGGAAAAACGAGAGAAAAAGCAAAGGGGCATGAGAGGCAGAGTAGATGAAACAAGCTCGTGACATGGTGTATCTCGTTTCTTATTTCCTGTCCATAAGATGAGCATAGGTAAGGTGGAGTTGGCGTCAGAGCACGGGAAAGGAAGGGTTAAGTAGAGAATCAACAGCTTTTCCAGAAGCTGCTCACGTGCGCCTTCTCTCCCACATACCTTCAAAGCATTTCGCGCATATGCCGTTGCTGTTACGCATACTATCCCTCCTGCCTCTTCCACTCGTGTAGATGCACCCGCCGGCATTGCACAGGCGCTTTCTTCTTACTCAGCATCCTCCACTGCTTTCGTGCCGATTGTACTTGTTCCGGTCCAGTGCCCTTTGATTTACTCTAAATCGCGCCCACGTACAAACAAGAATACAAAAGTGGTGCAAAAATCAAATGTACGATGCCGAAGTCAACAGAGCCGCACACACGACCGTACGTGTGCGTGGGTGATCCGCAGGGACACAGCTCCGCGGCGACCCCGCCAGTCCCCCTCCCCCGCACACCCCACCCAAACCCAAGCGTCCCGTTAGCAGAGCTGGAAGTCGTCCTCATCCAGCATCGCCTCCATCAGAAACGCCTCGAGGAGATCCTCTCGCATGTCTTTTCTGCTACAGGGCAATACCTCAAGAGGAGGACCGTTGGACGGGGCCGCAATGGGGCGCAGCGCGCGGCTACCACCACACTGGCCGACAACAGACTGATGAGCACGATCACCTCGCTTACGCTTCTTGCGCGCGCGCCGGGTGCCGGACTGGGCATCAGAGACGACTGCTTGCGCCGTGGAAGACGATGTACCGCCGCCGCACGGGTCGTTGAGATCCTCCACACCACCCTCTTTGTTTTCGTCTGACCGACCTCGGCGTCGACTCACAGTGGGCCGTCCAGGTGCGGAGGCACTCCCACGACGCTGCAACGGCGCCGGTCGTGAGGAGGGCAGTACTGAGAATGTCGTGGTGCTGTTGCTGCCGAGGCCGCCTTGCCCCAGGAACTGAAATCCCGTGCCAGCGGTCCAGGCTGCCGACTCCGCTGCTACGGACTGGTGAATCGGCGAAATAAAGAAGGACGACACAGAGTCGTTGTGATAGGCGGTGCCACTCACCTCGCCATTCCTCATGAGCCCACAGGCCAAAGCGGCGTCTCCACGGCGCGGTACGGCGTGCAGCGAAACTGGTGACGCCGGCGTCGTGACGGCAGCAACGTTCGCTGAAGGCAATAAGCCTTCAAAGATAGTGTCTGAGTGCGGCTTCGATCGCCGCTTCATTAGCGCCTCCGTGTTCGGCACAGCCTCACTCCAGAGAATCTGTTCCTCACGCGCCTCCATCTTCTTGCGCTCCCGCTCGGCTCGGCTCGCCAGAGACTGAACAGTGGATGCGAATACTGAGTCTGCCCGCAGCTCGCGTACGTCAATGTCGTCGCTCGAGGTGGTGCTCAAACACTCCAATGAAGAAACAGACGAGGTATCGCAGCTCTCGTAGTCTACATCATCCTCATTGCTGTCAGAGCTCCTGCTGCTGCTACCCGACCTGTATGAATCAAATTTTCCCCGCGGCTCCACGGCGCGTTCGTTACGACGGCGCCGTTTTGCACTGACCGACTCGCCATCACAAAGACCTCGACTGGTCTCGCCGACATACAAGCCAAACGTCCTACACAAGCTGGGCGTAGAGCCACCACTTGGTCCTGCTGACTGCCACCCCCGCCCGCGTCGTCGCTGACGCTCTTTTTTGAGAAGCATCTTGTTGTACCGCAGAATATCTTCCGTTGCATCTGCACGAGTCTGGGAAGGGGTGGCTTCCTGGCTTGTGGTGGTGGCAAATGGCCCCCGGTACGTGGCCTTGGCTCCAGCGGCGCCACTGAGCACGTCACGGACGTCGGGGCCACCGGCGAGGGGGCGACAACTTTCAGCCATCGTTTCCGTCGCTTTCGATTCCTCGTCTACGCTGATGGGGTGCAGTGGGGGGAATGTAGGGAAGTCCATCGCGCGAGTCGTCGAGAGGCTGCGTGGGCCCGCGGCCCGCGCAGCCAACACGTCACGTAGCATGGAGTACGAGTCATCCCCCTTGACTATGTTGGTGTCGTCTGCGAGGTCGTCATCGCTGCTGTCGTTGCAGGGCTCACCGCAGCGGTGGTGACTGTCAGCTAGTGGCACAGGAGCTGCCGTTGTGGCGGATGGAACCTGTACAGAGGAGTGCCGTGCGGTGCCACACCCAGTGAATGTGCCACTTTTCATGTCACCCGCAGCACTCACGCATCCCACGCTTGACACACCGGCGCCGCCACTGCAGCCGCCTTTTCTTGTGCTGCACCGGCTCCGCTGAATGGGGCAGCAGCTGCTGCTGCTGCTCTTGTTCTCGTCCTCGTCAGCCATTTCCGCTCCGTAAGCAGACATAAACAAGGTGCTAGGCAGCGGACCATCAGCTGTGGCATCGTGAGGCGAGCTGGAGCTAAAAGACTGGGCATCGCCATTCATCTCGGCGCTTGCATCAACCCTCGTAGATGCCATAGGTCCGGTGGGGAGCACGAAGGCGGTGGTGTCGGACGTGGCCGTTACTACACTTTTCACGCCAGCAACCGGCGCCGCTATCCCTCCGCGACCACCCCCAAAGAGGATCCGCTGGTAACGCTGGCGCAGACCCGCTGATGTGAACACGGAGCTCGTAGACCCTGCCATCGTACCCCTGACGTTTTCACTGCTGCCCCCATTGCCTCTAGCGCCGCCGAGAAAAGTACCGTCCCTGCTGGAGGTGCCTAAGTGATGACGACGCTGACAGTGCGAGCGGCTGCCGTTACTGCGCTTACTGCTGCGCCGACTACTGCCGCCCTCCGAGCGAGCAGCTTCTTTGAGAGCAATGAAACCACTAGCTGTTGACGCGCCGCCGCTCATGCCTCGTGTGCGTCCATCGCGGCGGTTCTGCAGGTGGTAAGACGACGAGGAGATGTTCATGCGGCCGCCATTTCCGTGACTGTCGGCCTCGCCATCTGCAAAGTCGAACACGACGCGTGTAGTCACACCGTCAGGGCCCTCCTGCTCAATGACCCATTCATAAGTGGACATCCGTGCGCTTCGCTAGATCAAAAAATAGCGGCAGCATAGACATCGAACGAAGAAAACCAAAAAGCAGCTGAGCTGTCTGCGTAGTTCAGCCCACCGTCAACAACGTATAGGCCAATTAATTTAAAAGTCCCTCCCAGTCCACCTGCGCAAAGGCGCGCAGTGGTGCGGCACAGATGCCACGCTGAGCGTATTTAACAGAAAACAATAGCGACAAGGACGTAGACCACCTCTTACGAGCGCCGTGTATCGGTATGTGTGTATGTGTAGGTCTGTGCCGTAAGTGGGAAGAAGGGAAGGGGGAAAAGCGAGAGCGCACGTAGACCTGTGTGCCTGTGTGTCTGAGTAAGTGGGTGTCTGGCGCTGAGCTGCCCATAAACGAGCAGACCCTTGGGTAGCTTTCGTTGTCACTGCGGCTCCACACCTGCCCACGCCAGTGTACACCTCTTAAAACCGCTGTTCTTCTCTTTTTCTTTTCTCTTCCTCTTTGGCTTCGCAGTGGAGTAGACGTTTTCCTCGCCGCGCAAACAAGGGGCGTACACACACACACACACACAGGCACCTATGTAGTTGCAGGAGGGGTTGTACGCACGTCCGTGAGCGTGATAGAGAACGAGAAAGCAGGAGAAAAATAGAAGACGCACCATTCAATAACGAGCGGAGCGTAGGCGGGTCAGCTCAGCGGCCGTACGCATCGCGAAACAGCTTCCCTCTACGTCTTACACACAGTGAGACGGACCACAAGGAGAAAGGAGAGGAGTCATCAAACAGATTCGCGCCAACACACGCTCACACATGCCTTCTGTTCCCCTAACTCTGGGAAAGGGAGTGTGTGTATGGTGAGATGTTGATTGTGTTAATCCACACTTCAATACAGTCGCTTCCGCGATTTGGTCGGGTGCTTCAGGATGTAGAAGTGTGGAACTCCGAGTGATGACTTGCACATATTTCCTCACCATCAACACATGACAGATGTAATCATACACGAGGCCGTGCAAAGGAGAATATCTTAGCTTCATAGGAACAACAGAGAAAAGATATTCGTATGCGCGAGTGTGTGTGTGTGGGTGAGCTTCACGTGTCGCCACTCCCCCTTCCACACACGAGTTCAAACACCACGCTGCCCCTGCGCAGCCCTTTCACAGGTCCATCGCGTGCTGCAAGGCAGCCGCAGACACAGGTCTTACAGCAACGCGCCGACCCGGTCATCAGAGCACCGCCTCCACCACAAACTCGGCCCGCCCCAGTTCCGCAGGTCGCCTCACAGGTGCATCTCTCCGTGCGACACGCAGGCGCCTCACACCAGTAGGCAGCGAGGACCGGGTGAGACACGATCGCCTCACTTTAGCACTCAGCATCTCGCGCAGATGCCAGCAGCACGTGCACCGTCGCCCACCGCCATCCAGGACCTGACCAGCGACGTCCGTGGTGCCGCGTCGCTCTGACCTCCCCGCATGCTGCTGGGGCTTGGTCCTGTCAGCGCTGGGTGGTGGTGGCGCGTTGGTCGGGAATGGAGGGGCATGGCTACGTAGCCCATTCACACGAAGACGGGGCGCCCCCCCCCCCGCGCGATCCCAAAAAGAAAAGAGCGAAAGGGCGACAGCCCATTCAAAGGGTGGCGGGGATGAAGAGGAAAGAGCCGCCGTAAGTCAAAAGGGCCAATGCACATACACACACACACACACACAAGCAGAAGGTAGGGAACAAGCGCATACGCGCCTCTGTGCTTCGTGAAGGCAATTTCCTGCGGTGCGAGGGGAACGATGTACAAACACATAAAGCCCAAGCAAAGTTGGCCTTCTAGAGAACGGTGCGCCAAGAGTAGGTGAGAAGCGGCGATAGACCCTCCTACCCACTCGAGCACCCTCGCTGAACACCGCGACGGTAGTGATCGACGGGAGAGGGGGCTGTGTGTACCCGCTCACGTCGCTTAGCTGTTTGTGGCAGCCTCCGTCGTCTCTGTCGCGACGGCCGCAGTCGGTGACGGGAAGTTGAAAGATGGGTTTGGCTGCGAGGCTGTGATAGAGTTCGGGGTGGTAGAAGTGAGAGGAAACGTCGAGGTGCCGCCTTCTCTGCGGCTTGAACGGCTCCCCCCACCGCTTCCCTCGCTCTCCTTAAGCAGGAATTCCACCCACATGGACGCCAACCCCGCCTTGCTGGTCCCTGGCGTCCCACCGCTAAGCGCCACAGAGGTGTCCGCCGAGCTGCGAAGCCATCTAAATAGGCTCCGGCGAGCACCACCTTGCTGGGTGGAAAATCCATCCGGCGGCTGCGGATTGTTCGGCCCCGGCAGCAGTCCCACAAATTCCTGCGTTGCCTCATCCCAGTCAAGCAGTCCGCTGATCACCTTCAGCATGTCCCCTGCCTCCTTCCGCTGCTCGATGAAGGCGTGCATGTACTTGGCCAGAAGCTGCGACACGACACGCTTGTCAATGCAAGTCTCCGAGCCGTCCATGTACTGGGACGTTGTCTTCTCCAGCGCCTTGCGCACCTCCGCGAGCTTGCGGTGCATAGTCGTCACCTCTGCATCCTTCTCCGCAAGCTGGCGTTCAAAGCCTCTGCGCACCTCTGCCAGCTCCTTCTCGTGGTGATTTGTGATTCGTTGCGCCGCCGCCAGCTGCTTCTTGAGCTCCTCTGCCTCGAGCTGTGACTCCAACGTCAAGGACTCTACATCATGCCGCTGGTTCTCCTGGAACCTCTCCAGAACAACCTGCAAGTTTTCGTTTCCCTGTAGGGACGCCTGCAGTTCCTCCTCCTTCGCTTGTAGCATCTCCTGCAACGTGCGTACCTCTTCCTGTAGAGATGACACAGCGTTTTCCTGATCCTCTGCGTGAGTCTCAGCTTGGCGCAGCTGTGCCGTCCACTGCCCACGCTCCTCACGAAGCTTCTCCATCTCATTCACAGCACTTGCTAGTTGCTCTTCCACCTCTACAAGGCGAGCGTCACCATTGACGAGGCGTGAATGTACCTGACGCGCAACCTCCTCTTTCACCGACAACTCTTCGCGCAGCTTCCCAATGGTGCTCCACGCACCGGCTAACTGCTGGTTCAGCGAGTCATTGACTTGGCGGGCCTGCTCGTAGGTCTGTTCCCACTCCTGCTGCACTCGTTCTGCCCGCAACACTATGCTGTGCTGCTGCAGAGACTCCGTTGTCAGCAGCGAAAAAAGTTGCAGAAGCGGCAGTTCAGTGCGCGCAGCTGCCCCACCCTTCTCGTCTTCCTTGTCAGCATCCTCTTTGTCGTCACCGTCTGGATATGCCCGCCCTGCATCGCCTTTGTGCTCCAGGCTCCTCGGTAGAATGTGTTCCACATCCACGCCTAATCGCACCAGGGTGTCAACAGACATGCGCCGCACCTGATCCACAATCGCCTCCAGCGTCTGCACCTTGGCCTCCAACTGTTTCTTCACTTGCGCGAGAACGGCGACCGACACGTCTGCATTACTTTGCTTTCCCTCAGACTCCGCCATGCGTTGCTCAACTTGCCGCTGGAAGGCTTCGAATTCTGTTTGAATGGAGCGGCCACGCTGCTCGGCCGCGGCAGCTTGCGCCTCCGCCGCAGCACGAGCGTGCTGTGCAGCCTGTGTGTCCATCTCCAGCACCTTCGCACGCCTCTGCTCCCCTTCCAGCTGCGTCCGCATGTGCTGCAGCTCTTCTTGGCATGTGTGCCGGCTTTGCGACATCTGGGTCTCAACAGCGTTTAGCTTCTCCAGCAAAGCCTTCTGAGATTCGGCCTGCGCTGCCTGCGCCGCCGCCAGTGACACCGCGTACTCGTGCTCCCGTGCCTCAAGCCTCTGCTGTAGCTGAGCCGAAGTCTCTGTAAGCTGCATCACCTCTTGCTGCAGTGCACTGCGCTCTGCGTCTCCGTGGGTAAGCTTGTCGGCGAGTCGCTGCCGTTCTTCTTCGTGGGACACCCGTGCAGATGCTGACAAGGATGTGCCCTCCACAGCAGCAACGGTGCATTTTGAGAATTCGTGCTCCTTTGAGACCTGAGCAGCGGGTTCCTCCTTCTGGTGTTGAGTATCGAGTAGTAGTTCCTGTGTTGCTGCCATGCAATGATGCTTCTCTTCCAACTCGCATATGAGCCGATCAGCCTCGCCTTGAAGTTGGCGATGACATTGCTGTTCCTCGCGCACGCCATTCGCACTCGTGTCGCAACTGGTCATGATGTTTGCCATCACCTTCGTCTGCGCCTCTTGCAACGGAGTCGGCAAGAAGCGGGGAGTCACCTCAGTAGACTGCAGCTGCGTCCTCTTCTCGTGCACTTCTTCTTTGAAGCCTTCCAGCGCTTCAGAAGAGCACAGCCGCCAATCGTCCTCGGCCTGCAACGAGGCTGCGTCGGGTGACGTTGCAGCCGCTGATACTGCACTAGCAGTCGCGGCCGCAGTAACCTTCATGGCATCAGTGTCCTCCTCAGCTGCGGCGAGACTCTCGGGGAGCTCTGCAGCCTGCTGCTGCAGCTTCCTGACACGCGCCTCGAGTGCTATCTCGTGTGCTACCTCCTCCTTCAGCTCGTCCACCATTACTTGGTGCGCAGGACGAAGGGCATCAACTTGCAGCGGCTCGTTCGCACCCTTCCAGGTGGTGGTTTCCCCTGCAGCTACTGCTATCATCGATGCTCCCTCCCTGAGCTTTCCTTCGGAGTACGGAACAGTGCGTGCGCATGTAGCGCGTACTTCGTCTTCGTATTTGTCCATACCACTTAGGTGAGCCCTCTCTGCCTCCAGACCAGGAGCGTGCTGCGGCTGCAGCTGTATCTGTGTTTGCTCCTGCGGCTGCCCTTGCTGCGCGGGTAGGGACGGTAAAGCTGCAGAACACGATGAGACAGACGATAGCCGCTGCAACGGCTGAGCCTGCAACGTGGAGAGCCGAGAACTCGAAGTCACCATTGAGTGCAGCAGAGCACCTCGGAGCTCTGCTGCAGTCGTTGAGCCCGCTTGGGCACTACCAGGAGAGGGGGAGGAGGATGCAGCGACAGCACGATCGCCGGAACTTCCGCTCGGTCTCTGTGTTGCCTCATTGCCCAGAGTGACGACCACCGCATCCGCAGACGCCATCGTCTGACCTACGCTGCCGAGAGGGCCGGCTAGAGCTGTTACTGTGGAACGTGGGCTTGGGGATAGTGAGAGAGAGGGCGCTGCTTCTGCTGACACGGGGGATGCCTGTGTATACACAGCAGCGTCCGCATTGCCGCCGGCGCCTGCATGCCTGTCGACCGAGAGCTCATCGCACTGCAAACCCAAGCGCTGCGCCGAGGTCTTCAGCACGGAGAAACGGTCACCGTCACCGTAGGTGGTTTCACATTTGGTGTGGTCATGTGCTGTAGCATGCGTTCCGCTAAAGTCGCCTCTGTAGTGCACGCTGCAGCGCTCATCAAGCGACAGGGAGTGGCTATCTTCTACCCTATTCTCCACCATGTCGTCTCTGTCATTTTCGCCGTCAGTATAACGCTGCGGCTCATCGTAATCGGGCGTGGTAATGTTCTCGGCAAAGTTTTTGATCTTACTTGTCCACTCCCTCCACATGGTTGCACTCCCGGCGCTTGGCACTTCGCCTCCCTGTTGCTATGCATATATCTGTATGTGTCTGTAGGGAGGGAAGAAGGGGGATGGCTCAGTGGCAGGGGAGGGGGTTGGATGGGTCAGAGAAAGCGGGGAGAGGGTAGGGTGGAACGTGTTGACAGTGATGCGTAGGATAAGAATGCGAGGATGTACGTGTGCGTGTGTGCGGGTGGGTGTGTAACGGAGGCTTTTGCCAATTACGTTGCCCGTTCCTTTTGAATCTTCACCACGAGAGCAAGAAAGTAGGAGAGAGAGAGAGAGAGAGGTTGAGATTGAAAATGTCCAGTTGTCACTCAAGTGTCTCCAGACTTGTCAGCAACGTGGGGCGGGGCGGCCTATGGTGTCACCACCGTTGCCGTCAGCGCTCACCACCAACGATGTGTTGACAAGGGCACGATGTACTCCAGACAACACCACCCAAAGGAGAAAGAAGCGATGGAGAAAGGGGAGAGGTGACCGCAGCATCACCAACACCAGTGATGGCGGTCGTGGCAGTACCGCTGCAACGGAGCGAATGAGTTTGCGGCACAGGTTGTGAGCGACACAAGGGTTGAGCAGCTCATGCGTCGCCTCCTTCCCACACTACTTATCCACACTCGACGAGTGGCCGTAACGTATTAGAGAACACTGCCCACGATAGCAGTTGTCCCTTCAAAAGGTGATCAGCACACCCGTTCTTCGTGTTTGCGTCTCTAGGTGGACGCGTCACTTGCTGTCGACATAGCTGTCGGCAATCAACACGGAGCCGCGGCGACGGCGACGGTAAGACGCGCCCCCAACATGCCTGCTATCGTGGCGCGGATGTCTATCAGCTGTAAGCGGAATAGTACCCTCAGAATGACTCTGTGACCGAGCCGATGGCCGCCATGAGGATGGCTCATGTTGAGTCCGACTATCCTTTGCTTCTGGTATACCGTTGAGCCGGTAGCCTTCTGGCACGGACACTCGCCGCGGGCAGTGCACCGGATCGTGCGATGCGCTGGTACGGGCCTGGAGGCAGATGGGGCAGTGCGTCGCGTGGTGCAGGCCTGCTGGGATGTCTCGGCAGAGTGCGTAGAGGTGGCCAGTTTGGCCACACTTGATGCAGAAGAATGGTAAAGCGCCGGCTGCAGCGTCGACACGGCGCGCCTCGGACTCGCTATCCTGCGACCGCAGCGTCGGACACACCGTCACGTGATGACGGCCACCGCAGTACACACATCGCATAACTCGCCGGTGCAGGGCAGGTTTTCTCGACTCGCTAAGCAGGGCGTGGCTAGCCTTGAAGCGGTGCGTTGCCGCGACATTAGGGACAGCAATAAGCGGGGAGTCGACTAGGAATGGGGACGAGGTCGCAGACAGCGATGCAGAAGCATCATCACCGTAGCCGATACCCACAAGGTTCTCCTGCTGGCGCTGACGACGCCGCACAAGAGCGTTTGCCTGCTCCGCCAGTACAGCCGCGGCGTCACCGGTCGATGTTAGCCCTTCGCTGTCCATCACAGAGTTCTCCAGTGGGCCTGGCATGGTCTCAAGGGAAGTTAACGCACCAGCGGCGCTTGTGCTGCCCACCGGAAGCGGCAACGATTTGGCTACCGCACCATCCCCCTCCAATACACGCGCAGCTTCCGCGACACGCGCGCCGCAGTGATGCCATGTGTGCCCCACTCCATCACAGTGCGCACACCGCAGCTCCGCCAGCTCTTCCACACGCAGGAACACACGCACCGGGAGGCCGATGTGCTCCAGAGGCGCCCTCCACAGTGAGACTGCTGGGTGACAACCTTCATCGCTTGAGCTGGGGCCTTTTGCGGCAACTTTGGATTCACGCTCTGGTGATGTGTCCGGGGCGTTGCAGTGGCTTAACAGGGCTGTAGGTGACGGCAAGAGAGAGCCAACACCCGCAGCAGAAGAAGTCGTATCGGTGCAACAGGACGGAACCACAGATGCGGCGCACCACTCCTGGAAAGCTCGTTTGTAAGCCGGTGGCACCTCTGTTTGCATCCACGGCGTCACCGTTCCATTCATACGCGGCGGCGCAGACGCCGTCATGTCGCGCGCCTCGTCGCCAGATATGCCGTGCCCGTCCTCTTCCGTCTGCGAGTGAGCGGAAGAGCGGAGCAGCTCAACAGCCTGGGTGAAACTGCACTCGCCACGAGCACCAAGAATATCGCTGCTGCGGCCATGTGCACACGATAGCTCTGTAGCAACCTCTGACGTGGTGCCTAGCGCCATATCTGCGAGAAGTGGCACACGAGTCAGTCCAACGGGATCGTCGAGGAGGCTTCGGGTAGTGTATCGTAGCGAAGAGGCGAGCGGGTGCTGTCGCGCTGCACGCGCCGCATCGGCCAGGGATGGGTGTCGCTGTCGTTGATTCTCATAGGTGAGCCACAGCTGCTGCAAGGCATGCACGTTGCCTTCGTCCGATGGGTCTGGGAAAACAATACCGGTGCACTCGATACCAGCGCCGAGTGCCAGCGTAAGCACCTGCTGGTACACGCGTTGCTCCGCTTCGTTGGTGAGCTTCATCGACGAGAGGGCGTTTAGAAGAAGATGCTGAAGGGGGTGGCGTGTGTTGCCGCCTGCGGACGACGCTGCGGTGAGTACCACCTGCCGCAGTCGCTCCACATCTTCGGCAAACGACAGCGGTGGCGACAGTGCGGAGAGCTGCAGGAGAGTATGTTGCGCAGAAAGGCAATCGGCATCTTCAAGTGGAATTCGTGTCAGCGGCAGTGCAACCAGCTCCTCTGCTGTCGCTGAGTGAAGGCGGTGCTGCAGCCCTAGTGGAAGCTCGTGCAGCAGGCTAGGTGATAGCGCTCGCATACGCGTGGCCACCTCCTCCACTGCCATCGCCAACGGCACATCTTGTACATAGTCATTCACCACACGCAGGCCCTCCGCCTGGAACACGGCAGCTACCTCGTCGGCAGTGGTATCGCCGTTAGTATGCACTTCGTACAACGCCACATCACTGTCGTCTCGCGGGGACAAGGATACCAACCGGACCTCCATCGACAATGACTTGCCACGTGGTGCCTGAACGCTAGCACTGCAGGGGCGATCCCCGTTACCGCCGTCCACTGCTGCCATCTCACACTCCATGTGTGGCGCATCGAGAGAGACGCCGAGACGCCACAACGGCTGCATCCAGGGGTGCCGGGACTTACTCATCACGTCTTCAGGACTGCTTGCCTTGATGCCGTGGTGAGTCGTGTCAGCAGCGGGCGCGAGGAAAAGACTTTGCAGCCGCGACCGCTGGTGCACGCGCGCGGCCGAGGATGTCGAGAGCGGCGCTTGCGTTCGCACATAGCACTTCACCGTGCCTTGCACGCGAAGCTGGCCGCGTGCCACATCAAAAAAGCCCCCCGAGACGAGGGGGTGCGGGTGTACGCTTGCAGGCAGCCGGGCATCGCACGCAAGCGTCGACGCCAGACTCGCGCTAACCTTCGTAGTGTCAGGAAGTAACTCAGCACTGAGAGGAATGCCGATTGAAATGTCAGCAAGCTGCTGTCGCCGTCGGCGTTGCTCCAAGTGTGCCTGCACATATGGATTGTGCATCACTATTGACGTTGACACACCTTTGCTGGTGTGTTGCGGCTGCGTGCAGCTGTGGTGTGCGCGCAAATACCGACGCGCTGCCGGGGCGACACCGGCTGGTAGGTGGCACAGCACTCGGTATGTCTGCTGCACAAGGCCAAGCTGGGTAGCATTGCGCAGGAACAAAGCGTCACTCGGCGTCCCCGTCACCACGACAAGACCCTTGTGGCGACAGGTCCATTGATTCAGCTGCGCGGCCGCGGCAGTGCCGTGACCCCCGCGGCGCAGGAGGGACGATATAACAGGTAGGGCGACGTACGGCGTGCACCCCGGAAGAGCAGCGTCCACGACGCGGGCAAGGAGGGAGTCGCTCGGGTCTTCGGGGTGCGGCTGTGGACCCGCCTCGACAACAGCCGGTGAGGATGACGCAGAGGATGTCTGCCGCACATGAATGGCGCAGAGGCGGCGTCCATCACCGCCACTGGCAGCCACCGCTCTTACCTGAGATGCGGCGTAGCAGGGAGACCGCTGGGCTTGTACGCAGTCATTACACGGGAGCCAGTGGTGCTGCAGCCGTTCGCCGTGGCAGCCCGCAAATCGCACTGTACCAGTCGCAACGGGAGCGGGATGCGCGAAGTCATGACTGCGCCGCTGTTAAGGCGAGTGAGGGGACGGATGTGAAGGGCACAAGAAGAAGACGTCAAACACAAAGACGCACCTGAGTCATAAAGAGCAGAGAAGGAAGGAGAGTGTAGTACAAAGCCGCTCTCTGTTTGAGCTCCTACATGCCGTGTAAAGTCCAGCGCATCATTGGTATGCCTGGCCCCCGTCTTCGAACCCTGGCTCATCGCCGGAGGCCTTGACATCTGCTTTTCCTCCCCCGTTCCTCATACAACAGTCCTTAGGCAAAGATAAAGGAGCAGGGGGGGAGTAGCTGAAAAAGGTCGTGACGGCAGTGGCAGTACGCACTGCACCACTGGGAGATACTCACCAGCAAGTCCGCGCTGCTGTCCTCGTTTGTCCTCGTGTTGATTCACTTCTTGGTTTCCTTTGCCCTCTCATGTTCTTGCGACAAATACCCGCATAGGAGAGATGGAGGCAGAGAGGCGCGAGGAGAAGCACACACGCACGAAACGTCCATGTGCATTACAGCAGGAAAACTTTGTTCGTGTAGCCGTCGTAGAGCATCGGCTGTGCGCACGGAACGCGAATGCGCATGAGCAACTTCACGCTCCTGCGCCGCCAACGCGCCCGTCGACGCCGCTACAGAGGGAAGTTGTATACACGCACTGTTATCACCTTTGTCGCTACCCCATCGCGCGACCTCCTCGCATGTCTGTGTAAAAATTCTTTGCGAGCCCTCTTCGCCCCACCACGAAGCGAGCGATGCATCAGAGGGTTGGAGAGTTAAGCCCTTATCATCTTCGTCGCTGAGCACGGTCTTCCTCTGGGACGCCTGCAACATGAGCACGGCAGCCTCCTGAGCGATGCTGCTCCCGCTCAGGTCACTCTCCGCAACGCTCACGCTACGACGCTGAAGCTCCTCTTTAGAGAGAAACGACACCGCGAAGCACGCCGCTCGCGCGCGTCTGCGTTGCATTCCACATCAAAGGAGATGTGGCGTGTCAGCCACACCAGTCGTCGCCCTAGTCGCTGCCGCCACTCCGCCTCAGTAGTGGCGCGATAGGCGGCAGAAAATCGAACGCCTCGTATGTCCCAAATGTTTTCCACCACAGTTGCTGTGTGCTTGAGGAGGAGCGGCTTCAACCTCGTCGCCAAGGGCGACATCATCAACGGACCGTGGAACTGCTGTTGCTGCACTGCGTCCTCTCGCGCGCGAGCTTGCTCTTCCTCCTGTAGGAGTGCCGCTTCGACAACTCCAAGGCTGTCGCCGCAATACACGCCACGTCTGCGGCATGCTTTGCCTGGTACAGGTCCTGCAACTCGCGGTACCAAACGGTGGTTGTCGTGAAGTCTGGCAGGTAGCCCGAGTATGGCATATGATAGGCGGCGTACATGGGACGGAACGGCAGCGTCTCTGTGTAGGCTGTCACCCACCCGTCTTCCCCCTCCCCCGCACTAGCCCTACGTTGGCGCACCGTGGGTGACTTGTCGGAGGCCATGTTGTCCGCTTCCCGCTCGCCGCCGACTTTCCCCGTCACGAACAACTTCACAGCTTGGAGAATGAACCATACAAGCACATCCGGACACCCCCAAACAAGTAGTGCCGCAATCTGGCGCGTCGCAGGAAAAGGCGACATCAGTGCCGCTGGCGAGACACACGACTGTGCGGCTTTCATAGCGCGCATCGGATCCGCGCAACGAGCATCGCGCAGCAGCTCGGCGAGCGCCTCTGGTAGCTGTTGCACCACTGGTCGATTCAGCTTCGCCGTGCACTTCTCCATCGCCTCCACAAAGGCCTCCTCGGGCGGGTTCTGCCGCCGTATCATCCCACCAACGAAGGAAGAAATGGCGCGGTAGTCATTTGTGGTCAGTGGAAAGGTCGAGGAAGACTTGGACTGCTGCCGAGATTTCTTCTCCTCCTCAGACAGCGCAGCCCACCATCGCCGAAAGGCGTGATGCACGATGCATGGGTACGGTAGGTAGCTGTGCAGCGTCATGGCGTCCGCGCTGTCCACCGGGAACTGCGCAGCATCGTCTGGATTGTGCGCGTCAAACCAATCCTGCAGCGCCGGAAACGGCTCAAAAATGCGTAGATCCTCCATCTGCACCTGCGTTGGGTTCTGCGGGCGCATTATGACGCGATCACAGCAGTACGTTTGAAGCATCCCGAGTAAGCCGCTGCTGCGGACCAGTAGCACCGGCACATCCGGGTGCACACGTGTTGTGCAGCTCTGCAGAAGCGTCGACATTGGCGAGAGATCGCCGTACCGCTCACTAACAAGTATGAGACTCGGCAGAGACGGTTGGTGGGTGGAGTCGCCTGGAGAGAATTCGTGAATGAAGCGGAGCTGTCCAAGATTTCCAGTGGCGCATAACCAGCGAAGAGCCGCAGCACAGCCGACGTTGGCAGTGCTGGCTCAGTCTGTGTCTCCCTTGCCGCTGTGAATGACCAACCTTGATCGATGCCGACGCATCCAGCAGCCCAGTCCTCGTCTACAGCTGCGGTGTACTTCGCGGCCCATTCCCTCGGGGACTCCTGCACCGGTACCGCACTGCACTGCTCCCCCAACACGCAGATGTGCCGCAGCACCGTCGCCGCCAGGGGAGAGCCGAGCGCCGTGGGTGACACGAAATAGTTGGTTGCTACGTCCTCGCCAGATACAACCCGCTCGTCGACGAGGGTAACCGTTCGCACGCCAGTCAGCACGAGGGATTTAAGCGCTTCGGCGATAGCCAGGGTAGCACCGAGCGCAACAACATGCGCTGTTTCGAGGGCCACCTGTCCATCGGCACCCCAGAGGCGCAGTTGGCGATCGAACTTCGCCTGCTTCACGTTCCCGCCAATGATGTATGTTGTCTCCAGTGAAGGAGGTGCCTCTGACGTCGACATTGATTGGCGGCACCGAGGCGTAGGTGCCTCTTTGCGTGTTGTGTGTGTGTGTGGGGGGGGGGGCTGCGACGAGGAGAAGGGAGGCAAGAAAAACAGCGTAGGGAGAGCGAAAGAGAAAGAGGATGCCACAAACGAGAATCACACCAAAACGGAGGTGCCCCACCTCCGCTGCGTCGGCGCTTTGATTGTTGCGTGGCTCTCTGGGTGAGACTTCCTTGGGCGGATGCTCCTTTTTGTTTCCTTGAGCGTTGACCCGCTGTGGAGTAGCCGCGAAGCGCCACAACGCACCAACAACAGCCCACGGCGCCAATAGAAAAGGGAATGACACAGGGGAAAAGTGAAAGCGAGTGATACACACATGTGTGCGTCGGCAGACGCGGGGATATGATGGACACTTTGCAAGGCTACCACTCCACGTTGTGGGCAGAAGAAGACAGATAATATCAGGAGCAAGTATCTGCTGCTTCTTTGGGGAGAGAGGACAATCAACAAGCGAGGTGAGAACAAGTGAGGAGTTCTCACTTGATGCCTATCGACGTGTGTGAGGACAGTGTGGATCGAGGGAGAAGGAAGGCTTACAGACTTATCTGTAGCGGGCCTCTGACACCCAATCATTCGGCTTACCGCCCTGTCAGGCACACATTCACCTGCAAAGTCAGGTACAGACGCGAAGTTTCAAGCAACAGGCTGTCTGTTCCTCCCATACACAGAGGAGATGAGCGCCGCACTTTACGTTGTTCCACTGGGGAGAAAACATGTCCACTGAGATGGCGTAGATGGGAGCAACCGTGAGGGTCACCAGAGGGCAAGTACCGACACACACACACACATATATACATACAGACAGACAGACGATCGGTACGTCAAGGGCAAGGAAAAGGACAGAAGAAATACACCAAGTGCACCATAGCGGCGTTCAAGACGACGCCATACAGTCCCAAGAATGATGCTTCGAAAAGAGAGAGAGAGAGTACATCGTGTCCTTCAGTCAGTGAACAGGCGACGATAAAACAAAAACCAGGCGGCACAGTTGTGTGTGCGTGTAAACGCACCATACAAGCGGGATGGAATCGACATACCTCGTTGCAGCTGCCTTCCCACGCAGTCCCCTGTCCCTCCCATCTCCCACTTCACGCAGCTGTCACTTGCGATCACACTCGTAGAGTCGTAACACGAACAAAAAAGGCAGAGGGAGATCAAGGGGAAGAGAAGGAGTGCGTGGACTGGGGAAACACCACAACACAGCGGGTGTCCACCTGCGCGAAGAGGCAGACACGATGCACTACACGCCCACCCACCACCCACACACACACACAAGGGGGGGTGAAGATCGGAAAATCAAGGAAGCAGGCTCGTAAGCCCAACAAACGATGAGTGTACATACTCCCCCTGCAAGCGATCGAACCCCCCCCTTCCTTCTCCTCAGTTCAAAACGGCGCTCTCAACCCCAAAGAACAAAACACTACATCAACTCTCCCTGCATTACATACGCATCCACACCACCACCACCACCATCACCACGACAACGCGAGGAACCACCACCCCAATGTGCAGGCCTCGTGCCCTCTCCCCTTCTTTTCCCTTTTCTTTCGGAGCAAAAAAAAACTCAAGACAGAAAGCAACTTTCGTTACAGAAGACACCGCGTCACCAGACAAGCAGCCGCAACGCCTCCGCCGACTGACACACGAACAAACACACGAACACACACGCCGATGGACTAGGAGGAATGAACAGCAAACAGCGAAGGAGGAGTCAAACTAGCGAGGGAGGGAGAGAGAGAGAGAGGAAAGAGTGATGCCTTTTTTTTACGTAAGTGCAGTGATAGTGAGTCACCCTCGTGTTGAGAGTAGCACCACCCATTCCGTTTCACGCAGAAAAAGCCTGAGAACAGAAGGCGAAGCGGAGAGGCATACACGTTTGAGGTACCCCTAAGAGAGTCGTAGCGGATCATCACGCGTGTCGTCCGTTGGCGATGTGGTACTGCCGCGTCGCAGTGATATCCTGGCGACCACCAGTCGCACAAGTCGACCGCGCCGCCGAGGTAGGCAACGCCATGATCATGTTGTTGTCGCTCTGAGTGTAGTACTGTTGCCGTTTCATCAGTGCAAAAGAACGGGAGCTGGTGTTCCGGTGGTTGTGCACGTTCGCGATGGCGAGAGACGGCGGTAGCACACCTGGTATGGTAGCCTTGTTCAGCGTCGAGGAAGCGCCACCTCCTGCGATGGGTCGGCCAGGGGTGCGCCGTTGCCTCTGCTCAACGCTGCGGTCATGGGCCTCTATAGCCGCATATATATCGCCACGTATAGCAGAATACACCATGCCGCGCGACTGAGCTTCGTCGCGTGGCACCCATGACCCGTAGCCGCAAGCGGCGCACTCGCTGCACACCGCTTGGCGATCAACTTGGAGGTACAGACCTGCAACACCGGTGCGACGCTTGCACAGGAAGCAGTGAAGGCAGGTTTCGTGGAAGAAAAGGGAGCCGACCGGTACGCGTCGGACAGGATCAACAGGGCTTCCACAGGCGTTGCACGGCACGCACACATTCTCGACCACGTGAACAGGCCCTCTGTAGCTGCACCTCACGTTGTTGCGCTCGCGGTACTCGGCGTACTCCTCGGGGATTGTCTTGTACTGTCCGTTAATCGACAGACCACTTGGGGAGTACGCGGTGCTGTACTCCCCATCCGCACCACCTAAAAGCGGTTCGGTGCGCTTGAAAGCGTCGGTGATTACTTGTCGACCGTTGTGCGCGGAGCGCGAAGACGATGAAAGACACGGCTGATATGGTGCACCGGAGGACTTCGGCCCAATGGTGATCGTCGAGCTATACTGAACGCCTCCCGCAATCGGCGCTGCCGCTGTCGAATGGAGTTTGTCGTCGCTGTCAACATCCTGCTTCACCTCGCTCGCAACGCCGTTGTTCAGTGCGGCATCGATGGAGGCAGTGGTCCCATCTTCTTGTACGTCCCCAGTAGTCATCGCAGGCCCTTCGACTTGCTGAGGTATGAAGTTGGTCTCCTGCGCAGCGGAGGGGTCCCTAGCTGCACTAGGTACCGCATTGTTCGTCAGGTCAGACAAGCAGGTCTCAACTGGTGGCGTGTTGCTAGTCAGTGCAGATGGCGATGGTACCTCTGCCTCATCGTTCTGCTCCCTGCTAGGCTCCATGCTCAGGGTGACACACGCCGGCGCGTACAAGTGCGTCAATCTTCAAGGAAAACTGCGTGGTCTCGCTTCTTACAAGGAAATGAAGGCCACGGCGGAGGAGAGAGAAGCGCGAAGAGGTGATGGCGGGGAGAAGAGAACAATCAATGACCTCCGAGTGGGAATACAGACACGCACACATGTGCAATCCCTCTTGATTGTTGCTGCTGCAGATGGGCTGCACACGAAGGGTATCATTTTCGCGATGAATACGTGGTGATGAGAAGACGAGGGTCGAGAAGGAAAGGGTAAAGTGGGAGAGGGGTGACAAGGGTACACAGACCGCACCGAGAAGATGCCGGTTGAAACCGAAGGAAACGGGAGAAGATATCGCCCGCAGCTGTGGGGAACACTTGGGTGCACCTGCGCATATTCAGTTGTGTCCTTGTGTGTAAAGAGAGAAAGGGGCTCTATCAATAGAGACGTAGAATTGCAGTCAGTCATCTCAAAGTCCACATGTACACTCCAGGAAGAACCGTCTCTTTCTCCGTATGATGAACTGTGGCAGTGAGTGCAAGGCTCAAAGGGGCCAGACGGAGGAGACGAGAAAGGAGTGGGAGAGCAAAGTCGATGCGACAGAGCCTCACTCTAGCTCCTCGCTGCTCGCGTTACGCCCCTGGTGCGCACCTGCGCATCATTAGTGAGCGTGAACGAGACTTGCTGATAAAGTATAATAGAAAAGGGGGAAAAGGAGAGGAAGAGGAGGAGAGGTGGTACATCGCTCACTCCATCACACGCTCCCCGTCACAAGCGCAGACTCGTCCTCTCGCCTCGCCTGGCACGTGAGGCGGGGCGGGGGCGGGAGGAGCGGCATGGCGGAGCGGGAAAGAAAAAACAAAACACACAAAAGAAAAGAACTGCCAAAGGGGTAGGAGCGCTACCATACATCGAGAGGTACACGAGAAAGGGCCCACACACCAAAGCTCACCAAATACAGGTAGGCTAGCGCAACGAGTGGCAGCAGCGCGGATCGGCGAGACGGCTCTCTTGCAGAGACGGAGACGGAGAACAGCACGCACGCGCCCCCACGCGCATTTATCGTGAAGACACACAATGGCCAATGAACCTCGCCACTAATGGCATCTATGATAACAACAGAGAAGTGCGGGAGGACGAGGAAAGAAGTGGGGGCAACCAGGATAAAGATGAAAAACAGAAAGGTAGTGAGGGGGCATAGGTGGGCGCGAAATCGTGCGTACGCACATACACGTGCACAGACATGCATCGCTCTGATCGTATTGGACGCGTTCGCGTCGCTGTCATTTTACCTTCCGTGCTCTCGCTCTGACCACAGGAATCGTCTTCTCAAACGCTCTCTGCGAATCCCTCTTTTGCGGGATTACGAAGACATGGCCGTGTCAAAGAGACGTAATGGCCACACACAGAAGTGACGGCAACAACGAGACGAGAAAAACGGCACCGCGCACTGCTATGAATGATGAAGAGGGGGCAGGGGGCATATGCGCACGTCCTTCCAACGTGTCGGGATGAGAGTTGGAGGGGGGCACACATTGCGTGTCCTGCTTCCCAACATTGATCTAGTCCCCCATCCACCTCCACTCGCGAATGGCCAGCAGAGGATGGACTAGGCCAGCTGTTTTCGGACTGCCTCTGCCAGCAACGTCTCCTGCTCGTCATCTGTGAGGTCGCAGCGCTTGTACAATGGCGCGTCTAGCCGGAATACCGTCACATCACCCTCCTCGTCACCAACGACGAGCACTGGCGTCTCCTGCTCTGCGAAGAGGACAGCACTCAGGCGGCGATGGTCACAGTATTCAACAGTGGTGCAAGGGTGCATCCCATCCATGACTGACCACACCGCCGCGTTACCCTGTGCCGTCACAGTAGCAAAGATAAGGGCATTTGTGTGCGACCACGCCACATCCTGCACAGCGTCTTGCCGGACACTGTGAAAGCGTAGCTGCGCCTTTTTGGTACCAACCCTGTAAAGACGCGAGGTCCAGTCTGCCGAGCAGGTGAGAAAGTATGCAGCGCTGTAGGGCGACCACCGAACGCGGTACACCAGATCCGAGTGCGGCTCGTACTCCAAGTCGTAGTTTTCCGTCTGACTCTTGCTGCATTGCAGGACGGAGCCGTCCTCCGTGCCGACGATGTACACAGCCGTGTCTGATGGACAAATATCAAAGCACATGCCGCCACACTGCCGAGACAGGATCGCCTCCTCCGCTGCACCGCCACCGCCACCGCCACCGCCGCCGCTTCTGGCCCCTGTAGACCCAGCAGCGTTCCTCTGCGCCTGTCTTCGGGGCTGCTTTTTGGCACCCCCTTTGCCGCCCTGGGCGGACTCGGCCAACGCTGCAGCCGCCTCAGCCTCTGCGACACCGGCAATAAAAGCCTTCTCCACATGCATGCCCGGCTGGCGCTGCAGATGCATGAGGTCTGGTGGAACACGCTCAATCGACTTGCCCACTGCCCACTGCACCACGCGACCGTCAGCGGAGATGGACGTGAGGAACTCGCCATGCTCCTTTCCTTTTGGTACCCACTGCAGTTCCCAGATCGCGCCAGTATGCTGGCCACCGGTCGCACCGATAGCGGCAGGGACAATAGAGGGGAGCACGATGTCGTGCTGGATGTCATAGATGACAATCTCGCCAGTGCTGCTGCCGACAGCAAGCAGGCTGGGGTGCTCAAAGGAAAAGGCAAGAGCCGTTACGTCAGCGTCACCGCGCAGGTACAGAATAAGCTCCGGGGACAGTGGGTTCTTCAGCGACCAGCAGCACACCATACCGTGAGCCTCCTGGCCCTGAGCACGCTTGTAGATCACCGACGATACGACATTGTTGCTCCTGCTGTTGTCATCGTCCTGCAGCAGCGAGCGTCGGCATGCGGTGTAGCCCACCGCTAGCATGTCGCTCTCACGCCGGTTCCACATCATGCAGGCTACACCACGACCCTGTGTCAGCTGCGGCGAGCCAAAACGCCAGAGAAGGCGAATGCCCTCACTAAGGCGCACAGGTGGAGACAAAGACGGCGTGGCTGCGCTAGAGTTTACGGCGACTGATGAGGTGAGCACTGCACCAGCTTCCTGTTGTGGGTCCCCTAGGAGCATCACCTGTGTAGCTGCCATTCCGTCCGCCGTCGCCGCTGCCCCTCCTTCAGCCCCTGGGGTCATGGGGGAACCTTCCCCTGGGACAGCCGGCAGTGGCGTCGTGTGCAAGTTAAGAGCCACTGGCAGCGGCCCTGGCACCGCCGTTGATGGGGACATCGCAGATACGCAGGTAGAGGTGCCGACAGCAGAAGCGCGCTTTGGAGCTGTCATGACGGCATCTTGCCCAAAGCCCTCCATGGCGATTCCTCGGTAAGAGAGCTGCACCGCCTCCATGTTGTTTTGCACCACGGCACGCTCCATGATGCGTAGCGTGGACAGCAACGTCTCCGACAGCATCCACTGCCTACTCGCCTCTACTCCAGCAGTGGTGGAGACGACAGCGTTGGCACTGTTTACCGTCCCACCTCCGCTGCTCATTGTACGGGTCACTGTTTCAGAGGACACACGGGTGGACGGTCCATTGTCGCTGCTCTGGCCGTCGTCATCGCCGCTGCCGGTGCCGTCAATGCTGTCTCCGTCACGCATGGCGTCCTCAAAATCAGCACCAGCACCGTTGTCAGCCGCGTCGCCGGCAGTGTTGCTCGCCTGCTGCTGTCGCTCCTCCTGACCTTCTTCCTCAGCGTTCTCTGTGACCTCCAGCGTCGCTGCGTACGCGTCCTTCAGCATCCACGGAGTCACCTGCAGGGCACCGCTGTCTTTCTTTGGCGGCGGATGAACTTCGGTCTGCACCGACTTCATGGGCGCACGCATTGTCATGGCGCCCGTGCTGTGGAACTGGGTGCCCTCGTCCATCCGGTAGGCCTCCTCCACAGCTGCGTACTCGCAGTTGCGTTCCACAACGGTGGTAACCTTGTCCGCATACTCCTTCGACACCGCCTCATCCTGATGGCAGTACAGTAAGATGGTGGGGGTTTCGGTGAGGACAACGGTGGTGGTCGCCTTGCGCCATGCAGCCTTCTCGTTCGCTGTCAACGGTGCCGGCGGCGTATAGATGGCCCCCTCGAGCAGCGTGTTCTTCTGCAAGAGTCTCGGGAGCGGTGCATCAGCGGCGTTGCCAGCAGGAGCGGCAGCGCGCGGACGTACGAACGACGATTCGCAAACCGATGATGAACGCTCTGACATGCGGCGGTTACCGGCGAACGAGAGCGACTGGAGGCTTGACTCAAGACTGCGGATGTCTCCGCCATCGCTGCGTCTTCGTACGCCGCTGCCATGATCGCCACTCACACTGTTTCTCTTGCTCTGGATGTGACTGCCCGCCGCTATCGAGTCGCACTTGCTACTGCTGCGCCTGGTCTTGCTGAACATGAAAGATGAATGAATGAAGGAGCTGTCCAGGTAGCCGCTCATGAGATTCGACGTCCCGCCCATATCCTGAGCCGCCTCCGTGCGACTTCCAGCGGAGCCGCCACTGCCGAGCAGCTGCAATTCATGCGGCACTCCACCGACAAGGCTCTGTCGCGGCTGCAGCGGCAATGGCGTTCGATTGATGCCGCCATCGAGCACGTGAATGACACCCTCGAGCTCGGCGCGCATGTCATGCAGGCGCTTCCGCGCCTCCTCGCGAGCGGCCGCTTTCGCTGCACTGGACTGCAGGACGACGAAGCCCCCACTGTGCCCCTGCTGTGTTGCTGCGATCTCCGCGACGACGACAAGATGTTCTGTATGGCGACGCTGCTGCTCGACTTGTGGGTGTGACTCCTGCGCCTATCGCTGCGCCGGTAACACTTTCACGACTGCGAAGCTGCTGATTACGGCGCGACGAGAGCGAGGTGACGCTGCTCATCGTGCCGCCAGAATCAGCAGCGTAGCTCCCGGTGGAGTTCTTCATGTGGCCTGAGTTTCACGGCTATGATTAAAAGACAAGAGGATGGAGAAGAGGAAATCAGACAGAGCAAAGGTGTAGCACACAACAGCGACAGTCACAAACAAAAATGAGCCACCAGCACCACTCTTCACGGCAGGCAGTATGTGGGGCCTGGTAACGCCACAGTCGCAACAGACGGCAAAACACACTGGAGAACAGACCAAAGGAGTAACTGCAGCGGAGTAAAGGAAACACAACAACTGAGCTCAATCGAGAAGAGTCCGATTAGCAACAACAAGAACAAGACCAGACGGCAAGACACGATTCAGCCTTGAGAGCTTCAAAGACGTCCCAGCAATAGAGGAACAGCTGTGGAACAAAGCAGCACAGACACTCGCACACAACACAAAAAGGCCACTAGTGAGCCATCGAGTGTAGACGCATGTAAACGAGCGTCCCGCCGTAAGCGACGCAAGTGCAGCGCCGCGGCAAAAGATGCAACAACGGATAGGCAAAACGTAATGAGCAAAGAGAGGGAGAGAGAGAACGAAACTAGACGCATGAGTGAGCTGAAGAAGGAAGGGGAGTGACTGTAGTCAGCTCAGACATGTCCTAGTGAGGGGTCCTCTGCTTCACCTGGGTAGACGACAGAGCACAGCGTACCAACGCACTCTTTTGTAGGCATCGTTTGCTGAGCCCGACCGGCAAACAAAGCGGAAAAAAGAGTGCCAAGCGCTCACTGCCACCACTGCGCGAGATCGAGTACCACGCAAAGAGGCACGAAAAGCTTCGCATTAACTGCTACCTCCGCGCGCATGGGTGTATCAGGCTACAATAGTTGACTGCTCTCCATTTGCATTATGCCTCGACAGACACAGAGAGAGAGAGAGAAAGAGATGAACGTACGTCATACTCTACAAAGTTTTCCACAGACCGAATTTCCCACCATGCCCTCGTTCACGGCTCCCCACGTTGCCACAGGGTACGGGTACAAGGATGGAGTGGGAAGGACATATAAGGCGCAACTGCACGTTAGTATGGGTGGACGCGTTTCTTCTGCAAGCGCTCACAACGTGCTCAACAGAGTAGCTTTCGTTGTCCTGATTCATCTGATGAAGCGCGAGGCATTGCCAGTGATGCAGCACGGCAGCAGCTGCGTTCGCCTCGGAGCAAAAGGAGAAAGAAACCGGGATGAGTGTGCCTAGTCGCATAGAGAGTGTAGGAAGAAAAACAACTTTCCTTGAAACACCCCCACCCCCTCCATCAAACATGAGAGAAACACCACGCTGCCCCTGCGCAGCCCTTTCACAGCTCCATCGCGTGCTGCAAGGAAGCCGCAGACACAGGTCTTACAGCAACGCGCCGACCCGGTCATCAGAGCACCGCCTCCACCACAAACTCTGCCCGCCCCAGCTCCGCAGGTCGCCTCACAGGTGCATCTCTCCGTGCGACACGCAGGCGCCTCACACCAGTAGGCAGCGAGGACCGGGTGAGACACGATCACCTCACTTTAGCACTCAGCATCTCGCGCAGATGCCAGCAGCACGTGCACCGTCGCCCACCGCCATCCAGGACCTGACCAGCGACGTCCGTGGTGCCGCGTCGCTCTGACCTCCCCGCACGCTGCTGGGGCTTGGTCCTGTCGGCGCTGGGGTGGTGGCGGTGGGGGGCGCGTTGGTCGGGAATGGAGGGGCATGGCTACGTAGCCCATTCACACGAAGACGGGGCGCCGGGCCCCCAACACCGCGCGCGATAGCGCCCCCCCCCCCCTCGCCATCTTTGGGGCAGAAACGCCGGCCTTGTCCTCTTGTTGTTTGCCCTCGATCTGACAGTTCACCACGACACCGAGACGCCTAAACGCCACGGGGAGGTGTATTGGCACAACAAGACCCACAGAGACTGAGAGGGAGTAAAGGAAGGGTCGAGAGTGAGAGACACAAATGGGAAGCGAATTAAGGAATGCACGAGGAAAGCTGTCGGCCCAAAAGAACAACCAAGTACGCACGCATGCACAGAGAAACACGGCAATACGAGCAGCACTGGCAATGGCGAAGGCGGCAGCAAACAGAAAGCGCTCACACGAAGGCACAACGTTATGCCAAACGACTCGCGTTGCGCCCCGCAAAAAAAAAAAGAGACTCGAGTCACACTCCTTTTAAGCGCAAACATTCAACACCGCCTCCCCCCCCTCACCTTCCCCTTACCACCCCCGCCAACACCTCTCTCTCCCTCCTCTCTCTCTCTGTTCTTTGCATCGCCAACGCTCAACCATCGCCACCAAATCCGCCGCCCAGCAGGAAGTCTTCGAGGACGGTGATCGAGTATTTGTGCTCCGCCGCGTTCGGCCGGCTGCTCACGTCCACAAATGCCACTGGAATGCCCAGCTTCTCAAAATTGAAGCTCTTCTCACTCCCACCTGCCGCTCCACGCAAATGCTCATAGCCAGGCGCCGCCTCGCCTATCCTGTCATCGCTGCCCGCGCCATCCAAGAAAAGCATGTGCCGACGGCCACCACCACCTTTGCGGCGGCCGCCGTCAGGCTTGCCTTTGCTGGTGACGACTGTGTTGTTGCTGTCACGCACGCTCTCTACGCGCCCCATCGCGTTCTGACGCGACTCGATCGAGGCGACCATGGCGGCCTCCAGCAACCTGCGCACCGCCTTGGAGGCGTAGCTGATCACCTCGTCGCGCTTCGTGCAGGCGAAGAGAAGCCGACGAACCCCGTAGAACTCAGGTGACTGTAAAACATTGATGAGAAGCTCCGCCAGTGCGTCAGCGCCCTCCCCTTGGTTGTCCTGAACGGTAACGGAGTCGATGACGACAACGACGTTTACCGCTTCGCTGACAGCGCGCAGCATCTCTGTATGGAGGCGCGGATGGCCAGGGCAGTCAACAACCTTCACGCCCGCCGTACCAGTGGAACAGCCATACTGCGCCGCTGCGCGCATGTATCCACTGTTCGTGCGCATACTTGCGCGTGACTCGAGGAGCTGCCGATGGTGCACAAGCTGCACGAACAGTGCCGTCTTGCCACTGTAGGGTAGGCCAATCAACACGGTGGTCGTCCTCGGCCGCCGGCGATTCAATAGGCCATTAAAACCCAGTATACGACCAAAGACAAAGGACACAATTAGGTAGCCAAGCACGAGAGTCGCCAGCAGCCACACCCACTGAGCAGCAGAGAAGGTGCTCAGATGGGCAACAATACTCCCAGTTGTCATCGGCCATACAGTGCTCGCTGGCGCTACCGCATCCGCTGCAACAACATGCTGTGCTGCCGCCGCAGCCTCTAGTACTCGAGTTACATCCGGGGTAGCCGTGTAGACGGCGTTTGCAGCGATACTACCTTTTCCGTGGCTTGCAGCACTGCGAAGATGGCAGTGATGCTGAGCACCGCCTGTTGCACGAGCTCTTGTGTTGCTGTGGCATTGCTTGCCAGCTGTGCGAGAGCGGCACTCAGCCCCCACGGCGTGGTCGTGGTCAGCTCGCTCGCCAGATGCATATGAGTATGGCTGTCCCCCTCCTCGGTTTTGCCCGGCGGCGTCAAACGTGTGGCGTGCTGCTGGACTGCTGCGCGGAGGTTCCGCAACCCGGCAAAAAGAGAGTTGCGGATTATGCTTTCTTGTTCAGCAGGCATCCTCGTCCCATCGTTTGGCACAGTGAGCTGGTGACCCTCAGCAATGTAGTACTCGAGAGCCACCCGAACCGCCTCTATGATCGTCTCATTCACCACCGCATGTAAGGCACTCATCCTGCAACCAACAACAGGGCCGTATCAGCGCACTTGCAACTTCCTCTCCCCTGGCACTGTCGTCCCGTGAGCGTGTGTTTATGCACGATTCGATACGGTGTTTTCTTCTTTGTTGTTTGAGATTGCCGCAGCGAAAACCTCTCGAAGACGCGCTCAAGGAGGCGCTAAGTAGGGTTCAAGCAGGATAGGAGTGAAAGTAGGGGGAGACCTGACCATGAGTAGAGCCCTATCACAGAGGCTAATGTACAGGCACACACACACACTCACAGAGAGAGAGAGAGAGACAGGGTGAGTGATGACACCAGTCGGCGCTGCAAATGCTACAGGGGCAGGGAGCCACATTCCACACGTCAAGGCAGCCTCGACTCCTCTGGAAGCGCACGAGCATCAGATTCAGTCCAGTCGAAGGTCTCTGTGTTGTTGTGTTACTCTTGCATTGTCGCACATCAGCTTGTGCGTTAAGCGCAACGGCCACACGTACGCGCCAATACAAAACACAAGATGCGCGCATTAAGGCCCTGAAACAGACAGGGAAACAGCGTCTACGCGTGCCATCTGAACAAGGGGAAGGGGGAAGGGAAACACCACATGTCACCTCACTGCCACACTCTTCAGATTCTCTCTCTCTCTGAATAGAAGGAAATGGAGGAAACGAATCGCAAGTGTCGAAGACAGAGGCGCAGATCGACCCACTTCATCGCTGTAAATTACCGCAGAGACACGGAAAAGGCGGCGGACGCCATCGATTCGGCGACATCTTCAAATGTTCTCTCTCATCCCCTCCCCGTGAGCTGCCCACACCACATCCTTCTCTCCCCTCTCCGCTTCCGCTGCTTCGTACTTTTCGCTTGCCTTTTGGATGCTTCACCCTGGCGTGGTCTTGTTTAAGGACGCATACGACTTCTTCAGAGCCTCCACAAGCTCCTTGTACTTGGGCATATCCCTTGTCTCCCCATACACGGCAAACGTCACGGGATGCTCAATTAGCTGCGAGCACACGTGATGGAGGCCCGCCATGGTCACCTGCGCGCTCCCTTGAATGGTCTCCTGCGGCGTAATGGTGTAGTTGTGCACGAGAAGGTTAAATCCCATGTCATTCAGCAGCTGCTCGCGCCCCTCCCCCAGAAGAATAAGCTGCGAGCTTAGCTGGTTTTTAGCCATCTCCAGGTGCGCCGGTGTGATGCGCTGGCTAATTGACGCTGCCTGGAAAACCATGACCTTCAACAAATTGTTCACAGACTCGTGTGGGGCAGAGCCGTAGAGGCCAATTAAGCCACCATCGCTGTACCATGCCGTGATGCACTCCATGCCGTGCAGGTTCGGCTCACGGTTCAACACCTCGCGAAAGAGTTTTGTTTGCATACCCTTGCCAGGGCCACCGGAGCTGAACGAGGTGCCGCCACCCAGCAATGTCTGAATGACTGAATAGGTGAAATAGTCAGGATGAGCCATTGGGATGGCCTGGAAGAAGAGGGCCATGTGGCTAAGATTCTTCTCTTGAAACTTGTTCATGGACTCTGGCGCCGTTGTGTTCTGCACGTACTCGCAACCGCCCGTGTATGGGTGAGCCTGAGCTGTGATGGCAGCTGCCTTGTTCGCCGTATCTGTGCTAGACAGGGGGACGACGGCGCCGCGGGTTCAGGGAACTCCAACCGCGCCTCAGCCTCCTGCACAAATGCCACGTGATCTGCTACGCCCGTTGCTGCCAGCACTGTCCGCTCCGGCCTGGTGTAGCGGCGGTGAAAGGCGTGAAACTTCTCCAGTGTCAGCTCCTCCAGCTGCTCCTCTGTCGGGGAAAGCGGGTTGCCGAGCCCGCGACCACTCCAGCCGGCCTTGTGGACAAGTTCAAACAGCATGCTCGTCGCGTCACGGCTCATGAGAGAGCTGCGGTGCAGAGTCTGCGCCTTTGCCACGTCGAACTCGTCGGCGCTCTCGGTTGGGTGCAGCCACATGCCGTTAAGCACATCGAGTCCCTCTCTCTGATGATAGCGCGGCATCATGAGCATGACAGACATCGCCTCTCGATTGTTAGTTACCTTGTACGCGTTGCCAAAGACGCCAAGGGACTGGCTAATCACCTCGGTGGTCATGCGTGTGTTGCTGCGCAGTGGCAGTGACTCCATCACCGCTGCCGCACCAAAACTCCCCTTCTCCTCAAACTTGGGGCCGTTCAAGGAGAAAAGCCCCATGCCGGTGATGCCGTTGCCGTCATCGCATGTGATGACACGGAGGCCGTTCGTAAGACGGGATATGGTGAAGTTCTCACGCGTAATTGTCTCAGCAACACCGCGCACAAGGCGACTCACAGAAAGCATGTCTATCGATTGGATATGGGGAGAAGGGGGGTGGCTCGTGGTAGTGGTTTGTGTAACGCTGCTGATGAACCAGCGTCGGTGTGGAGTGCGATCAAAAGTGGGCGTGCGAGTAGAAAAGAGCGACAGAGAGAGAGGGGGGGAGTCTCAGTACGGGGCCACAGGTATGCACACCGATTAACGCCCAGGAAAAAGAAAGGTGTGATACGCACCTGCAGCAAACGAGCGAGAGAGAGAGAGAGAGCGCGCGAGAACGAGAGAGAAATAGGGATGACTATGTAAGCTGCATAGTCGCAAGCGTGTGGCGAGAAAGAGGGAGAGTGAGAGTGAGAAAAAGACTCACGAACATCGCAATGTGTGATGAGCACCACCCTCACATGACAGGCCGGCGTCGCCCTCCAGTTTACCCACATAAAGCGCAAACTGGAACGAAAGGGAATCAGAAAGTGGAGAAACACTTGAAGAGTCCTTTCACATGGAGTGAACGTGTAATGCACATCCTGAAGTACTCGCCAAAAGAATAAAAAGAAATCGCCATGGTGAAGAAGACCCCCGTGGCTGCTTCCTCTCCTCGTTTGGCCTACCGGAACAACTCCTTAGTCGAGGCGTGTTGACCTCACTCGTTCTCCCCTTCTTCACATGTGTGTCTACACGTCTAGGAACAGGTTGGCGTGCGCAGGCCTCTCCCTCTCGGCTGCTGCTATTACTGTGTTCCTTTGGCTGGTAGTGCGGTCTACTTGACGCGCAGACGCCGCTTTCTATGGGTTGTTGTGTACCGTCGCTGAGTTAATGTGTTACCCACTGTGAGCACCGTCTCGCTAGAGAGGGATCCCCCAACGATGCCAAAGACGAGATGTAAACGCACGTCTCAGGGTGTAGATCGGCCGCCCCTTGTTGTGGTTGTTGTTGTTTTCTTTTCTGCCCTCCTCTGCACTGCACGCTGTCAGTGTCGACGTGCACCGCACCCAACAGAGAGCGAAACATGACACCTCCGGCGTGGTGTGGTGTGGAGTTGCACACGCCCTCTGCAAAGGCGTCTGATTAGCATCCAGTGGCCTCTCACACTGTGAAAAGAATGAAAGAAAAAGAAGGCGCGGGTGTGGGAGTGGGGGGGAGGGTGGGGGATACACACACACACACACACACACACACACATGCACAACCCAGGAGAATGGGATGCTCTCATGCTGTTCTTCGCCTTCCACAGTGTCCTTAAAGAATACTCCACCACGCAGAATGGGTACCAGTTTCGCGCCGTCGCTTAGTTGAACATAGTCGCAAACGTCTTGCCTTTTGCCTGCATCTCCCTCAGCACCAAGCACGGCGCCGGAAACTCTTCCGAACCGAGTGCGCGTTGGTACACCTGCATCTTCTGCACGATGTGATCGATCCCCGCGACGTGATCCGCGTAGTAGCAGAGCCCACCCTTCCACGCTGGAAAGCCAAACGCGTAAACAGAAGTGCAATCAATATCAGCCGAGTTGGCGATGACACCGTCTGCCATGATCTTGGCCGCCTCGTTTACCATAGCGAACACGATGCGCTCGAATATCTCCTCCTCATGGAACGGCCGGCGGGTCACACGACGTCGCTTGCTGCAGTCAATTGTGCGGTGCTCGATAGAGTAGTTGTGCTGCAGAACGAGAGATGTCAAGCTGACCAACGGGTAGGGGTGGCGCGACGCCACACTCGAAGCTGCCATTGCTGATGTCATAGAAGGGTCTGACAACGACAGCGCGCAGTCCGAGGCGTTGGTGATACCTGCTGCAGCTCCACCCTTGACAGCACTGCCAGTGCTCACGTTGTCTGTTCGAGATCTGGTCCACAGACAAGACGCAACGGGGTGCCGCAGGCGATAACCCAAGCTTGCGTTCTTCGGGGTCACGTAGTTGTACCACCCCCTGCGTGTCTTGCGGCCAAGGGCGCCGGCGGCAATGAGAGCATCAGGGATGTCAAAGACAGGACGACTCGGCAGCCACCACGCGTTGCTGACCTCAACAGCACTTGGCACACTCGGTTCTATACCGACCCTTTTCGGTAGTGATGGGGGCGTGGGGCTTGCGCGCGCTACCGCTGCCAACATGGATGCGCGAGCCATTCCCATTACATCAAGGCCAATGATATCCTCAAGCTCAAAGAGACCGCGAGTGAAGTGGAAATTCTTGCGCAGCGCCCTGTCAATCTGCAGCGGAAAGCAGCCATCCTCCAGCATAGCATAAGCCTGGTAGAGCGCTGCGAGCAGTAGACGAGTTCCAACGGAACCGTGACGACTGACAGACAGGATCGGGTACTTGTCCAGTTGGCACAGAAGATGCATAATACTCTCGACAACCCACTGCTCCGTTGCCGTCCCACGAATCACCTCCACAAGCAAAGACTCGTTCGCTGGTGGGAAAAAATGCATGCCGAGCACCTGTCCAGGGCGCCGCGTTATGGCTGCAAGCTCATTCACCTCCAGCGCCAACGAGCTCGTTGCGAAAATCGTGGAGCGCTTGCAGACAGAGTCGAGGCGGGTAAAGATGCTCTGCTTGATCGCCGCAACCTCCGGCGCACACTCAAAGACGAGATCTGCGTCCGCAAGAACAGGA
Source organism: Leishmania lainsoni (assembly GCA_003664395.1). NCBI lineage: Eukaryota > Euglenozoa > Kinetoplastea > Trypanosomatida > Trypanosomatidae > Leishmania > Leishmania lainsoni. The sequence goes on along the minus strand of RAIA01000012.1, from coordinate 517,452 downwards.
GGAAATGGCGTGATGAGGCTGCCCGTCACGCGCAGTCGGCGCAACATGTCGTCCCGGCGGTGCGCAGAAAGCCGGTGCGCCTCAACGCGGCTGCGCAGATAGTCTTCGATGGTGTGGCGAGCTATTTCCTGCCGCTGCACGTCCATCTCCACCAGGATGACCTCGATCTCCGACTTCCACAGCAGCATGAGCGCTATCGACGTTCCCATGGTTCCGGCGCCAATGACAGCCGCCATCTTCAGCCCCACCTGCGCCGTGGTGTCATCAGCGCCGGGGTTGTACACGGAGGCCACCGAGGCTGAGGGCTTGACCGTGAAGTGCGGCGGCGCACCAACATCGCTCATGATCGACAGCCCCGGCACCGAGGGCGATAGCCAGACCGACTTCTTCTCCCACGACACCGACGTTCGTTGCGACGCACACAGTAGATGCTGCATTCCCTTTGCCTCAGGCAAGAGAAGACAAGACTCAAAATGAGACCGCGCAGCCGCTGCGTATGCGGCTGCAGCGACGCTCCCATTGACACGGTTTGGATTCGGATGACTTCCGCTTCCGCCGCGACGGTCACTGTACGCAACGGCTAACTTCACTGCCTCGATCGCGCGGTACGGGGTCTGAACCTCGCGCGGCACTGATTCGCGTAGCTTGTGCTTCATCCATGCGTACAAGCCGCGGTTAAAGAAGGGGAGGTGGAAGTATGCCGGGCAAGTGTGACGGCGGTGCAGGGAAAGTGCTTTAGCCGCCTGCGCGTCCTCAGTGTGTGCAGGCTCGACGTCCTCTCTTCATCACCGCCTAGCTTGATTGGGGCAGCAGCGGTGACGTGCTTCTCAATGAACTCCGCCAATCCAGTCCACAAGTTCGGGGCGCTGTACGGTGGTCGGTCGATGAGACCTATCTGGTACGCTTCTCTCGCATACACTGGACGACCGTAGCATAGCATGTTCAGCGCGTGCGGCACCCCAACCTGGGAGATAAGACGCTGCACACCGCCACCGCCAGGGATGATGCCAAACCGCACCTCTGGGAACGGAACTGCGCGTTGACCTCGCAAATCCGGTAGTCCGCCGCCAAAGCCAGCTCGAGCCCCCAGGACGAGCAGAGGCCCTGAATGGCGGCTACGCACACCTTTGGGCACATTTCCACAGCGTCTGTCAACTCCGACAGCGATGGGACAGGCGGTTGGGCGGTAAGGTCGGAGACAAAGCACTCCGTGAAGTTGGCGATATCGATGCCGCTGGAGAAGAACCGGTAGCTAGTCGAGGTGATCACAATAAAGAGACAGTCGGCGTCGGCTTCTAGCGTCTTGAGGGCACGCAGGATCTGCGCCCGCATCGGCGCACATAAGACGCAGCCACCGACTTGCGACCGGGGCGGCGCTGAGCTCAGCATGCGGATCAGGCCAACCGTACCGCGGCGCTCGACGCGGACAAATGCATTGTCCTGCAGGTGTTTGGACAGCGTCTCTGCGCGCCTCATTAGGTGAGCGTCTATTGGAGGGAGGACTCACGAATGCGTCAGCAGAAACAGAGCGAGGAAAGTACGAATTTCCGTAATGACACCGCTGCCGACAGCCGTGCAGCAGGGAATGAAACGTGCAGGGCAAGGAAGGATAGACCAAGTGTAGAGAACAATGAGGCATGCTCATTCGCGTCCAGGTCGTTGTGAACCAAGTAGGGAGAGCGCAGGATGATAGGCAACGTGCCGCAACCACGACCATCATCCAGGGCGGTTAGTGATGCGACGCGAGAAAAGCCACCGAGTCATCGCCGCAACAGCAGGCGGAGCACCTACTGACAAAGATAAAGGAAAAAGGCGTAGGCCTCGACACCTTCAAGGCACCCTCTGAGGTTACCAATACAACGCACGCCTGCCACCGCAGAGAAGGAAGAAGCGGCGATGCCATTCCCTCTCTGCAGTTTCCGTTACCCCGCGCCTCTTCAGCTCCACTCCAGTGAAACCTCTCACAAGGAGTCCTGCCTACTTTTCCCTTTCGTTTTCGTTTCCGGCACAGTTGTCCACACGAAAGATCTCGGCTGCGCAGATGGGTGGGCGTTTGTGCGTGTGTGTGTGTGCGTTGTGGACTACAGTTTTCTTTTGCGTTTACTAATTAAGCCACAGTCCTCCATTTCACAGAGACGTCCCACTCGCGTCTGGCAGGTGTTGTCCCGATTTGAGGTTGTAGAGGGAGGTGGAGACGACACGCAGACAGAGGGGCACAGAAACGACGGTAAAACAGTGTTAAGGTGAGCAACGAGACGGAGTGCGTCGCTGTTCTTGTTCGCCTTGGCCTGCGTGCCCATGCATCAGTGGTACACGGCAGAATGAAATGATTCGTTCGTGCTTCGTGCAAGCACATCATGTGTAGGCAGCTGTAGGAGCAAATCAACGTGGCCACGCTCACCATGGACAGTACGCCATCAATTGTGGCTGCAGTAACCCTTCAAACTCCATCTGCCGAAGGTCGATACGGCGTCGGCGCGGCTTCTGCTCCGTGTCACACGGAGTGGACGAAGACATCGCTGAGGCAGTAGTCCCTGCGATCCTTTCAGATGCCTTCCGTTCAGCTTGCTCCGCGTCCTGCATCGAGGAGGAGGCTGATGCCGATGGTGATGACAATGTTTCTGACAGAGATGCAGATGGTGCTGCTGCTGAGCAGTTGCTGTTCCCATTCTCCCCATCATCCGCTGTGGTCACAGTGTCCTCCGTGTCCTCCGCAGGCGGCTCGCTTTGTAACGTGTATCGGCTGAGGAAAGGCTCCAGGGCGGCCGCAATGCCATCAGAAGTATCCCCGTAGGCAGTGCTCGATGTGAAACGAGCAGAGCCGCAGGTTGATTTGCCGGCACTGCTGAGCTGTGGCACTACATCCACCCCCATCAGTTCCGATATCGCCGCACATTGCGCGAAGGTGACGAGGGCTAATCGTGTTTCTCGGGAGGGCGGTGGGTGGCTGCGCACATAGAAGCTACCGCCCCGTCCGCCACTGCTCCCCATAGCCGAGGTGGAGCAGCCGCCCAGTCGGCGTAGCTCCTGCGCCGTCCACTTCAGCAGCCGACGCCGCACGCCCTCACCGCTGGCCTCATCGAGGCGGCTTTGCAGAAAGCGAAAGAGTGGAAAAATGTGCCGGGCCGCACGCAGTCGCTCTTCCATGGTAACCACACGACGATTAGTGCCGGTTGGTGGTGCCATGCGCAGACGCACCGGCTGGACGGGTGCACCGGATAGCGGCAACGAAGAAGCGCTCGCCCCAGATGCGGTAGCGGACGACGCCCATATCGCCGATGGGCATCTCAGAGTCCCACTAATTGTGCTGCTGCTACGCGGCTGCTCCACTGGCATGCTGCCTTTGATCACAACAGTGATGAGCTTGTGCAGCAGCCCTATCGACTCATCCTCTGTTCCGAGCATGGACAAACTTGGAGCGAGGTACAGCACATACACTGGCCGATCCACGCGCGTCACGACGGTCAGATAGAAGTACACAATGTCCACCCACCAATCAGCATTGCCGCACGAGCCAGCGACCTGCTGGCGTCGGAGGTCATCACCCAATCGCCCGTACACAAGCGTTGCACAGTCGCGCAGGATGCGGAGATAAGGCTGCGACAGTGTGTTGAAGAGATGTTCGAGTGGCTGCGTTGAGGCAAGCGACGCACCGGGGGAGGCGGCAGAGCCCCAGTCACCCAGACCGGCGCCACCGCTGAACCCGAGCGAGTCGGAGCGCGGAAGGAGAAATACGGCAGGCGACAAGGCGGCAGGACTGCTGAGGTCAGAGGTTGGGGCTGTGACTTGTCGCAACACACCAGCACCTGCCGCGGGGATCGCGATGCTGGGGAATGCACTGGCAGAACCGCCGCCGCCAACTCCTGGAAACGACGATGACGGCGCTGAAAGAACAGAGGCCGGGCTTCCCAGCCCGGAGGCGGGTGGAGAACCGAACGGGCTACCGCGGAAAGATGTCTGGTGTGACGCCACTGTCATCGCAGAGGATGGACCGCCGCCGCCGAGCCAAGCACACCCATGACACGTGACCATTCACCCTTCTCCTCCATATCCTTCGGCTCTAGCGTCAGTTCCACATCCAGTAATCGATTCAACAGCACGCGCACAATGTCGTTACGGTACGACAAGAGCTTGTTATTGTGTTCGACAGTTACGTCGAGGAAGCTCGGCGCGCCGTCTGCTGCTGCCGAGCCCGGAGCAACTGCCGCACCGCTGCCAACTTCTCCGCTGAGCTGGCCACCTGCCCCTCGAGATCTACCCTTCCTGCAGACCACTGCTGCTGCTGCTGAGCTGTCACTATCATCGCCACCGCCAGCACACGCAGCTGTGACGTAACGCCCAGAGGGGTTGTCAGTGAGTCTTCTGTTCACCACAGATCTGGCACGACCACCGCCATGCGCGTCGCCATCGCTGAGTTCCATGTCGCTTGCAGTTGTAGTAGTCTCTATCAAGGACAAGCTGCTTCCAACCAGGGATGCATGTGGCAGGATCGGCTGTCGCAGCGCCGCCTCGCCAGCCTTTGCCCCCTCCAACAGCGTCGCACTCACGTAGCCTGATGGTAGCACACCGGTTGTTGGTAGCATCGATGACAGCGAAGCGTGGTAGCCTTGTGCTTCGCTGTCATTGCAGACGACAACCCCCCAAGGTCGGTTCCGCTCTCCTCTGACGTCCCTCCTGGTAGAGTCAAGGAGTTGGAGCGCGTGGCGGGCGGCAGCAGCCACGGAGAGTCACCCACGTTGTTACTGCTGTTCCCATGCCGAGAGCGCAGTGACTTGAGCAGCTCCAAGCACGCTGCAAGCTTTGGCTGTTGCCGAGACGCGGGTGGTACGCTGGGGTGTGCCCCTCCAGTGCCACGTACAGCAAGACAGCAGTGCACGCCACGTGGTGGCGTCGTTCCGCCCACCGCTGCCGCGGCATAAAGTCGGCAATGCAACCCTCCAGCAACTCAACAACGTAATTGGGCTGTACTTGGTCGCGACCGCGTTCAGGACGCGAATGAAACTGTCACTCGGAATGGAGCGCCGCGCACCGTCGCGCACGGGTGGACGCAGTTGGCACGGCTTTAACAGCACCTCGAGAACGCCACGCACTGTCTTCTGTGATTGGTCAATCAATGTCAAGCACACACGCTCAAAGGCGATTTGAAGACGCACGTGCCAACGTGTGATGGAGTGCAGCGCAGCCACAGAGCGATCTGAAACGCTGCCGTGTTGCGTTGCTGTTCGTGCCGCGACACCTCCACCCCCACTGTTGCTGCGACCAATGATGCTAGCCCCGCGAACTCCGTGCGACTGCTGCACCGTTGGGTGGTCAGCTACCGTCTCCACAACACGCCACCACGGCATCGTGTTCAAGACGCCAAGGACGAGCAGGCGCAGTTCCGAGAGTGCACTACGGTACGCGCTGAGTAGTGCATCGCCCTCCACGTAGGGCAGAAAACCACTGATCGATGACGACGATCCGCCACCATTGGCGCTGCCGCTGACGCTTGCCAATGTTAACGGACGGTTCAGCTCGCGTAGCCACTGCTCGGCCCCAAGCAGACACTCCGTCACCTCGCGATCGCGCATCTCAGCCAACGAGGTGCGCCGTAGGAGATCCTGCAGCGCCTGCAAGTGTAGTAAGTTTTGCCGAATGACGTACATGTCGATTGTGGCACCCACGCAACCGCTGCGAGGTGGACTGCACTTCTGCTACCTATGTGACTCTGTCGGTTTCGAAGAAGTCCACAAGACGCGAAAAGATCCCCACTGCCATCCAACGCAGAGACTGTCGCGCCCGGCACACCGCCGCCGCTGCCAACAGCATAGGATGACTGAAGAGGCGGAGAGTAAGAGGCGCTGCGGCCGCGCTTACGTCCACCTGATCGCATTGCGTCTCACTAGAGTTAGCGCACCGGTGAGTGGGAATGGGTGGAGGGTAAGGTGGAGGTGGAGTGCACTGATGACGATATGAGGGTCCCACTACGTCTTGATGCGGCACAAATCACTCCTCATATGCGCCCTGCTTTCCACGAGTGCGCCGAACCAATCGCGTCCCCTCTCCCACTGTTCACCGCCCTACGTGCCTGAATGGGCGCGCTCTGCACAGGTGCTTCTTCTCCGACTCGCTAAGTGGTGATTGTTTGCTTGTTTTCGACTCTCTTTGTCGTCCTTAGCCGCCTCGTTACATGTGAGAACACTCAGGCAAATCCACAATCCAGGCAAGCGTACAAACCCTCCGACGCACCCACGCTGCCTTTCTGTGCTTCCGCCAGTGCAGTGACGCGTGTGGGTGTTTTTCTTTTCGGCTGGATCAATGCGTGCCAACAACGTCACAACGAAGGAAGAGAGACTCAGGGCAGGTACACATGGAAAGAGACAACGAGAGACAAGATGGAGAGGAAGAGCCGAGAAGTAAGAGGTGAGAATCGAGAGGATCGATGCAGAGGACGGATGAGGATTGTCAAAACGGCGATGAAGACGAGCACCTAAAAGCACTCGCGCAACACTAAACAAAAGATACGCCAAGCGCTTCTGTATAGAAGTTGGCGGCACAGCTGCCGTGCGCACCGAGAATCCAGCAGCAGGCCGACTTGCGCGCTGAGCGCAGAACAATGAGCTTTGGCGTGTGTCTTTCTCTGTGTAGGGGGGGAGGGGGGTTAGGAGAAGGGGGGGGCAGTAGTCGACGGCGAGCACAGAGGAGTCAAAAAGCGAGCGTGAGCCGTAGCAGATCGCAGCAGAGCAACACAAAGGAGTTTGAGGAAACCAACAAAACAAAAAAAAATAATCATCAAACACAAATCGCAAAACGAGGAAGAGCGACAGCTGAGGGAAAACCCGGGCACACCTCGGTGGGTAGGCGCCATCCTCGCGGGAGAGGGAGGGGCTCAAGCATGGATGGGGTGGGCAGACGCGTGTGCACGCAAGCGCAGGTGGGTCTCGACCGCCGCAAGCCACCAAAAGAGGCATTCATTCGTGTCAAGCACAAGACGGGAATATCCCTTGATGCCCATCAGTGGTACTCCATTCATGTCAGCCACGACGCAACCGGCTGATGTCGACGTGTCGCAGTCGGCAGATACTGCTGAATTTATTCGGCCCTTGCGGTCGTGCAATGCGGGTGCTGTTGGAAGCGATGGCATTGAGTTGTAGGAAGGGCAATCACGCGGCGTACTGCCCCATTGCGCCGCTTCAGCAGCGGTTAGATAACGAGTGCTCGATGGCAACGAACCAACCAAGCCCAGCTCCGCCCTCGCCGCGTCTAGCGTCAGCGGCACCTCGCTGCCGGGGAGTAACACATACTGATGGCGCGACGGCGGTACTGCCGCTAAACAACCCTTCACGCTAGCCGCAGCCCCCTTCCCACAGGTGGTGCCATTGTTTCCATCAGTTCCACACTCAACACAGCCCATGGCATCCACGTCATCACCAGCGCCGATGGAGGATGTTGCGACACCTGAGCAAACAGAGAGAAGTGGCCATGACGACGTGGCTGCAGCCCAGGTAGACTGACGTAGGTCACTAGCATACGGTTGCAGAGCATGCTTCATCTGAACATCAACGTCAGCGAAAGCAAGAGACCCTACGCAGACCACGTAGTCGTTCACATCGAGTACACAGTCATCCTCATGCTCGAACCCAAAGTTTGCGATAGCAGCCGCCACATCCATTCCATAGCTGATGGCTCTGTGTGTCGCCTTGGCACTGCGCACTTCAGTAGCGCACTGTTGCGCCTCGGGCGTAGGGGAGCATACGCCGCCATTCGTCAGCCGCACGCCTGCCTGGGGAGGCATAGAAGGATGTGCGGCTCCGTCAGTGTCATCAGTGGCAAAGACGTCCGATAACCCACCTGCAGAGGCGGCGAGTGTGTGGTTGCGCCAATCGCACGCTGACACACCCGGCCATCTGCCGTACAAGCAGCTAGGAGCAGAAACCACTGTGCGGGCGTGCACAAGAGCGGGACGGAACCGCAACACACACACCACACCGGTGGCGTCTGAGAGCCACAAGAGATCATATGGCATCACAGTCGGTGCCACGGAGGATGTGACTTCCCCTGTGGCGGCGGCGACGCTCCCGTTGGAGAAGGCGTCAACACAGCGCACAATGCGACCACACACTACAACGCGGTGGCATGCGACTGAATCCAGTTGGATAGTGCCCTCGCCAAGGCGGGCGGAGCTGACGTCGTCACACAGACCGGGCCTGTCACTGCATACTTCGTCACCTCCTCCGCACACAGTAGAGGAAATGCAGGTTGACGCTGATGAGAACGCATGGGTGTGCGGCTCTTGCGTGGCGTGGCAGTCGCAGTGCTTGCCGATTGCTGCGGCGCGGACATCAGCATGATTCATACCGAGAATCGCGCGGCAGAGTTGGCGAGCCGTGACAGGGCGAGGGGCCCGGCTGCACCCCCTAGTGCTGCCGTTGCCGGGACAACACACCGCTCGACGCTTTGCTCGGTCCTTAAGGCCTGTCTGAGATTCATAGTCTAGGTGGCATGTGTCTGGAGGAGGCTTGACGAGTGTTGGGGCAGACCAGAAGCAGTGTCAGCAAACGCTGGAGGCGTGCTGGAGAAAAGAAAGGCGCGAGCATCTCATGTGGAGGGAGGGTAAGAGCAAAAGGGGACGAGAGAAGGAAGGCGGTGGTTGGACTCACGCCGGTGAAAAGCCCTGCGTATGCGCTATGGAGCGCCCAAGATATGTCCCAATGCTAAGAGACAGACAGAGAGAGAGAGAGAGGGAAGGCAAAGGAAAGGACGTAAGTGAGGTGAGAGGAAGGCACATGGGATGAACGGCAGCCGGCGCGTGTTGCGCATTCTTTTTGGGGGGAGGGGAGAAAGAAGGGACACCAAAACGGAAAAAGAGAGTGGGTACGGTGAGTTGGTGCGGGTGTGCGTGCCTGGGGGTACAGAAATGCGTGTAGAGCTCGTCTCTCATGCCGGCGTCCCTGCCGAGGACCACCATAGAGGGAAACAGACGGCTGTACCGTTTGCCACACTGTAAGTGATGCCGGGGCCGTCTCCTGCGCCACCACAGGTCCTTTCGTGTTGCCCGTTGTGTTGGCGCTTCCCTCCGCTCAGTCCTCTGCGTCAGCAATAATGATCATCGCCGCTAGTGAGGTACTTACGCGTGTGCTTCGTGCCCGATAACCACAGCTGCATGAGATCGACAGAGGTGCCGGGGCAGGGGAAGTAACGGGCAACGAAGAGAGGATAAAAAGAACGTGTGTGGAAGACAGAGCGAGTGAACGACAGAATGGAAGGGAGAATCGTTTCCGCAATCCTCATTAAATCATGCCACGAACAAGTGCCTCCCACTGACTCAGTTTGGCAGCTCTGCACATCATTCCAGGTGTGCATGCGTGTGAGTGTGTGTGGCGGTTGTATACCTCAGCTTGCAGTTGCTTTTCCTGCTTGGGTGATTTTCGTTTAGCTGCTGGTTGTGCAGGGCATCCTCATCGACACACCGGTAAACAGCACCGCCATAGAAAGACATTAGCGTAACACCATAAACCCTTCAAACCAACAGCAGCCACCACCGCCCCTTCACGCCCAAGGAGCGTTGCAACATCACGCAAGAACATGGCGAACCAGCATCAACAGGTAACACAGCTCAGAGGTGTCTTTATACTACCATGTGGTGCTCACAGGGAGATGGAAAGACGAGGCAAGGGAAAGCAAAAGGCAGACGCCGGAACACCACAAGGACGCCGTGTGATGCGAAGGAATTCATAGCATCCATCTGTGGGCTTTCAACATCACCTTTTGCCTTCACTTAGAAGTTACGGTGGTGTGGGTGATCATCGGTATCCCCGTCGACGGTGTAGCCCGGCGTCTCCAGGTACTTCGGCACGTGCGAGAGAGGCGTATCCATCCCAAGCGTCGACTTGGGGTTCGCCTGATACCACTCCTCCTTAAAAGGCTCCTGAATGACAACGTAGCGGAAGCACTCGCGGCCACCGTAGCTCCAGATGAAGAGACGATAGGTGCCTACGAGCCCAACAATGGTGGCAATAGGCCATACCATGCAGATTGCGTAGATCTCGCACCGCCGCATCCAACCTGGGAGCCCCATGACTTGGGTCTATGAATGCACCCAAGAGAGAACAGCGAGGTAGAAATAGCGGTAGTTCCGCAGATGCACGCAATGAGAAGGGAAATGTAAAGCAGAAAGCAAGAGGTTCGCACCAGGAGAGGCTACGTCCAACTAGGTAAGCGGTGCGTTCTGTGCTCTGCTCTGCATAATAGCTCTGGGAGCCCTGTCCAACAAGAAAAAATAAGAGAGCAAGAGAAGAGAGGGTTAGCTACACAAGAGAGAGTGCTGTGCGCGGACAGTGGAAGGACTTCCTCTACTGGCTCGGTTCTGTGCTCGATTTTTTTTTTTTAAGTCTCGCACGTCTGTTGAAAAATGGCGGTACGTCGTCGTGCCACGCGAGTTCAATACGCGGTACACAGCCGCAAAAACACACAGAGAAAGAAGGGATGGGCGTTGTTGCACCGCAGCTTTTTCGCTGTGCTGTGCGCACACATGCCTCCCTCTCCAACACAAAGAAGAGCAAATCGCGAACAGAGAGAGAGTCAGTAGAATAGAAAGGGGGGGGGAAGTGGCCCAACTCCTCTGAGTGAATACTGCGGAGTCGCTGCAGCTCTACATCTAAGCGAAATCCTACATCATCCTTCACCCTGATCTAGTGGACTTGTAGAGAATAAGTCCATGTTCCAACTAGCACCACAATAACGGCAGGTTTTGGAGGGAAGCATAGTGCAATACGCTCTCTAGCATCAGGGGCCACGGAGGAAAACCCTGCACGCAGCCTAGTTGTAGCTCACAAAGGACACCCATCAAGGGGTAGAGGGTATCGCTCGCGCGAAACTAGCTGTCCGCCAACTTGTCTATTTTTCTTTCCACGAGTGTGCCCCGACTGGCTCTGTTTTGCCTTGAGCCGCTCTCGCAGAGAGAGCACGCGCACACGCATCACCAGCACAAAGAGAAACACACACCTCCACTCGCCTGCACGACTGAAGGAAAGTGCGGGAGACTGTCCGGACTCCGCGCTGTGCCTGTGCAATAGTCGTCATCTACAGCGACATCGAGTCATTTGAGTGGCAACGCAGAGAGAGAGGGGGGGAAGAACAAACGAAAAAGAGGAAACGATAAGACGAGTGCATCGCCCTTTCCCCCTCTCCCACTCCAAAAGGAGAAGTCACCACCGCAGAGCCAACCTACAGAGCAGCCGCAGACACACTCCTCCACGGAGAGAGTCTGAAAAGAGGTGCAGGGGGCGGGGGACGCTGCCATGGGAGGGCCCCCCGCCTCTTTCTTCGCTTTATCGGAACGATACTCAACCCCCTCCCCTGCCCATTTCGCAAGGAGCAAGTGGCCCAGAAAAGCACTGACACGGGTGGCATGATGCACAGAGAGAGAGAGAGAGAAACACAGATAGACAGAGTAAGGAGAAGGAGACTCCGCTATGAAAATGCGGCCATACTACGCAAAGTGAGCGAGTATAAGAGGTTGAACACTGGCCACAAGTGCAAGAGGAAACGGAAGCGAGAAAACAGCAACACTATGTCGCGCCACATGCACGCGGGCTGGAAGGTGCTTACTATCCCATGTCCTGGGGCAGAGCAGCACCTTCTACTGCTCGCACGAGAAAAAAGCTAGTACTCCCATCCTTAGGAAAGCTACAAAGCCGAGGTGTCGACGAGCATTGTGTTCGCCATGCTAGAGAGGAATACAGGGAGACACATTTGCGAAGCACAGAGAACGAAAGACAACAGAGAGAACCGCAAGTGGATGAAGGCGGAAGAAGAGCAAACAAAATGCACATATTGCACTTCACTAGACAAGAGCCGACGGTGACGGGGAGTTGCGCAGCAGAGCTCACCAGCGTCGCACACACACTATGGGGGAAGAAGAAATGAAGAGTGCATGGAGACTGCTCGGAATCTGCAAAGGACTTCACGGCGATGTGCCGAGAAGTAGCAACCCCCCGTACACCGAGTACTGTCGACTCCTACTCCCTGCACTTCCGTCTCCAACTCACAATCAAGTAGCCCAAGGCTTAAGAGCTGCCCCAGTGGTACCCCATTGGGGCCAAAAGAAAATCGCGCTGGAGTGAAACATAGCCTGCTGTTCTGCTACCTCCCTTTTCGCTTTGTTTTTTTTTTGCAGGAGAGCGAGGGGGTGTCCGTGTCATGGCCGCGCGCAGGCACACATGCCCACTCAGGCGTGCGTCATGACTTTGGCAGGAACAACTCCCTTTCGGGAGGGGGCTGCGTGTGGCTCACCGGCCAGCCTCTGTGCACGCTCGGCCATGGGGGAAGACTACAACAGGCGCTTAATGGCCCCCTGCGAACCGATGGTCCCGGCGCCTGTGGGACTTGGCAGGCGAAGCAGCCACAACACTGCGTGCGAGAGTGAGGGGCATATGCGCACGCAGTCGACAACCATAGAACAAGTGAAAAGACTGAGACTCATTGCATCATGGAGAATGACTTCAGTAGTTGTGCTTGAAACATTACGGAAAAAGGGGGGCAGCTGGTGCGTCAGCAACCCAACAAACAGTCCTGAGCACTGCGGCAGCACGAAAAGGCTCGTGCTGACAAGAGAACTCGTCCTCAGGCGACTCCGCTCCTCCACCACGACGCGCCTGCTCTTGATTCGTTGCTGTGACAGCAGCCTTCGCTCTATAAAAGCTCCGCTGCAAAGACCTGCGCAATCAAGGCGACACCAAACCCCGTAGCCTCATCGCGGGTCGCCGGCGCAGACAGGTCCACGTGCACCCACTCGCCATTGTAGTCTTTGGCCAGATTGTTGCCAATAAATTGCCCGGCACAACTCACCTGTGCATTGCTACGACTCTTCGCGCTATTCTTGTAGTCGGCCACGGCGCTGTGAAACTCGGGGTTGTGAAATTCAGGGCAGTACACGACCGGAAAACACAAGTCGCCGCACACCTTGCCAGAGGCGACGAAGCGCTTTTCGCTGGCATCTGTGTTGGCATAGATGGCAGCGTGGTGCTGCCCAGTCGCAACGCCCTGCGCACCAGTCAGTGTCGCCATGTCCACAATGATGCTAGGCGTGTAGCTCAGCTCCTTGGAGGCATGGTAGACACCGTCCGAGAGAACAAGGCGTCCCTCGGCGTCGGTGTTGTTGATCTCGACAGTGACGCCGGACTTCATACACAGGATGTCGTCGTTGCGCTGCGAGCAAGGGCCCACGGCGTTGTCAGCGAGACACAAGATGCTTGTCACCTCAATCGGGGCATGCAGCATTGCCAAGCACAGCAGGCCACAGAACACAGCTGCCGCACCGCCCATGTCGTGCTTCATTGCACACATGCCGTCGCGGGATTTGATTGCAAGACCGCCCGTGTCGTACACGATGCCTTTGCCCACGAACGCCACTCGATCCTTGGGCGAAATGCCAGCCCCTGGCTTGTACGACAGCGTCACGAGGTGCGGAGGGTACTCAGCAGCTTTCCCTGTACCATACAGACCACCGTACCCACGCTCACGGAGCTCCTCTCCAGCCATCACGTCGGTGACCACATCGTTGCCGGCGGCCTTCAGCTTGTCCATCCACCGCATAGCGATCTCAGTGAATGTCACCGTGTCCAGCAGGTTCGTCGGCGCGTTCACCAGCCGCTGGCACAGCTGCACGCACTGCGCAATCACAGCAAGCGATGCTGTGTTGCCAGACAGCATCACAACGCGCACCGGGCGGCCAGCATTGAGGTAGCTCTTCTCGGCGCGTCCACGCTTCGCAGTAAACGACTGGTTGCATGACCGCGCAATCGCGGTCGCTATGCTCACTTCCTGACCCCTGCCCAGATAGTAGATGTCCAGCCCAGTCTCAACGTCCGCCGCGGGGCACTCCGCCATCGCATGCTTCACAATCTCGCTCACTTGGTCCGGCCTCGATGGGCAGTTGTGGCGTGACGCAACAGACGGCACCTTTCCAATCAGAAGCCTCACCGTCGTCGTCACCCTCACCACGTGCGCACGCGACTCTGGAGCCGTCGCCGCAGCAGCACACGCCGCCGCATCATAGTGCGGACACACCGAAGTCGCAGCAGTCTCCTTGAGCTGTGCAGCCGTGCCCAGCACAAGCACTGTCTGCACCCGCCCCGCCTTCGCAGTCAGTTTGTGGTCTTTCTCTACCGTGTAGAACGTCACATTGCTCTCGAAGTTCACACAGCTATCCACGAAGGCAGACACGTTCGCCTCCTCGCGCGCCGACTCAGAGCGCACGCGCTTGTAGGTGCTCATTTCTCAAGTCACCTCCTCGCTACGATTAGCCCAGCTGCTACGACTCTCTGGTGACTACAAACGAAGCAGTCCGGGAAAAAGCCCCGAGAGAACAGGTGGCGTGAGAGGAGAAGGGCACTTGATGGGCACGCGCAAAGGAGTGCGGAGCACGGACTTGATAGCGATAAACGCAGGAAGGAGAACACGAGTGAGTGGGCGCTGCTGGTTGGGTGAGAAATGATTGGGAAACACGAAAAAAAACCGTTTTCTTTGTGGGTTTCTGTCATTTGTTTGTTTGTTTGCGGAAGATGCAGTCGCTCCATCAGGCACATGGCAGCACCCACCATTGCACCCACATGCGTGACACAAGGGTTGGAGAGAGGAGGAGAGAGAGAGGGGGAGGGACTAGAGGAGTTCACTGCCATTGGTGGAGAGTAGGCACCATAGGACTCGGTCAAGTAAGCACGTGGGGAACTCAACGGAAAGACCTAATGTGAATTCCAGTAATCATATCCACCTCACGAGCTCTGGCTACACGTGATGAGAAGCAGCTGACAAAGATGCACGAAGGGTGAGACTTTCCCAGCGTTGTCGCATTTTTCAAATCGGTGAGTTCTTCGCCACTGCTGTGGACACTAGCAGCAGACATGAACAGCAAAACCCGCGAGGAAACAGTAAAGGAGGCGAAAACAAGCGGAAAAAACTCGTGTGCTCAGGCAGGCAGAAGCATGCAAAGGTGCGATAGTGCAGTGATGGAGGAAGCGGTGGACCCATAGAGGAGCACCTCGACAGAATCCTTTGCCGGCACAACTCTGACCGAAGTGACACAGAGGTTCTTTCCCGTGCCGCCTGCGCATGATAGCGCTTGACGCACACTTTTCCTGTTATCCCTGCTTTGGCTTCTTAGGAAAGGGGGTCTCGAAGGACATGACTGAAGAGACATGTATGTCTCGGATATCTCTTGATGTGCGGCGACGGAGAACAGCAGGAAATGAGGCGCTCACACATGACTAACGAATAGCATGATGGGAAACTAAAAGACATCAGTACGACTATCACCACCAACAGGAGGTGGGATGCGCGTGTTCGTCTATTACCTACCCCCTTCCTCCCTCCCTTTTCACGCCGTGTCGATGCGAGCCAGCACATCCAGCAAGCGATCGAGCACTGAACAGCTGTTAACAGTGGATGGTGGCCGCCCCTGGTAGCAAGCGCCCAACTCTTGCAGTACACACACCAGCTGTGACTCCACCTCAGCGGAGATGTAGAAGTGCTGTTCTGTCTTCCAGCGCTGAATGCACTCGTTAATTTCAAGCGGGCACGTAGTGCTGAAATTGCGCAGCAGCGGCACGTAGGCACTCTCGTCCTCCCCAGCTTTCGAAGACGATGTCTGAGAGTGGCGGGCGGTGCGGGCGGTCCGCAGTGCCCGATCGCTCCTGGCAAGCACGCGCTCCAAGCTGTTGAGATTATCGCTGATGCTGGTAAAATGCATGTGGCGATTCAACGCCGCTGCCTCTTGGTCGGATTGAGCTGCGGGGTGCTTCAGCTCCATCTCAAGCAATGTCGCAGGGTCCTCACAGCTCTGCAGGAGCTCGCTGCACTTACATCCGGGAAACTCCTCCACGACGTGACGGACAGATTCGAGAACAGCTTCGTAAAAGTCCTGAACGCCACGGCTAGCACCACTGCTACTTGTGCCCCACGACGAGGCCGCCTGATGACAGTGGAAGGACAGGAACACACTGTGGTGTACCAGCCGCACAAGCACGCGGCAGTTGTCGTCTTCGCAGTCATCGCTCTGCTCCTCGTCCTTGTACACCAACCACGCCGCGTTAAACCACAGTCCATCCCGCAGTCGCGGTGAGCCTTCGGCGGAGGTTTGAGTGAAATACGTTGAGAATCGAGGCAGCACAAACGACCGATGAGCGCATTTTGCAAGATAGGAGTCAAAGGGGCCATGCGCGACCGACAGCTGCCCCCTAATAACACCTCGACCACGTCCCATATCTGTCTTCCACCGCTGCATCGGTCTATCCCAAATCTCCGACTGCACTGGACCGAGGTAGATCTTCGCCGAGACCGTGGCCAGGCGGCATATGAGCTTCGGGAAGAAGTTGCGCGGCACCATGCCCAGCGTGAACATGTAGAATGGACCGGAGAGGAAGCACGGGAAAACCCACGTGACTCCAGCAGATGCAGGGGTGTGGCAACTGAGCGGGTACACAACAAAGCTCTCTGTCTCCAGGTCCATGTCGTCCTGGTTGCAGTCATCATTCCCATGCGCAGCGCCTCCTTGCTGCTGCGCGGCGGCAGACACGGGTAGACTCCATGATCCCCTCACGAAATCCTGAGGAGGAGGTGTAGCAGCGCGTACCGTCGTGCCAGATGGGCTGAACAGCAGCTTATGCCCCAGAATGATAAGGTCGCACAGCACCAGGAGTTCGAGTACACCAGCCAGTGGTACGCTGTAACACGCATCGGTCAAAGATGGGTCTCGGCCAGCGGCGGCGATGTTGTCTGCTCTCCTCAGGGCACCCTTGCCTATCCCCAGGTCGCCGCCGCTGCTGCTGCCGACAGCTTCTTCACTATCGCATGGTTTGAAATGGAGCTCAAGCATGGTCGCGAGCACTGGCAGCGACAAGACGCTGTAGCGAAGTAGCTGCGCCGTCTCCATAGTCGCCACTTTCGCTGCGGCAATGATACGCTGCGCTTCTGGGGTGAGCAAAGGGCGTAGCGCCGCCTCTCTTCCAGTCAGGGGCGCCCCCTCCCCTGGACCGCGGCAGCAACCATCGTCGCGGAATCCTCTCTACTGGGCCCGTGAGGCTCCGCTTCGGCAACCAGCACGCTACACGCCAGCGTTGTCAGCACACGGCAGAGCCATAGAACATCAAGAATCACATGCTCCCGTAGTGGTGCACTTCGAAAGCGGTGCGCCAGCACGCCCCAGTCGGCGAGCAGATGCACGTGGTGGCGCAGGGTGTCTCTCGCGAGGGAGGAGTCCGTGGCCTCGACAGCGCTGTACTGCGTGCTGACAGCCATTGCCAGCGCCTTGAAGTCGCGCAGAGAGAGGCACCACCTCCCACATTCGCGCAGAAGACCCACCTGGCGACCGAGTTCCATGCACCGCGCGGGCACGAGTCCGCCGGCGAAATCCACATCAGCCCGGCAACGGTCGCGCGCCAGGTCTACAAGCCACTGCAGCCAGTCAGAAAACGTCTCCACCGCCCGATACCCAGTCGCGTACACTTGGCGGTGCACGTTGTCAACCGCGAATCGGCCCACCACGGTCGGTCGAAGCTGCGGATACGGCTGCAACATCTGGATCAAGCTCACCACCTGCAGCTCCACCTCCTCCATCTGAGTTTGCAGTATCGTCTGCTGCGTGGTGGAAAGACGGCGAGAGAAGAAGCTGCTGCTGTTGCCGCCCTTGCCACCGGTGGCGCTGCTCTGGTGCGCGTGTGTGCCAACCAGCACCAACGACACCGTATAACTGTCTGTGCGACACAAAATATCCTCGACAAAACCGCGCAAGGCCATGAGCGATGGCCCACCATGCAGCGGGAAGCACAACAAGTACACCACCCGGTGGGATGGGAGTTGGTCCAGCAGCGGGCTGAAGCATGGAGTTCCGCCAAGCTCATGCATGTGAAGACTCATCGGTGTCGTGCCGGTGGTGGTCAGCGTGGTGGTGTGAATGCCGATCGTGGCATGTGCCTCTTCTGAAGTGGATGAATTGCTGTCGGCATTGATGCCGGCGTAAGCGAGCCCGCTGCTCATTAATGTGGAGAAGGCAGACTGCAGCCATGACGTGCTCTGCGTCTGCAAATTCCGCACAAGGCTACTCTTGCCACTGCCAGAAGGACCGAGGAGGACGAGATTGTAGCGACCCACAAAGCGTGGCGGGGGCTCGCTGCGGTACGCGTTCGACAAGAACTGAGTGCGCATCGACTGCAAATCCAACAAGGGCAACGCAGATTTGGGGTTCAGGTGCACCGTCTGCGGGTCTCGCTTGAACGGCGCTTGCGTCCTCACAACTGAAGCGGCAGCCGGCGGTGGCGGACTTTGAAAAGGGGCCGAGAGGTGGAGCGCCTTAATGCCCTGCTCCACCAAAGGGCACACAGTCGAATGGTCGGCCGAGTCTGAGAGTGCCACAGACGTTGGCGTACCTTCAGCGTCGGTACGGGTGGCATCAAGTAGCACTCCAGACGTTGAGGGATGCGGCTGGGGTGAGGGTGTTGATAACCGGTTCGCTGGGAGCGCCTTGCCGAGAGCTAGGATAGGAATGAAAGGTCTAGGCGCTGGCTGCGGTGCCGCGAGTGCGGTGCTCATGCCAGCCGTAGGACTATTTTGTCGCCCGCCAAAGGCCTCCTGATTGGACTTTTCCCTGCCAGCGGAGCACGCACTCTCGTCCTCGTCGCCGCAGGCCGATTGTGGGGAATCCTTGTGGAGCGACAACGGCGCTCTCACATTATGGCCCTCAAGCTCATAAGCGTCTCCAGGCGCACCATCTGCCACGTGCAGCTCCTCATGTGCGCCCACATCATTCGATTGCTTGTCAGGGGTGGTGGTAAAAACTTGTAGCGACTTCAGCGCTTCCTCTTGCGTGCAGTCTGCTGATCCACGGGAAGCTGCCGCCGAGCCCATGCCACGATCGCTCTCCGCCCAATCGACACTCGGGTCTCCACTGTCGCCGTATGCTGCCTTTTCCGTGCAAACGGTTCGTCGTCTACGTGCAGTCACTGGGGGGTCTGCAGGGTCCATGTACTTGAGCTGGATGTGGGTGGCGCCGATATCCAGCACGTCTCCGCTCTGCAGGAAGAGTGTGTCACCGTCCTTGACGACAAACCGTCTTTGGTACATGGGGCGCATAACGTACGTGTCGTACCCTGCACAGCCCCTCAGCGTCGTTGTGGAGGTGGTCGGCGCGGTAGTGTCCGTCGCCTTGATGCGCTCGAGGATGCAGTGCGGTCCACCAACACCATCGCTGAACTCCCTCGGCAGCCGTACATATCGCACGCCGGTATCTTCATTGAAGATCGCCTCATTTGCCTCAGTGTCAGAGTCACCATGGTGCGATGGCAACACAAGGGATGAGTCAAACGAGGCCGAGTGACTGTCTACCCCATCACCTTCCTTACCCGTCACATTGGATGGCGACGCTACAGTGCCAGCCTCGTCACGCCCTTTAGGCGGAAACACCCCCACGAGCGTCTCGCCGTACCCAAGATGTGCCACAACCCAATCACCTGCTCCGTCCATGTTTAACAGATACGGGTCCTCGCAACACAATCGCATCGTTGCAGTCACTGAGCCAGCGGCACTAGTCGCGGCGTCCTTCGTTGTTGCCACTGCAGCAGTCCGCACCACCTCCTGCTCCTCGTGGCGCTTAATAAACTGGGTAACGTACGCGCTGCGCTCTGCCTCGGAAGTGGAGATTTGTCGAATCATCTCCTCCGCACGGCGTAACTCCGAAACGAGCGCTGCAACGAACTCTGTGCGGGACTCGACAGGACTCTCCATCACTGATGACACTGTCTCTGGCATCCTCTCGGCCCCCTCCGCGTGGGCTTTGAAGCCGGCGTGCGCCACCTGTACCTCCACATCGCCATCAAAGACAGATCCGGACTCCATATCGGCTGCCGGGGAATGTGCTCTGCTCGACTCCAAGCTTCCCATCTTGTCCTCGTTAGTCAAGTTATCCAGGGCAGCGTTAGCGTCACCGCCTCGCACAGTTGAGGGCTGAAGAGGTGGTTCGCTGTCCGCAAGCACGACAGGCGCTGCTGCAAGTGTCGCCATCACAGTGGAGGAGCGCTGTGCTTCGGCGTTGAGCAGCAAGCGAATTTGCTCGCGTAGCCGCGTCACCTCCTCCTCCAGCTCTCGTATTCGCTTGTCACCAGCAGTTTCATTCACAAACGCCTTCATCACGATTGCCTTGGCCCGATCTGCATACCTCAGCGTGCTGAGCGACTCGTCGTAGCTGTCTGTGCTGGGGCTAACGGTGGCAATCATGAACGTCTTGCTGTTGCCACCCAGGGACTCTTTCAAGAGAAAGGTGAGTGTCGAGTCACGATAGGGTATGTGCCGCTTCGATGCAGCAGTAGACTTCATTGGCGACGACCTGGTGGAGCTGCTGGCGGTGGCGGTGGACTGCGCAGCTAAGGCGTTGATAACAATGCCGAGTGTTGTGAGCGACTTGTTGACCTGAGCGCCCTCCTTAAGGATTTCGCCCTCAGCCCCGGTCGCCTTGGCTCGCTCGCTGCCCGCAAGATCCACCAAGTTGATCTTGGCACCCAGTTGTCTCGTCGTCGTCGCCGTGGCCATGGACATGGCTCCTGTGACAGCGATACCATCGCCGTCCTCACCCGACGAGATGACGCGTGTGCACTTCTGTAGCAACTGAAGCGTAAAAATGGCATGCGAGCGGCTCGACGTTTCGTTCATGCGTGTCGATGCCATGTGCCGGCGCTGATTTCCTCGTGCCATGAGCCGCAGCACCTGCTCTTCCGTCGCCACGGACATCTCGGCGAGTCCTTCGACATAAACACCGAGGGTGGGATGCTCGCGCACTCGCAGTGCAGCATCCGCCGAGTCACTCGCATGAAGTAAGGTGGGACGACGCACAGACGCCGAGATTGTTTGTGGCGAGGCGGGGCTATGATCCTCGCTGCTGCCTGACAGCATCCTGGCATCGTGTACCTCGTTCAGGAGGGAACGTACACGCTCCCGGTAGATTTCAAGGTAACTGACGTAGACACTAAAGTCTACCTTCTCCTCGCTCGCCACAGCCGCTATCTTTCTCTTCTCGATCTCAAGAAACACCTCACGGCACAGACGCGGTATAATGCCTGGTGCGTCGTCCATGGATGTTCCGCCGTCGGGCCCCATCATACAGTAGGTCTTCCCACTACCCGTCTGGCCATAGGCGAAAATGCACGTGTGGTAGCCGCAGAAGCTAGACCTTAATACTGGTCTCCCGATCTGCTCGTACACCTGCTCTTGGGTGGCGTTTACTGGGTAGACATGATCAAAAGTGAAGCGGTGGTGGCGGGTACCGCGCAGATGCGGGTTTACGGCTATCAGCGCATCCACCTCCTGCTCCGATTCCCCAGGATGCAGGATGTAGAGAGTGTTGTACGCTGCGAGTGCAGCGATACAGCTCCCGGCATTCAACTGCGTCTCGCGTGAGTTGAGTGGCCGCACACGGACACTCACAGTGATGCGTCCTTCCTCGTAGTTGGTGTTTTGTTCGGCGCTATGATCTATCGAGCCTGCTGCTGATTCGGCCCAGATCGACTCTGCTTCATGAAAAGGGGTCTCCGAGCTCTCAGTCATTTCTTAAATTATGACCTCTTTCGCGATCGCTGTGTCCCCATGAGACCCGTCACGAGTCGAAAGAGACTAAAGAGAAGATAAACGAAGGTCTAAAAGTGGCTTTCAAGCATGATCGTGTGAAGAAACACGCGTGCCCCCACGTCGGCTCGCGGTGCGCGTGCGGGAGGGGTATGTAGGGAGGCGAGGAGGGGTAGCGGTGTAGTGCCTGATAAGGATGCGACAAGGTGTCGAGGTAAATGAACGTGGATATGCTGCGAGGCAGATTGCGGAGCGAGAGAAAACTGCAATGGAAAGCACCCAAACAGACCCTTCGCCTACTTCACCACGCGTCACCGCTGCGTGATGGAGTTGTCGCCTCTTCCTGAAAGGTGGAGGGATAGTCAGTCGAAAGAGAAAAGCACAACCTCAATGAAAAAGCCCCCTGCGATGGTGCACAAGAATTACAGTGTGAGTGGAGGAAGAGACGCAAGAGCTCTGATCAGTCCTTCCTCAGGTGTCAAAGCACCAGCATGAAAAAGTGAATTGGTAAGCCTCCGCCCCAACGCTAAGTCTTCCTTCTCTCGTCAGTGTGAGGGCACGCGATACGCAGTCACTCCAATGCTGACTAGAGAGTACCACGCCGTACGAACAACGACGGCAGTTTGTAATGCACGCGTGTAGGGAGCGAGGGGGAACTCTGCGATGCTAGCGTGAGAAGGCGACCCACCTGCGCTACGCAGCTGTGGGAGAGAGAGTGTGTGTGGGGGGGGGAATCAGAGGAAGAAATGCGTGGAGGAGTGGAGCAGATCACAGAAGGTAAAACACATAATGCAGCGTTCTCTCCTGCCGTAAGGATTACATAGAAAGGAAAAGCAGCAAGCTGCAAGTGTATAGGAGATGTCCTCCGAAGAAGAGAGGAAGAGAGGGGTGTGAGTTGTGCGTGTGCATTGTGTGTGTGTGTGTGTGTGTTGAAGTGGAAATGGTGAAGTGAGAGAGGGGAAGACAGGGAGGAGGAGAGTCCAAACGCTGAGCGTCCACTTGAGAGGATAAAGTTGCATACAGAGGCAGACACGTTAAATGCGCAAGTACAGCAGAAAAGTCGCACCACAACATCAGAGGCCCTCAAAGGTTAAGGAAGGGCCGTCATCCCAGGCATCGTAAGAATACCGAGCCCCCCCCTCCGCTCAGACTGCGCTCAGCTTGCGCTACGCCCACAACACCCGCAAGTGTGGGGCGCAGGAAGCCAGCATCACAGTTCCAATAGAGTCGGGAAGACAGGAGAAACAGAGAAGGATCCAAGCCACAGAACTGCCAAAAGACAACATTACCGTCTTCAGCTCCTCTTTTCTGTATTTCTGTGGGTCATATGGGGGGGAATGCGCCTGGGAGGATGAAGCATGAAGAACGTCGACATGTGTTCATCTCTTGCGACAGGGACAGGAACTCATCTCATGCGCTTGCATTGTGGCAGATCCTTCTACCACGATGCTCCACACCTCCTTTCCTACGTTTCAGCTTTCTCCTGCGACTCTTCGGCCTTTGGTTGCTGTGTGACTCCGAGTGTCGTTAGTTAGTACATCTGGCGCCCCTAACGTCCTCCTCTCCCTGATCCCGCTAGAAGTAACCTCTACCACACGGAGGGGGAATTGAGGGCCCCCGAAAGAAGGCAATGTGCGAGGCAGTGCACACGTTGTACGGCAGATCAAGAAATCACTCAAATGACTGGACACACGCTGGCGGCGACAGTGCAGTGGCGCTTGGTTTATGGCTAACATCTCACACGCCGAGCACGAGCGGGATGAGAACATCAGAGACGAGAGAGAGAGGTGCACAGCGTCGACAACGCTCTACACAGAAATTCGCAGCCGACAAGCAGCGTCCCCAATCAAGATTCCACCCTCCGTGCAGCAGCCTCTGCACCTCCAACAGACCACGCGTGTCAGGCCTGAAGTCATGAGGAGACGCCCAGTGACACACAGAGATACCATCCAGTGATTCAAATCAGTGACGCGGTTTCCCCAACCCGAAAAGTTGCGCTACCAGCATTCCTTCACAGCGATCTATCGGAGCTGGTTGAAGGAAGTGGACGCGCAACGTGGAACGAGCGCGGAAACTATCAAGCTCTGCAGCACTGCGCCCAGGCACGCGCTTCTGGGTGGTGTGCACAACGTGAACGTGTCTACAGCCCACGACACGAAGGGAGAGCGGAGACTCATAAAGCAGCCGCCCCTCAAGAGTTTCACAAAGAAGGAGGAGTAGTCGAAGCTGAAAAGCCTCGGAGAGAGCGCAGAGTTAGCAAGGCCTTCGATGCGCAAGTCATAGGCTAGAGATAGAATCGTATTACAGCGCAATCCCACTGCCGTGGGAGGAACAGGGTGATTTTCCTTCTTCTGAGGGTCCCTTCCAGGCACCTTCGCCTCAAGATGAGGCCAAGAGGAACGTCAGGGAGTGTGGTCGTGGGCTAAGGAATCGCAAGCACGACCGCCGACATCCCCACAAGAGTCATTCTCTTAACATGTGCATTTTCAGCATCATCACTGCGGCGAGGCGGAACTAGGCGAGCCAGTTTTCTAGTGACGACGGTGCAGGAAACCCGAGGTGGTCCCCTTTGCTGGTCTTCTATCGAGTCATCCGCGTTGTCCTAGACAACACCGCCATTCCTCATCAAACCCTGCAGGGTAGGAGGTCGAACGTGGGAGATCTGACTTGCTCTCTGTCTCTCTCTCTCTCTCCTTCTCCTGTCAAATCGGGGAGGAAAAAGGAGGCCTACTCCAACGAGAACAAAGAAGTTGATGGATCTTCCACGAGCCGATGGCGTGGGGGACAAAGCGAGCGAGAGAGTTGAAAGCGGTTTGCTCTCGGCATGTGCGAGGAAACGCAATGAAGGGGACGAAGGGGGCCCACGAAGCGGCGGTGATTGGGGGGAGGGAAAAAAAAAAGTGAAGGGCACAGTGTAGTGAAAGGAGAGACGGAGAACACGACATCAGCGGAGGAAATACGACCACCACCATGCATCCATCTACGCCGGAGAGGGAGTTTCCGAAGGGCCTGCGGCATGAGCTGCGGCTTCAGCTCGCTTCTCGACACGCAGGCAGTTCAATAATAGAGATTCATGCATGGCCTAAAATGCAATGGAAAAGGAGAGCACCTCGAGGCACTGCACCCACGGCTCTTGTAAATGAGAAACATGCAAGATAGCGGAGACGCACGTACTCACCAGTACGTGACCAGGTTCCTCACATGGGAGGGCACTCCTCGGACTATTCTAACTTTTCGAGAGAAGCCACAGATGACAAGAACGCAGCAGCCAAGACATGAATGATAGAGCGGTATGGGAGAAGCGACGCAGTGCGGGCGCGGTAGAAAATAAGTAAAAATGTGAAAACCAGTGGAACAAACAGGCACACATTAACAAGAGAGCGCGGTCAGTGTCATCTCCCATCATACATGTCCGATGTCTCCTCCTTACCTCCTCACCATCACACACCTTTTCCCCGCGCCGCCCTTAGGCGCCCTGGATGCGACGTAGGAAGGTTTCTGTCACGTGCATTCCTCTTGGCCGGTGAGGATGGGACGGAAGGAGAGGGGTAGAAAAGAGAACGCTGACAAATCTGAGGGACGGAGGAGCGAATCACATGATGAGAACGGTGTACGTGAGATGCTGGCTCTACATGCCTATCGCTTACCCACCATTCTGCCAGCTCTGCGCGTAGCGCTTACGAGCAGACACCCATAGTGGCAGAGAGAGAACAAGAGCGAAAGCGTGCACCGTCGCCAGGATCACCCACGGCAGCAGGGCAGCACGCAGGCCGAGAGACACGCATGCGCAGAGGCGATGATCGAACACATAAAAAAAACAGACAAGAAACTGACAGAAGATTTAAAAGAGGGGGCGAGGCCTCACAACTGCAGCAAAGAGGTGAAATCCAAGAGAGAGAGAGGCGCACACAATGCCCGAGCGGGCGCATGCGTGTGAGGGAGGGGGGGAGGGGGGGCACACAAAGCGTCCAACACACATAAAGAAGCAAAAAAACTCGCTTTAAATGCGAGAAATGAAAAACAAGCGCAATAGCGGAGAAGAAAAGATCGAAAGAACGGCTTTGGTCCACGTTCGCAGTAGTCGCCATGACACCTCGCATGTGGTTCGGCTGTAAGGGAGAAGTAAGTGAAAGGAACCCGAATGGAGACCCATGGACACTCATCGGGGAACAAGAATTTACTTCGTGGAACGGCTTTCGAGAGAGGCACACACCCTCTTCATTTGCCCCCCCCCCATGGCGCATTGCAGAAATGTCAGACAGGGAGAAAAAAGGAGTAGGACTGCATACCAAACAAGAACAAGAGACCAGCCATAAAACCCCCTATGGCCCCACACTCACTGCGCAGAGGGAGGGGGGCATCGGTCAATAGCAGTCCTGGAAGGTACTGGCGAATTAAGGAGCGCATCAGTGGCCCTGGGGATGGCTTCCCCCGTTGTGTAGCGGCGCGCCCCTCGGCCAGGGCTTATCACTCTGCCTCTTCACGATAGGCTGCTGCTGTCCAGTAAGAATGCACTCGTCTCACATCCCCTTCGCGAGTTCTTGATTAATGCTTGCCATCATCAGCGCAGCGCACATGGGTCCTAGTGCGTAGATGGGGAAGCACTCAAGCATGCACAATCACCAATGAGTGTCCTCCAGACGACCCAAGTCATCACCCCATCTCCCCCTGTGGAGAGAACCAGATGCCCCTGACACTTCTCGTTCCACAAAAGTGGCACGTCATCCACCTCTCACCACCCTCCATGAATTCTCGTTCAACCTCACAGCAGTGAAGGGTGTGGAGCGGGTACTACGCCTCATCCGTCGTGATTCCGTTGAAGTCTGGTTGCACGCCCTTGCGCACATAGCGCACATTCTCTACAGAGATGAGTTCAGTGACATCGCTAAGCAACTCAGCACTGGCACCACGTGCTTGGCAAAAATGACGGAGGGACCGTCAACAACCTCAGTCCTGCGAGACTGCCTTTTATAAATGACCTGGAAGCGGACCTCCGTGATGGACTGCCGATGCTTGCCAGTGGGGCAGAGGCTTACGCTGTTGCGGGGGGTGCTCCATCTCCTAAATTGGCATAGGTCTCCCTTTCGGGTACGTGGCAGTGCTGTAGTTTATGGGGATGAATGTCTTCTCACGCGATGCCGGTGAAGAAGTGCGAGCTGGGGTCTAGACGACCAGCCTGAATGCCAACACATCCCCCTTCCCACACATACACACACACACATTCGCACCATGAACTTGCACAACAGCTTCTGCTGATCAACCAGGAGAGGCACAAGCAGCGGAACTGTGTTTTTATAACCCCCCTGCATGTCCAAGGGCACATTTCAGAAGTGGTGACCACCAAACCTTCATATCATTGAAAACGACCGCAGCAATGCTTTCAGCTACATGCAGGACTCGCACGGGTGAACGATGGGGTGTTACATGTCTGTGCTACAGGTGGAGCTGCGGTAAACGTGCCTCCTCAGGCCCGTGCTAGATACATGTGCTGCAACTCTACCTCACAGAACGCGGTGGTCCTCTGCCACGTGCTTTGTCCATTGGACGGCCATCTCTGTCGCGAATTTGGCTTGTGGCTCACGAACGCCGCCGGCAGTGTCAGCTCGGGCAAGTAGTGGTGGCACATCTCGTGCACGTTCACCTCGAATAATCTCGCTCAGCCCCTGTATACCCGTCGCGGCAGCCGGTAGAAGGTTGATGTAGGCATTTAGCTGCTGCTCCCCCATTTGCCACTTGAGCGACACCGTAGTGTCGCAACACGCTTTCGATTGCTTCAACGGCATTCTAATGTGCCCGTCCCACGGAGAAATCCCCCCCCCCACACAACACACACGGTGGTAGCGGTTGCACTGTTCAATGCAGCTGCGACCGCTCCCCCGTACGCCTCGAACGTCTTTTTCGTTGGTTTCGCTCGATGGGGGGACCAAAAAGAGGGGAGAAGACATGCACAGCACAGACGGTGACGCGGAGAAGGCGGAACGAGACGATAAAAATGGGCAGATGGGCAAGTCAGGGAGAGGCACGCGGTCGCAGCCCGAGAGTGACAGAGGTTAAGAGTGTGTGTGTGTGTGTGTGTGTGGTGTGTGTTTCTCCACGTAAAGAGCACATAGAGAAAAGCCTCTGTGGCGACGGGCACAGTGAAGAAAGTGAGAGAAACGTAGAACGTGCTGGGCTTACCAGAGGGCAGAAGAAAGGAAAAGGGAGGCATCACACTGTGGCAAGAAGGCTCGTCTAGTCGACGGCGAAGGCAGAAGATGGAAAACAAGGAAGCAGACGATGAACATCTCTACACGGAATGAGAAGTGCGCTGTAGCAAAGAGGCCGCACCTGCGAAGAGGAGAGGGTCATAAGTGAGAGGCTGTACAGTGGCGTGTCAAAGTGTGCACGGACACGGAAACAAACCCATAATGTTCGCGGAGACACCAAGCCAGCTCAGCTGCTCGCTACAGCTTCTATAGAAAGAGACGGAGAGCACAGAGTTGGAGGTGAAGGCAGAAACGTCCTTTCATTGCGTCTCTAAGACACGTTCTACAAACTCTTGAGTGCAACTCACGATAACGTTCCACAAGCAATTCAGGTACACATCCCAAGCCCCAAGCAGCTGGGCGCCACCCTCGGCACTGCTCCCCGTGCGCGTAATGCGAAACAGAAACCCGCTCTCGGATATGCGTCGTGATTTGCTTGCTCCTATTCCAGGCTCTGAGTAAACTGTAGCTCGTCCACCTCGTCTCTCTCCCTCTCTCCCGTGACGATGCATCGTATTGTTTTGATCCGTTTTCTTTTTCTTTTCCATGAACGACGACGACACAGTTCGAGCACGCGGGAGTACTGGGACCGAGAGGGAGGCGCCCATGCCTGCACTCTCTTCTCATCTTGTCTGTTGCTGCTGTCGTTCCTTTCGTGCCTTCGACCTCTCCTCCACACACACACACCACACACACACACCACACTTATAAGTCCTTAGACAGCTGTCCTTCAGTCCGTTTCAACCTCAACTGTGTCACCGCACCGGATAGTCATCAGAGGCGAGCAAAGAAACCAAAGCAAGCAAGAAAACGACTTCTACTGACGCCCTACTTACCACGGAGGGGAGGGGAAGAGGGGGGCATCAGTCACACACAAGAGGTGAGTCACTCATCCATCCACAGTATGGTACCAGCGGGAGCGTGAAAGAAGCCAGCGGGTAAGAATATGAGCGTCTATGCGTTTGGTTGTGCAACGCTGAATGACAGTGGGGAAATGGACAGCGGCAAAAAAGAAAGAGATTTGACACACCAGTCGCCTAACCTCTGGACGAGTCGGCAAGCGAGCACACAACAGTAAAAGACAAACACAAATATTATCCAAAACCCGGCAGTGCACACCTCCCCCTCCCTCCCTTCCTCAGCCGCACGCACAGACAGAGGCAGAGACAGTGCGACAGAGAGAGAGAGAGATGGCAAGTGCAACACAAGTACAAGTCGCTTTTTTCAGAAAGAAAAACTCAGCACGCCCACTCCGACATGGGAACGTGCGGGCGACTCAATATCGACCGCGCCATGTCGCACGCCGTTCACATGGGCCGAAGCAGCCGCCGACGCACGCGCTACAGCAGTGCGCCGACTCAGCGATGCGAGCACGGCCCCTGACCCCAACGTCACCCACCCACCCCCGCCTCGCAGGTCGCCACACGTCCTGCATCCCCCTCGGGGTGACACGCAGGCGCCCCACCACCAGGCAGTGTGGGGCCGGGTGTGAGACACGCTCGAGTCGCCTCCACACCCTGCCCATGCTATGCGCGGTACATTGCTCGTGCGCCCCCCACGTCGCGGTCGCGTGGCCCTGTCACCATCAGAAGTAGCTCGGCGTGTGGCAGGGGAGAGAGAACAGGGGGCGGTGGCGGCGGCCCCGCTTCCCCACACACCGAGTGGGGTACTGAGCCGTGATACGACACTGACGTCTCTGCTACACTCTCCCTCAAAGCGGGAACAGAAGAACCGGGAAAGAAAAAGAAGGAAGAGTAAGAGTGGGCAAGAAGGTGTCATGTGAAGGCACATACACACGTGATCTGTCTCTCGCATCGGTGCCTCTTTTATTGTTATCCAAAGAGAAGGAGAAGCAGGAAGAGCTCCATCAAGCAAAGTCACACACAAGCCAGTGCGAATTCTCCGCCTCCTTATCGTATCGTTAGTAAAAACGCCAGTACATTTTTCGCCTGAAGCCGCCGACGAGCGTGTAGGGGATGGACTTGCAGCTGGGAGCTCAGCAAGGAAGAAGCGAGTGCTCACACACACGCACACACACGCACACACACTTATCGAAAACGAACAGAGGGTTGGGGGTGTAATGGAAAGAAAAAGAGGGGGAAAACGGTGGTCGTGAAGTTAACAGAGCCGCACGCAAACCCCAAAACGGAGAAAACAAAAGAGATAGAGGAAGAGGGAAGCAGCAAAACCCACAGAGGTGCAGTAAAGAGGGGGAAGTAACGGAAGGGGCTGTTTGACCGCCGCGGTGCCATTTTCTCTCCCTCATTGTAGCCTTAATGCTGGGCATTGCAGCGGCTCGCCTGTCCTACTCCCCTTCACCGTTGATCTTCCGGATTATCGCATCCCCAAAATCTGCTGTCGAGAGTGACTTTGCGCCAACCATCTGCGTTGAAAGATCTCTTGTTGCCATGTTCGCTTGAAAGACCATTTCAAGTGCGTTGACGATGCGCGCCGACACCTCAGACCACCCCATGTAGTCAAACATCATAGCCCCAGAGAGGATTAGCGAGGACGGGTTCGCTTTGCCCTGTCCAGCAATATCCGGTGCCGTCCCGTGGGTCGCCTCGAAAATGGCGTGGCCGGTCGTGTAGTTGATGTTGGCCCCTGGCGAAATACCAATGCCACCGACAAGAGCAGCCAGCTGGTCCGACACGTAATCGCCGTTCAGGTTCGTTGTGGCAATTACGCTATAGTCTAATGGACGAAGAATCGTGTTTTGCAGGAAGGAGTCGCAGATGCAATCTTTGATCACTACTTTTCCGCTCTCCGTCGCTTCTCGCAGCGCCGTCTCTGCTGCCTCTTTGCCGCTTTTTGTCTGAATGGCGTCGTACTGAGTCATTGTGAATACGGCCTCAGGGAACTCGCGCTCCGCCAAAGCGTAGCCCCACTTCTTGAAACCTCCTTCTGTGTACTTCATGATGTTACCCTTGTGCACCAGGGTGACGGACGGAAGGTGGTGATCGATAGCGTACCGCACCGCTGCACGCACCAGTCGCTCGCTCCCCTCCACCGAAACTGGCTTCACACCATACGCGCTCGTCTCAGGGAAGCGCACCATCGTCACGCCCATTTCCTGCAGAAAGTTGGCAAATTTCGCAGCCTCGGGGGTACCCTCTGCCCACTCGATACCCGAGTAGATGTCCTCTGTGTTCTCGCGGAATACAACCATGTCCACCCACTCCGGGTGACGGATAGGCGAGCCGACGCCGGTAAACCATCGCACAGGACGCTGGCACACAAACAAGTCTAGCTCGCGGCGCAGTATCACGTTTAGTGAGCGAATCCCTTCGCCGACCGGCGTCGCTAGTGGGCCCTTCATGCCTATGTGGTACTTGTCAAATGCCTCGATGGTCTCCGCTGGCAGCCAGGTGCCCTTCTTCTCGAACGCTTTCTCCCCTGCTAGCACTTCCACCCACGAGATCTTCCGCGTCGCACCGTACTCCTTTGCCACCGCCGCGTCGAAAACACGATGCGCCACCTCTGTGATCTCCTTTCCGATTCCCTCACCCTCAATGTAGGGGATAATGGGGTGCGTTGGCACGACCAGCTCCCCCTTCACAAAAGAGATGGACTCTGCCATTGCCAGACCCTTTGCGTCCCACTCCCTTTCTCTGAATGAACGCGATGCTACGGGGCGTCTTGAAGAGAAATGAACACCAAATGACAGAAAAGTAAACAACACCCGCCTGATCGAAAGGGAAAAAAAAGGGGGGACACAAGCGAACCAGCGGTGCCGCTTCCAAAGAAACGCTGGCGGACAACCCCACTCTGCTCGCAGCACGGCGGCGCGACAACACGAGAAGCCAAGTGGAGAACTCAAGAAGAAAAACGAGAAAAGGGGATCCCCAGGGATGTGTGGACAGCAGGAGATAAGAGTGGTGGTACCGGGGGAGAGGGGGTGGGGGCGGCGGGCAAACAAAGTGTGGTGAACTGCGATGTGAGGATGACAGTCCTACTGTTCTTCTGCTGCTCTCATTCGTTGTAGCATAGTGACAGTAAGATGTGCAGGCGTGTACATGTATGTAAGCGTGAGACACAGAGAAAGAAGAATGCAATTGAGAGCGACAAGTTGGGAGCAGAGAGTTTCCTCTTCGCCACGTGCGCACTCCGCCATGGAAACGTGCGGGCGACTCAATATCGACCGCGCCATGTCGCACGCCGTTCACATGGGCCGAAGCAGCCGCCGACGCACGCGCTACAGCAGTGCGCCGACTCAGCGATGCGAGCACGGCCCCGACCCCAACGTCACCCACCCACCCCCGCCTCGCAGGTCGCCACACGTCCTGCATCCCCCTCGGGGTGACACGCAGGCGCCCCACCACCAGGCAGTGTGGGGCCGGGTGTGAGACACGCTCGAGTCGCCTCCACACCCTGCCCATGCTATGCGCGGTACAAGCGTGCTCGCTGTCGCAGGTCGCTCCGACGCAACGCCACCCGGGAGCTGACTGCCCGCATCAGCAGCGGTACATTGCTCGTGTGCCCCCCACGTCGCGGTTGCGTGGCCCTGTCACCACCAGAAGTAGCTCGGCGTGTGGCAGGGGAGAGAGAACAGGGGGGCGGTGGCGGCGGCCCCGCTTCCCCACACACCGAGTGGGGGTACTGAGCCGTGATACGACACTGAGGTGTTCCTGACACCGAGGCGGAGACGATGGTAGGGTAGAGAAAACGAGGCATAGAAGATGTTACCGAGAAAGCAGCACAAAGGGAAACTACTCGGCAACAAAGTTTTGGTAAAGAACGTGAGAAGGAGGAAAAGTCTTGTGGTGTGCGCCATCATCACCGGCCAGAGAAACACAGAAAAGGGGGAGAGCGAGAGAGGCGCGGTTGGGGCTAGTGAAAGTAGTGCTTAGCAGCACTTCTGTGCTTTTGATTTTACAAAAAAAGAACGTATAACAGAAGAGAGAGCGCAGTGTGGAAGCACACGTAGCTCTGCAGAGTATCGTTGAGCAGAAGCTCTACGAAAGACTCACAATCACGAATCCATCCACTCCATCGCAGTGCGGTGGTTTACTGAGTTTCCTCAGTGCTATTTTGATCAATGTAAGACTGCTGCACATGCGCACGTCTCTCACCCTGTTCCACTGCGCCGTCCCTTTCCGCCAAACGGCGACACCCAAGACGATGGGATGCGTGTTAGAAGACTGGCGT
Source organism: Leishmania lainsoni (assembly GCA_003664395.1). Taxonomy (NCBI): domain Eukaryota; phylum Euglenozoa; class Kinetoplastea; order Trypanosomatida; family Trypanosomatidae; genus Leishmania; species Leishmania lainsoni. The sequence continues at coordinate 484,474 of RAIA01000012.1, read as the reverse complement.
TCAATGGCAGCATAACAGGCAAAAGAAGTACGAAGACGCGCCAGGTTCTGAGAGCGCCTCTTTGAGCTATTCATGGCTCACTACTTTAGGTGGCGCGCCTCCAGGTGGCGGCGCAGGTGCTCCGGGTTTAGCATTTCGCCCGTCGCACGCAGCACCCATGGTCGTCTGTGTTGTACACGCACCCATGGTCGCAGATCTTCTCCCTCTGCTTCTCCAGGATGGAATCGAGCTCACCGGTGCGCAGGCACTGATCCACCTTGCTGTCACCAATCTCTTTTCGGATGCTCGCCATGATCTGTGCCGCATAAATGGCACCAAGTGAGTAGGTCGGAAAGTAGCCGAACAAGCCCACGGACCAGTGCACGTCCTGAGAGCACCCAACATCGTCACGGCCAGTCGTTGAGAGACCCAGGTAGGTCTACATCTTCTCGCTCCACACGCGTGGCACATCGTCCGCCTCCATCTTGCCCACCATCAGGTCACGCTCGATCTCGTAACGTAGGATCACATGCCGCAAGTAGCATACCTCGTCGGTATCGATGCGAATGTACCCAGGCTGCACGCGCTGCAGAACCTTGCGCATGTTCTCCTGCGAGAAGGCTGGCTGTGCCTTGAAGAACTCGGGTAGGCGAGTTGTGAGATAGTCGATGAAGGCCGTCGCGTGGCCTATCTGAAACTCTGCAAAGAGGCTCTGGCTTTCGTGTATGCCAAGAGAGCGCGCGTTGCACACCGGCTACGTAATAAGCTCGCGCAGGCCACAATTCTGCTCGTACTTGCCATGACCAACCTCGTGGATGACGCCGTACAGGCTTTGCACAAACGTCTCCTCGATATAATTTGTCGTGATCCAACAGTCTTCTTTCGTCATTTCCGTGCAGGGGTGGGGGCTGACGTCGAGACGACCGGCATCCATGTCGAAGTGCCACACCGTCATGAACTCCCTGCAGAGTGCCTCCTGCTTGTTCTGCGGAAACTTCTGCGGGTACTCGATCACCGAGTCGCCAGACTGCTTCTCTAGAATGTCCTTCAGCAACTGCGGCAGCCATGACTTCACACTCGCATATACCTCATCCAGCTTCTGTGTCGTGATATCCGGCTCATACTGGTTCATGAGCGCCTCGTACGGAGAGAGGGAAGTGCCGGCAGCAAGGTAGGAACCTTCCTCGGGCGAGCTCAACCACGTCTTTCAGCACCGGCAGGAATTTTTTGAAGTCCGTTGTGGTGCGGTTGTCGCGCCACACGCTGTGCGCGCGTGTCGTGAGGCGCATCTTGCGACCCACAAACTCAGTAGACAAGGCGGTGGCGCTCTTCCACGCACACGTCATCTCCCGCAAGTTCGCGCACTGCATCGTATTCAGTTCGCCACTGCCCTTGGTCGCATTCCCAATCAGGTCCCTCACCTCTGGTGCCGTTATGAAGCTGAAGCGGAGCTCCTCGAGCACCGCCATCGCCTCGCCGCGCGCGTCCTCGTCCTTGGGGGCACGTTCGTGTTCATGACCCAGTGATCCAGGCGATAGATCTTCGTAAAGATCGTGTCGAGCTGCTTGTCCGCCTCCATGTTTACAAGGCAGAGGTTGAGCCCGTACGCAAGTGAACGTGGCACACGAAGCTGTGGCGTCGCCTTGAGGAACGTTTTGCGTTCGTTTCTTTTTTTTGGGAAGGGAGTGAACGCAGTTGAAGTGGGGGAGGGGGGAGAGAGACGGAGGAAGCACACCAAAGACCAGACGCACTGGCAAGGCACGTAAATGCAAAGCAAAAAAAAAGAAGATACAACAAGTCCCGGTAAGACCTACGCGGGCATAAGGCAGGAAGGTGCAGAAGTCGCACTCGCTTGTGTGTGTGTGTGTGTGTGGATTGGTGGTGGTGGTGGTGGTCAGGGCTTCGATATACGATAGCGACTGAAAGCCAAAGCCTCTGTGCAGAGATGATGAATGTGGTTGAATGCTTGTTCACCGAAGGAGGTGTATGGGGGGGGGAGGGGCAGCAGCAAAGCTCAAAAGGAAAGAGGAAGGGCTGAAAGGCAGAAAGTCGCAGACCCGAGTCTCTTAGCGGATCACGTTAGTTAGCCATCACACGCGCTTACGTTCTCTGAGTTCAAAACAGCAAACGATGCTTTGGCTCACAACTGCGTTGAACTCGGGAACATTCGTCAGAAGAAAGAAAAGATGGACAGTCCCCTTTTCCCCGTCATGCTGTGATTTCCTTCGTAGAGCCTACGCCACACGCCTTCTCACACAAAGCGCCCTCACGCGGTCTCCTTGTTGCTGGGTGTTGTGATCTGTCAGGGCACGAGAGGTAGCGATCGCGACGGTGCGAGTACACAGATACGGTAAAGCACCTGTCATCACAGCCATTGCATCCTATCACTCCCTCACCCTACTCCAACCACTGCACAGACCATTGAGGAAGCCCCGTGGGAGAGGGGGCGGCTCTTTGTGCCTTCCACATCCTGCAGCACTGTCATATTGCATTCGTTCACTTAGTATGCCAATCATTCCCTAAAGTCAGACAGACGCTTAGCGACGCGGAAGTCAGAGAGCACAAGCACAATGGCTGCACTCCGATGCGGTGGCAAATATAATTTAAGTCCGTTCGTTGTTAGATACTCACAGAGACGCAGTGGAGAAAAGATGATGGAGTGCATCCGGGTCGCAGAGGTCACACTATACAACCCGACTCTCGTGGGCCCACAGCAGCCAAGGCGATAAAGGGTCACGTGACTGCGGAAGGGAAAAGGCACAAGAACATCCCAAAGGGGCGGCGCGAGCACATTGTGCACACCGACATGAGAACTGCGGCAGACCATCAACTCACTTGCCCCTTACCTCCTTCGCGGCCTTTGCCTTGTAGCCCTTCAGGTGCTTATTGGACACAGCCTTGAAGCGGTGCACAGCCTGGCGAGCGTTGCGGCGGTTCATGTAACGACGGTTCAGCGGCACGTACGCGAAGGGGTCAATGTTGCCACGCTTCACATCGCCGTCCCCCGTGCCGCGGAACTCATCACCCTTGCGAATATCCTCCTCCACACGCTGGCGTTTTATCTCGCGCTTCGCTGCTTTCTGGTCACGCAGACGCGCCACCTGCAACGCACTGGGGCCAACGGAGCCACGGCCCCCTCTGTACACTTCGGTGGCCTTCTGAGCCGCATCTTCCGTGACGCGGCTGCCATAGCGCAGCGTGAGCTCTTCATTTGTGAAGTCCTCGTCCTCTGCCCGCGAGCGCTTTCCTGGACGCGCACTCGCCTCGTCGTTCAACGCAGAGGCATTCACTAGGCCCTTGCTCCGCCGTAGAAGCCGCTCAGCCATTTCCTGGCGGGCCTTGTGAGCCTCCTCCAGACGCTTTTCCTCCTTGCTGATGATGCGCAGCTTTCCGTCGCTCTGAAAGTCAAGCACCATGTTGTCGTATTCGTCGTCCTTGTCGTCCAAATCACCACCAACGGTAATGGTGGCACTGCCGAAGCCCTGAAAGACTGGTGCGGTGTGTTTGGCAACAAAACTACTCAGTGCACCGGTCTCGAGCAAGTCCTCCTCGGCTGCGTCCTCGCGCCCGGCGTTCATGGCGGCGCCAATGAAAAGCTTATCAAACTCGTTTTGCTGCTTCTCCCTGCGCTTCTTCAGCTCCTTCTCGGACTTTTTCTCCTCGCGCTTCATCATCTTCTGCGTGTAGCGAAGAAAATTTTTGCTGCCAAGGGGGAAGATAGGGTCAATCTGCTCAATGGGGAAGCGTTTCAAGCACTTCTCTAGAAGTATACGAAGCTGCATGCGCGCGTTGCTCGACACACTCGGCTGGGACGTGACGAGGGCGATGGCATAGAGGAGCTTTGGCAGCGACTTGGCCACGGCCGCCTTCACAGCGGGACTTCGCTTCGTCAGCTTGAGCGCCATCCGAGCAAAAATAGCGGCCGCCGTGCGCACCTCGACCTCCTTCGACTCCATGAGCTGGAATCCGACGGCCATGGAGGCCTGCAGGTCCGCCTCTGGCAGCTCGTTGTGAGTTAGATACACCACCTTCGCCATGCACACTACTGTACTTGACACCATCATCGGCGTCTTTCCTGAAAGCCCGGCAATCACCATGAGCAGCAGCGCATTTACCGGAGCGCCGGCAGCGGTCATGTAGCGCTGCATCTTCTCGAGCACATCCATTGTCATCGCCCGCGTCTCGCTCGAGCGCTCACGCGAGAAGAGGACAACCTCACCAACGAGCGAGCGGATGGTAGCTAGCAGCTCGGCAGGGTAGTACATCTTGCACGCGTCGAGGGCCCAGGATAAGCAGCGTATGCGCATCTTGAGACCAGAGATAGTGACATGCTGGCGACTGAGGGAGAGCAACCCGAGAATGCGCTGCAGCACTGGGAAGATATCCTTGATGCGGTGTTCAAACATGGCGTAGAGAAGCTTGTACGCCTTCTTCTGCAGGAGCCGAGATTCCGGTGCGGGGTCCATCAGGATGGGCTCGATGAGGTCCCGGAAAAGAGTCATGACATGTTCCGACGACAGTTGTGGCACCACGGCGCACGCAATATCCAAAATGACACGGCGCTTAGAGTTGAGAGGGACGTTGCCGGCCTTGCTGGTACCGCTGCTGCTGCTGCCATCATTTCTCGCTGTCTGCGCCGCGATGTTCGAGCTGACGCTGAGAATGCCCTCCAGAATGGTCATCATGACATTTGCGTTGCACACAGTCGAGAAGCTCTGGATCGCCAGCAGGACAGCCGTGGAATCGTGCGTTTCAAAGGTGTTGCATAGCTTTGGCATAATGTTCGCACTGAACCTGGAGAAAATGGTGTCGCACACAAGCTGGGAGTATGCTTGGGAGATGTTGTGGTAGCGGTGTGGGTTCCACCCAGGATCGGTGACGGAGAGGATGTAGAGGTCCTCGTCTAGCGCGTCCTTGCGAAGGCGGTGTCGTTGATGCTGCACCGCCTTGCTCGTAGGGACTTCTCCACGGAGGTCGTCGGGCAGGACTTCCATGTCGTCGAGGTCGTCGCCGTCGTCGTCATCCTGCTCGGCGCGCCTCAGAGCGTTGTAGCCACTGCACAGCACGTGAATCGCAGACGCACTCGTGTTCACAAAGACGGGACTCGAGAGCAGGCCGACCAGCTGCTTGGCCAGATCGCGAAATGACTCCAGCGTCACCTCGACTGGGTAGTGACAGAAGCCCGCGGCGACACGCCAGTATTGCGCTTGCAGAGCCGACCACCGCGTAAACTCCTCGACACGCTGCTCCTTCTCAGCCTCCACGGCCATTTTGCTGCAAAACTGAATTAACGGGAAGAAGTGCTGAATGAAAAACGGAAGTGAGTCGTGGGAGGAAGTGCGACGCCACACGTTCAACAAGTAGCTCGTCGACCAGAGTGCCGCTGCCTTCTCCGCCGCATCCTCTTCCGTGCTCATCTCCGCCTCATACGCGGCCCGGGGATCAAAGTCCAGCAGCTCGGTGAACTCGCGCATGTACATGCAGGACCCCACCGCCACGAGCACGCGCTCCACCTTCGCATTAAGAGAGGCGTCTTCCATGACGCGAAGCTTGTTGAGCACTCGAACAAGGAACGGCACAGACGGAAATCGATCTGTGAAGGCAATGTATGTTCGCGTGCGATCGAGACTCTGCTGCGCTGCGCTGGCACTCTTACCGACAACTGCCGCATTCTCGGCCTGCACCTTGGTGACTTCCAGCGGTGGAAGCTGCACGCGTTTCAGGTAGCTCATCCGCTTGAAGATAGTCGCAAGTAGCTCCATGGTCATTCCCCAGCACTGTTGATGAAGCGGCTTCAGCAGGGAAAGCAGCTCCTCCGACAAGAGCTCGTCAAGGCACCGCTGGCCCTCCTGCGACTCGACAATATAAGGCGAAAGTGTACGGTCAAAGAGCAACGTCAGCTCCGCCAGGACGGCAGACATGACGGCAGTGGTGGTCTCGGTGAGGTTGCGCAAGCACACACGCACAAAGATGGGCAGACCGGTGCAGAAGAAGCGCTGTCGAGTATTGAGACTGTAGAAGGCGGAGGAGGAATCTTTGCGACGACTGGGGCTCCCAACGTCGCGCGCGCAGAGAGCGCTTGTCTCCAGCACCTTGCGAAAGCTGGAAAGGTAGAGTTTCATGGCCTCCGTCTGCAACTTGCTCGGTTCCAGCTTCTCGAGAAGCCGCAGCTGTTCCGCTGTGGGAGACTCGATTGTGAGTAGAACCGTTACGGCAAGCTTCAACGCCTTGGCGACAACGAGGGTGCTATTGGCCCCGTACTCAGCCATCAGTTGGTCGCACATGCCAAAGCACGCCGGCAGCTGATGCAGCAACACCCCTTGGGTCAGCTGTGGGACGCAGGCAGCCATGATGGACAACATGTACGGCACGTGGCGCTGGTCTGGCGCCTTGGACAGCGCGGTAAAGGCACTGATGAAGAGGGAAAGCGAGCTGACCTTCTGTCCGAGCATCTCGATGGCGCTAGTGAGACCACCTTGCACGGCATGCAGTGTCGTTCGGTCGAAGACGTGGTGGATGCTCTTGTTCTTGAGCTTTTGAATTTGCGCCAGTTTCTCCCGCTTGGCAGCCTTCGCCTCCTCCTTCATAGTGCGTTCCCTCTGCTTCCATATCTTCTGTTGTGCCTCAAACACCTGCTTGCGACTGAGATTGGTCCCCTTCTTGGCGCGGCGGAGACCACCGCCGCCCCGACTGCTAGAGGCCACCGTTGAGGATTTCAGTCGGCCCACCATCCTCAGAACAGCGGTGCGTGAAAGGGAGAAGAGATTCTGCACCAGCAGCACCGACAACGAGCACCAAAAGGCCAGAAAGCCTGACGCCAAAGGAGATGGTTGAATCGCGGCGTGTGTTAGAGCGCGTGTAATCAAGGGAACCTCGGATGGGCGTCACACACTACACCGTCACGCAAACAAAACGAAGTGAACTCTGCGGGTTTGCAGTACGAGAGAGGCCACCGCGGGAAGGATAGTGGCCAGGCGCCACATGTGTGTGCGATGATGGCGCATGGTGGGAAAGAAAAAAAAGGGAGACAACGATTTGGGTGGGGGACAGAAGAGAAGGTGCATACACGACCGTATAGACGAATGTTATTGCACAAGAGAGGAAGAGGTGAGCCCATGATTCACGTCGTACAAACTTCACTGAAAGAGACACGCAGCCCTCCCCTCGCGCACGCTCAACCTTGCATGAGCGACGCTGTCTGCGTACCCCCTGGCTCACTTCGCCTTTTGTTGTTGATGCTGCAGTGGGTGGCCCAAACATGAAACACATGTTGACAAGTAATTTTTCCCTCAAGGCGTCTTTCTACCACAAGCAAGCCAGTGGATATACACATGTGGCTAGAGCTTGTATATGCTCTCTGTGTTGCTCTGCGGCTAAATCCTGGCCGGCAAAGACGAGCCTTCCTGCCACTGAGTCAGGTCAGGCGCCTAACGGGCTGTTCTCGTCCTTCCTCGTTCCTCTTTGGGCTGCGTACTGCGCGGTCGGGTCCAGAGAGACCTGGCTGCAGTGCATGTCTTGACCCAAGCGAACCACGGCCTGGGCCCTGCTCGAGGGGACAGAGGAGGTGTCGTCCGTCGTGCGAGCAACAGGTAGGGGGGTCTAGGCGCATGAAACTGGTGACCAGGACGGTCATCCTTGTACCTGACGTTGGCTTCTCTGAGATGGTTGATTCTGCAAGCCTGTTCACTTCACCGGTGTGCTTCCACTCACCACAGCCAACGAAAAGCTGAAATGAGAGACATCGTAATGGGCCGTCCTTCACCTTTGTAGGGCCTGCATCAACAAGCGCCATAAAGAGGGATAAGCGAGGCCCGCACAACTGAGAAGAAAAATAAAGGCGGAGGAAAGAGACGACATACTCCTCTGTGCGTGGAAGGGGCTGTAATAGAGGGGCTTTACACAAGGCCAGCCACACGCACGCCCATTGGCGTTAGTATGAGCCAGAAAGCACAGTAGCTGCCAAACAAATCACCAACACGTGGGCATTGATGCATCTGCGCACCAGCTACCTGGGGAGGGGGCAGAGAGAGAGAGAGACGACAATCTGGAAACCATACTAGGAGGAGCGGACAGGAAACGAGATCGGAGAACCGAAACAGGGTCACAAAGCGGGAGGCTCAGTGAGTATCTACGGTTATCGTCAACAGAAAAGAAAGACGCGTCGTAGTCGACTGTCATCTCGCTTTTGCTGTCAAGCATGCGTTGTGCTCATCTATTCCTTTTCCAGCCCCAGGACACCGCTGCCGGTGACCGATCGGCGAATCAACTCCCCCACGTACGCCTCGAGGCCCTCACCCTCATATGAAACGAGCGGAGAGATTTCCCAGCGAGACTTCCCCTCGCGTATGTGCTGGAGCGCTGTTGTGCGCTCCTGAGCCGTGTAGGACCCTGATGGGCCTGTTGAGGTCTCCTCAGACGTCTCCGGTGCCGCTGCGATAACATCGGCCACCCACTTGGTGTGCAGCTCCAACAGCATATGAGCGGCTGAGGTTGGTGTGTCCGCGGCAGCGCCATCAGCGTTCTTAATCGGTGCAAACTCCATGCTGCGGTTCACCTGCAAAATCTGCAACGCGTCCGGTAGCGGACCCTTCTTAGCCCGCTCCACCCGACTCGGGACGTCCTTCGCGTAGCGAAAGGCGTCGAAGATAAACGCCTCCAGCTTTATCGCTGGGGCGGGGCCATTGATAGTCGGAATTGTTTTGCGGGCTGCGTGGTAAAATGTACTCGTCTCCATGTGCTTAGCAGCAAGCGCCAGGAAATCAACGGAACAGCAGTGAGAAGCTATGTTGCCACAGTTAAAAGCAAGTTTGCCCGTAGCTGGATCCGTCCCGGCGGACCGGTCAGCCCCAATCTCTGTGTACTCCACAACACTCCATTCGCCGTTCACCTTCGCCACGACGCCCACCTTCTCGGTGGCTGACACCTTTGGCACTGTCTTGAGAACCACCTCAGCCTGACATGATGCGGCCACACCGAAGAAGTACGGATCACCTACCTTGGCGAGGATGTTGTCCACACTCACGATTTGAACGTAGCGAACCCCCCTTTCCACCATTTGTGCCAGCACGCTCTGGTTGCCAGACGACGTGGCGGACGCCTTCACCAAACTCTCGTAAACGCCAGCGTTGCCGCCGGGTGCAAGGCATATCCTTCCCCTCGTCTCTATTAGCACTCGCCCTGTCGCCTCGTCGTAGCAAGGGAGGGAACTTTGACAGCAGAAGAAAACCTGATCGCGGAGTAGGCCAAAGAAGTTGTTGTTTCGAAAAAACTGCTGCGTCGCGGCATCATTCTGAGCCGACGTCGTGACAACAAGCGGTAGTGTACCACAGCCCGCGTCGGCTGGCACCGGCGTCGCAGCAGCAGCAGCAGCAGCCATTTGCTCCATCTTGCGGATGCGCTGGCAATGGTAAGCAAAGAGCGAGCGGCCGCTGACGAGGGCAGCGCATTCAAGCATACCTTTGGGGACGCTCACGCCAAGACGCGTGCCGCTTCCGCCCGCCATCAGTAGTACCGCACCTTCGCCGTTTGCCACCACCCGCATGCCAGCGGCCCGGATAGCTGCCAGCTCGCTGGGCCTCTCGGCAAGGAGAGCAGGAACATTGATAATTGTGTCTGCCGGAGGAGGCGTAATGTGCAGTGCAGACGTCGCAGCGTCGCCCTCCAACACACGTGTTGCGGCGTTGCTGGAATTCAGGTGTTGCAGACTATCTCGCAGAATAGCGTTCATGTGCGTCCACTGCGCATTCGTGTAGGACAGAATTTGAGCACTCAATGTCTCCTGCTCTGATGCCGAAAGTGTGTCGTAGTCATCGACGAGATGCTCCTGGCCACTCCCTGCCAAGACAGCCAGCAGGGCGCCCTTGGAGCTCATACGCCAGCTTCTCTGCGGAAGCAGAGCCTCAACACATACGAGACGCAGTACACACAGAGACGCACGTGCGACGTGGTCAAGGGGTCCACTACACCGATTTGATCCTCTTTTTCTCCAACGCTCTTTTTTTGGGGGGGCGTCGAAAAAGCGACGGTGCTGTCAGCGCTGAGATGCGGAGAAGAAATGGGGTACTGAGGCCAAGTGCTTACGACAACCGAGAAGCGAGAGGGCAGGGGGAGGATGAAGAAGTTGATGGCTGGACATGAATCACAGCGACCTACAGCCTTTGCTGAAGATGCAACGAGGACCCGAGCGCGCGCACGCGAGAGAGAGAGAGAGAGCGAGAAGCAATGCAAGATTGGCCTTTAGAAAGGTGTGCAGATGAATGGCCAAGTGTGAGGCAGTAGAAGAGAGACAGGGGGAAAGGTAAAGTGGTTCTCTGCTTGCCGTGTCTGTCTGGATAATAGGGTGGGAAGGAGGGCAACTGTGACTTTCCTTTGGCTGTGTGAATGAGCTTGCGGGGCTCTGTGGCCGGGGCACGTAAGGGTCGGATGGCGTGGCATGCAAAACGGCGTGAGCGGGTGCGACACACACACACACACACACACACACACACACACACACACACATGCCAAAGTGAAAAAAAAAGCCGCCAAGACGGCGTGGATAAGGCACAGGGAAGTACAGAGAAGGAGAGAGGCAAAAGGGAGACGTGTAGGGGTATCGCCTAATTCACTTCCCGAGTCTCTCATGCTCTTCTCTGTCATGAAGAAGCCTTCAGGAATCTTTCCTAAATCGTCTCACGCGATTGACACACGTGGCCACCTGGTAGCGGTCGTCGCGTAAGTTCAAATCCGCCTTGCTGCTCAGCGAGTCTCCAAAGAGGCTTCACCCCTGCTTGTCAAGTGCGCGAGACGACTTGAGAAACAGGATCGATGCAGCTAACCCCTCTCGTTTGCATCGACTCTACCATATCCTTTTCGGGGGGATGGGCAGGCCTTACGAGGCGGGGCGACGAAGCAGAAGTCACACAACGAAAATAAAGAGAGCAGGTAGATGAGGCGGAGGGAAGCAAGAACTCCCACCCTAACACCCCATCCCCTTCGCGTTCCCCCCCCCTGGTAAACGCCATCCCTCCCCCTTTACTTTTCCCGCGCACCTCCACACTGACACGGTTCAGCGCCCACCTCCGAGGATGGATGCATTCAAAGTCTCCTTTTTTTTTCGTTTGCAGCCACCATTCGCCAACCACAGCACGAAGTACAGGCGCACAGACAGACGGTCACGACACACCAGATAGAACAGAACAACGAGTGTGATTACAATAATGCGCCATCGCCACGGTAGTAACGACACCAATGTGTAGAATGCAAAGCAACGGCAAGTAACCCGCTGCCACAAACACTGTCATACTCAGCCATAGATACGTAAGCAGACCAGCACGAGACCCTCCCTCTGAGTCCAGCATCACCAGCATCAGCCCGCGTGCTCATCAGAAGCAAAGAACGCATCGAATGGAAAATGTACAACAGAGATAACAGACGCGGCCGCCGCATGGCTCGCTCTGTCCTTTCCGCCACCCCCTCTGCTCCTCAGGGTAAGATAGACGTCGCACCGCGGAGCACAGCTCGTCCAAAGAAAAAAATGAAAAGGGGGTGGCCTATACTGACGGCGCTGCCATCCACCGTTCGTAGTCCTCCACACGCGCGTCCGTCGGGAATCCGCTCTCGTCAAGAATGCGACCCTCAAAGGGCACATAGGCACTGAAGCGCTGTGCCATGTCGCGCACGCCCTCTGACGACGGGTGAGACACGCAGTATACCCGCCAGCGCTCGGCTACAAAGCGGTCCAGCAGCGACGCAGCTACTTGCACCTTCTGCCGGTTTACACGGCGCAGTGACTGCTTGTGAAATTCAAGCGCCGTCCGATACAGCGCGCGAGCGAGTTGCACGACAAGCTTTTCCAGCTGGCGCTTCTCTGAGACTCCCGTGGCGGCAGCGGAGGCAGAGTTATACTCCTCCGGCAGCGCCACATGAGTCAGGAACGACACATGCGGATCCTTCTTCACCAGTGCCACGAAGTGCGGTAGTGTAGGCACGTACGATGGTGCATTATTCACCCCTTCCACAGGGCGAACGGCACCATTCGCCTCAGCCTCCTCAAATCCCACGCGATAGATATCCCTGGAGGCCTGGTCATAAGTCTTGAGGGCCGCAACAGTCTGTCGCGACAGCGCATCCCGTTCCTCCGCACGCACGGCCCGTGGGTTGAAGTAGCTCCAGTCCGAGTAGGCAGAGTAGAGACTGGGGTTCTCCTCTACCTGTACGCCACCGCGCAGCATCTTCTGGAACGCCGCGGCATCCTCGCGTTCGTAGCGCTGTTGGAGGCGACGAACATCGTTGGCGCGGCTGTCGATCATCATGGCCACGTTGCGAGAGAGAGGCGCAAGAAGATGGCCGCGCTTCTCCGCAATCATACTAGAGAGAGAGATTCCGCCGTCACTACCGGTGTCACGGTATCCGCCTCCGCGACGGGGTTGCAGCTGCTGTCCTCCATAGCCCTCCGTGCCGTCCACAGAGCTCCCTGCTGCGCCAGGCGCGAGGGTGCTCGACGACGGTCGCGTCAGATATGCCTGTGCGTTGGGAAACCGGACGAATGGGTTCTCCGACACGAGCAGGTTGAGCTCACCGAAGACCAGCACACGTAGCAACGCTTCATTTTCTGCGCAGCGCCACAATGCCTCGATAGGTGGGTAAGAAGACGGGGGGCGTGGGCGGGCAATGGTGGCAGCTGTGGACAGCCTCTGCTTTGACATCGCGGCTGCCTGATCCTCAGTCTCAACAGACACAGCTTTGCTCTGCGTCGCTCTCGCGGTGCGTGGGCTGTAGAGGCTCCGCAGCACCTCCTGCTCTTCTTTTGGTGGTGGGTGGGAGAAGAGCAGCTCTGACGCGTTCGGGTGGCGGTGGCAGCGCAACACGACATGTCCTTCCACTGCATTATCAATGTAGTAACGCCGGACCAGGTACACAAAGTAAACGTAGTCGTCTTCTCTAGGAATGGCCAAAGTCGATTCGCCGACCGTGACACGAGAAGATTCCGGCAAGGAGCGCGCATCAACGCTGCCACTGCTGGGGTGGGTGGCATTGCTGCCGCTCTCACGTGGTGCCAGCGACACCGCCTCTACTGTGTCTAGAATGTACCGGTACGACGCGGGGTAGGACGCCTGACGCTCCGCTAGAATTGCGCGGTACAAGAGCGCCTTGTCCCACACCTCCTCTGGCTTCCAGGCACGGTCGAGCACCATCTCCTTAAAGAGCTCCACCACGTGGCAGCGAGCGGCCTTATCAATGTGAATCGCAGGAAACTGTGGCTGCCGCTCAAAGAGGTCTAGCATACCTTGCTGCTGCGCAAGAGCATCGAGCTTGGCCTGGGCAGCCGCCCGCCGAGCCTCGCCTGCCTGCCGCCGAACAGAGTGGCGGGGACGCAGCGTCTGTCCCGGCGGTGGGGCGCCAGGTAGCGTAGCGGCAGCGGCAGACCCCTGCTCATCAGACTGGTTCGTCAGTAAAAGACCGTTGAACACCTCCTCCGCCTTCTTGCGCTCATCAGCGTACTTCAGCTTCGCCCGGTATGCGCGGTACAGCCAGTCGAGGTAGTCGGGCGAGTAGGTGACGCGCAGTGGGCCTGGGTTGGTAATCATCACCTCAAATTCTTCTGCGTTTGTGGCTCTCTTGGCCGGGGCAGTGCTTTGTTCTGTGAAGGCGTGAATAGGGTTGAACTGACCGCGAGACGTCACTGTACGCGAAGCGCTGGCTAGCACATAAGCAACCACAGCCGCGCCACTACCCAGTACGACACCAGTGGCTACAGCCCGCACGTGACGTTGACGCAGCATCGCAGCTTCAGCCCAGCAATGCACCCTAGCTGATATTGAATACGTTCTCTTTTCTACTTCACTACGCAGCGTCTACCAAACACCACCCTGGAGGTGAACACGTCTGTATGAGCGAGTGCTGAAACGGATGAGTGTGTATGAGTGGAAAACGGGAGGGACAAGACAGAAGTACGATGGCTGCGCTCACCGAGAAAAGAAGAGCGATGGACGGGGTCAGCCACCAAAAGCATCGTACGTCAGGCAACTCGGCCTGCTCCACAACTACAACTTCAGATGCCCAGTGCGAACGCTGGAGAGCAAGAACCGCATCCATGCACACATCCTTGCCGCAAGTGACCCACTTTGAGCAGGACCTTCTCTCGCAGCAGTCATGAGCCCACCTGCTGTCATGCACAGCGAAGACAGTATCGCTGGCTGGCGCTACGTCTCCCACGCTTGCAGCAAAGAATCGAGACACGAGGTGAATGACCTACAAAGCTGGGGGAGATGCGCTTACAAACATCATTGCTCCTTCTGAAACGGCGCTGGGTCACCAAGGCAGAGCGTCTACCCAGCCTAGCTAAAGGAGAAACAAGGTAGGAAAAACGCAGGGGAAGACCGGAGGCGGACCTGCGCAGTACACCGGAGACTCGGCCACTGGGACGGCACGTGGAGTACTCGCAACAGTGTAGCATACGGTGTTGAAAGAAACTCCGCACTGCGGAAAGGGGAACGAAGAGAACAACAAAAAAAAGTATTCAGACGGACTCCCCTATCCGCAGGCGCAGTCCGACCGCCTATGAGTCTAATGGCCTCGTTATCCGTACACCCGTGCTTGTGTGGCGGTCCAAGACGCAAAACGGACGATCGGAGGGCCACTCTCAACGCAGCACCTCGTGTCCGCGGTCAGGGATACACACACACATATATACATGCTAACGAGGGAAGGACTAGTAAAAAGGGGGGGCAAAAGACAACCACCATGCCCTATGGCTGACATCACCACTCTCTTTGCCAGCTTTACATCTCGAAGGCGGCATTGATGTTCATGTTGCCGTCACCCATGTAGACGGTGCCGTACACAGACGTCTCTGGCACGTGGTAGAAGAGGGAACCAGTAAAACGAATGCTGCGGCCCATCACGACGTTGTGAAACGCGTCGTAGCGCAGCTGCCACGTCCCCGAAGGCACGTCCTCTGCCAGGGACTCGAAGGGGCCATCGAGGAGGGGATGCTCACTTAGCTGCTCGAGGGCGGACTTGGTGAAGAGGGAATTCCGGCTGCGCGCTAACAGGCGCCGGTACGGGTTCACGGCGCGCAGGTGGTAGTAGTTGCACAGCGACAGTGCCCCCTCCGCTGTGCGTGAAAGTCCGCTAAACGCAGCATTGCGTCGAACCTCCGCCCGCTCGGCTGCGTCAATGTCAACCCCAGCGGTGGGCGCAATCGCTGCCGTTGACTGACGCTCCGCTTTGATGTACGCCCCACGTGGCACCACTCGGCACTCGTGGTCATACTCCTCGATGAAGAGGGCCAGCCGCACCGACTCCTTCACGCTCTGAATCTCTGGTGCCTCATGACTGGCACTGGGGTTGCTCACGCGGTACTCGTATGCAGGGTCCCCGATGAAGGGGCCACGCATGCCGAGCAACATGAACTGCTTCCACTCCTCCTGTTGCAACCCGCTGCTGTTGCTGTAGCTTGGGCACATGGCGAACACTGAGGAGAAGGTGCCGAGCAGGCTGAAGGTGTGCCCTTCGTCGAGTGTGTAGTACAGCTCTGGCTCCACCACCGCGTCATCATCGAAGGCCTCCACGATAATGTAGTCTGCCTTACACCCAAAGATCTTGCCCCAGAGCACCAGGTCCTTGCGCTTTGTCTGTACGCTAAGAAGAGGGAGGGAGCTGGAGAGCTGGGCACGCTCATTCGGTGAGAAAGAGGCGCCCGCCATGAAAGCATACTGGAAGAGGTGGGCAGACGTCATCAGGAAAAGGGGGAGAAGCGAGTGCCCGGGGGTGTACTTGTGTTGCCGTACCTTCGTCACACGCAGGTGTATGTGGGGGGATGTGTGTGTGTGTGTGTGTGTGTATCCGATGTAGGAAAGTGCCTGTGGGGCCTTCTTCACGTACGAGTACAGGAATGGCGCGTGACGGGGAGTTACGTCGACATATTGCACGAACAACCGGGGAGCAAAAAGAGAAAAGGTGCGGCGGGAATCGCAGCAGGGGGGGGGGGCACGACAGAGAATAGCGTGGGGGGAATGAAGATCAGGCACGCCGGAAGCACGCGCACGGCAACTGCAGGACACACAATAAGCCGAAAAACGAGGACTCAGTCCGCCTGGTAGCTCTCCACTGCAACGTACGGCGCTCGCTAGGCTAGGGATACGCATCGTCGTGCGCCGTCTTGAGGCCTTGACGCACTCCGTCTCGGGGAATGAGGGAAGGAGACCTGTTTAGTTCAAGGATAAAACAAGCAGCAGGCTGAAGCTGGAGAAGAGGTGGGAGATTCCAGCGGCACCCGCAGCCACCCCTCTCCCCTGTCTCTTGCACCTCCGCGGCTTCCAATCGGCTTTGCTTCACTGCTTCACTCAACACACACGCACACACACACACACACACACACACACAAAGAGCGCGCTGTGACTCGACTCGTGTGCCCAAGGGGAAGTTCACTCACCCCATGGACTGCAGATTCTCACGATAGCCGGAGAACTACAACAAGGCCTTTGTTCCAGCCACGGACGAAACGCCGCCGAGAGCGACACGCAGCAGCAACAAAATAGACCAAAAATGCAGAACGGGGCGAGTGCAGGAAGTGAAGGGGTAAGGACGGGCCCATAACGACACGTATCGGGGCCAAGAAAGATGATGAGAGGGGGGGGCAGAGAGAGAAAGCCCGAGTGAGCAGCAGAGAGGGACAGAGAGGGAGGAAGAGTTCAAGGACGTACCGGAGAGCGAACAATAATGGTACGCACACCTTTTCGTTTTTGTTGTCCACTGTACATCTTTCACAGACGCACTCTCCTCAACCTCGCCGTCTAGTGGCTTGGCACAAGACTCTGTATTCTCCTCTCCTTCGCCCACTTCCCATCATCTTTCCCTCAGCCCCTTTTCGAATCACTTATGAAAATTACGTTTTTTCGCAAGCGTACTAAGTAACCCGCAACCGAGAGAGAAAGACGGAGGATGCGCTGATAAGATGCACGTGTATGATCGTGTGATGATCAAAGCAGCTGGCAATAAGACCACGGGGGAGATGAAACGCTCAGGAAAAGAAACCGCCCAGGTATGACTAGAACACACATCCCGCCCCAAAACGAAAGCTACCACAGGTGCGTGTTCGAACGAAAAGGCTCGAGAGGGCTAAGTGAAAACACTAGCATTGGTGCGAGAGAAACAGAGAGAGGGGCAGAGCCCCGCTTTGTGAAAAAGAAACAGTAAATATGAGCGAAGCACACACCACAGAAACACACAAACGTGTGGCTCAAATCATCGGAGTGGTCGGCAAAAGGCTCTGACCTTCTCGTCCCTCACACGCACTGGTACATTCGTTCAACCTCACATCTCCTTCCTCGCTCTTCTCTGTTTGACAATATTATTGTCCAGTGAATCGTATCTGCATGTATAACACGCCATGCAGCGGGAGTGGTGATAGAGAGAGTGACACACAGCGTGCATCGAACCAAAGGAAAAGCTCCGAGGACTGAGAAGGAGGAACAAGACCCGTTAAGTTAAAGCTAAGAATAACGTGTGCGCTACTCTCTCTCTCAAATTCCTCCACCTCCCTCTCGATTCGCACAACTCGACTCACTACCATGCGAAGGGTGCGCCGTACGAGAGGGAGGGGGGTAGCAGCGGTGCAGAAAAGGAAAGGGCAAAATCATTATAAACATAAGCACAGACAGAAGCAGAAGAAACAGACGGGGTTGGAGGTGGCAAGAGTCACCCCAGCTGTGGAGAGCCCACCAGACACATTCACACGAAAAGTTGTAAAGAGAAGGAAAGCAGCATTTGCCGTGCATGAGAGAATTCTTTGTCTTGCTTGGCACGTACATATTCGCTACCATCTTGTCCTCCCCGGTGTCAGGAACACCTCAGTGTCGTATCACGGCTCAGTACCCCACTCGGTGTGTGGGGAAGCGGGGCCGCCGCCACCGCCCCCCTGTTCTCTCTCCCCTGCCACACGCCGAGCCACTTCTGGTGGTGTCAGGGCCACGCGACCGCGACGTGGGGGGCGCACGAGCAATGTACCGCGCATAGCATGGGCAGGGTGTGGAGGCGACTCGAGCGTGTCTCACACCCGGCCCCACACTGCCTGGTGGTGGGGCGCCTGCGTGTCACCCCGAGGGGGATGCAGGACGTGTGGCGACCTGCGAGGCGGGGGTGGGTGGGTGACGTTGGGGTCAGGGGCCGTGCTCGCATCGCTGAGTCGGCGCACTGCTGTAGCGCGTGCATCGGCGGCTGCTTCGGCCCATGTGAGCGGCGTGCGACATGGCGCGGTCGATATTGAGTCGCCCGCACGTTCCCATGGCGGAGTGCGCACGTGGAGAACAAAAGATTCCTTCCAATGGAAAGGGGTGCTGACAATGCAGTCAAGTAAGGTTATGTAGGTGTAATGGACGGTAGTCCTCTCCATACTTAAATTGCTCAACGGCACAGTCGGGGAAGAAGAACGCCAGAGGGTCGCCCGCAAGAGAAGAGAGCAGTGAGAAGCTGTCAGCGCTGGAAGGGAATGGATCGGAGGGAAGGGTCCGCCAGCGAGCAACAGCGAAGATTGTATCCTCTAATGGAGGGTGTTACAGATGCCACTGGCGCGGCTATCCCCCCCCTCCCTCCCCTGTGGAGGTACGTGACAGGAACACTCAATGTGGCACTTTCTTTTTTGAGCAGAATGTCTCCTTTGCTGGGTGTGTTGCCCATCAGTACCGACGTAGGCACTCACGTTGTGCTGCCAGTGGCGGAGGATGACGTGCAAGCACTACGGAAACGCAAGAACGAAAATCAAGGATGCCGGCCTCTGAGGCGGACATGGTTATTGGGGTCGTTCGTTCTTAGCGACTTCGGCATGTGTCTGTGTGCTATGGCATGTGACTTGACGTGGAGACACATCTGGAGTGGCGCATCTCTGGGGAACTTTGCCGCCCCCCCCCTCCCGCAAGTAAAACATGAAAGAGGAAGTTGCGATGTACGTACATTTTGTCCTCTGTTTTTTTTTCCAAATAGGTGGCACAAGTGAGCGCGTCTATTGGTGCGACTCGCTGGCACCAACACTGTTGGCAAAACGTTGCGACACCATGTCCTTGCGAGCATCACGGATCCCCTTCGACGTGATAAGGAAGCACGCTTCTCGCCTCGGTTGGCCACTGCACTTGAGCACCCGCACCACCCGGTGCTGCGCGACGCTGCATAAAGAAGCCTGCTGCCGTGCTCTCAGGGAGTAGACGACGTCTTCTGTGCATACTGTAGCGGTCGTCGGAAAAGTTGGTAGATCGACAAAACTGCAGACTGGGATATCGTAGTGATGAAAAGAAAGCAGAAGCCGTGTAGAGAGGCCATGGCTCCACATGTCTCCGAGGGCCGGAACGAGAACGCTCTGCCGCAGCTGGCTGGCGTTGCCCTCAGAAGCTGCAGCAGAGCAAGTGGGTCCTTGTGGTGCGCTTCCGTTGGTGGTGTGATTCAAGGCAACGTCGCACAGTGTCTTGGTTGTCATGTGATTGGTCACCACGATAGCCAGCTGAAATGTAGCTGCCACATGCTCCAACAGCGTACTGCACTGAAACAACAGCCGCGAGCGTTGCCAGAGTCCGTGCTTCGACAAGGGCCCGTGGGGGGACTGCACGAGGAGGCTGTTAGGCGCGGCACCTCTGCCTGTGTAGCTGAGGAATCCATGGCGCTGCCCCCACCACCACTTGTGCTCCTCCCGAAATTGCCTCTATGGAAGTCGTCAGAGGAGCGAAACGGCAGCGCGATAGAGTCGATCAGCACCATGCGCACTGTCGCGCGCACGCCGCTGGCTGCGCTCTTGTCCTGCCTTGAAGAACATGTCGACGTAGCAGCTGTGCTCCCTGTGTCAACAGCCTTCGCCTCGCCGCTGCGCTCCTCCTCAAGCCACGATGGCAGACTGTATAGCAGCGCCAGTAGTCCTGCCAGGTCTGTTACCCGAACGTAGTGCACGCGTTGCAGCACGGACTCCACAGTAAACTCTTCCTGAATGTCTGGTGTACCCCCCGTGCTCGTGCAACTGCCGTGTGAATGCGGCACCGTGTGAGGCACCAGTGGTGGGGATCGGAATCGCTTTCTATTTGACCCGGGAGGTTGTCGCGTAGCTGCTGGTGGCGCAACGGCCGTCTCACTTCGTACCAGCGACGATCGAGAGCACAGAATGGTGCGCACGAGCGACACCGCCGCCGTCGCCATCTGCTCTAAGCGCTCCACTACAAAGCTGCCCTCTGTATCCACGAACAGGCAGCTCCACCCATCCCTCCGAACTCTACTGGCATGGCACAGCTAACGCTAACTGCATTAGCAGCTGTGTCTTCCCAACACCAGGAGGGCCACTGATCTCGGTCACGCCATCAACAGGGATGCCGCCGCCAAGTATGCCGTCGAGTTGGCGAGAAAAGGTTGTCACATGGGTCGGAAGACCCCGTGCTTGCCGGGCCTCGACTTCCGCATAGAGCTCACGTAGCGTACGACACCCCGGGATTGCACCAGTGTGACTGTCAGCCGCATGAGCGTTCTCGCGTGTGTTGGGTGCAGAGTTAGTGAACGGAGATGGGGAGTCCGGAGGACGAGGAGGCAAAGATGAGAACGTGTCATTAGAGGAATCCCTCCCTTGCGTGCTTGAAGCAGTAACACTATGCTTCTTAGAGGACTCGTCGGCCATTACTGTGGCGTGTATCGCCATTTCCACAATCTCGTTCACCTCGTCCTCGGTAAGATTCAGAAACCTTGACGCATCAGCCACTTTTGGAGAGTCGATCGCATCGCCGTCTCTCGCAGCGCCGAGAAGTGGGCTGGCTCGCTCTGATCATCGAAAGCGTCACCACTATCTCCGGGAGTGTCAGGTTTCAGTCGGCGCGGCGGACGAGAGTCGCTCCTTGATACTGGATGCTTCAATAGGGCGCTGGGATGCCGCAACACTGAAAGCTCCTGGTCCTCGCGGTCCTCACCAGCGCGATAACACCTAGAGGAGAGGAGGGCGACTACATCCGAAACGTAGAGGATGCCGGCGTCCCGCAGCTTCGCCTTTGTGGCGGAAGAAAGTGACTCGGAGCACTCGATCAGTGCCATATGAAGTCCAAAGGGGAAGTGAGGGAAAGGGAAGCAAATTGGGGAAAAGAGGAAAGCGCTTCGCACTTAATGGTAGCCCAGTAATGAAAGCGCCGTAGAAGGCGAGTGGCGCTACGCATCAACTCGAATGAATCCCTCTCCAATGCTTTGAGGGCCTGCCCAGGCCCCTTTTACTTTCTTCTGTGCTCACCGTAGCACTGAGATCTCTGCAGGTGTCTCGGCTGAGGGCGACATGGAGAGAAAATGGGCGTTGCCCGCATCCACTCCGCAGTCAAAAAGTAGGGGACGAAAAGAAGGTGTGTGCATCAGAGTACACGGGGAAGCCAGTGAAGGGTCGACAGGCTTTCATTGTCGCAGATGAGGGGGGGCGTGTCTCGTCAGCGAATCGAAGACAGTCACAGGAAATGTACCCCCTTCCGCTGTTTGCTCTTCCGAAACGGTACAGCGGTAGGCAAAGAGGTAAGAGAGACGCACACAGAGGAGCACTGCAGAGCCCAGTCCAAGCTGAAAGATCCTTTTTTTCTAAAGGATAATGAAAACAACGCGGGTTGCACAGATGCCATTAGCTGCCGCCGCCTGCCCAGGACAGCAGGCCAGCAGGCGTATATTTGTTTTTCAATGTTGCTTGCTTTGCCTGTGCGCAGCTCGCCGTGTGCTCCCAGTAGGATGCATACGCTGGCACATGACACCGTCGTCCGCGGCTACAGGAGGAACAGTATCCTCCAAGATCAACACACTACTTCAGCCTGAGTGAGACGGCTGAGTTTGAGTCCCTTGAAGGGCGCTGTGCGACAAGGCGTACGCTGCTTTCGCGCACCGAATGGTACCGTACTCGCCTTTTCAGAAGTGTCCTACGCAAAGACACCCCTCAGCAGTGCTGGAGGCAGTGGCCAGTCGCCGCCCATGTTGTGCAGTGTGGACATCTGCAAAGCGTTGCAGAGGTGTTTTGTCCTGTGGAAGAGTGTAGGCGTGGTGATGAGGTCGTCGAGTCGGTCAGGCTCCATAGTTTCTAAAGGTGACACACCATTTGCCAGCGCACACGCCAGCCGATGTCGAGTAGAAGTCTTCGTTCCACCTGACCCTGCCGCGGCGTTACCAGCACCGATATCGCACGGTTCGGTGGGTCGAAAAGCTTGCCCCAGTCTATGCTCTGTCCATCGTCTTCGCACGATGTGCTCTGCCAAAAGGCGAATTAGGAAACCCAGAAGAACACCCTGTGGGCACAGTGTTGCCAGCGACGATCTCGGGCAGTCCTGCTCATCATTCGCAGGGCGGCTATCATCGCCGCTGTCGAATCCAGCACGGCGAAGAAGCTGCTGAAGAGCGTTGAAGTCCTCGTCAACGAGGAGCTTCGCCGCGAGCAGCACAAATACGGTGGCGCTCTGTAGCGCTGGAGGGTGCCGCGGCGGGTTCGCCTGATCGGGCACTTTTGCAGAGGTCAGGGGCGCAGCTAAATCCCCCTGCGCGAACCTCTCCGCTTCCTCCACAGGAAAGGAGTGCTTCGCCGCCTCAAATACTGCAAGCAGACGTGTGGTGGCTGCGTCGTCGCAGACAATGGCGCTGTAGCACAGCGCAGCAGCTTGCACCCAAAAGATGTCGCGTACCAGCGCTGCGCCACACGTCTTTGGCAAAGGGGTAAGGTCGTCACACGCCACCGCCACCGTGTGTGGGGCCACCTGCATCGAGGATGCTCCTCCTACGGGGTCGCCAGCACACTTTGCCCACGAGACGTTGCAGCCAAAGAAGGCAGCCACTTCGCACCCCTCATCATCCAGTTTGGCCAAGAGGTGCGGTGGCAAATCGATCGCCTGAAAGCCGGAAATCGCGTTGCCTGTTCCGCTCTCAGAAGATGCTGCTGCTGCTGCTGCCGTCGCATAAAGGAGCCTCTCTGAAATGGCGCCACCTATGTCGTAGGTGCTGTGGAGAAGAAGCCCATCGCTCTTCACATGATCAACCTCATTTCGCTCTGGGGCTATGACTACGGTTGTGGTGAAGGCATTCCCAAAAAAGAGCTCCGCGGCGACACTGACGCTGCCCGACAGCAGCTCTAGGTCCATCGTGACGCTCGCAAAGCAGAGTGACCACACCCACACTCGCCGCGCCAGCCAAATCGCCTGCAGGTAACTTTGCATCGCTTCCGAGTTCTGCGCCACGCGAACCGTACGCTCGTTGAGCGGATCGCTGCACTCCATCAGGTCGCTCACCCAGGCAGGCAACGGGAGCACCGATGTTTCTGTCGGTAGCGATACAGACAGCACGCCGAGTGCGCCAGAGAGCCTCGAAAGATGCGCAAGCAACTCCTGCTTCACAGACTTCAACTGACTCATCAGGCGCTCTACCACACCGCGAGTGCCATGTGGAAGGGTCGCCTCGCCCGCCTGCCGTATGCGAGAGGAAGACTCCACCCTTGCGTGCGTGTAAGTCGCGCATAGCTCCTGCCACTGCTCTCGTATATCCTCGAAGGAGCGTTGCAGCTGCAGTGTCGTGCGGATCTCCTTCGAGATCGTCCGCGTGTAGGGTCGCCGAAGCCAACTCGAAACATCATCGCCAGGATGTTGCGTAGCGAAGCGATTTGTGGGGCTCACTGTCGCTTTTTCTTCTGTGGGCATTCTTCCTCTGCATTCCTCTTTCGAATGAAGACAAGGGAGGAAGGGAGAGCCGTTGTGCGTGTCATCCCCATCCCATACACGCCCATAAGAACACCGCACGCAGAGAGTGAGGTGACCAAGACGCTCGGGAAGAAAGAAAGAAAAAAAAACAGAGAAATGAAGAAGTGTGTTCGTGTTGAGCCAAGGGCCGAGAGAAAGGAGGCGTGGGTGAGGGTGCAAGGAAGGAGCTGCACAATAGCAGAGAGGAGATGTTGGGGGAGGGAGGGGAACAGGCAAGTACCTAGTGTCGCAAGCGGCGCCCCCACTTATGGGTAGGTGGAAAGCTAGGCCGTCATACGCGCCGATAGACGCCAGGCGCGGCACGGAGGCAGCCCGCTGACGTGCGTTACAAAACTGCTATGAACGGAGCTAAGGTGTTGAGAGGTGAAACGCCGACCACACACACACACCGCTGATACGGAGGCAGAAGAACAGCAGCAAAGGAGAAAGCAAAATGCAGGATGATAGAAGATGCACGAAGCACTCCCGAGACGCACGCACGAACGCGCACAAACAGAAAAAAAAAGCGCGAGAGAGGTGGAGGGGGCCACACATGGGCAAGGCAGGCGCTCATGCATAGTGGAGAAAAAACGCACGGAAGCGCACCAGGTGAATGAGAATACCAGTACAGAGAAATGCCCAAGGAGAGAAATGAAACCAGAGCGAACACACGCTCGAGGAAGGAGGAAGGGCCAAGTGTAGTACGTACAGACGTATCGATGTGTACCGGTGGGCCGCAGAAGGGAGACAAACAAAGGCGAGGTGGCGACCGATTCGCAGCAGCGGCAGCAGCAAAATGGTCCATCAAGTTCCATACGCGTTGTGTGTGCAGGGCTTGCGAGGTGGCCAGCAGGGAGTAGCGCGTGCGTATGTGAATCAGCAAATACAACGAAGAAACGAACAAAGGAAATGGGAGGGACAGCGAAGAAGTGGGAAGGGGTGATCGAGAGGCCCTGGAAGGTTCGGCTGCATTCCCTCTGTTGATTTCTTCTTTGTTTTGACCTTGCCATCCTACTGTCGGCTTCCCCTCTCCCTCTCCCTCCTTCCTCTCTCCCTCAACCGCTCGCCATCAGCCACATATCCCCACGGACAAACGACATCAGCTGCTTCAACGTGCTCTTCTATCTGCTGCACCTTACAAAATCCAGACATGAAGTGAGCCCATAAAAGGTGCTTCGACATGTGTGGCTAACAACCACAAGAGAGGCGGGAGAGAAAGGCAATGGGAATCTCTGCCATGGCTGAATCACACAACGGCGTGCTTTGGTACATGACAGGCACGCCTGCACATGACTAGGACACGCTCAGCGCTCCGATCGATCACAGGTGCAGTACGGTTAGGCAGAACCTGCCGTGAGCGAGCCTCGACTTTGTGGGAAACGGGAAGCGTTACATGGACAAACGAGGATGCTTTTCCAGGGCACCCTCATCCGTCGCCCGGTGGACAGCGTGTTGGCGCACACAAGTCAGGTGAGTTAGCAGTGGAACGTTCGCAGCTGCAACTCCTCTGCTGCAGTTGCAAACGCTCCACTGCCGTCAATACGCTGCCGTGGTCGCGCCCTGCTCCATTTCTGTCATCCAAGACCCTCCTCACGGACTTGCCCCAACTGCATCTGCCGCTTTCACAACGCGCGTTCAGCTCCTTGCAGTAGTGCGGCACTTGTGCCTGTATGCCTCCTCTCCTTCCATTGCAACGACACGCTCACTCCGTCGCTGGTTGCTCTGACGTAGACCGAACCGATCACCACCTGAGAGAGAAACAAACCATGCGCAGTGTTCGGTTGCAGAACACCGGTGAGACTGAACAGCTGCTGGATGAAGCCAGGGGTAGGAGCCTTCGACTGGCTCAGATGGTTGTGCTGCAGCTGGTATCGAATCTGCCAGTAACCCCTGACAGTCGCACCTTTCCAACGATACGGGACCACCGCACGAGAAGCTCTTGTATTTCATCGTCCATCAATATGCGCAGCAGTGCCCCCGCTACACTGGCGATACATGTTCACAGATCTTCGCAAGGTCAGGAAACGTGGCGCGGAACTCCGCAGGCACACGGCTGTCTAGTCTTCAATAGGCCGCTTTCACCATGCGCGATTTCAACGCCCGAAGCTGCGCGTCAAGCTACGCCTGTAAACACTGCCACACTGCCAAGTAGTGTGCCTCTTTCGGCAACGTTAGTGGCGAGTCTCATGTGGAAGCGTTTCCGAATGTCGGCCGCAAAGTCCATGACCGCATCTGCGTAGCAGAGAGTTACACACACCGCAAACTCCACACGCGCGAAACGCGGTCTCGGATCGTCGAAAGAGCCCCTCTACCGCGTGCTCAGAAGACAAACAATGGCGATCCGCTGTGCCGCATGGTACGTCCTCGAGGACATCCTCTGCAACGTTGCTCGCCGCATCGTCGAAGATGGTGTCGGCATGGTCCTCTGAAGTATGCACATCGTCGCACGGCCACATCAGCTTCTCGCACACAAGTGCCTCTGTTTACAGGGCAGCACGGTGGAACACAGTAGCGCCCCACCACACCCACCCCGGTGAGTGGCGCCACGTCTTCCAATGCACACCAGTTCTCAATGTCACTATCGATGTCGCACCACTTGATGGCCACCCTGCTCTGCAACGGGTGCATCCCACCAACAAGGCTCGCAACACTATCGCACCGGAGCAGTAGGCATGGGCAATGACTTTTGCCTAGCTCTCTGTCCATGAGTGGGCAAGTGGAACATCGACAAGGTAGGGTGCTGATCGGCCCGTCCGACTGCCCTGGGGCTCCCCAGTGTGGGAAGATGAGTGAAATAAGCTGAGGGCCTCAGCGGCAGCGCACCTGCACTGTCGCATTGGCCCGTCCGCGTGAACACCTCAGAGAAGAAGAGCTGCGAATGTGCGAAGACAACGTGGTGCGAAGAGAGAGAAGGGTATGTGCATCGGTGCGTACATTCGTCTTGAATACGTCGTTCCACTGTATGCGTTGGTGCATTTTTCCATTATCCTAAGACAATGCGCTCACAGAGGAGCAGACCAATCACGTGGTAACAGAGATCACCACGTACGCGGAAAGCGTCGAAATGGGAAAAGGGGAGGAAATAGACACGAAGCGGATGTCGACAGTGCCGGCCAGCGCATGCGAGTGCCACAATACGTCATGAGTAGGGGAGAACAGCAACAACATGGACAAAAATCATAATAAGAAGAATAACAAGAATAAGAAAGGGCTTAAAAGAGAAGGGTGGGGATCACAACGCTCCTGCCACTGCTTTCAAAGGCCAAAGTACACACACATAGAGAGAAAGAGGCGCCCCCCTCGCCTGTATTCTCACTCTTGTTTATTCATGCGCCTCCCATTCCTTCTCGAGCGTGCGTCAAGAAACAGCTGCTTGATCGTTTCTCTCCTCTTTGTGTCTCCGCATTTGTCCTGTCTTCCTCAGGAGAGCTCAGACATGCTCGCATGCATCAGGATGATTGATGGAATTACCGTTGCCATGCTGACACGACACAACACATCACTCATGCAGCCCTCTCCCTCTTCTCGCTGCTTTGCTTCTGTGAAAGACCCTCTTCTCGGCCCTTCATGCTGTCGGCCCCGCCTAAACCGAATAGGACAGAACGGAGGAAGAGACGGTAGATTACTCATTGCCGTATGGCAGAGCTCCCGAGGAGCAGACTCATCGGCGAGATACGCGTGCAGACAACGCGCAGCTGGTTCAGTAACGATTCCATGTCACCTTTCTGCAGCAGCGACACGGCGCGCACATACCAGAGGCCCATGACCACACTCGACACGATACCGCTCGCATGATTCACATCTAGCGAGTAATTCGAAAGCACCAGCCAGGTGTTCTGCCCCTGTCCTCCTTGTGGGTTTCGACTGCTCTCTGCCACGACACGGCGTATGAGGAGGCGGCAGGCCCAACAGACGCAGCGGTACATCACATACGTCGCACCAGCGCAAATCCCGAACGCCTCCCTCACCGGGTCGATCGACTCTCGCAGGTCTGCCTCGCACCCGTGCCACATTGCGCAGCGGTAAATGACCGGCAGCGTATGCCAAGCACAAACCCCCACGTTAGAAAGGAGCTGCATCGTGAAGAGCACGTTGATGTCGCCATTCAGAAAAATCTTCACTCCCGACTGCTCCTTGAGTGCGCTGAATGGAGAGGTGGGCGTGGACTGCTTAGGAGTGGTGACAAGAGCGATGGACAAGGCACAGGACATGACCTGCGAGCTCACCACATAACTGATCATGCCACGTGTGAGGTAGAGCGGAACGCATATGCCCGTCATGGTGCAGCCTGTCAGCAGGACGAAGACGATGAGGGTGTCTTGCGCGACCCATCCGACAGGCCCCAGTGCATATCCCGCAGACATTAACGACATAAAGAAACACAGCAGACGGCTTCCAGGGAGCATGAGTCGTTTGGGGATGCCGAGTAGCAGCGCTGCCGGCACTAAGGCGGTGGCGACAGGAATCGCAATAGGAATGTGTGGCGCATAGCGGAAGGCAACAACGCCACTCGTCAGTACAAGCATGCCGGACGCGGCAAGGCTGTACGTCGCCGTCAAATGAGACCGGGCCAAGGCAAAGCGCTTCGCATCGCCTACCGGTTGCGTTCGGGCCTTGATAATCTCAACAGCCGACTCCAGGGGATGGTTAATGACGGCCGGCAAGATTTTGGCGACGAGACCCATTTTATAACAAATTGCCACTGCATAGCCACCGAGAGTGACTAGAGAGCCGTAGCGCAGAATTCGGACGTTGCGCTCCGCCACAGATGACATCGCAGTGTCACCGCCGCCCGTAGGCATCGTCCCTGTGCACCTTACACCCATGCCCCCTCGCTGAGAAGGATCTGGTGTACTCAACAGCAAAGCTGCTGATAAAAATCCCGTAGAACAGAAAGAAGCAATACAAAGCGAAGGCTCCGGACAGCGCTCAGCAGCAAGTGAGGAAACGTATGCGCGTTCCTTCTTCTACAGCGAGGCGTCGAATATAAGCTGATAGGGTATGACTGACGTGCATCAGCGCCGACGCGTCGGGTCGAATGGCTGCGTCCCTCAAACAGACAGTGGAAACTTCGTGTGGTAAAGCGACGCTAGCAAAGCAGAACGGGAGACGCCGACGGCAACAACGACGCAGCCCCCGTACGCTCCGTCTCTTGTGATTGGGTCTCCCTTCGTGAGGGGAAGAGAAGAAAGACCGCGTCAGTGCGACAGTCCTTCGCCGAAACTCGTGAAAAAGAGGGCACGAACACCGAATTAGGGGGAGGGGAGAATCATGCGCACATGTGTTGGAATGGGTGTGCAGGTTTTAGGAGGGAACGTGATTCAGCGAAGGGAGAACGGAAATACATGCAAAGCATGAAGAGAACGAGAAGGAGTCGAGAAGCAGCATGTTGGGAAGGCTCAAGGAGTACAGAGAAACTGGCGAAACGAATGAATTGGCGGTCTCGCTCTTTCTCTAGCCAACTTCTGCCGCCCATTCTCTCGTCTTCCGTAACCAGAACTGCAATCGATGCAGAGAAGTCGTTCCATACACCAAGACGGCAGAGCGCGTTCCTATGACCTCGCTCAGTTTACAGGCTGCTGTCAGTCATCTCGGCACTACGAGAGCGCAGACAGTCACCCTTGAGTCGCGTATGAGCTCCGTAAAAGAGCGCAGCGAGCTGATGCACCTGCACGAAGAGCAGTTATGCGACTCGCATTCGAACAATCCTCGCACCGCAGCACAGACATCTAACCTGCCCTCGGCGAATTTCTTGGCGAAATCGTTCGCTCTGTAATTATTTGCTGGCATACTGTTGATAGTTGGAAGAAAGCGCATATGCAGAAACTAGCACGGGCTGCCTCCATCCTACGCCTCCTCTCTCTCTCTCCTGCATCGGCGTAGGTGACGCTACAAACGCCCGTGTTCCTCTGCTGTCGACACCTACCCAAAGTTCTCAGCTGTCACGAGAACACCAGAAAACCGCTACTCGGGGTGTTCGGCCAACAAAACGAGTGGGGTCATCACCGCCAAGACATGTGGCGGAGGGAAGGGGGGCGAGAGACACCAAAAGAGGGAACACAAGAAAGGAAAGGAGGACAGAAGGAATCAAGCTGTAGAAGCACAGGCGCAGCAATACATGTACACGTACAATCACCTCTCCTCAGAACAAGATAAGGACGAGTCACGGTGGAGAGAAGAAGAGAGTCGAGTGCATCGAGAAACAGAGAGAGAAAGAAATGAATGGCAAGCGAGTTGAGAAGAATCGACCCTCCCACCCGATGAGAAACGGAGGGGGGGGAGGGGGCGAACACAAAAGAGAAATGCAGCGATGACTATATAGCGACGAAAAATACGATGAACTACTCTACTACAATCAAGACATCGACAACGACAACGATGCGATGCAAGATGGAGAGCTACGAAGGGGAGAGAGTACGGCATAGGGCGTAAGACCAAAGAATAAAAGGAGACCGAAGGAGAGCGTGCGCCACATGCGACGGAAGTTCGAAAAAAATCAGCATCAGTAGCTGGTACTGAAATAACCCTTGTGTGTATGTGTGCGTGCAAGAATACATAGCGTAGGGGCGAGGAAAGTAAACTGAGCTTCACCTCATCCCAGCCCCGCCCTCCCTACCTGCGTGGCACACCCTCCCTTCAGCTTCTGACCCCTCCGTCCACCTGCCCCCAGCCCCACCGACTCCTCTTCCAGTTTGGCTCCTAAGACAGCAACTCCACCCATGCGACGTTTACACTGATCACCATGCATCATCTTTACAGTTCACGACGGAAACATCCCACCCCTCGACACGCGCACGTACCGAGAGAGAGAGGGAAAGAGAGAAAGAAGACAGACAGGCACACTCGTACGTTAGAATCTGGTGCGCCGATATGAAGTAGACAAAGGAGAAGTAGTGCCGAGTACAGTAAGAGAAGACGACGTACATTTTTTTTTTCGTAAAAAAAAGCGCGTCCGCATACACACGCAAGCGCACACATGTGCTTAGCGCCGGCCGGGCCGCACCGCCGAGGGAGACGGCGATATTGTGCCGGCACAGTTGATCATTTCGGTTCGGCGGCCAGCCACAAAAGGCAGCTCTGGTGCTGCCGAGCTACGCTGCGTCAACACCGAAGTCTGGGTGCTGGAACTCGCGCCGTTCCGCCCACCAAAAGCGTTGCCTACCCCCTCGCCGAACTCCAAAGAGGAGATCCTGTCATCCAGGTGGCGCAGCAACGGCGAGATGAAGCGCTGAATCAAGACAGAATTGTGGTTGATGACTGACTCGCGCTGAATACTCATGGCACGCGTTTTGGTCGGCGCACACGCAATGGGAGTCGGGTGCGTGCTCGCATTCGCGAACGCCTTAGGTGTCGCTCCACACTTGATCTCGTAGGCTGCCTGCTCCAGAACCGTCTCGGCGGTCATGTAGAGATCATGCAGAGTTGGCGTGCGAGCAGCAATACTCTCCAACAGACCACCTACAAGAAGCCCAATCGAGCAGAAGCTAACAGGCTCGGCGTAGGCAGCGTAAAGAGCGTCCGTTGGTCGCGTTGGCGCCGGCGCCACTCCCACCTTAGCATCCATACGCTTCAGCTCCATTGCCGCAGGTGGCAGCATGCACAGGTGCGGCACATGATTCTTGTCCACCACAGAGCTGGCATTTCCGTCGTCAAAGGCGACGTAGACCATCTGGGCAAGGGGCACAGCGCTCACCTCTGACACGCGGCACGCAAAGCAGGGGAGAAGGCCCCTCGCCTCTACTTCAAACAGCGCTGCCAAGGCACGACGCGCGAGGTGGTAGCGAGAGAAGCTATCACCTCGCGCTGGCTGCGCGTCGGACATGGTGGCTAGCGTGGGCGACTCACAGCGACTCGTCTCCGCAGCTGCTGACATGCGAGGTAGACGATAGTGCATCGTGATGAAGGTCACACCACTGGTCACTGCATGAAGCGGCATGCCAATGGACTCAATGTAGAGAAAATGAGCGGCGCTCTGCTTGTTGCACGGTACCGGGCCCGTCTCCTCACCGTCCACAGCGGTCGCGTGAAACAGAAGACCGCCACTCGAAGCAGCCGAGGGATCCACCTGAAACCATATGGCGTCCACCACAGAACCCCACCGCTGTTGTTCCACCGGGTTGGTCACGTCTGCCACAACCTTAGCGTTGTCCACGCTGTCTGGCATGTGTACTGCAACAGGTACCTCGGCACTGGAGGGGCGTAGCGCATTGCGGATAGAACAAAGCCTCGCCACCTCCTGCACCACGGCGCAGAGTGCCGCAGTCGTGGACTTCATGCGAGAGAAAGCGCCCTTTCGATTCACCAGGGCGAGCAGGGCCTCTTCTGCGGTCAGCATACCCTTGGCCACGTCTGCAGCGCTCCAATCGTGGCGAAGTACCTTGATGATAGTGTAGCGCACGCATGCTGTCAGCCAGACGCGGTCGACGGCGCCGCCCTTCTCGGAAGTGGTCGCAGAACCGTTGCGCACCGCCTCATTGGCGTGGATGAGGAGAGCGTAAAAGGCGTTCGCCACGTCGTTGCCCATCACCTGCCGGACTGCAAGAGGCCCAGTGGGTGGAGAAAGATCAACATGCTCACCTACAGTATTTGCCGCCGAAGCCCTCGCAGGCGCTGCAACGCCGGTTACAGATAGGAAAGCGGCACTGTTGTTCGAGTCACATCCTGAAGAACCTTGGTTTCGGACGAAAGGTTTGGAAGCATCTCTGGTGGAGGTGCTGCTCCTCAACCCAACTGATTCACTCGGTACCTTCTCTAGCGGGCGGTAATAGCGCATCATCTCCTCAGTCGGTGGCACAAAGTGGGTGTGCCCTCCCTCGGTACCGTACTGGTCGTGAGTGCTGAGCATCGGCCACGCAATACCACCACTGCGCTTCGACAGCGCAATCATCAACTGATCGTGAGTGTCGTAGCCGCGCAGATTTAGCCACGAATCGTAGTGCTCCATGAATTCGGTAACAAGATTCATCTGGTGCGACATGAGACTCATATCGCTCAGCACACAACCGTAAACGGCGATCTGAGCGGCACGAATGCGCTCGCGCTCGGCTGCTGACACGCCAAAGTACTCGCCACGCTGCTGACGCTCGCGGATCGTATTCATGAGAGCTTTTATCATATCCTGCTCGGCGGAAACAGCATGGAGAGTCTCTTTGGTTAGACTCGCAGTATCCATCACGCTAATGGCCGACTCGCTCCGAGGGAAAAGGGCACCGCTGTCCTGCAAGCAGCTCTGGTCTGAACTCTGCTGGTTTGACAGCAACCCGCAGCTGGTGCTGTCGGGGCCAGACTTCAGTGCCATCGTGCGTGCGCTGTTGGCTTTGTTAAGCATCAAAGTATGGTTAAGCAGCAGCATCATGTGCTCCGACTGGTTGAAGAACTCTTGGTACATGTACTTCTCCTCTGAACTGAGGTAGCAACTCCTCGCAGCCGTCACCGCAATTGACGGCACGTTTTCACGAAAAATACGGCTAACTGATCGCAGACGGCGACGCTCCTGCGCCACGACTGCCTGCCGTTCGCTGTCCAGGATGGAGACGGCGTCAGCGAAGGGGTGTGCTTGTAGACACGCATCCATCTCCTCCGTCGTCTGCGGCAGGCCTCTGTGATCCTCGGTGAGCACGTACTCGAGCTGCTCCTTGCAGTTCCACAGGTGACTGATCGAGTGGGAGAGAACCCAGCGGTAGAACCACTTCAGCGACGATACCTCCCAAGCCACTTCGGCGTAGGTTCTGTTCTGAACAAAAAAGTCAAGCACCTGCGACGCCGACAGCGGTGCGTCGCCGCGGCCGTGTTGCTTCTGATAGCATTGTAAGTCCTCCTGCACCTGCAGCACGCGCTGCTTCAGCGAATCGATCTCCTCTTCGACGTTGTACGGCACTGGCGGCGGAACGTACGATGGCGGCGCCTCTTCGCAAAGAATGAAGGGGTAGTTAGGTGACTTGAGCACGCTCAACGTAGGTGCGTCCACGGTGCGGTGCGCCTCAGCCGCCGTGATGTCCTTCACGACACCCTGGCCTACCTTGGATTCGACGATGTAGGCATCGTGCAGATCGTGGCGCAGCTGCTGCAAAGTCTTCACCTCTCGCTGCAGTTCCTGCGTGTGCGGCACAAGTGTCATTCTCCTCAGCGTCTTGTTTCCTTCACTTTCTCCAGTTCTACCCAACCTAGTGCTTTAAGGGGTCGTATATGGTGAAACGGGAGGGGGGGACCGGTATGTAGCTGTGTTGATGTAAACTCCGTAACATTGAAGCGCTGCCCGCCGGTTTTTCTGGCTTGCGCATGAAAGAGGAGAGAGAACGTGTGAGGAGACGGCAGAAAAGAGGGAAGCGCCATTATGAGAAAGCGTCGGGGTTTATTGGAAGAGCCAATCGAGGTCAAAGGACGCACACACGTACGAAAGCGCAGAAATGGGTTACAGTGGAGCGCTGCCAGAAAAACCATCTGGGGCAGTGAGCATGCTTGTGGGGGACAGACAACTTGCTGCCGCGGTGGCGAGAAACGTCAGTGGCACGCATGACTAGTGGGGGTCGTACAGGGGGAAGGGGGGAACAGCGCCAGTATGCAGGCACCAATTCACGTTAATATGGAATGAGGCCGTTGTGAATCGAGGGCAAAAGTTCCCTCTACGTTTGGGCCCTACTGCGCACCAATGCAGCCATGTGCGTGCCAGTGCTTGAGTGCGGCGGAGTATATAGGCACTCGTGTGGAGTTCATGCGTCACGCACATGCAGAGAGAGGAGAGGGAGAAGCGGCAGAAAGTCCCCTCTTGAGCGCCATGTCCGTTTAAAAGGGAATTCAGCCACCTCGTCGAAAGCCGCCACCGCCACTGCGGTTGCGGCCTCGCCCAGTGCGGGCTCCACCACCCCCGCCGGGGCCACCTCGTGACGATGGCGCGTGTGCATTTGGACCTCCGCCAAGAACAGAGGAGTTTACTGCGTTGCCTCGCGAGGCCGGCTGGCAAGGTGTTGGCGTCAGCTGCTGATTCTGTTGGCGACCGCCGTTACCACGGCCGCGGTTGGCGGGGCCGCTACGTGGCGCCGATAAAGACTTCAGTACAGGGGCGGTTGCCTTCGGCACGGCAAAGGACGACGGTGCTGAAGCACCAAAGACAGTAGACGCCGACTTACTGCTGACAATACGATTGCCACTAGCGGCACTTTCTCGCCGGTGCACAGAAGGTTCACTTTGACCAAGAACCCCACCGCCGCCGGTATCGCCAGTCGGAGGTCCCTGCAGCACTGCGCTACTGCTCCAATGGGGGAGACGAGACACCTCGGCAGTAGCGGCGCCGTCACTGCGGGGGTGACGCCCGTCAAAACTTCCCAAAACTGACTCTACGGCACTCGGAGAAAGTTCACTGGCACCACCACGCGGCAGCGCGCCACCAGACGTGTGGGCATACACGTTTGCTGCCAACACACCAGCGTCGTCCCCTCCCGAGGGTCGCGATAGAAAAGGCAGCCAGCCGAAGGGCTGCGTAGATGAGAAGAGTGGACCGCCATCGTCCACGAAGGCAGACCCATCCAGCCCTGCCCCACTGCGCTCGTTGCCGAGAAAAGTAGGCCCCTGCCCACCCCCTGGGACCACATTTGATGCTAGAAAGAAGCCGCTACCGGCCGACGGGTTACATGGCTCACTGCCTCCCCCTTGACCTTCGAACGGAGCACGGGTAGGAGGAAGGGCTTTGTTGCCGACCACGTCCTGCGCTTGGAGATGCATCAACGAGGGCTGCGGCGATGACGCGCCAGTATTACCGTGTAAAGAGGGCTGAAGAAAGCCCCAGTGGGGGCTATTATATCCGAGCGGCTGCGTCGGGGGGCCAACGGTAGGGCGCATGTCTGGCTGCAAGATGGCCAAACCGCTTGATGTGTGTGTTGAGTGGGGCGCTAGCGCCATGGGATTGCTATGGCTCGGCGCCGGTGCCTGGTGCATTGGTAGGCCCTGCATCTGGCTTGGCAGTGTTGACGGATGCGGCGAGGAGTGTGGGCCTCTGCCACCTTGAGACTGTTGCTGTTGCTTCTGCCGGGCAGGCCCTTTACTTGCACTCGCCCGGGAAGCCGGAGCGCGCACCACCGGTGCAGAAGACGTAGTAGTTGTTGCAGCGGCGGCGGCGGCGCTTACCGCGGCAGCCTTTGCCTCAGCAAGCCGCTGTGCCTCCACCGCTTTCTCTCTCTCCCGCTGCAGTTGCAGTTGCTCCTCCTGAGCGGCATTACGCATGCCCTGCAGGTAATGCGCTACACGAGAGCGGTCTAGATCGCAGAGGGTATGGCATGAATCAGCGTTGGTGCTGAACGAGGCGATGTTCACAAGAAAATCTACATTATCAGTAGTGGTGGTGCAGTCTGCAGCACGAGACCGCAACGTCGGATAGACGGTGGTGGTGAATTCGTGCAGCGCATGAGGAATGGCTTCGCGCTGCAGCGCACGTCGAAGGCGTGAAGCGTTATAGCTACTCTCACGTACGATATCGCCTGCGCAACGCTCCTCCATAGTTTTCAGGAAGACCCGCACCGCCGCGGAGGCCTCCTTTCCTCGCGCGTCTTCGCTGTCAGCTGCGGAGAGGGCACATTTTAGTCCCGTTCCGCTGCTGGCAACGACGCTGTGGGGAGCCGAGATGCCCGATAACCGAAACAGCGACTGCAGTCCCTCACGCAGTAGCGTACGCGCATCACCAGACCTCGCTGCACTGCCCGCCTCAGCGGCCACTTGGTCGTTTGCAAAGTGGCGGTGCAGTGAACGATTAGCCAAGTGCAAGGCACTCTCCACCGTTCGGCTGAGTAAAGTTGTGCTGACATTGCAGAGGGGAGCGCCTATCGTGACGCCAAGCTCCTCCAAAGTTCCCAGCGCGTCCCACTTCGCCTTCCCTATAGCCCTTGTCGCTGCTTTGTTGATCACGCTGCCGTCACTGCACTTACCGTCGGAAGCGGCAGCGGAGCTCCTGCTGCCCTCCCCTGTCCCCTCTTCCGTGATCTGCGACGGCATCAGCTGCCGCTCAAGGGTGCGCAAGTACTGCTCCATGACACCGTCTGCGCTCTCTGTGTGCACTGGATGCAGCGTCTCTGAGGTCAGCCATGTTCGCCACAGGGGGTGGCGCAGGTACTCGCCCGGTCGCACGCGCTCCCACTCCTCGCTAAGTCGCCACGTCGTAATGAGACGCTCTACTTCAGGAAGCAAAAAACGCAAGACGAGAATAACTCGAGAAGAGTGCCTTTCCGAGTCCTCGCAGGCCTGGCCCTCTCTCTTTGAGGGTGAGGGGTCTTGAGGTGGGAGAAACCGCGCCTCACCATCGACACTGGCCCCACCGGCTGACTTATGCGCGTTGCATTTTGCTTGGTCGCCCGATGTCGTCATAGATGTGGAGGTGCTGTTAGGGAGATCCGCCGTCCTCTCATCGGGTACTGTGTTACCGTCTTCACCTGTCACCCATGCGAAGTCCATAAAGCGCTCCGGTGCCGCAAGGGCTGTTGCGTCGATGACATCCGTCAGGAACAGACGATACCATGGGCAGCTATCATGGTGACCTTTGCTGGAAGTGCTACTGAGTTGATGTTGTAGCTGCTGCTGGCTGTCCCTCTGCAATGTTGGGCGCCGAGAGAAGGTCATTGTGATGGTGGTGACAGAGTGCGTTGCGCTTGTGACAGCCTTGGTCGTTGTGGTCGCCGCAGTTGTTCGGGAAAAGCCAGAGGCCGCCGCAGCAGTTCCAGCTGCAGCGGCAACAACAGGTGCAGTCACCTCTGCCTGCACCAGTGCAACCTCGCTGCACATTTGTGTGCTTTGCTCACCAAGCGCCTCCACATCACTGCAGGAAGCAGCCTCTAAACTCTCCTCCCTGGCTGTCTCCTCATTGCCGCTGATGCTGCTGCCCACTTCATTGCTCACACACACGCTGTCGTCTACGACGCCTCCGTTGCTACCTCGGTCAACAGACGACGACAGCGTAGCGCTCACGGCACAGTCTCTCTCCTCGTACTCCTGCGAGGACACACCTTTCTCAAGTCTGCTACCGTAGTTCTTAGCGATGTCACTCTGATCATCCGAAGTGTTCTCGAGCTCAGTAGTAGTAGCAGCAGCAACAACAGCCTCGTCCTTCATCTTGCCGTACTGCTGACTGCAGTTGACGCAGAGAGACGCCGCCTCCACCTCGGCAACGACACCCAGAACGCCTTTGCTCCCACCGTCACCGCCATCACCACTACCAGACTCCACGGAAGCACCCACCACTCCGTGAGGCTGCAAGGCATCACCCTTTTCTTCAACAACACACTGCAGTTCTTTACGAGGTGCCTCTGCAGTGGAAAGACTAGCAGCGCAGCTAGCAATGTGGGAAACCTCCAAGGTACTTGCCGTAGTGATTGTGGTTGTCGTGGTCCTCGTGACTCTCTCGCGCACGGCCACAATGGCAGGGCCGTGCGCGCAGAACTGGCACCGCACATGCCATCCAAGAAGTTTCGCCGCGTCCTCGACAGAGATCAGCTCCGACTGCGTCGCCGTCTCTGTATGCATGTGATGCCCCACTTCTGCGTCATCGGCAGAGGATTGGATCGTCGATGGACCCTTCCACTGCGATGTTTCCTGGGGCAAAGGCTGGTGACTTCCCGCGCCAACGGTGGTTTCTCCATCTCGGAAGTCCGCCTCGTTACCGCCTGCGTTCTCTGCGTCCGCCGAGTGCACGTCATCTGCAGGAACTACCGTGTATCCGTAGAGTGACATCAGCAATGCCATATAGCGTAGTACCTCCTTCCCCCTCACATCAGTCTCAGCGCAAGCGGCCTCGGCGCTTGCCTCTGGCCGAAGGCGCTTCTTTGGGGCGAAAAAGAGCTGCAGAATACGATCATTCACGTTGCTCCCCGTGTATTGCATCCTTGGCACAGCAGTGGAAGCTTCGCAGTGGACAGCAGAGAAGGCCTGGTCCAGAACAGCCATTGTCTCCGCCATCCTCTGCCGCACCACGCTCGGTGGGGAGCCTCGTGGAAGCAAGCAGCGTACCCGAGCTGGGGCATTGGTGGCCGCTTCAAAACCTAGTGAGCGAAGTGTCACCGCGGCACAGAAGGCGCGAACTGTTACAGACTCGGTGATGCATAGTGACGGGCTCCCTAGCAGGAGTTGCCGTGCACATGATACCGTGGTCTCGTCCGTTTCGCCACCCCGCTCGCCGAGGGCATGTCGGTCGCGCCACGTGCAGCCATCTTGGTGAGCGCGCGCTAGCAAGTCAGCTGTGATCCGATGCTGCCGCTCCAGCTGCGTAGACTGCACTGGTATCACGGTCGAGTTCTTGCTCTGAGTAGCTACACCCTTCGAACCCACATGGAATGGAAAGAGGCGGCCCACCTTCGCCAGTGACACCCGCTCCTCTTCCGATAGGACGACCGTAGTGTTGCAACAAGGAGCGCGCAGTACGAGATGCACAGTAGATGCTTCCACGGCATGAGATGAGGACGCCGTTGGTGTTGTGCCTCGCTCCATCGCCGTGAAGTGAAGAGGGCGCAGATTGGAAGCCGCGAGGAGTGTCACCGCGTAATTGCTTGATTGCAGCCAGTTGAAGAAGTGTTCAGATTCGTGCCACGCACTGTACGCATCCCTGAAAGACGTGAAGTTCAGAAATGTCTCCGTCGACCACGGTGTTGCCTCAGCGCGGACCGCTCTTTCCACCAAAGGTCCCGCATCGCTGACGGCGGTGTCTAGTGAAGTCATGATAACGACAAGGGGCGAAAAAAAAGCAGCAGTCACTGGCACAGACGCAGTGCTACGGTGAGGCCTCGCCACGCCCGCGGTGGGCTTGACAGAGCGTTGTCAGGGAAAAGCTCTATGTAGAAGCGTTAACTCGCGTTTTGTTTGGCTAATGTGTTGAGGCTCCGTCTGCGTGGTTGGGTTTAGGGTCGTTTACTTATCGGCATGAAGTGAGAAAGGAAAATATAGCGCGCAGGTATCCCAAGTAAATGGGCTCACGCATCTGACGCAGTTAAGGGTGCGCAGGGTGCGTGTGTCAGCAGCAGTAGATGAGTTCGCTGCCTCTACCAATACACACAAATAGGACGAGAAGGAAAGAGAGGGGTTGCACCACGCGTCCTGTGAACCCAAAGACCGCCGCTCACCACTCGACTTCATACGTGTTGCCAGAAGAGCGGCCGACACAGGAAAGCTAAGTGAGATCGGGTGTGTGTAAGCTGGTAGAGACCGCGAGAGGCACTTGATAGCCCGCGCATTAGGGGCGTCGCTGTAAACCGAGAAACGGTGGCACACACGATTGGTGTCGTGCCAACGCACTCGAGTCAAACGAGGAAATGATTCAGCCTAGTGAAGAGCAGCTCCACTTCTTTGTGGGTTTTTTTTTCTCAGAGGTGCATTACACAGGACAGCACAGAATCATAGATGCACACAGGCACAGGCACATACAGGCAACGAGTGGCAAATGACGGGATAGGCGGTGACGATCACATCCGCCACCACCTCAGCACCCGTCGTCCCCGTCGTGCTCCTCGAAAACGTTATTGTTTAAGCTCTTTTTCTTTTTTTTTCTTTTCTTTTGTATAACCGCTTTGCCATGACAGGGACTCCTGCACATCAGTCCTCCCAGCAGAGAAAGAGGTGCGCTGTGCGGCCGCCGTACTTTGCTCGCTGCCGGGATCGTCCCTTTTTTTCCACCTCCCCGCCCTGACCGTTCCTCTGCATAACCCCACAGGGAGAGAGGACAGTGCCAATAACGAAAGAACAGAAAAAGGAAAAAAAAACAAAGC
Source organism: Leishmania lainsoni (assembly GCA_003664395.1). Lineage (NCBI taxonomy): Eukaryota > Euglenozoa > Kinetoplastea > Trypanosomatida > Trypanosomatidae > Leishmania > Leishmania lainsoni. The sequence continues at coordinate 444,081 of RAIA01000012.1, read as the reverse complement.
GACACAAAGAACAGAGCTTGAGAACTGGGTAAATGCAGGCAAACACCATCAAATGCGAGAATGTCAGAGAGGCACACACACACACACACGCGCGGGCGCGCGCGTACAGAGAGAGAGTCAGAGAAAAAGGCGAGTGCGTGTGTGTGTGTGTGTGTGTGTGTGAGTTGAGCTACAAAAGAAATGGGGAAGAGAAAAACGAATGGAAGGAGGCGGGAAAAAACAAAGCGGGGAGGGAGAGAGGGGGGAGGCACGCATACACGCATGGACAGGGTACACATGGTTACCGGTACTCGCAACCTCAATCCCTCCTACAGAGAGAGAGAGAGAAAGAGACGCACACCCACACAACAGCGCATCCAAGTAAGCGGGCAAGTCATCCGCTTAAATGGCACGTACTCCCCTTCCTCACGGAACATCATTCCCTCCTCATGGCCTGTATTCCATTCACCGTACAGCGTAACTGAAGCGAAAACATACAAGGGAGGAAAGAAAAGGAAGAAAAATATAGAAAGACGCTCACACTGATCCGACGAAGAGAAACAGGCAAAGCGCAGCGTGAGGCTTGGAGGTGGGAGGCGATGAGTGTAGCTCAAGATCCACATGCAGAGGCATGTACAGCACAACCAGAAAGTGGAGACGAGGGGAGACACTTAGACTGGGGCCGCTGCTACAGAATCACAGAACTGTTAATGCACTCCGTTCGTTTGCAGTGCTGCTATCCGCAAGGGGCTTGCATACCCCCCCTTGCCGTGCTTGGAAAAGGCGACGACAACCACCTTGTATCACAACTATTGCTGGGAGCTTATCTCTAGCGTACTCGTTGACCTCTCTTCGTCCTCCTACTACTTCCACTCATTTCTACTCTGTAATTTGGCGATCCTACCCGAAGGTGATCCCGGAGAGCCAACGGAGATCTCGGAGCTGCTGCTCGCAAAAGTGCGGGGCAAAGAGGCATCCCCGCGGCTCTCGCGAATGGCGCTTTCGCGACTCTGCTGCGACGCTGTCCGCTTCCAGGCTGCCAGCGGCGGCCTAGAGATGGACTGGCGAGACGACTGATAGCTGACCGCATCACTGCTGCGGCGCCGCGATTGCGAGTGCTCCTCGCGCTCCATACGCACCGCGTCATCACGTGCGCGCTGCGACTTTGTCGTTTTCAGTGCCACCAGCGGCGGCTTGGCGGCACGCTGCGGAGTGCCCACCGAGTTCGTGTTCGACTGGTGGGATTCGGCGTAGTTGCCGGATACATCGTTCCCGTTCGAATGATCTAGCGGTGACCACTCCAGCAGGGCCTCGCGCTGCTTGCGCTCCTCCATCAGCTTCTTCGTCGTCGGCGCGTTGCCGATGCCGTAGTGCTCGACGTTAAGCTGGTCTAAGAGCAGCTGCGAGTTTGTCGTAAAGGCGGCATTGCGGTTGTTCAGCTCCTTGCACATGCGAGCATCACGGGCATTGTCCAGCTCGAGGGTGCGAATGCGGGCGAGCATCCTCTCCTCCATTTTTTTGCTCGACTTCTTCTCCTTCATGATGTCGCTTTGCAGCTTTGTCCTCATAGAGCAGAGCTTGCGGATCTTCTGCTGCAGTGCAGCCAACTCTTCCTTGTTCTCCTTGGTGTGTTCCTCCGCCTTGGCGGTCATTGGGTCTTCGTCCTTCTGCTTAACGGCGGCCACCACAGGAGCTTGTTGGCGTTGCTTCCTCTTGTTCATGATTTCCTGCGAGGCGGCGATCTTCTTGAGCATTTCTGCGCGTTTCTCCTGGAGATCCTGGATGTAGTCGCACAGCTCCTGATTGGATTGGCGACGGTCTTCCTTCACCGTCGTCTTGATCGTCTGTGGCAGAGTGTCTTTGACGTACTGATGTGCACACTTGACGAAGTGCTCCAGTCGCTGCACACGGGCCGCCAGTTGGTACACATCCCCGGCGCCCGTCAACCCCTCAATGTCGAGGGCGAGCGAGTCCTGCTCGTCCTTGTGATGGCGCACGAGCTCCGCGAGGCGCACACGCTCTGCAGTCAGGTCTTCCACAGACATCAGCGAGTTAATGTCTCCGTCCAACATCGTGCCACAAGTGATCTCGCGCACATGCCGCTCATGTGCGGCGCGCGCCGCCTGCAGCTCTTCCTTCGCTGCCATATAGTCAGCATAGCTGGCGGACGCGTGCCAGCCCGTCTCCGCTGCAGTCGCAGCCGGAGTAGCCGGCGTCGTAGCTGACTCCTCCCCTTCCTCGCTCGGACACTCATCGTTCACGTTCTCCTCGTAGGCGTCTTCCTCGTCGACACTCACCGCCGCCATCTGCTGTGGAAGGTCCTCCTCTACCTCCGGCTTCGACTGCTCATTCTCCGACGCACAGTCCATGGGGTACTCCTCCGACGAGTTTTTGGACATCGCGCTGCAGGAGAAACAGTCAAGTAAAAGGAGGACTGATGCGGTGTGGCTAAAGGGGAGGGGAGCTGCAGTCTTGGCCACAGGAGGCACTGCGGGTGCGAGAACGAAAGAAAAAGAAAGAACGGAAGTAGAGAGAAGAAACCGAACAGGGAAACGTGGTGGGTCAGGAGGCGCGCGTGAATGGCAGGAGGATGCGTCTAGTGAGCTGAGAAGAGTGAGGAACGCCACGGAGAGAGAGAGAGAGAAGAGGGAAGGGGCGCACCGTTACGAGGAGGTACTGAACACGTAGAATCTGAAGGGAAACTTTTGGATGGGTGATGGTGCTGACGCTGTCGTTTCTGTTTCGAGACCGTCCATGAAAGTAGCCACGGATGCGATGATGGGAATGAAAAGAAATGAAAAGGAGAGGGGAAGAAGGGTGAATGAGAGAAACACACAATTGAGGAAAGAGAAACGACGCAGAAGTGTCGTCGGTGGAAGAGCGCCCTTTGCGAGAAAGGGAAAGTGCTGGGCGAAGAGCTGACAGAGGAGTGTCTCACTTTGTGATAGGGCACATCATCGTGCTACCTGCAGCATTACCTCAGAGTGTGACCAAGGGCTCGTCACAATGCTGCTCCTGGTCGCAGATCCGTAACCTTAGGTTTCGAGCAGACGCCCTGCGTTGCGGCTTATCAGGGGCCCCTTCTCCCCTCTGAAACTGGTTACTTTGCCCGACGGCTGCTGTCTCTCGATACCGTTCACGTTACCCTTTCACCGACGCAGTCCGCTTCAGAGGTCGGCGCCTCTCACTCGCTCCACCTCGTCAACATCACCAAAACTCATCTGCAGGCACGACGACACGGGTAGCGGATGGGTGGGTGTGAGGCACACTTTGAATATGCTCTCACACGTGAGAAGATGATGAAAACGACCCCCAAAATTTACGACTTCATGTGCGTGCACGAATGCAACGCGGTATGGCGAAAGAACCACGACAGGAGCGCGCAGCAAGAAAGTAAGGTGCATGTGTACGCACACACACACACACACACAAGCGTATCTCAAGCGCAGAGGACGGATGCAAGTACGGAAGGGTTTTAGTGAAACACAGTTACGCATAGAAGTCGTAGAGGAAGGCAGATAAGTAGGTATCCCGCCCGGCACAGTACCACGTATGCCGAGAAGCAGGGGAAGCAAAGTTTCTTGTGAGTGTGCGCGCTTCTTTTGACTTGCCTAGAGCTTCGCAAGAGGTGGGCGCAACATCACCTGATCTCGACTTGTCGCTTGGGCCATTTTGACTGCATCGCGGAACTCCACAGTGGTCATCTTCCCCTGTTCGTTCTTCGCCTTCGCCGTTGCGTAGTGAAGCAGCGCGGCAAGAAAGAGCGATGTGCCCTCCTCCTCGCCACCAACGTAGTTGATGTTTCCAAAAAGGCGATCGTCCATCATGGGTCCACTGCGACGCAAGCTGCTGACGAGCTCGGCGTAGGATGGCGCCCGACTGCCGTCTGGCATCAATGGCTGACCACCGCGGCTCTCAATGAGCTGTGTACGCCTCAAACGTCGGAGAATGCGCTGTTGCCGCTCCACCCGCTGTGACTCCTTCTCGACAGAGAGAAACGGCAGATCTCGAAACACTGTCAGCTCGAAGTCGCTCGATTGCGGGTTGTCACCCATTGCAATACCGTGATACCTTTGTAAGCACCCGACGAAGTTGGCCGCTCGACTTGCTGGACCCGTGGTGGGGCTCGATGTGACTTCGGTTGAGCGCAGCTGCCAGTCCTTCTCTACAGAAGCAACGCGGCCTTTGCCTAGTAGATAGCGCAATGCTGTCGACTTACTTACGCCCATCTTGGAGAAGACGATGCTGTTGGGCTGTGGTATGGCGTTCACACCACCGCGTACCATTGCCTCCACATGAGAGCGGAAGTACTTGGAGAAGAGACTCAGTGGCAGCCGAGTACAATTACCTGCGCAACAATGGCCGCGTCTCCCGGCGGTGCAGTCGAGGTGCTGAAGAGGGGTGGTGATTCCGGCTCTGTCGTGGGGAACTTTGCCTCGCGCATCTGCGGCGGAAGAGTTCTCACGCTGGGACCGAGGAGGTCCACTAGGAAGCTCGCCATCGTTGCTGTCGCAGCTGCTAGCCTCGACGCAACAGTGGCGGGAAAATCAGCCAGCAGCACCTGCGCCACGTAGGAGACAAGCTGCGCACGCTCTGTATCCTTTGTCTGAGTCTGGATATTCTGGCTCGGCTCATGGTGAAGCGTGCCTTTGTTACCCTCGGCGAACCACACATGTGACTCCACGTACTCGATTCGGAGAATACCGACTGCGGTCAAGAAGCCCCGCCGCGAGCGCAGGTAGTTCATCTTCCACTCCACAGCAGCCGGGTTCGCTGGAGACTCCTGTTCCAGTGCCAAGAGCGTCTGCTCAGTGCTCTTGCTCAGCTGTAGTAGCGACGTGGTGTTCTGGTGTACCACAACGTTGTAGATAAGCTCGAGGTACTGCAGCAGGCCGCCCCACATGCACCGGTACCGCCGCGAAAGTAACTTCACTGCCTTATGCACGACCAGGTCCGTGCCGGAGAGCACATCACGCACGTAATCCAGATAAAGCGACTCAATCTGCGTCTGTAGGAGGCGGGTGGTCTCGACGTCCATGCAAGTTCCATGCACGTACATCTCCGGCTGCGCACGCAGCTGATTATCGCTGCCGTTCACCAACAGTGTGGCGTGGGACATGCGCACCTGGTAGGTAGCTGCCAGCTCGGCAGATTCGCGCGTGGCACAGTGCACAGCGCTCGTGTATTCAGGAAGCATGATGATTGAGTCGGACGTGCACCAGTACAAAACAGCGCCGGTGTAGAGGGATAAGAGAAGGCAGCCGCGGCGCGGAGGCTGCGCCACCGTCCCATCAACCGTCTTTAGCGGGGTTCCTGCTGCAGCAGCCTCATTGACGTACTCCTGATACGTCTTCAGAAACGGCTTCAGTGGATGGTATACCTGGTTAAACGCCCGGAGATCCGCTGTCGTGATGATGCAAATGTTGCCGCCGCTGCCTAGCCACTGCTTGAGGGGCCCAAAGCAGGGACTTTGCGTGATAGGGAGATACAGGCCGTTTGCCTTGTGGGGCGTGGCAACGAGCGTCCCGTCCAGATCGGCGAGAAGCCAGTAGTCGGTGAGCATTCCTTCTGAATCAATACGTTGTCGTCTCTGTCGCGTTCACTTCGCTAGAGTAGAGGGGCGCGAGCGGAAAGACGGGGGGGGGGAAGGGAAGATAGACGAGCCAAGAGACCTTAATGACAACCCAGACATGTCCAGTTCCCAAGCGCAGGACCTCCAAACACCATACGAAAACGCCTCAACCAGAAACGGCACGAAAAGGCTGTAGGGTGAGAAAGGAAGAAGGGGGATAATGAGGTGACTCGAGAAGACGCAGTGGAAAGCCACAGGAATGCACGCTGCAGAGGAACTGCCGAAGGAAAACGACTCAAACCAGTCGAAGCGCAGAACGACTTAGCCGCAAAGCAAAGAACAAAGCGGCCGGAGCTCCACGCAAGAAGGAGCGAGAGACAGAGAGGGAGAGAGAGAATGGATGAATGTGGGGGGCACAGCAGCAGAGGGACAGGTAGAGGGGGTAAAGGAAGGCAAGGGATGACATAAGCGACGTGAAGGGGGAGAACATGAAAAGAGAGGGCAACGCGTAGAGTACAAGGGTGCAGTGTTGCGCGTATGCTGTTGCAGTGGCTTGTCTTGTACGCTTGTGCGTGATGGGGTAAGTACTTCGCGCGTATGATCCGTGATAGACCCCTGTGCGACCCACGTAACTGGCGTTGTAACGAAGCCGGAAGCAGAAAGAAAAGGTGGGAACGTTTCTCAGAGAGGAGGATGTGGAGTGGGAGGGGCGGAGATGCCGCGAGTGTAAAAGGGGAGGCGCACGCGTTGTGCCTCTAGAAAGGAAGGGAAGAAGGGTGAGAACTAGGCGGAAACAGGGGTGTAATGAGGGTAGCGCAAGTAGTGGCGCCACATGGTGGTGGTGGGGGGAAGGGGAGGGGGCGGCGGCAAGTGAGAAGAAATGGGCGTTGAAGGCGTTGAATGTGACGTACTAGGCAGCGCTGATGCTCTCGCGTCTGGGAAAAACACCCACGCCGTTTGAGCAGTCATGGGGAAGCTGCTGAGTAAGGGAGGAGACGATTGCCCACATGTGTGTGTGTGCGTGTGTGTGCGCGTGTGTGTGTGCGTGTGTGATGCACCGTTTTTTTTCCCGTACGTATTCGCTACGGGCCTGCAGCAGGCGCCACCCAACGAGTGTGGGCGAAGTGGTCAACTCTGAAGAAATCGAGCCGATGGTGCAGCACCACGGGACAACCGAAACATACACGCCTCGAGTGAGCGACTAGCACACATATACCACCAGACACGTCGGTGAACGCTCTCCCCGCCGACTGTGCATGCTTCAAGCATACAAAGCTCTCATTTGTACATTTTGTGAAAGCTGCACTGCAGCTCTTGCCGTAGCTTCTTCCACACAGGAGCACCTGTCAAAACCCACCAAAGCTCCTCCCTCTTTAAGATGGACGTGCGTTTCGCCTCTTCCCACTTCTTGAGCGCACGCATCTGAAGCTCGACGTACCTCAGTCAAAGGATTTGGAAGACCGCCGCACGTGCCTCGCTTTCTTCTCGCTGGACAAGGTGATGCACTGCAACTAGAACTGCAACGACGCCGGGTTGATCTCGGTTAGTGGAGCTAATCACGGTAGAAAGGCTTCGGTCACCGAGCTCCGACTCGCTTGTGTAATTCAGGCACGCGTGGTGATGAGAATACGGAGAGGGCTGGTGGTGTTGGAAGGAAGCACCATCAACTCCGTGATAGAATTCTACTGACTGGTTGGGCTACAGCGACTTGGACCTCCTGATGCGGGAAGATCCCACTAAAAGGCTCTGCGAGTGCGAGTGCGAGTGCGACTGCACCGCAGCTGGGCGAATATCCAAGTTGTTGCAGAGCAAACTGGTAGCGTGATGGCAGCTGTTCGTGTTGCACGAGTTCATCAGGGCAGGCCCCACACAATAATGGGCGGCGCCTTTGCCGCTGCCAATGACGGCAGTGTGGGTAGAGGCAGCTGTGTGAGCTGCTCGATCAGCGTAGCTTGACGCCCGCGCAGTCGACTCGCAGTTCTGGTGGAATATGGCGGAGGCACCAGAGCCGCCATTCACTTCTACACGCGACCCGCTCTCCGACAGTGGGCAGACGTGAAAGCCCTGACGAGGCGCCACCTTCGATGTCGCTATGGCTTCCCCAGCAGTTGTGAGCGATGACCAGGTGGAAACCCCGGAGAAGACGTTCTCCTCCCTGTCGCTGTCGAACCAGACGTGCCGGTCATGAAGGCCTGTGTTGCAATTGAAGACTATCCCGGCGGCATTGTCTGTCGCCGTGGTGCCGACACCTCTCCCGGTAAGCTTACTCATCGGAGCTTTGATCGGTTAGTGCACCGTCTGGGTGGTGACCTCACGCCTCGCACGCCGTGTTCGCCCACTCACGAGTGAATCCCCGGAGTCTTGCTGCTGCCAGTGATGGAGACAGTGCAACGGTACGGCCAACCTGCGCGTTGGTCGCGCGTGTCGCAGGAGGCAAAGACAAACCTCCACTGACGCAGGGTCCGCGAGGGCGTGCGGCACCAGTCGCACCGCCGCGTCGCCGGTCGAAAGGCGCACACAACGTGACAGCAGAGCGATTTGTGAAAGGGTTAGTGCGCGTGTTGACAGGTGGTGCTGCAGTGGCACCGATACCGCACCTCCTCCGTCACCTTGCAGTGAGCGCACTGGTTCTCGACTACAGTGCCGACGCCGACAAACGTTTTGCCAGGAAAGTTGGAGAGGTCCGCGCAAGCGCCAAGAAAGCCGCTCGACGCTGAATAAAATAGAGCAGAGGTGATGCCAGCACTTCTGCTTGGTGTCACGGGGAAGACCACAGTGTTGAGTGGGTCACCTTGGCCAGTGCATAGTGGACTCGATATTTGCTCCAGAGGTTCGCCGCCGAGGTCCGCGGCACCACCGCAGAGTCGGCGCCTGACCGTCTCGCGGTCAAAGCGACAGGGTGTGGCAAGAAGCGTGTGCCTGCCCGCCCACTGGATCTGACCGTGGTGGTGGCTTTGCAGCTGAGAGTCGGCGTCGCCGTTGTCAGTGTGACCAAACAGCTCATACTACTACACTACCGCCACTGTGTTCATGGCCTCGGCCCGGGTACGATGGCGTCCTCGCGGTCACAAGGGGTACGCTTCTGCCTCAAACTAGCTGCTTGTACTGCAATGACGATCGCAGTGTAAACTCATGCTTTTCAACGCTCGCGCAGTCTCTACCGGGCACCTTGATGTCAGTCGTCTCAGTGTGCCCTACAGACAGCACCGAGCTGCCCCTGGGCTGTCGTGAGCTGCGCGAAGTGTGCGATGGCAACTGATGACGCAGTGGAGAAAGGTTGCCACCGATGCCGCTTCTCCATGCTACTGACGGTTGCTATGGTTGTGTGTGTGTGGAGAGAGTCGCAATGGGCTGTGTGTGTTGTCACTGGGACGTGGGGTTCGGCATCGGCACCCACACGATGCGGCACCGTCTGCAAGCCTCTGGCACTCCTCGGTGTAGCAGGTCGATCCTTCCTGTCGGGAAGTGCCCAACCTGAGGAAGCCCCCCCCCAAAAAAAAAAGGCCCAGGGCTGCAGGCCAGAGAGAACAGCGACATGAATGAAAGAAAGCAGCGGAGGAGGCGTAGGACGGAAAAGAAGAGGCCAAAACAGAATCAAAGCAGTCGCGCACACCTCCTCTTGCATCCTCCCCAGCTAGCAAGGAGTATGCGCTCTGGTGCGCATTTGCTTCGGTAGACGCATGCAGCGGAGGAGTCCAAGTGTTTGCTGTGTTGTGTGTGGGTGGGGGAGGGGGGCAGTTCGAGAATTCGCTAGGGGGCGTGCGTGTACCGAATGGCCAGCAGAGAAAAGTCGGCAGGCAAGCGGCAGAACACAAAGAAGAGCGGAGAACCGGTTTAGCGTACACACCGCTGTCACGTGCCGCTGTGCGCCGGGCGCTAGCCCCCTCCCCTCGCATGAGAAAATACAGGGCGTAGGAGAGATGATGTGCGTGAGAGGAGAGAGGGGGAGCGAGGGTGTGCGGTGCCGTACCTTCGATTACACGCCACGGTACAACTCAGCCGCGTCTCTCTCTCTCTCAGTACCGGGTGGATATGCATGACTGGATCGTTTTTACTGTTCCTGTTCCCTTGAAGCGCCCACTCAGCGTCACCATGAAGCCATTCATTCATGTGTAAGTCAGCGTGCGACAATGTTTCAGGGTGTGTCTACCCCTGGACTCGCTCACCACCTCCCGATACCATTCGCTTTTGTGGGAGTGCTGTTCAAAAGGTCCTTAGATGTCCGTGTCACGCATCTCAGCTCTGCTGCCCACAGTGTTTCTTATCCATTAGCAAAACAAGGAAATCAGCGAACAAGAAAGGCGAGAGCAGAATAGCGTAACGCGTGCCGTGCAGAGCGACTCCGATGGTTGCGCCCCATCATCACGTCCCTGAGGGTCATCTGCCCTGTCCCTCTCGCTCCTTTGCATAGCCACACGCAATGCCGTGCATTCCCTGCAGCACCTCAGCCTGAATCGGCGTCTGCCCCACACGGGGGTCAGACCAACATACTCACGGTTGTACAGGCGGGCAAGCGCACCCTGTGAGTTTCCCTGCAGAATCACGGTGCCATCGCTGCTTCCAGTGCCGGCACGTATTAGCGCAACACTGCAAGCCCATCGGTCCGCCTCGACGCTCTGTCTTTGTTGGGCGTCAGAGTCCGCGCCGCCTGCACGGGATTCGATCTCGCGTTGTCGGGCTTGCACAGCACCTTTCAGCACCCGCACCACTGTTTGGAAGGAAGTGGTGTAGATAGCCGCCATGCCGTACAGTTCACTTGCATCTGCGTCATCGGTGCTCGTCAAAGCAACAAGCACCTCGGCAGGTGACACGATTGGCTTCATGAAGCCATCCCGCTTCTCTGGAAAATGACTCTGCCGACTGTACGGACAGGCCACCGTAACAAAGCAGTCGACCGTGTCGACAAAGTTCGCCAGCTTGAACTCATTCAGGTGACCAACATAGATCACGTAGCTGCGTTTTCCGTAAGCCCGAATAAGCTGGTGAAGCTGCTGCGTCACCTCATAGTAGCCCTCAATGGCAAGTGACGCAACAAGGATTCCAATGGCAGAGCTAGCCCGCACGGACTCAATGTTAAAGGCGCGCTGCCTCATGCGACGCTGCAGTGCCTGCTGAGCCCGCATGCAATCTCTGGTGACAAGGGCCGCAGCGACGCCATCGGCGCACGTGGCAGACACCCACTGGTGCACAGTTTCCGCTAGCTCGAGAGACGCAGAAGGCGCGTCAGACGCTGCAAGACACTTCAAGACATTGTCCACCTGTTCCTCCGTCTCTTTGGCACAGCCGAAGGTGTTATCCAAAGCACAAACAACAGGCACGTCGCTCACCTCAGCACCACCATCCCACTCCAGGAACTCGCGGCATAGGTCGCTGGAGTGAAACCTGTTGTACTGCTCTGCTGCTAGCACATGGATCAGCGCAGAAGAGCTAACAGCGCCAATAAAGAGCAGGTACTGAACCTCGTGAGACGGTTCCAGCGACGATGACGAAGATGACAAGCGAGGAAAGTAAACGCCGTTCACGAACCAGCAGTCATCGCCTGAGGAGGCGGTAACTGCTTGAACAACGTCACCGGCCTTCGCGCCGTGCAACGGGGTCGGCTCAGCTGCAGCACAGCCAATGTGTTTTTCGAAGATGGGCCAATCGATTGGAGTGCCATAATCCTTAGCGACGCCCCACCGAAGCTTCGCTGCCTGCACAATGGCCCTCGCCGAATACGTACAAGCAATAGTGACGCGGGGATGCACCGGGCAGGTTTCTCCCGCAGAAGCGCCGGTCGCTGCCACCCTCTTCGTCCACCAGCTAGTAAGCCGATGGCAAATCGCTGACGCAAAGCGCCGTACTACCTCCAACACTACAGTCGCCTCGGCATCCAGCAGCGCTTCTACAGCTTTGCCATCAGGCACACTGTCAATGGCAAGCGCACTGAAATGAAACACTGGCTGAACATAGAAGACTGGCAGGCGAGTTGAGCGGCTCATGCAAGCTTCACCAAAGTGTACAATGCAATCCGCCATGTAGTGTTGGGCGGTGATCTCATCGGGGCAGCAGCTGCCAAAGGTGTTGTCAGCCAGGACAAACAACCGCATTGTGCTTGTGGGTGAATGCGGGTTGTCCATCGCCGCACTGTGAGTCCGCGCTGCCACCCCAGCCACCGCAGGCCCTCCTAGCCGAGGCGCAGCGACCGCACCGGCACTGGAGCCCCGCGACCCGCCACTCGCGGCCCTCTCTTCCATCTTGAAATCGCTTGCTTCAACGTACCGCGCATCTGCAGCGATCAGGTTGCTCAGGCAGTGCACCACAGCCACCGCATCGCCAAGCAGCTCGTCCGGAAACTGCAGGGCAACACGCATGTAAGGGGCACCAAGTCTCGACGGCACAGTGGAGGTGCTGCTGCCGCACTGGCCGGACAATGACGTCGCCTCTCTGCAGGACTCTGTGGCGAGAGCGGGAGCCGCAAACGCCGTGGCACCTTCTCTGCCGTGAGTTGCTCCGGAGAAAAGAAAGTCAACGACTCGATCCAGCTGGTAGCCGTTGATGATGCGTCGCTCAGCCTCACCTACGTCAGAATCGCCCCTTGAAGTCGCAGTGGTGAGTCGCTGGCGGTGACGATGCACCACCACAGCCGCTTCGACCGGTGCGTCGTGGAACATAATGCAGCGAGTGCTGTGGCACTGCTGCTCCGCTAAAGCACGTGGTCTCCACGCTAGAGATGCCTCAAGTGCATGAATAAATGGGCAAGCTGTAGTTGAAGACTTGGTTGCACAACGACGTTCAACTACGAGAGAATAGTAGATGAAGGTGGCTTGAGGTGGCAATTACGCTGTTGCTCCTGACGTAATGAATGGGAGCTGGCAAGTGTGTGTGTGTGTGTGTGTGTGTGTGTGTGTGTGTGCGTGTCGGGGGTACACTTATGTCGAAGAGAGAAACGATGAGAGGGAGACTGAAACAAGAAAACCAACAACACAAAGGATGAGCGATGTAAAGCAGCATGTAACTCACACGTGTGGCGTTACATTGCTATCACGCTGCTAGCCGAAACTGCAGCAACAACAACAGAGAAGGGGGAAAGGGCCAGTGGACCATTGCCGTGGTGTTGAAACTACCGTGTCACCGCACCCTTGAAATCCCCTCCCCGCTCTCGCTTGCCGCACACCAGAGCAACGGCGTCTACGTCGAAGTAGTGGAAGACGACGACGACGACGAAGCAAAGTCCTGTCACACGCACGATGCCCGGACAAGTAGGCGGAGACGGTGCCAACGAAAAGGCACACGGCACGGAGAAAACAAAAATCCGAACAGGCGACACCACAAACGCGTGTACTGAGTGCTACCGTTATCGAAGCGAGGCGCACTCGTTCGGCATTGCCCCTTCCCTCCCCCCCACCGCCTCCACCCCCCACCTGCGCGCACACACGCACACACACACACAATCCATAGCCATCCGTGCGCATGTGTTCACACATTGTTGGAGTCTCAACTGCACTTTCTCTTTCGGTGAAGTTAACTTACGCGCAAGTAGGGGTTTCAACGATCAGTTCAGCGCGATCACGCACACGCAGAATCCATACATGCGTTATCCACCAACATGACAACAAAAAACAGACCGTCCCTCGAGCGGCACCTCAAACTTGCGCTAAGTGTAGTCTCACTAGAGCATCTCATCCCCATCGTCGGAGTCAGTGTCGTTGCACTTCATGGTATTCCGCTTACACCGCTTCTTCGTGTGCCGCTCCTCGATCAGGTCCATGTGAAGGTGAAATGTGGGTAGTCCATCTAGTGTGACGCCACGCGCTGGCGCCGACACCAGCTCCACCTGCACACCCTTCTCCTCAACACCACCACCGAAGCAACTGCTTCTGACAGCACGGTAAGCGTCGTCGCTGCGCAGAAGGAGCTCGTCCACGGCGGGCGGATACGTGTAGTATGGAATGCGGCCATCGTTCCAGTCTGCCAAGATCATGCGCGCTGTAGCTTCTTCATCCACCTGGCCGCCGCGTGTGAACCTTCCACGACGCATCCCGACCTGCTCAATGAAATCCATCACGTCGTTCTCACGGAACTGATTGATGCCGTAGAACAGAGCCAACGGGTGCAGCCCGCTGTTGCGCAGAGCCTGGTGTGCGGTGACGTCGGTGTTGTCGTAGTCATCAGCCTGCTGCACCGCCGTGCATCGCTGCAGGAGCCGCTGCACTGGTAAAAACGGATTTACGAGATCGCTAACCCGAATGGCGTTGCGCAGTACCACGTCACCGTTGTCCTCGCCGGGGCTTACCACACCAGGGCAGTCCATCACTCGGATGTCAGACCGCAGCTCCACTTCGGTATTGCCTGTCGTAAACCCGGGCATGTTACCAACGCCAACGACGTGCTTGCGTTTCAATGCGTTGATGATGGAACTCTTTCCTACATTCGGATAGCCAATCACCCCAACAACAATAGCCTTGCGTTCGCCTGTCTCGTCGCTGCGAGCTAGTGATCGCAGGCGTCGAAACAGGTTCGCTACGTACGTCTGCCTCAGTGAACCCTTGGCGGTGGCTGCAAACGGGATGCACATGAGCTGCTCTTGCTGCTCAAAGTAGTTGATCCACGCATCTAGCACCTCCTTGGAGGGCACCATGTCCACCTTGTTGAGCACAACAACGATCTTCTTCTGCTCCTCGCCGTAGGTTGAGCGGATATTCTTCTCTAGCTGCGTAAGTCGGCACCCGAGCGGGTCGCGTGCATCCAGCACCTGCAGCAGAACATCGCAGTTCTCGACAACACGATGAAACTCTTTGAAGAAGCGCCGCAGTGAGCGATCCTGCCCTCGGCGCGTCATATATTCCTCCCACATGTCGTCTTCCTCAGCGCATCCGTTGCTGAGACCGTCCTGGTGGTGTAGGTGCATGGGAACCTCGTAGTCGTGCACTTTTTCTGAGGTACGGAGCGCCAGCATCCGCATCTCGCGACGACGGTCCGCCAAGGTGCACTCGGCCACTCCAGCGGCGTCTGTATGCTGAGCAACTTGCTGCGGGACCTTACCGCGAATTTGAGAGCCGGCACCACCCTTCCCGAAAGTCCCACTGCCGCGCACGAAGTTGACGAGGCGATTAACTCCACCACTCACGCCACTGCTGCTTAGCCTGGACCCGCTGGCCCCCTCGACACCGTGCAAATGCGGGATGCTCAAGACGCTGTGTGTGCGCCGCTGTGCCGTCTGAGTCAGGCGTTGCGCCACCGCCTTCAGGTCGGGCACACCAAGATCCTTCTTGAGCACCTTGGCCTGACCCTGCTGCTGTCGCCGCCGGACATGCGTGCCGCCACCGCCCTTGCCACTTTTTTTGGTGTGACTACCCATGCTGTGCTTGCCAGGTGGTAGTGCTACGGGGAGAGAGCTGAAGGAGGTGCGTGGAGGAGAACTTCTCCTGGGGCAGTACCGGGAAAGTAACGGAGAGAAGCGAAAAAACGCCGCACCCTGCACGTCAGTGTCAGGGCGCACAAGATGGGCACGAAAATGATAAGCACACAGAGACCAAAGATAATGCATCCATGCACATGTGTGTGTGTGTATGTTCGAGCGAGCAGAGAGAACGACCGGGTTAGGGAAAGTGGTGAAGCCAATAGAAGGCAAAAACAAAGTGATAAGCTCGGCAGATGAAGACCAAGGAGGGTAGGCGACGCAATGCTGCGCACAGGGAAGCGCACGTTTCGTGCGGAGCACATTAAGAGCGAAAAACATCAAATGAGGGACTCAAAGCCCCCCTTTTCCGATGACAAAAACTGGCAAAGGGCGGCTCTATGCCACACACGTCAGATGGGGAGGCCAACATCGGCCCAAGCATCACTGCTCTTCCTCCCCCTCTCTTGACACTGCTAGCGACAGGAAGGAGTCGGCCGCACGATCCAGCCGCTAAACTTCACAGTTGTCTGCCTCAGATCACGGCAGGAAACTTCACCCCTACGAGCTCAGTGTGTTTTCCTTCTCTTTTTTTCTGCTCTTCTGGCATAACCCGACAACAAACCAACACGCAAGGCGCATCCCTGGGTGTCTCTCACCACCCTCGACGTACACCGATGCACATGCACAGGCAGAAAGAGAGAGACTGCAGAAACGCGAATGCGTTATCGGATCCGCTATGTATGACAAGGACACATTGACAAGTCGAGGAAGAAAAAGAGGGAGGGGCTATGAGAGGTCCATTGATGGTGCGTATCTGTGTTATGCAAAACAATCGCTGATGCAAGGGAAGATGAAGAAGAACGGGAAGAGAGAGGGGGGGGAAGAACAACAACGAAAAAGAGGTGAGCGGAGGGAAGACGGGATACATTAAAGGGGAAAGAGGGAAAGTCGAGACAGCAGAGAAAATGCGGTTCCAGGAAGCAAAAATGCACAAACAAGAGGAGCCAACGCCTCTGCGACACGTGTCAGGTCAGTACGTCTGCATTTCTCGCTGTAATGCCTTCGTCTTTCGCTCAAAAGAGCTCAAACAAGCCCACTCGCTCCACGCTCGCACCCGCATCAGAGTTCGGTGGTGCGTTTCGTCCTCTTTGCCTGCCGGCCCCCGCAACCCTCCCACCCCCCTCACGCGACCGCTTCTTTCCCATTTCCAGCTCCTTCCCTTCCATTCTGTTGAGACTACCTGTCGCTTACTTTCTCATCTTCTTTGCGCTTGCTGTTTTCATCATCGAGTCGCCTCTTTCCTGCTTGGTTGAGGGTTTGGTTTGTTGTTTCACTGAGCCTGATTATCTGTCTTTCTCTTTCAGTTAACGAGCGCTGTGAAGAAATGACGCTGCTTAGGGGCAAACCAGCGTGGAAATAAGTGAGAGTCCGAGAGAGAGAGAGAGACGATGTGCGAATCATGGCGGCGGGGAGTCAAAGAAAAAAAAAGAACTCAACAAAGGTGGAAACGCGCACAATACAGACATTCGCACTAAACACCTTTGCGGGCCACACGCACTGAAACACACTAACGCACATCTCCATACTCAATTGGTCCCTTCACTTGTCCGCAGACGGCTCCGGCACCTTCTCGACCATGCGCGACATGATTGTGTTGAGGCGCGTTACAATGCTGCGAGGGTCCTCGAGAAGACCAGCGGCGATGATGGCGTTGTCGAAGATCTGTTCCGTTAATAGTCCAGCCGTCTCCACTTCCTCGGTCGCCTCCGACTGCGATAGTGTGTAGAGCTTTCGAATGAGAGGGTGCTGGGGGTTAAACTGGAGGTTGTACTTTGGTGGTGGGCCAGCGGCCTGGCCCGTCATACGGTAGATCTTGCGCATCTGTGCCGCCTCGTGGTCCGCCAGCACGGCAGGGCTGTCGCGTAGGCGGTCCGTCGACTTGACAACACCGACACGACCGACGAGCCGCTTGGCGATGAAGTCAGAAAGCGCCTTGACCTGGACGTCATTCAGCTGCTTCTTCACGGTCACGTCATCGTTCTTCTCTCCCTCAAGCTTCTTCTTGTGTTGCACGTAGCCGTCAAGGTTGGCGTCAAACATCTCGATGTTCTGCAGCTTGTGCTTCGCGTAGGTATCAAGGTGCTGCATGACAAAGTCATCAATCGGCTCGGTGCAGATAAGCACCTCAAGTTCGTGCTCCTTGTACTGCTCGTAATAGGGTGACTGCAGCGCCATCTCCTTGCTTGGCAAGTTCAGGTAGTAGATGTGTGTCTGGTTCGGCTGCATACGGTCTCGGTAGTTATCCAGAGAGATGTAAGGGTAGTCAATGTCGGCCTTGGTCGTCTGGAAGCGCAGCAGCTTTGCGAGCTCCATCTTGTGCACCTGGTCCGTGCACACGCCCTCCTTCAGGAAAGGGCCGTACTCCTGAATAAAGCGCTCGTACTTGCTGCGGTCCCGCTTGCTCTCTTCCTCAAACCAGCGAATAATCCGCTTGGTCAGGATCGTGCTCAGCCGACGCATCATGCTGCCGTCCTGCGTGTGCTCGCGCGACACGTTCAGCGGGATAGACTCGCTGTCCACAGCACCCTTGATGAAGCGCAGCCAGTCTGGCAGCAGTCCCTTCGCTTTGGACTGAATCAGCACGCGGCGAGAATAGAGATTCACACCCGCCTCCATACGACCACCGCCGTACTTCTCCGTGTGCGACTGCGGCACGTACAGTAGCGCCCGCACGCTCATCGGAGCATCGATAGAGTAGTGCAGGCGGAACATGGGGCTGTCGTAGGAGCCTGAGATAAACTTGTAGAAGTCAATGTGCTCTTCGTTGGTGACGTCGTTCTTGTCCTTCATCCAAAGCGCCTCGACGGTGTTTACCTTGCCGCCATTGAGAGTGATCTCGTAGGACACAAAGTTGCTGTACTTCTTCAGCACCCGCTCCACCACCTGTGGCGTGCAGAAAGACAGCTCCGTGTCCTTCACATCCAGCACAATCTTGGTTCCCTTCTCGACGCCCTCGCACTCTGTCACCTTGAATGTGCCGGTTCCCTCTGACTCCCACACATAGCCCTTCGAGCCTTTCTTGGCGCTGCGGCTGTAAACCTTGACGCTCTTGGCCACCATAAAACATGCGTAGAAGCCGACGCCAAATTGACCAATGATCTTCTCGGCTGCCGACTGACCGCTGCTCTGAAGCTCGCGCACGAACGCCTTCGAGCCGGAGCCAGCAATCGTGCCCAGGTTTTCTGTCAGCTCCTCCCGGGTCATGCCAATACCGGTATCACGGATGATGAAGCGACTCTTGCTCTGGTTGCAGGAGAGAGCAATCAGGGGGGCCTCGTCGTCCGGGTCGCGGGCGTACTCGGGGTTGCTGAGCTCAAGCAGGTGGCGCTTTTCCAGTGCGTCGCTGGCGTTGGACACCAGCTCGCGGATGAACACCTCCTTGTCGCTGTACAGACTGCATGCGACGATGTCCAGTAGCTGGCGGGTCTCCGTCTTGAAGCCCATCTCCTCCGACTCGCCAATTGGTTTCTCAACAGCGGCGCTCGTTCCAGCCGTTGCCTCAGCGGTGCTGCCGCCCGCTTCGCTCGCATTGGCCTTCGTGCTCTCCGGAGCGGGCTCCACAATGACGTCCTCGTCCAGATCCGCCGTGGCCTCTGCTGTAGGTTTCGCCTCCGCCTCAGCGGCAGTGGCGGTGGCAGGTTTTTCGGTAGAACAGAAGCGATAGGCTGACGTGAGTGTAGCAACTGGAACCGCGGGGCAGCCACCAGCGGCACAGCTCAGCGCAGGAGACAGACCATTCGAAGACTTGGGCAGCACCAGACCAGACGCCGACACAGCAGCCATCGTGGAGGCCACCGTGGCCTTCTGCACGACACGACGCATTCTCCCTCAACAACAGAAAACTAGTGGGAGAAGATTTCGGTGCGTATATCAGTAGAGTGTTTTTTCTTGTTCCACGCAGTTCCTACACCGCCACAGGCACACGTCACCTCCTGTCCTCTGCTCGCTTAGTGAATATAAACGGTCGCCGAGGAGCGCGAGAAGAGGGTGTGTCTTCTTTACCTTGTCGGTGTTGCTGTTTTTGTCTGCCTCTTTCCGAACTTTACGTCTTCGTTTGAGGTTGTTACGGCTGCCGTGGTGTGAGGAGGACAGGTGAGAAGGGAGGGAGAGTGGAGAACAATTTTACGTAGGCGCTTTTCACTAGTTCGCTTTGCTTTTCGTTTCAGCACGTATGTGGCGGTGGTGGTGGTTTGTGCGATTTGTTTTTTTTCCGGTTTTTGCCAGAGGGGGTGAAAAGGAGCACCGAAGCATTTGCGCGTGTGTGTATGCACGAGGATGTCGGCGTGTTTGATCGAGTAAAAGATGCGTCGAGGTGCCACACATCCACCCACGGCATACCCCGATGCAGACCAACAATGAAATAAAAGGAGAGACAAGAGAGTGGGCGATAGAAGGGAGCAAAAGTGTAACAGCTGTGAATAACACGTGCTGTGTTGCCACTTCCGCTATGGCGATGGGCAGAGGCAATGCAAGAGAGTGCATACAGGTCTGGAGAGGCCAAGCCCGTGCGTTCCTTTTCCGCCCTTTTTCACTTCCGAGAGGACGAGGTTGACGAGTCGATGAGTGCCGGCTGCTCGTCTGATACAGCAGTGGCCACGCAAGACATCACCGCCGAAGCCTCCTGTCGGCGCGTGTGCGCAGCTGCAAATCGGAGCCCACACCAGCCTTGCAGTGATTCGCGACGCATACTATGCACAGCAAACAATCGGTCCGATGCTGCACTACCACTACCACCACCACCACAATTTTCGTTCGTTTCACCGCATGCTCCCTTCCGATTCTCCTCATGTGTGCTTATTGTTCTGTGATTTGCTTCGTTCCTGTGTGCACCTGTATGTGGGAGTTTCAGTACTAGCGTGCCGCCAGCATGGCTCACCTCCGTCCTCGTCCATCGGGCATGATGAGCAACACATCCATACAAATGTGAGGAGGGGAGCTCTGCAGAAGGAGCTCGAGAAAGAGAGAGAGAGAGAGAATGATCGAGCTGGGCTCACAGGTGTACGGCAAAACACAGCGACCACGCACACAAAGAAGAAAGAGACGGAGGGAATTTGGCACATTTCCTTTCCTGCTTCGTGAGTCAACAGACATAAAACATACGGGGGGAACAAGAGAATGGAAAAACACAAAAAGAAAATCTCTGCGCTGTCCTTCAGCCCTCCAACACGCCTCTCTCCATAGTCACCACACACACACACACACCACAGACGAGCACGAAGACTTCGCCTCACTGCAGTCGAACCCAGTTGCTCAACACCAGGTTGAGGTCAGAGGAAGAGTAAGTCGAAAGAGCGGCAGCGAGAAAGTACGCGCTCGTCCCTAACACAGGCGAAATGATAAAAGGAAAAAGGAACGACCACATGGAAGGGAAAGATGGACGCACAACGGATGGGCATGGAGTGTGCCATCACCGCAAGTGCAACAGTCAAAAGACGTTCAACACAAACAACGAAAAAATGCGCCAAACTGAACGACCGAGCGAGAGAGAGAGAGAAAGCTGCCATCGGCATACAGGCACTCGCAGCTCTACCAGGTGCGCTCTCTCTCTCTCTGCATTGGCTTCTCTTCCTTTCCCTTCCGGGGCCCCTGCCGCACGCATTGCCCTCTGCGCCATCCTCTTCTCACCTTCTCACTTATCAAAGGAGAGCAACAATCGTCGGTCTTCATGGTTAACGCACTTACTGCAGGCAGAGATGCAGATATGAAGAAGGACGCAGGTACCAGAAAGTGTGGAGACAAGAAGGAAATAATGGGCACTCGGACCACCACATTCTTAGCAGGTTTAATCGCAACTACTCCGGCGTGCGCTTCACTGCAGCTGCACCAGGAAACACCGGGAAGTGCAGTGGAGGGGGCATTCTTTGACTGGAGAACGTGGGCATGGCTGTCATGGGTAGCTGTTGCGGTGGTGGGGGTGGGGGAAAATACGAGCCGGAGCACCGTCGTGGTGGTGCGAGCCGTTCATTTCGGCAGGAAGACTCGCTGAAGGTGGAGGATGTGCGAACAGCGGTGGCAGGTGCAACGATGAGGGTAACTGTTCCTTCGTGGGTGTATGTTGTCCCAGCTGGCAGTCTGCCACCACCGATGTCCCGCGTGCCAGCTGTGCACCCTCCAGGACGTCATAGTCCGGCGACTTCTCATTCGCAAAAGGGTTAAACGTCTCCTGACCTGTTTGTACAGCATCTGTGGCTTCCCCTGCATCACCATCATGCGGCGGCGGAATTATGCTGAAGGAAGCCGGCGGTGGCATCGGGTAGAGGGCCGTCTCCTCCGATTGGTGCTGCGGCTGCGGCCATTGGGAGTACGGTTGCTGATACGACTCCACTGGTGACTCGCGCGGGTGCGTCGTGGGCACGGCCGGCGAGTCAGTGACGTCACAGTACATATGCATCGCCTCCGATAAAGGCCAATGTGGTGGTTGTGGTAAACAGTCCTTTGGCTCCAGAGGCTGCTCCGGCGGGTGAGATGCCGCTCCCACAAGTACAGTGGTAGGAAACTCTTGCAGAGTCTGATGCTGCTGATGTTGCGCGCTTGCCAGCATCGCAACGCTCGGACCGACAGACATGAATTTGCTCATAACCGGCAACGAGGCCCCGTTGGCGAGACTGGCGGAGGTGTCGATTGAAGGGATTACGTGCAACAGGCCCGTGGCAACGCTAATGCCCAGTGCTGTCTCTGGGGCTGTGCCCATCTCCACCCCCACCTCCTTGACAGTGTTGTTCTCGCTATTGTACACCAGGAACAGCAGCACATGTGGCACCTCTACTGTCTCTGCCGGGAAGCGCTGCTTCCGCTCCAGCGCCCAGCGCTGCTCCTCATGCCATGCCTCCAGTCGGCTGTAGAGGTCCTTCTGATTCTTTATAAGTGTAATGAGTGGCTCCTGGGCAATCTGCATGCCGACAATGTAGTCTCGATTTGCCTTGAGTTCTCTGGAGTACGCGGCTGGGCTCCCTCCAGCACGTCAATAACATGCACACAGCGCTCCGGGCAAGTGTCCGCGCGAGTCCACTCGATGCTGCACCCGAGCAGGCCACCACCGTTCCATTCGTCTGACGGGACGCAGTAAACGTCGCGGTAATCGCGGCAATACAAGTTATATGTGGTGAAGCAGACGGACTGACCACGGTGGTTCACCACATAACTCTTGAAGAACTGCATCCCCTGCTCTCCCTCTGAATCGAGAAGAACGTGGTCGAGAGCAGTGATAATGTCAAAGAAAGGAACGAGGCCGGCCTTGTGAGCAGGGCTGTACGGCAGCAATCGAACCACCTGAAAGCCCACGACACCAGAAAGTGGGACCGAGGCCACCGATGGGGCTGTCGAGGCGGAGCCGGCAGGCAGCGAACGCTCTGCTCCGCCGGTGGCGGTCTGTCTTGGCGGGTCCCCTTTTGCACTGCCATTGCCTTGGCCCATTGTCAGCGCAAAGGGTTGAGGAAGAGAGAAGAGGCCGTGTAGGCGCGAGCGCAATAGGAAGCCAGCAAGAAGCCCAAGAAGGCGTGCCAGCGCACGAAAGAGAGAGTAGATGCAATAACAGCATGAGCAGTCCTAATGCTGGTCCCGCTGGTGGTACAGCAAAGTGGAGGGAGGCCAACACACTACCACAACGAGATTCGCGACCAATGTGCGTGTAGGGTGAAACAGGCAGCTGTGCACTACACAAGAATGATGGAAGGCGCCCAGTAGTGGCGAAGGAAAGGAGGGGGAAGGGGGGGGGGGCGAATAACTGCGAACGAGAAAAAGGAAAGGCGGATGAGGAGATCAAGAGCGCATTCGGAGGCCGACGTGCCCACACAGGCAGGCATAAATGGGAAGATGAGGCAACAGTAATAGCAGCGATCCCAGTTGCAGAGCGAGAAACTAAAAAGAACGGCAAGGGTCCCAAGAAGCGCTTCTCCAATGAGATTGTAAGTGCAGCGCAAATGACTTGGTACAGAGAGCCGATTTCCCTCGAACACTCCCACTGGCAGCAGCTGCCTCAGCGCGTTTTGCCAGCTACTGCAATGGAGAAGGAACGAATAACACAGCCATGCGAGTACCACAGGTTTGAAGGTGCTAAAACTAAACAACAACAGCAAGACAGCAGAGAAGGGAGAAGTCGGAAAAAAAAATAAGCGCCTCTAAACAACCCAACAGAAGCGGAGCCCACAATTCCTCAGCACTGCACATACACACACACAACAAAACACTCCAAATCGGGGATACGACAAAGGTGCGTTGTTTTTCTCTCGGTGTGTGTGCGTGTGTGCGTGTGTGCATGCGTCTCTCTCTCTGTTCTAACCGTGTAAGCACCACCACTTTCAAAACAGTCCTAAGGAGGAGGGTGCACTTCTAGGCGCTAGTTGTAGTTCGAGCCAACGAGAGTATAAATAGTCGGCACGTGATTGGCTGTCACACCGCATAGGCAAGTGTGACCGTGCTCGGATCCGTGTGTATATAAGCCCACACGACGTCCGATGAAGCGAGGAAACAGACCGCCGCAAATCAGTCGATACACGCCAAGAAAGCGAAATGAAAAGAGGAAGACAGTCAGGGAAGAAACGGAGACAGGTAGAGGGGGCACTGTGGAACACGCCACGAAAGGCGCACGTGAGAGGAGCGCTACGTGTCAGTAGAGGAGCGATTACGCGCACACAGGCAGAGAAAGGGAGAGAGAGAACGCATTTCACGGAGTCATCTGCTCTACACACCTTTGGTAACGACTCAGAGACGGACAGCGCCGAACACGAGCGACGCCTTTCACAGCGGGTGGAGAAAGGGAAAGAAAGACGCAGAAGCACCATAGCACAGCCTTATCCAGTTCGTGCGAGAGAGGAACAGGGACGCGCTCGTGAGCCTACCATACGTCCCCGTCTGTGCTCACTTGAGCTCTTTCACAACGTATTCCTCCCAACTTGGTACTGGTGCTGCTGCTATTGGCGTTTTATCCTACTTTGAGCGCTCGCGCAGCTCTTTTCGTGTGTGTGTGTGTGTGTGTGTGTGTGTGTGTGTGTGTGTGTGTGTGTGTGAAGAGGGGGGAGCAATACGACCTCACTGATCTGTTTTTCGTGAAGTAAATCGAGGAAGGGGAAAGCCGCTCGTGAAGGAACGCGCAGGGAGCAGGCGTAGACGTGTTAAGCTCGGGGGTGGGGAGAGCCACGAGGGTGGAATAAGAGGGAGCGCGTGCGCGTGAAACAAAACGCACGCACACACACAGAAAAGAGAAGAAAGGAGAACAGCAGGGCGATGTGCCACTGAACGACATGTAGCTTTAGGGGCTTCACAAGCACGAACGTACAAACAGGAAAGAAAAAAAAAAAGAATGACAGCGCCGCACCCGACTACGTCTCGCACATGTCGTCCATGTCGGCATGAGCTTCGAGGATGGTGAGACGGTTCTCGCTGTTGTTGTGTGTCCGTCTTTCTGTTGTGCTGTGTAGATGATCAAACGGAGCGTCGCTTGTTTTCTTTTCTGCGGGTGTAATGAGTCGATGGGGTGTGTAGACGTTACGCAAATTACCGAGGCCAAACAAGAAAAGGCGCAACTGATAAAGAGACTGCAACCAAACAAAGAACCAAAGAGAGGGGGAAGGGGGGAGGGGGGGGGAACAGCAGAAGGGCCTCCGCGCCTCTTCAACGTCACTACATCCACACGCCGCACACTCGAAAAGGAAGCAAACGATAGCAGGCAAACCAAACCAGAAAGGCTGGAAATCCAGCAAACAGGACAAGAACCGAACACAAACGGCGTCGTGTGAGGCGATCGCGAATAACGAAGACCAGTGAAAAGCACAAAGTGGACTCCAAGAGGAAGCCCCTCATTTGAGGCCCGAATGCGTGAGTGAGACAGCAGCAGTAGTAGACCCCCTCCCCCTTGCAGCAGTGCTCCTTCTACAGGGGGGGAGGGGGAGGAGGAGAGGGAGGAGGGACACGTATAGAAACAAAACCGAAGAAACTACATAGTGAAACTCAACGACAGAGAAAAAAACACTCCGCGACACAGTGCAACGTACATGGAGGCAACACCAGACGTGAAAAGGGAGCTGCAGTGGCAGAGCGAGGCCACAGAAGAGAGGGGCATCATAGGGCTGCACAACAGGGCAGAAAACTGGTGAGGAGAGATCAGATGACACAAGAGGAAAGCAGCAAAACAAGGAAGGTGGACTTCAGCTATCGTTGGGTGGGTACATCGGTGTGGGCCGAGGGAAGGGAGTCCTTACCATGGTGACCATGTGCCTTGTCGTCTTGCGGCAGAGGCGGCCACCAAGGGTGCAGCAGCTGCGATGCAAGCAACGGTGTCTGCACGAAGGAGACTCGTCGATCGAAAGGGGAAAAGGGAAAAAGAGCAGCCTACGTAAGTCAAAGAGAAAAAAGGAGCGGGCGACCTTAGCTCAGTGCGGCTCGTAGAGAAGGGAGGATCGCCAAGGCACATGCTGCACAGAAACATTGTGCAATGCTGCGCATCCTGCGTTCCAACATCAACGGGCCCTCAACAGTGAATAGAGATGCGCACACGCCCACAGGCAGTCACAGGGTGCTATGAGAATTAAAAAAGGAAATGAGAGAAGTGGCCACCTACACCTTTACGGAAGGCACGCCACCCACCTCTGTACGCGAGTCGGCTTGCAGCAGCTCGGGCGAGCGACCACTGCACCCGAGCGCGTCAGTGCCACGGACGAAGAGCGACTGCGGGCCTGGCAATTCCACGCACGTGGATGGGGTACGCATGGCCGAAAGCGATCCCGCCGACATAGTAAACGGCGACAACGGAGGGGCAGGGTAGAGAAACGGGGAAGTGGAGGCAGGCAATCCCAGTCGGCCAGTCCCGAGTAGTACCGGCGCTGACTTGTCCGATTCTGCGTTTGACGTCATAGCTTCTTTAGTGCTCACATTGTGGAGGGGGAAGGAAGAAAAAGAGGGTCCCAGCCCCGGTGTAGTCACCGACGACGACGCAGATCCTGGAGTGGGTGAAGCGTCAGTGAGGACAAGCAAGTCCGCAGCGGCAGCGGTGGTCGTAGAAAAAGCAACGCCGCTACCCTGCAGAGGTAGCACGGGGGGGAGTCGAAGTGAATTCAGAATAGCGGTGTCAGGGACGTTCTCTGACGTGTTTTCCACCACGGCGAGAGAGATCGGATTCGGCGGCTGTGACACCGGCGCCGGCACCGTTGGGCCATCTCCTTTCTGTGTTGTCAAGAGCGTTGCGCAGATGGGGACTGTTGCAGAGCGCTGTGGAGTCGGTGACAGAGACGCCTTTGCCGTTGCACCCGCCTCAAAGTGCGGTAGGGCTGCAGGAAAGAGAGAGGCGAGATGGAGTGGCGTCATCTTGGCGGTGGCAGGCGAAGGGAACAATGTAGGCAGCAGTCGCTGGCGACACCAGGAAGAGAACGAGGCGTACGACAAGCGACTCGCCCCTTCGCCTATGCTGCCAGCTGGAAGTGGGATGGAAGAATCTACGCCGCCCATGGGTAAGGCAATGGAGGCTGCGGGAATGGGGCGAGCGTACAATGCACGCAGTGATGCGGCGGCCTAGTGTGGATTTATAGCGTTTGCACACGACAATGACAGTGAGAGGTGCAGCTGTGTGGAGAGTATAGAGAGAGCGCGCAAGAGGGAAATCAAACACACAGACGGAGTAAAGAGGATCATTAGGCTGGCGCACAGGACGCCGAAGAGGTGTGACATAGAATGCAGAGGTCGAGCGAAGGAAGGGGAGATCGAGTCACGTCTGATTCATCTGCTGCAATGCTTGGTTGGTCGCGCAAAGCAAACCCTGGGAAGGGCAAGGAGCAAGAGGCACCAAAACGCGATCGAAAAACAAGCGAGCTCCAGTTGCGCCTTGGCCCGCACGTGTAGCCCCCGGGGGAGGGGAGGAAGAAGGGACGCCACGAGAGACCTCTTCCGTGACGATGAACCATAACTCTCTCGTGTAGCTCTACAGGGAGATGGTACGGTGAAGCACGCGCACCCCGCCCCTGCAGTTAGTCAGACGCAGGCTTAGTCAAATATTTGGTGAAGTCCCACACGAGCAAACACGCGTGTTGGACTCATGTTTCTTTTTGCAGCTGTTTGCCGTCCTCATTACCATCACCGGAGGTGGTTAGGCCGGTTTGCCAGTGAAGGGATTCACGTTCACATGCGCAGGAGGGACGCACACGTCCACCGACTCGCCCATCTCGGAGATGCCACTGATTTTACCGAAAGGTCGGAACTTTTGCACGTCGTTCTTGGCATAGAACTTGAGAAGGCGGAAGCTGCGCTTCTCTGCTAGCTTGCACTCTTTTATCTTAGTTACAATGGCATCAATGCGCTCAAGCTCCTTGTTCGCCGCCATGTCGCGCACGGCAATGATGCGCTGCAGCTCCGCCTCCATCTTCGCGTGATACTGGTCGTGGAGGCGTTGAAACAGGTCAGACCTGATCGCTAGCTCATTCAGCTGTCGCTCACGAAACGCCTGCAGCGCAGAGGTCAATGCCTCATCGAAAACTGGGCAGGCGCTGATCCACGTGTCGATTGCCTTCACGTCGTCGTCCTGCTTGGCGAAAAGTCGGTTCAGCAGAAGCCGGCGCACAGTAGTCACGACGTCGTCCTTGCGGTCGTTCTGCATGACCAACTTGATCTTCTTGCTGGCATCCAGCGGGAAGTCCTCGCGCACGATGCGGCTACCAGAGCGAATCTCCTTTGCCAGGTCCGTCAGGCGCTTACGCGACCACAGCGCGAAAAGAACTTCGGACGTCTTGAGGGGCTGTACCTTGACTTCTCCAGACTCCCCCGCGACTGGCGCTGCAGTAAAGAAGCTCGATACTGCAGGCTTGGTAGCAGTACTGGCGGGAGTTGTCGTCACAGGTGAAAATCCAAAGTCAGCGCCGCCTGGGGAGAAGAGCTTCGCTGCTGGCTCCCCGGAGCTGAAGGCGAAGGAGAAGCCGTTGGAGGAGTCGGGCGCAGCGCTTGCAAGAGCCTCTCCCACTGGCTGAGGTGCAGCGCCAAAGCCAAATTTGAACTCCGGCGTTGCCGAGGTAGTGGCGGCAGTTACAGTAGCCGGATTAGGAGCCGTTGCAAAGGGTGCGCCTCCAAAGACAAAGCCAGGCATGCTCGTGGCTGCAGGGGCACTTGCTGGCGCGGCTGGTGCCCTGCTTGCTGGGGCACCGAAGCCGAAGGCGGATGAGGAAAGCACGGCGGTGGCGGAGGCCCCCCTGTCGCCCGCACTGGCAGGCTCGCTGCGCTTCTGCAGAAGAAACACGTTCATATCGCTTCCGTCCGTCTTCACAACCCGCCGCCAGCACATTCCCTGACCCTCCAGCGGCAAAATGCGCTCTGGGGCGTTGTCCTCGGCATCGCTGTACGGCCAGTGAACCTTTACGATGTACTCCCCCGGCGCCATCGTCGGCTGTGTGGCCTCGGCAATGACATAGCAATCCACCGTGACACCTTCCATACCATCGTCGCCAGCGAGCAGGTCTTCTTCGCGCAGCTGCATAAACCAGCGCGGGCTGCTGGTGGTGCGAGTCTCCAGCACCTTGCGGAACTCACTCCAGTCGTATGGCCGCTCCCCAGCGCCTCGCTGAATAAAAGTGCGGTGCACCAGCTTTGCCGAGAAGAGCTCCTCCATTTGAATTGGGTTCGCAGCGGCCTTGTCGAGCAACGGGTCGTGAGCATCGATCCACTGCCTGAGTGCCTCCTGGTCCGCCTTCTCCTTCAAGGCCCGCTGATGCTGCGCGTCCCGCCGACTCATCGCAGCGGCGGTCGCCTTTGGGGACTTCTTTGCTGTCGCCAACGACTTCTTTGGCGCCATTTGAGTATCGCTTCGTTGCTGGCCGGCACCGGTTCTGCTAGGAGAATGCAGCCTGTGCGATTTGGAGGCGCACTACAGAAGAAAAACAAGAAAACGTGGGGGAGCCAACGGCACCTTTTGAGTTTGTTTGTTGAGTTGTCTTCCTCCACCAGCGGTGAGGTTCGCTCCCGTGAGTGTAAGAGGAGTGCGAGCAAATAATGGAGGGGCCACAGGCCAAGTGAACAAAGCGACGAGGGGAAGAGGGGAAGACCCGTACAGGCAGCGCAGTCATGGAGAATCAGAAGAAGAGCGTGTCTCTCTCGCTCGCTCTTGCTCTGTGTGTGTGTGTGTGTGTGTGTGTGTGTGTGTGTGTGTGTACCTGATCGACACGGCAAAGGGGTGGCAATGAGGAAGCGTCGTGCCTTGATGAGAAGCAAGAAGAAAGGAGGTGAAGGCGTCCGGCGCTTCAGCAAGCGCGTGCTGCTCTTTAGCAGGCTCACCTCCGCTAGGGCACTGGTGCCCAAGAGCTCTCAGGGAACGAAGAGTCAACCCAAAAAAAGAGCGATGAGGACGGCAAAAAGCCGTTTGGCTCTCTGGTTTCTCAAGAGGGGGTGAGAGGGAACGGACTCGCTTCCCTCCCCCCCCGCCCCCGCACAGCACATACACACTAGCCCGGTAGAACGGGGGGCACGGAAGCAGCATATGACCCACACTTCAGCACAGTCAGCCCTCAAAAAGGAACGCACAAAGAGACGAGAAAAGCTAGACCGACAGCGCGAGTGGTGCCCATGCACCAGAGTTTGCCACCAGCGACACACACCAGCGTAGGCGAAGCGGTCAGAAGAAGTACGTGTGGGTGGCTCGCATGCGCTTCAGAGTCTCGAGTCGCTGATATCGTGTGCTCTGCACGCTCTCCAGGTCGTTCAAGTCTTCCATAAGCTCGTGAAAAAAGGCGTACGAGCGGAGGTACTCGGTTGCCATGCACCGCATCACATGCGACAAGAGCAGCACCATGCCCTGCTCGTAGTTATTGAGCTGACGTGCCGGCGCGGCACCCCAAGTGGCGTTGCGCGACTCGTCGGACGGGCTCTCCGAATCACTCCTTGACTCGCTGAAGGCAGTAGCGCCTGTATCGCACATGCCCGCGCTGCCAAGCTGCTCTACATTTCGAGACGGCAGCGAAGAGCCCAATATCGTGCCTACCGCTGCCACAGCTGAACGCATATGGCGCCGAAGTCTCCTGCTACGCGGGCGATCGACCGCCACAGCGAGATTCGGCTGCGCATGCGGTACGTCAACGACGAGCGCGGTGGCATCGGTATGGTGACGGGTGCCATGCTGCTGCGCAATGATGCGCAGATACGGTAGAACAAGCTCCTGGCCGTTGTCAGCAAAACTGATGACGCGGAACAGCGAGCGCCAGAGGAGCTTCATGCGTAAGCGCACGGGCTTGTACTTGGAGCGGTAACGAAGGAGGCTCCATGTAGCCAGCAGACCGCCGGCCAGGAAGACTGGCATCATTGCCATAATCTTGAAGTTGATGTCATTGCCCTCCAGCACCTCGTCAATGCCGTTGGCCACGCGACTCACCTCCAGCGCCTGGTAGGACAGCTGGATGAGCATGATTCGTGGCAGGTCGCCAAACAGGATACTGCGGATTGGGTGGCGCACAGAGTGGCGGTACTGCTCATCGATCAGGCCCATGCCTTCTGGGTCCGCGACTCCAGCCCGTAGTCGCTCGAACGTGCGCTGCCGCAGCTCTTCGAGGCGCTTCAGCGGCATGCTTGGATACATGTCTTCATGGAAATCGCGAATGATATTCGCGAGCGACACGGCGTCTCGCTCGACTGCACCTCGACGGTCCTCAACACCGGGGCGGACGTAGAAAAGGGACTCGCGCAGCTGCTTCGCGGGACCAATCACGTAAGATTGAAGCATCCACCGTCCCACCATCACTGTCTGCCGTGCAATCACCGCCAGCTCCGCTGGTGACTTGGTGTACACCCATATGAACGGCGGAACGATTGTGGCAGTCGCAACAGTGATGCGCTGCCAGTGCCGCGACGCTGGTGGGCTGTGAGCGCGCTGCACCGCCACTGTCAGGCGCTGCAGCAGCAGCTGGGAGCACTGCACGCACTGCAGCAGCACCCGCGCCCCTTCGCGAACGCTCGCCTGTCGACCCCCACTCACCTCGCTGCCGCCGTGAGTACCAGGTGCACCGCCCTCTGCAAAGTGAACCCGTAGGCCACTTGGATGAGCTGCTGAGGCCGCTTCGCCAAGTGTAGACACTCCGAGCAGAGCGTTCTCGCGTGGCTGGTGCAGACCGTCTTGTGCCTCAGGTCGCGCAGTGGTGGCAGTGGGCTGCCCAGCAACAGAGAGGCCGCGGCCGATGCCCCCGCCACCACTCCAAGGAAAGCGGACCTGGTCACTCGCCCCCAGCACATCCAGCGGCAACCCATCAGGACAAAGCATTGCCTTCAGCTCTTGCAGCATCGACCACACCGCACGACGCAGCTCGTCCATACCGTGCAACGACGAGGCTGCCTCAGCCTCTTCTTCCAATACGCTGGTAACACTCTTGCGCTCCGACTCGTCGTCCAGGCCATGATGGGTGTTCGGTGTCACCGGGGCTGCAGCACCGACAAAACCGCTCTGGCTTGCTATGTGCGGAGATCCCGCGCGGCTGTGAAACCCGTGCACCAGCGGGGAGCCACCACCACTCATGCCGGCCATGACGGGACTCCAGAGCATGCTGTTCGGATTTGAGTTGAAGGCATCGCCCCCACCGCCTCCGCCACGGTGAGCATTGGCGTCGTTCGTCAGCACTGGCGACGCCGTGAAACTACTGCCAACCACCGCCGCTGGTGTGCGTACGACCGGCACTGAGACAGCGGCTGCCATGGGTGACATCATCACCTCGAAGCTGCGCTGCACCTGCATGACGAGCGTGTTCAGTTGCTCCAGTGCCCTGTAAGCTGCGCCGATGTAACTCACGATAAGCTGAAAGACGCTCTTCAGCGTGAACATATGCCTGCTGATCTCGTACTGGACATGGTTCAGCTTAGCGTGCAGGCCATGCGACCACAGGCCTCGCCAAAAGGACGCGGAGGAGAGAGCCTGGTGAAAGGCGGCTTGGCGCGGGTGCTCCTGAGCCCACGACCAGTACCACGCACTCCACGCCACGAAGCCCTGCACCCCTGAGAGGTCACGGAGGAAGTGAATCACCTGCCACCGCACCCACACCAGCAAGTGCAACCACCCGGTCAGCTCCACTGCATAGTCATGCCTATCCCTACAGTTTGCCACCCTTGTTGATCGCCTCACTGCAAACGTCGCCGATGACTGGACCTGTGGCGCCTGCGCGTCTGCAGCATCCCATGGGTGGTTGAAGGAATTTGAGTGCCTCGCACTGCGGAGGTCTGCGGAGGTGTCCACCGGGCCTCCGCTAGCTCTGCTACTTCCGCCGTCCTGTCGCTGAAGCGGCAGTGCTCGCTCGTCAAAGTGCTCCCCTCTGACACCAGAGTCGTTTGGACTTGTGTCGTGACCATCACCCAGAGAAGCAGCCGTAGGTGGAGGAGCAGCCGCCAGATTGGTACCATTTTCTTCTACCCCGCACGTTGCCGATGGAGACATGGACATCATCTTGCTTGGTGAATAGGTCAGGTGCTCCCACCTCGCATCTGCCGTTGAAGTATTCGCTTTTTCGCAGACGTTTGTGTGGGATGCAGTCGATGTGAGCGCCTCCGGGGTGGACTGCATACCCAGCGACATTCTCGCCGCACCGCCTTCTGTGGGGGAGGGGCCGCGGGTGTATTTGCACGGCATCTGCGTGAGATGCGATGAGGCAGCGCCACCATCATTGCAGTCCCCTTGGTGGTCGCGGCCATCACCAGTATTATTCCCGTCGTACAGGTCCCTGGTGCTGAGCAGCCGAGATGACTCAGTAATGGTCACCGCGTCAGGTGAAGTTATTTGACGTGTCTCGACTCTCTGAGAAACAGTGGCCGACCCACATGAAGAGACGGTGTGGACAGGTACCGGAGGATGCAGCCAGCGCACTGACTGCGCGGCACTGATGCTTGTCGACACGGGGGTGGCGGCGAGTGTCGACGTAGGTGCAAAGGCGGCACGCACCCACTCCGGCACGCGAGTGCGCCCAACCCTCGCAACAGTCGAATTCGCCACAACAGCGCCAACAGAGTTACTTGAATTCCAGTGAGGAAGAGGAGCGGCAGGAACGGAGTCAGGGCGTCGTGCCTGCCCGTCTGCCGAGAGTACCTTATCCTTGAGAAAGAGCAGCGACCCACGCCTGTGGAAACGGCGCACCCACCTTCTCAGTCGTTCCCAAAGTTGTGGCGCGGTTCCCTTGACAGAATCCCCGGTCGCAGCCGAGTCCTCCAGCGTGTTGAAACGCGCTGCTGCAATTGAGGGCACCGCCCGGGAAGGATCCGCAGTGAAAGAGACAGACCGCAGCAACTTGCAAGGCGAGGTGTGCGCCTCATGCACCGCAGTGCACTCGCCACCTTCGCACGGATGCGATGGCTGAACTCTTCGCATATCAGCATCTCCGCGAAGTAGTCGGGAATCAACTGTAGCGGCTTCCTCTCCATTTACCCCAACCTCTGCTGGTGCGGTGCCTCTCGGCAGTAGGGCGCTTGGCTGAGAGAAGATGTTGGTATTGAGCTCTCCACCCCCGTCTTCGCAGGTCGAGGCGGGAGTGCGATACGGGTTCGCATTTGAGCTGGAATTCTCGTCCAGAATGGTGCGCAGCAACTTCTCCAAGTCCTCAAGGGTGTGGAGATGGGCGGCAGCGTACTGTTCGATGAGCGCGCCACTGACCGCTCCACGCGGCAGGTGCTCCGCGATAAGCGGGGTGTGGGTAAGACAAGCGTAGACTTTGCCTGACTGCGCCTCTAGCGCACTGGCAAAACTGTGACGGTAGAAGATGGGGGTTCGTACATCGACGCCGTGCGCGTTCATGGCACACTGTCAAGAGGCGTACGTCGATACTTCACCCAAACTCTCCTCTTCCTGTCCCTTTCCTTGTCGCTGACGGCTGCTGAAGAGGGTTCGTTTTTTCGTGCTCATGCACGTTTTGCCTCAACACAGCGCGGCGTACTTCCTCATGCACGCGGCAGACGTGCACTTCGTCGGCGCCAAAGCAGAAGGGGGGGGGGGAAGCGCAACGACAAAGGCCCAAGAGCGAGGGAGAGGGAGAGAGAAAAACGGGCACAGGAATGAAAAGTACACTGTGCGGTGCTCCGTGATGACTGCTGATCTCTGCGTAGATGCGTAGGCCTGGAGTGGAGGGGACGAAGAATACATGTGTATAAGGCAGTACCCGATGCCCTCAAAGGCGAAAGAGGGAAGCAGAGAGGCGAAAATAGAAGGGACACGCATACACGCAAAGATGTACCGAGGTGCATGCAGAGTACTCGCGCAGGCATCCACACGACGAGAGAGAGAACATGGGGACAGAAGGAGGGAACCATGTGAGGGGCCTTAGTAAACTAGAGGAGCTAATAGAAAAACGAGGGAGGTGCTCCTGTGAAGGCGTCAGCGAAGCCCTTACGCTCAGCAGATGATGGAAAGCGATCGGCGACGAGGGGGGGGGGCAGGCGCAGGGCGCAAAACAATGAGCGATGGGTCATCCGCGCTGGTAATGAAAGGAGTAGAGAGAAAGATCTGTCTGCGTAAGACTGTGTCAGAGAGACCCTTCCTTCATATTCATGTTGTACAACGGCAAACACAGAGGTAAGGCAACGGTGGGGAAGGGGGGAGTTACAGCGACTCGACGTGTACTCCAGGATTGAGAAGAATGAACGACAATGGAATTGCAGGAAGAAGAAAATAAATGAAGCCCAGTCACTTCGTCTTGCAAGGACGTGCAGGGGAACTGACACTGCCACGATCGCGGTGTATGAGGTGAGAATACGTAGAGCTCTCAGCTGAGGCGCATTTGATTTGTGCGTATGCTCGTGGGTAGTACGACCACCAGAGGTACATGCCGCTGGATTTCTCGCTGCCTGAAAAGCCGGCCCACAGACCACCAGGGAATGGATGCACTGAGATGTACACGCGACCGCTGTCCTTGAAGGCAGCGTTGCATGTGCGGGGCTTCGAAGGGGCCTATGCCTACACACCTCTGTGAGGGCCAGCGAAGCGCTATGACAACACTGTTATCCGGCGTGTACACCCGCGCCAAGTGCGCAACGAAGCCGCTTCGCGTGAGATCAGGGAGATGAGTGCGGGTACGGCGTAGCAGCAGTAAGGAGTCAAGGAGTGGTAGATTGGCATCTTCGAGCAGGTCTCTGTTGCCCGTGTATGCTGCGCTGCCGGCTGGCACTAGAGCTACCTTGGCGCGAAAGTGCTCAAGAGCCACCCTGCACACAGTCGCAACATTCTCGGTCGCTACACAGCGGGCATGGAGTGGAGCCGGTAGTAGCTCGTCGGCGTAGGTTGCGGCCCACTTCTCGTCCGTCACTGAAGAAGCATCCCAACAAACCAGTCTCCAGACGACGTGTCATCTGCAGCGGCCCGCAGCGTAGCTGGCTGTGGGTTTGCCGAGTGGCGCAAGGTGGAGGGGTGCGCTTACCGAGCAGAGGTATCACATCCAACAGCGGGCATGCCCCTTGTAAGAGCTCCGGAAGGTGGAAGATCGCCCCTCCCCTCACGCCGTGCACGGAGTACGCCTGCCGCACTGGAACGTCTCTCAAGATAGAGGTAGTGCACAGAAACGTCATCTCATGCCTTCGTTCTCCCTCCCCGTGGCTTCGGTATGTATGGCATCGAAGGATGGAGGCTGGGGTCTGTTCATCGCCGAAGGCGTCGTGGAGGCATGCGCCGCACCTTCCTATGGACCTATTCGCTCTGTCTTCGATATCAAATGAAGAATGAGCTGGTGTAGGTTGTATTCGTGGTCCTGAGGCATCTTACGCGCACTCAGTTGGTCGAGCTTAGAGGAAGCAACTAAGAAATACACCTGTCCATCTCCTCTGTGTTCGCCATTCCACCATGGAGCCCCTCAAAGGAGGTAAACCACATACTCTCCCCGAGTTGCCACAACCCGTCGCAAGCCTGCATCCGCTTCTTCTCTGGGCAACACGTGTGGACGGCCTCTATAAATCTGCTAAGCACAGCCTCACGGTAGGAGTTGTCGGTAGGGTCTACGAGGCGATGGATTTACCCCACAGAAACCTGCACACCCTCCCTCATCAGCACAATGATTGCGCCATCGGCGATCAGAATCTCCATGTGCGTTGAGCGTGCGCCTTTTTCTCACTCTTCGGGAACCCATGGGATATGGATCAACAATGCATGCAATCGTCAGTGAACTTTGTGACCGTGAGAGCGCACAAGTTCCATTTCGAAACAAGAAGCCGCGCATGGGTGCTCTACTTGGATCAGTCCATCAGTCCTCAGCAGGAGCAGGGGCCCTTGACGTCATCCATGTCACAGCCGCATACGCAACGCTCCTGCGTGGCCACATTCTTCGGGTGTGCGGGGGGCTTGAAGCAGAGCAAAACGAAAATAAGTGCGATGAGGAAAACTGCATTTAAGCGCATTCAGGGTGTCTTCCACACAGACCGCTGCGCCACAAGTGATAACAGCGGAGACCTCAGTGCGTGGCCGCATCAAAGCCCAGCGCCCCCCCCATCCCTCTGGACAAGCCAGGCAGCCTTCCTCCCCTCTCCCTGGCAATGCCGAGCCACTTCTGGCGGTGACAGAGTCAGGCGCCTACGACGTGGGGAAGTCAGAGCGATGTGCCGCTGCTGATGTAGGCGGTCACGGAGTGGACGGCGCTGCGTCGGGGCGGCCTGCGACAGCGAACACAGTTGCACTGCCCATGTGATGGACAACGCGTCAGCGGGCGCGAACGCATCTCATCAGGCCCCACGCAGCCTACTGGTGGAGAACCCGAGCCACGCCGAGGGGTGCACCAGGCGGTGAGCTGCGAGGCGGGTGGGTGGTATTCGAGGCGGAGGGCAAGCTCCGATGACTGAGCCGGCGCACTGCTGTGGCGCGTGCCTGCGGCTGCCTCGCACCCCGCGATGGGCCTGCAGCAGGGGGCGGGGGTTGAGTGGAGCTGAGGTCTCGTTGTCTGGCTGAGAAGGGACACGGTGAAACAATCAATAAAATCCACGATTCACGCACACACACACACACACACACACCACACGCATCTATCAGCAAAAATGAAGCCGGGTGGTATCATTGACGCGATGCCTCAGAGAACGAAGAGGACATCTGTGTGGACGGAGGCGGTCGGCTACGACGGTGGGGCGTTCACCGCACGCGTCGCGGCTGCAGGCGTAACGGTTAGGTCGCCAAAGAGTTCATCGAACTCGGCGTCAATGTCCGCAGCGAGTAGTGCTGCAGACACTCTGTTTGCCTCCATGGCTGCTGCTGGAGCAGCAGAGGACGGGGCGGGGGCAGGAAAGCGCTGCCGTTCTGATGTGGACACAGCGGCCGCCGAGGACGCTTCTGCAGAGGCTGAAAGCGCCACCTCGGCTGCCACCGGTGTCGACTCCGCCACCACAGTGCCTCGCAGCACCCTAGCCGGGATGTGCGTGATGAGATCTAGATCCTCTTCTTCGCCGTCCTCGCCCAGTGAGAAAACCTGCTGCGGGTGCTGCCATGACTGTGCGGCGGCAGGATGAGCCGTAGCTGTTGGAATAACTGCTTGGCCACTCGCGGAGCCTTTCGATACCGCGGAGGGAGCGGTGGCAGAAGAGGATCCAGGGTCTGCTGTAGAAGAGGGGGCTAAATTGGTGTTGGTAGCCGTTGCAGTCTGAGCTGCTGCAAGCTTGCTGCCCGCGGAGGATAGCGCTGTCAAGGCCTGCTCGCGGGTCTCCGTGAGGCCCTCGCGGAAGCGCTTCATCATCCCCCAGCCCCACGAACCAGCTGCCGTCATGCCCTCCTTTGCCTTCGTGCCCAGCTCCTGGGCCTTCTGTCGCACCTCAGTCACCTCCACCTGCGCAAGGTAGTCCGACACGCCGCTGAGAGCGGCAGCGATCGTATGCGCCGTGTTGGACGCCTTTTGGGCCCATTCGGTGCTCAATGCACCTCGCTTGCTCGTCGCAGTCTCGAGCGCCGTAGCTGCAGCGGGGCTCATGATGGCATCGATGATGTGATTGCGGAGCAGCGGAATGGTCGTCTTGAAGCCGCCTGGCACGATGCACACGAACGGGAACGCCTTTTGGTTGACAAGGTAAAGCGCAAACATCTTCAGCAAGTTTACCTCCTCCACAATCGG
The DNA here is from genome assembly GCA_003664395.1 of Leishmania lainsoni. NCBI lineage: Eukaryota > Euglenozoa > Kinetoplastea > Trypanosomatida > Trypanosomatidae > Leishmania > Leishmania lainsoni. Next base: position 406,088 of record RAIA01000012.1, on the reverse strand, counting down.
TCGCCCGGTGCCATAGAGGGCAAGGGGGTGCCCGCGGCAGGACTCGAGTCGCCGCATCGCCTCCGCGAGGCACTCGTGGTGGTAGCTCAGGACATCCCCTACGAGGATGGCTGTGGACAGCCGTACATACTCAAAACTTTCTTGGGAACGGCAGTCGGCAATAACGTACTCGCGCGAGGGGAACTTGTAGTCACCTTCCTCTGTTGCCGCGCCGCGCTTCGCGAACGCAGAGGCGATGTCGGACCGCTCCAGAGGTAGGATTGGCGTCTCGGCATAGTACTGTTGCAGCTCCTCCGGCGTCTTGTTCAGCAAACCGACGTCCGGGTAGAGGCAGAAATCCAGCATGCGCTGCGTCGAGAGCGGTGTGACACGGTAAAGCAGATCAGCGTTCTGCAACAGCGACTTTCCGCTCCACACACGTATCGGGGCGGTTGCGCGGCCGTCCACCAACTCGGGGTCAATCGCGTCAGCCTTGCACGCTGGCAGCGTGAACTTCATCTTGTCGAGGTGCTCCGCGAGCGTCTGCTTCGTCTTTAACATCATGAGTGACTGACGGTGAGTGATGAGGTAGGCGTGTGCCACGTAGGGGACCATGACGGGGTCGCCCAGGATGAACACCCAGTCCAACACCCTCAGCGCCGTGTCATAGTCAGACTGCAGAACCAGCAGGCGCCGCGACCAGCTCAAGAGGTACTTACCAATGTCCACCTGCTGCTGGTCCATGTGGGTGGCAAGTTGAGGGTCGTAGAACTGCAGCATCAATCGCAGCAAAGACGCTGCCGCAGGCTCGTAGAGGCGAGAGGCGGTTGGCATAATGAAATCACTCTGCAGTACGCACAGCATTCGATAGAGGATGTGCAGCAGCATGCTCTTTTCAGTAGAACCGCTACCGGCCACCACGTACGTTACACACAGAATGACCTCGATCATCTCTGGGTTAAAGTAGAAGGCTGTGTCCGCACCTAGGCGGTAAAAGAGACCCGCCAGCTCGTCGGTGGTGATGTGGTGAGAGTCAGGGAAGAGGGCGGCAGCCTGCTTGGCCACGTATACGTGTGTCTCCAGCGCCCGTTGCGTGTACGTCGTCCAGTCTTCGTGCTCAGGTGCCTCATTCGACACCGCTGTACCGTCACGGTCCTCGAGAAGAAGCAGGCAATACAGCCGGAACCGCTGCTGACGAGTAAGCTCGTTGGAGAGTTGCGGAACACGCATGCACATCTTCTGCAGGGAGCGAAGAGAGGTGCCGCCAGGCCTCGCAGGCCCCACATCACCATCGTCGCTGTCGAGCGCATTCAAAACCGCTGCCAGGGCGCTCTGCGCCTTGGCCTCTCCTGTGGAATGAGAAGAGAGAGATGCCTCCATCGCTGTTGCCCCATTTTGTTCGGCAGCGGCCACCTTCTGATGCACTGGACTCTCCGCGACTATTGCGCCTTTCGCCAGCTCAGTCATTGGCAGCAGTGGAGCAGCGATGGGGGCGGCCTCCATTGCTGACGCGTGGGGCGCCGTATCCGTCGTGTGCTCGCTGCTACTCATCGTTGACAGCGAGGAGCCGGCAAGAGAGAAAAGGGGGGAAACGATAAAGTAATAAAAACTCAGGAAGAATGCAGAAGGGGGGAGAGTCTCTGGATCCCTCTGGTGCCGGACCGTGCACGTCTGAGTGCTTCCCCGCGTGTATGCCTGTATGTGCGTTTGCCGCTGCCAAGAGAGCAGCAGGTAAAAAGGGGCGAGAGGGAGACGAAGGGGATGCACAGAGCGCAGATTCGAGTGAAGAGTGCAAAAGAAGGCGGGAGGCTGAGGGCAGAGCAGGGCCATGGGTATGAAGGAGAACAGAGCACTGCCTGTCCACTGCTCTCCTGCTATTACATTGGGCTTGGCCTCCTGGGAGCTGACCAGCGACCGAAATCAGTAAAACGACTTGCCTGCGTATGTGCTCACTCCACACAACGGCATTACGCACAGACATACAAACGTGGGCGGGCCCTCACGCAGACGACTCGGCACACAGACGCCCGCGCTGCACTCACACCGCCCACTCAGCGTTTTCCCTTCGTTGTCCGTTCTTTCTTTCGCAGATGAAGAAGATCGTGATCTACGCATCAACGAAACAAAACGCAAAATTTATAAAACACAAGACATACCGAAAGGAGAACAAAGGCTTAAAGCGGGGAGAAACCTCTTAGCGCCTTTATATTAGCCAAGAGCATGCGTTCAGCTCCACTCAACCCCCGCCCCCTGCTGCAGGCCCATCGCGGGGTGCGAGGCAGCCGCAGGCACGCGCCACAGCAGTGCGCCGGCTCAGTCATCGGAGCTTGCCCTCTGCCTCGAATACCACCCACCCGCCTCGCAGCTCACCGCCTGGTGCACCCCTCGGCGTGGCTCGGGTTCTCCACCAGTAGGCTGCGTGGGGCCTGGTGAGATGCGTTCGCGTCCCGCTGACGCGTTGTCCATCACATGGGCAGTGCAACTGTGTTCGCTGTCGCAGGCCGCCCCGACGCAGCGCCGTCCACGCCGTGACCGCCTACATCAGCAGCGGCACATCGCTCTGACTTCCCCACGTCGTAGGCGCCTGACTCTGTCACCGCCAGAAGTGGCTCGGCATTGCCAGGGAGAGGGGAGGAAGGCTGCCTGGCTTGTCCAGAGGGATGGGGGGGGCGCTGGGCTTTGATGCGGCCACGCACTGAGGTGTCCGCTGTTATCAAGGAAAGAGAAAAGACGTCAAGGCGAAAAGAAAAGAGGCGCAAATGAGTATGCAGTGCGCACGTGGGTGTTACTGAGTAACACAGTGGGGGGGGGGGGGGGGGGGGGAAGGGACTGTCAAGCAGATACGACTCAACGCAAAGGCGACGATGCTCGTCAGCAAATGAACACGACAGACCTCTTGGGCAACTACTACCGTGAAGCATTGCACATGCGCCCGGCAACCAGCCAAACCACACCCGACTTTGGCACCCTCACCAGGCCTTGGCAAAGCTAACGGAAGAGATCCCGAAATGTGTTCCTCAACGTCGCAGAATGCCCCTAATGATTAGATAGGCGTCAAGGGCCACCAGTAGCGCATCTCGCCTCGCAGTTAAAATGGACTTCCTCCCCTAGGGTTGCCAGAGGCGCGACGACCTCCCACATAACGACGGATACGAATCACCCATCCTTTGAGCTAGACATGGGGGCTGCGTACGCTATCGGCTTCACCTCGCCCACCTCGAAATGGGCAGCAGTGCACTTTTGGATGTCATCCACGGTCAGACCCTCCGCAATCTCCTTCAGCACGAGCTTCTTGTTCACCACGTCGAACACAGCTTTTTCCGTGATGATGCGGTTCACGCAGTGCAGGCCCGTCACTGGCAGCGAGCACCTCTCCACAATCTTTGGGTCGCCACTCTTGTTGCAGTGTGACATCGTCACCACCACCCGAGAGCCGCACGCGACGAGGTCCATCGCACCACCAGGGCCGTTGACCAGCTTTCCGGGGATACCCCAGTTTGCGAGATCGCCGTGTGATGAAACCTCAAGCGCTCCCAGCATCGTCAGGTCCATATGCCCACCGCGAATCATTGCAAACGACGTCGCACTGTCAAAGCACGCGGCTCCGGGCAGGAACGAAATTGTCTGCTTGCCGGCGTTGATCCAGTCGGCGCTCACCTTGTCCGCCGTTGGGAACGGACCCATGCCTAGCAGCCCGTTCTCGGAGTGTAGAGTTACTGTCACGTTGGCGGGCATGTAGTTTGCCGCCTCAGTAGGGATGCCGATGCCCAGATTTACATATGTGCCGTCCGAGAACTCCAGCGCGGCGCGCCGCGCGATCTTCTGACGGTCGTGGTTCTGGTTTGCGCCGCTCGGCTCGGCGCCGCTACCGTACACAGTCCGCTTCTCAATCGGCACCTCGTACGAGGCCTGCACAACGCGGTCCACGTAAATGCCAGGCAAGTGCACGTCGTCTGGGTGGATCTCGCCGTTCTCCACCACCTGCTCCACCTCTGCGATGACGCATCGCCCGCACTGTGCGGCGGGGATGTTAAAATTGCGCGCAGTCCCGCGGAATACAAGGTTTCCACTCTTATCCGCCTTCAGCGCCTTCACAATCGCGTAGTCCGACCGGATTGTAGACTCCAGCACGTACCATCGCTCCCCGAACTGCCGCGTCTCCTTCGGCTCTGAGATTATGCACGGCACGCGGTTCTTGTCGTAACGGATAATCTGCCCGCCCGTCTGGCGCTGTGTGCCGTACGCGGTCGCCGTGTAGAAGGCAGGGATGCCAGCGCCTCCGGCACGCATGCGCTCCGCCAGTGTTCCCTGCGGCACAAACTCCAGCTCAATGTCGCCCTCGAAGTAGCGCTTTTTGAAGATCTTGTTCATCCCAACGAACGAACAGCAGATGCGGCGCACCTGCTTAGTCTCGATGAGACGGGCGAGACCGAAGCCGTCAATACCCGCCGAGTCAGTGTAGAGAGTCATGTCCTTTACCCCCTTGTTGCGCATGGCAATAATGATCGCATCTGGCACGCCGACACAGCCAAACCCGCCGACCGCGACGGAGATACCGCCCGTCATGTCCGAGACGGCCTGCTCCAAGGTCTGAACCTTGTTGGGGCCGACGAGGCGGCAGATGCTACGGCGAAGCATAGCTGTGATACGAGATTGCTGGGGAGGGAAGAGTATACGCTCTCCTTTCCTTTTCCTAGTGTAGACTGTATTTCCCTTTTGGGGATGCCTGTGAGGGACCCCTAGCTTATAGCGAGGTAAGAAGAGAGAGAAAGCAGACAAAGATGGTAAACGACACTTTTGGTGGAAAGTCTCCGCACATAGGTGCCGGAGGAGGAAACTACGTAAGAGAGAGAGGGAAGGAACGCAGGGTTAAGCTGAGTTAGGCTGTGGCCAGAGTAAAGCAAACTAAAAAAAAAAAACTGCTTAAAGCGGCAGCGCGACCAGGACGACAAAGGATAACAGTGATCAGCAAACATGCAGAGATGGCAAGAGGCACGCAGGGCACACGGAAGCGCGCACGTGATCGCGGGAGTGAGAGAGAGAATGAAATTCAACACGCAAACAGAAGGGGAATCGACCAGCGTTGGCTGTTGCATGTTAGGCCACAGAACCACGCGCATGTGCGAGGGTGGGCCTGGGGGAAGAGGGGCGAAGAGAAGTGAATGCGCAGGTGCACCCATGATGTTGTTTTCGGAGGAAAAGGAAATGAGAACAGCTACAAAACTTAAGAGGAAGAGTGAGCGAGAGGATCTGCGATGAGACGCGAAAGACTTGCGCAAGCGACCAGAGTCTAGTCTGGCTCTCGCGGACATCGATTTGGGCGACGAGGAATGGGGGGGGGGGGGGAAGGGAAACAAGAGGGCTGTCGTGCACTCTAGTGCACCCACATGAGTGTTAGAGGGGGTATCAGAGGATTGAACTGCGCTCCTTTTGGAGAGGGAAGGGCGCAAACATGGCAACAATAATGATAAGCGGCCGGGGGGGGGGGGGGGGGGGGGCAGGCAGGACATAACAGGCTGAAGGAGAAAAGAGCACATTTAGCCACACGAAGGGAGGAAGGAAGGTGGGGCGAGGGGAGACTGCGCAGATACAGCGAGAGGCAAAAAGAGGGAAATCCACCCGGTAAAGCGTATACGCGGAGAGCGGTGCAGAGAAGGAAAAGGCCGAGAGAATGTCCATAAAGTCCCCGCTGTGGCTGCCTGCGCCTTCTTTCACCTCACTAAACGAGAGCAACGCGCCTCGGTCCGCACACACACGCGCGCGCGCATGCGTGCTCAGGCGTAGAGAACAGCGCTACCACCCACCTTTGAGTGGGCCTTTCCAGACAGCACCTCGGCGAGCCGTGATGGCACATGCTGTGATACGACTGGTCTTTCCAGCGCATGACTAGGTAAGAACTGCACATCCGGTCTCTGTCGTGTTCGCTCTAGCTCGTGGTCGACGGAATCAGTGCGGATGGCAAGAGACGCGGCCTTCATTGGAGACACGCTGTGGGCGTCTTTCTCACGATCCACTGTACCACGAAGAACATCCCCCTCTACCGCTCCAGGACGCCGTAGATGCTTCAAGGCGTCTTCGATTCTCACCCAGACGCCGTCCACAGCAGCCAAGATGGCATCTTGCCACTCCTGCAGAGACTGCTGCCGCCGTGCTTCGCGTGTCTCTGCTTCATCTCGGAAATTGTCCAGAAGACACCCCAGGTTACGTAATGCCTGCGTTGCATCTACCACGTGCGCAAAGCCTAGCCACGCATCTGCAGAGGGTCTCACCGGCCTTGCAGCGTAGCTAGGTGGTAAGCAGGATGAGGCTGCTTGATAAAACGCTTCGGACTCAGCCACGTAGGCAGCGCTGTAAGGAGATGGCTGAGAAATTGGGGAGACGCTCCTGTCTGATGACCCAGTCCTTGGTGGTCGAACTCCCGACAACCAACGAGAGCCACCAGGAGAGTAACATGAGGGTGGTGTTGTGGACACTGTCATGCTGCCATGAGCAGGGGTCGATCGCTGGAGAAGATCGCGCATCTCCGCATACACTCTCTGCTGTTGTGCGGTTCGTTTTCTGGTAGTCGTTGAGAAGGGCACTGATGGCGACGGTGGTGGCTTGCCGCCGCCGTAAAAACTTCCATCTCCCTCTAAAAGCCGCCGCGTCGGTACCTCCCGAAAAAACCCACCAGTTGCGCGCAGTGAGTTGCACCCAGTGCCCTTCGAAGAGAATTGCATCTGTTGGGAGTGCCGCGGGTCACCAATCCCGTAGGTCGTATATTGGCAGTCTTCACAGCTACCCACAAAGGTGCGTGCGTCGGGAATAACTCGCTGGTAGTCGCGTAATAGTGTGGTACTGACCTGCTGAATGTGAGCCTCCGCTCGCAAGATGGACTTGTGAACAGCACGCATGAAGTCAATATCTAGTAGAGAGGAAGAAGAGGGCAGCGCGGTCGTCGCGCGGTGCCCACTGTTTGTCATGCAAGCAGGTGAAGTGCTGCTCAGGTGATGTTTGCCATCGTCACTCATGGCGTTCCATCGCCCAAGGAAGACATGCCTTGGGTCATTTCTCCATACCCTCTCGCTCGTGTAGCTACCGTTGTTCATCGCTGTTGCCTGGAGCTGCGGTCGCTCTTGTGAGACGATCAATTCCACATCGGCAACGGCGTCTCGTACGAGTCTATGTACAGCCACCCGCATCTCCTGCACTGCATTCGTGAGGCGCTCGAGCATGGATGCAGCGTAGTTGGAGGCGCGCAGGGACTGTACCTCTTTCTGTAGCTGGCCGATGTAGCTGCGCTCGTGACGTAGTTGCCGCTGTGCCTCAGTGAGGACCTCTTCGTACGCAACCGTCTCTGCCGCTGCTGCAGCGCAGCACGAGGCGGTGGTAGCAGCTCTGCAGCCATTGATGCTGGACACATCCACAGTATCTGTGACTACGCCAATAGAAGAGCGGCCTTGCAGGCTGGATTGGGCCGTCTGGCATCCTGCATCTTCCTTTGCATGAATACATGATTCTTCATTCTCTCTGCCTCGCTTGTGTGATAGTAATAGCTGCTGAGAGTGCTCGAGTCGCGCACGCAGCCCCTTGACTTCACACGAAAGAGTATTCTCCACTTTGGCGGCGCGCGCATCAGCAGTGGCAGTGACCTCTCGTGCTACTCGCTGGTATCCATCCCACACACGCGCTATCGCGACTTGCAGAAGCTGGCGATACCGCCGACAGCGCAGAAGTCCGGCGTTCGATAGACGGGCCTGCTTGGGAGCGGCGCACACGTCAGAAGATGATTGCAGCGCGGCTGCGGTGAGCCGATGCTGTGAAAGAGGCGACTTCACCTTCAGAGTGGAATTCGAGTCAGACTTCGACAGCTCTGCCTCACCCTTTCCATCCCCATGTGAAAACGACTTCAGCGGGGAGGAAAAGGCAACGCCCGCGCTGTCGCTCTCCATTGCTGATAGCACTGCCGTCAGCACAGCAGTCTCCTCAAAAGCAACTGGTGTCTCTGCCGCCTGAGGACTTCCACTAAAGAATCCTGAAGTAGGCACGTAGTGCGCAAGCTCTATGTCAGCGGTAACATCTCGAACAAGCGTGGGTGTGGTCTGTACCCCAACACCTGTAGCTGCTACTGTGGTGTCCGCGGCGAAAGTTAGCTGCGAGCACAGCGACTGGAACGCCAGCTCGGCGGCGGCGGCACGCTCCTCAGTAACCCACAGCTTCTTTTGCAGCTCCATTAGCTGAGCAGAGACTTCGGCACCACGCTCAGTTCGCGCGTCAGCTGCTACTGCTCGAAAAGCTATACACTCTGCCTCCGCTTTCGCCTGTGCGGCTATCGCTTCATCTGAGTGGCGCTGGCACTTCGACCGCTTCTCCATTTGTGTCTGCGGCTCTTCTTGGTGCCTCGACAGTTTGCTTCGCAGCGTCACAACTTCCTTAGCCAAGGCGTCGGCTTTCGACCGAGCTGCCGCCTCGGCATTCCGCAACGCCTGCAGCTCCTCACGGTGCGTATCGCCAAGCTGTACGAGAGCCTGCTCCTTTTCCAATGCAAGCTCCTTCTTCTCCGATGTGTGGCGTCGCTCCACTTGGGCAGCCGCTGCTTCACGCTGCTGGTATCGGCGCTCAAGTTCCTCTTGAATTTGCACAAGCGCCTCGAGCTGGCGCCGTAGTTCCTCATTCTCCATCCGAACCTCCTCGTGCTGTGCAAGCAGTGAGGCGGCCACCCTCTCTGTATGCTGCAGCTGCAGGAATTCGGCCGGAATATTCAGCGACACCGTAGAGACAGTCCCATAAGCGCCACTGCTGGCGGATCTCGTCGCCAGTGCTTCATTACCCGAGGCCAGGCTCGAGGCACACTTCACCGTGGAAAGCGGCACATTACCCGCGGACCTCAACGACGAATCAGACCCCTGAAGCCTGTCGTCTCTCAAAGAAGTCGCAGCACTCGTCAAAAGAGACTGTGACAACTGAGAAAATACAGGTTCTTCCAGTTCGCGTGTTCTGAGAGGAGCTACGGGAATGTGCAAGTCAGCGGGGGCAGTCGCGCTGGTAGTCGGAGGAGAAACTGAGAAGCCCTTACTGTCATGAATAGCCTCTAGGATAGAAGGCAGCGTAGCGTCGATAGAGTCGCCCGCTGACGCTGGCGAGGCAATAACTGCAGCTTGACGGCGTTGGCAGCAGCCTTGGGCTTCCCAAGCGCTAAGCGTCGATAGCCCCTCAGCCTTGAGTCTCTTCGGCCCTTCATTGTGCTCGTCCCCGTCAGCCTCACTCGTGTCCTCCGGCACCATCCAGCGCTGAGACAGTGATGTAGCGGAGAGCGCGGAATGGAACAGCTCTTGCGGTTCACAGGAACAGAGGGGAGGCGGTGGCGGAGATGGCAGCGTGTCGTCTGTTGACTGATACGGTCGTTTCACCGACGACACTACACAACTGGTGATAGTGGTAGCCATCACCGGTGTCATAGGTGTGGAGAGGGCCTCCTCCATGCCGTTGTCAAGCGGCACGGCCGCCTGCGCTAGAAGTGATGCTGCCGAGGCAATATCCACTCAATGCTGCCAGGAGCAGCAGTGTACCGCACCACTGCGACACCGCTTCCGGATCTATAAATAAAAAGTGCGACCGTGGTAGGAGGCAAAGGGAAGCACTCTCGGCAGCATGCAGGAGCCTGAGGCCGTAGTATGCGCAGTCCCAAACACAAATGCCCGTAAGCCTATGAGGTAGAAAAGGGACGCATGTGCGCACCTGATGTCCTTTGAAAGCAAGTCAGTGATTGGCGATGGCGCAGCTAGGAGGGAAAATGAAGGCGACAGCTCTGTCCTCTGTTCTATGACGCTATTTACTTCTATGTCTTCTCTAGTGGGTGAGTGAAAGAGGTGTATGGTTGGTGTGCTGAGGCAAACGACCTGACTGATTTCGATACGGGTGTGCCACCGAGCTGCAGAGGAGGCGACCGACTGGCAATTCGAGGAATGAAAAGAAAAACGCTTTGCAGCTCACATATGCGAGAGTGCAGCGCGCACACAAACGTAAGCTCCGCACGTGCTCTTGCACCGTGCAGTGGAGGGAGAGAGAGAGAACGCCAACGGTAAGCTGCAGTGGTGGCAATACAAGGAGTGCGATGATGGCAGCGTTGTTTCAGATGTGTGTATATTCTGCCTAGAGAGAGACATACATGCACAACGGAGAGGAGAGGGATCTCACGCTACCCTTCTTGCTTTCGTTTTCATATACGTGCACGTGTGTCTGTGGGTGTGTGTGTGCTGTAGGCCGAGAGGCATGCGAAGCGGCGAGAGGAAAGCACAAAAAAGGCCAAATTGTGAGAGCAACAGCCGGAAATATCGCCAAGAGAACAGAGAAGCACCACAGGTGAACACCTCCCCTAGGAAACAGCAGAATCTATGCGAATGCACGGCACACAGCATTAGGCAACCGTGAGAAATCGCGTCACTCATTACAGCCTCTGCACCCCCTCCTCTGCGCCCTTCACTCGTGACTGGGTGCCAATGGAACCCAACAGGGCACCTCTTTCAACGCAAGGCGGGGCCGGAAAAGTCGAAGAAGACTCCACAATCCATCAGCCGCAGCTAGAGTGTTAGCTGTTTTCTGTTTTGCCTTACATGCTACCTTTTTTTCCCGCTGCTGACTGAGTCGCAACTATGCACTCGTTAGGATGTGCGCATCTAAGCCACGTCGCAGACGGGGAAGGGGGGTTATGCGGCATCGTCTACTGCTCAGGCTGGAGAGAAAAGGACAGGGGAGTGGACCAAACACGTGGCAAGAGCACAGCAACAGGGAGACAGAGGGTGGTGCACAAGCCCTGACCAAAACACAAAGGGCGACTAAAGAGGAAAAAAAGAACCGAAAAGAAACCCTCGTAGGGTGAAAACCCTCATAGCGGCCGCAGGTGCTGTCTTGCTGCTGTTGCTGTTCTCCTCGCATCGGCAGAGCCCTGTTTCGCGATACCCCATGCTTGAGGGCTTCACATGGCAAGCGAGTGCACACGAGCGCCCACCGGTTGATCCCCTTCACAAGTGCCAGACTGAGTCCGTGCAATACACCTCTGTGCGTATATTAAAGGAAAACATGAACGATGGGAGGAGGACATCTATGAAGGGAAAGAGAAGAAAACCATTAGTCACACAAAACCCAAACACAAGACAAGTTAATGGGCATGCCAGCAGCAAACGCTTCCGCGAAGAGTCCTCTCCCTCACACCCCGATGGTACTGCACGCGTCCAACCCTGTGAATGCGAGCTCCGATCAGCGGCACCATTTCTCTCCTCTTTTGCCTTCAGCAGCAGCAGCAGCAAAAAGGAAAGCGGAAGAAAAAAAAACTGCCAAAACTCAGTGCTGTGGACGCTTTTCTTGGATTAGTCCACCACCTCCACGACTTCCCCCTCTACGTCCTCCTCATCGTACTCATCCACCATCGGCACGCGCCTCGTGCGAAGCTCCTGTCGAGGCATTGTAGTCTTCACCGACAGTAGCAGCATGCGCTCTGCCAGGTAGGTCGTGTTCTCACGTCCGCGTACCTGTACCGCATTCCGCTCCACAAAGTACCGGCGCGGCGGCGTGTTAAAGTGTTCATCTTGCATGCACTGCGCAAAGCAGTACGTGGGAAGAAGTGGAATCATGCCAGCCCCCGTATTACCGCCGTGGGTGAGCACGACAACGTACTCAGTCGTATCCTCAGCCTGTGCGCCGCCGCCTACGAAAACACTACCGGTTACAGTGACTGCAGACGCTGAAGGCACACCACCACACGCACTATTCAACTCCACAACAGACCCCAACGCACCTATGCCCGCTCCAGAGGGTAAGCCGCTTCCACTGCCGTTGCCGCTGCTCGCCATGGGCAGGGCCGCTAGGCGTGCTTGAGGCAAAGCGCAGGAAAGGATAAGGGGCCGCAGGGCCGTCACGGCTCGTCGATCACGCCGCCGGCTCATGGAAAGCGTGAAAAACAGCCGCTCCGCTAGGACAGAGAGTCGCTGCACAGTGCAGAAGCTCTCCAGTGTCGGCGAGGTCTTGGATGGGTCTGATGGCAGTGCGTAGTGAATACCAGTGCTGCTCTGCACGTTGCCGGGCTGCATCATGGAGCTTGTAGCGTCGGCTACGGCTTGCTGCAGCGACAGCGCCCCCGCCAAAGCCTCGTGAAACAGTTTCTCGTTCGGGTCCACGTCCAGCACTGCGCTTGCTCGCCAGAACTGACTCCGTTGAAACTCGAGAAGCTTGCGCTGCGCCAAAGCCGCCATTTCCGCGGGTGAAAAGCTCGACTTCTCGGAGGGGCGCTCGACAACGTACACCGACGCTGGCGGCACCGCTGCCATCTCAGCAGTGAAGAGCTTGCACACATCAAGCGTGGACACTTCAGTGCTGTAGCCCACCTTGCGAGAGATACACCGTATACGATTCCGGTACCCGATAGCGTTACCCTGAGCATTCACCCAGCTCTGTAACTCGGTTTGCACGCGACAGAGCGCTTCGCTGCCCACATCGGTCGGCACTTCGCGCCAGGGACGCTGCGCCATTGCGATGGACACACCGCAGCGACTTGCAAGCAGCTGACTCAGTCGCGGACGGCCGTCCTCTACATGATGCAAGTCGAGCGCGCTCGCCACTTGCGGGTCGTACCAGATGGCGTCCCAGAGGGTGGAGTGCCGCAGCAGGTGGAGCTGCTCCTCCTCGCGATTGCTCAGCTGCATCCTATCTGTGGAAGATCGGCAATAGTTGTTGACAGCCTCCTCGGTACGGTCGCGCAGAATGCCGCACCGCACACTCTGCTGAAGCGAGACAGCCTCTTGTAGCGGCGCCATCTCCACCAGGTAGGTGGCGTAGTCGACAAGTCGACGTAGATACAAGTCGCAGACGCCGACGGCGGCGTGCCAAAGAATCGCGTCGTTAAAGCGGTGCAAAATGACGGAGAGGTCGTACACCTCCACGGCGCTGCTGCGACCGGCACAGGAGCATGCGTAGTAGCGTGCCTCCAAGTACGCCGGCACCTCCCCATCGGCACTGCGCCAGTCCACAGAATCCTGGCTCTGCGATGGAGTTGCGTCATCGTCCTCTCCATCGAAGAGGTCAGCATCATCGTCGCCGTCAGTTTCCGAGCTCCCTTCCTCCTCGCTGCTGGTGCTGATGCTGCTCTCCTCGCTGTAGGCGTCGTCGTCCTCGTCGTGTGCGCAGCAGGAAGATTGCTCATTGCCATCACGCTCATCCCCTGCCTTGCCACCGTACCTGACGCGCTGGCGTTTCGTGTGCATACGAGAGGAACGCGTGCGGCGCTGACGCCGCTTCATGTCCTGTCGACGGCGATGCCGTCGCCGCCGCTGCGCCTCTTCGGCGCACTGCTTTCGAAAGAAATCGTCCACCTCAGCATGTATGCGGTCGCTGCCCCAAATGATGCAGCGGTCGCCGTCCTCGCGGCGCAGATTGCCAAGGTGAAAAGGGCGGTAGGCATCCACGACGATGACGATATGCCGTGAAAAGTCAAAGTAGTCCTCGAGCAAAACAGGTGCTCCGAGACCCACGAGGACGAAGAGGTCATCGACCCGGGGGTCGCTGTCATCTTCGCGCTCGCTGTCCTGCGCAAAGCTTGTCTGCTCAATAAACCGCCTCAGCTCGTCGTACGAGCTCGTTGGATGCAACTTGAAGGGGAATAGAAACAGCTTCATGAGGTAGGTCAAGCTGAGAGACGCGGCAGCGGCGTCGGCTGTTGCGGCGGTGAGGACATTGATGCTTTTACGGGTAGATGCGTAGTAGGTAGAGATGCGATCCCACGGCACCGGGGCCCCAGAAGTAGTTGCCATGCCTTTTTCTTTGCTCGCCTTCTCTTCCTGTTGCCGGTGCTTCCTGGAGTATTCGCTCGTCTCTGGACCTCGATGGTGGGCAGGGAGAAAAGGGGCAAAAGCATCAAGAGCCGGCTCTCGGCGTAGTTGGCGGGTGCGTGTGGGTAGGTGTCCCGCTGCGAAGTAGAACCGCGCGGTAACGGGAGGGCTATCCCTCACTCGCTGCTTCGTCTATCAGTCTCTATTGTATGAATGTGTGTATGTGTGCGATGAACGTGAGTTGTGGATCTTAGGCGGCCTTTTTTTGACGGTGAACACACAAGAGCCGTAGCCGAGTGGATTCGGAAAAGCCCTTGCGTCTTTGAGCCCCCTCTCTCAACCGAAGAACGTAAGGAAGGACAGGTAAAAGGCAGCAGAAAACAGCGTGACTGTGCATGCAAGTGCGCGCAGGCGTGGGTATACGCGGCGGCGCTACTAAAGAGACTGATGGGTGTACGAGGTTCACGCGCTTGTACGATGATTAAAGACACGAAGGAAGATGAACAGTCAGAGAGGGAGGGCTGAAAGCAGCAGATATGCAGAATAGGACATGAGGAAAAAAGCGCGCGTGTCACACCTCCCTCACCCCCATCCTCTGCCACCACCTCCGGCGAGGATAAGGCAGGTATCGCACTCAAAGGTACGCCAGACGAAGAGGAAGCAATGCTGAGATGTTGGGTGCGCATTGAAAGTGAAGGATTCGCCTTTTCTCTCCGCCCTTCTCCTCCCCGTCCCAATAGCGAAAAATACAAAAGAGACACCATACATGCGCACAGTGAGGCCAACACACGCACACACACACACACACACAAATGTAAGCGGCAAGCAGCGAAGACCCAACAGATACCCTCTCTGCTGTAGCAACGTGAACCCTTCAGCCTCCACCACGACCCCTTCATCACTGTTCCTTAGCACCAAAAACTCTAAGAAGAAAAGGGCAAAGCAAAAAATGGGCAACCAGAAGGAAAAATTGCCCGCTTGAAAGCGATGCCCCTACATTAAGCGAAACAGGAAGGCGGTGCTGCCCATGCAGTGCTACATCGATAGTTCGCGTTGCTCATTACAGCCAGTGCAGGGCACCACATAAGCCATCAATGACCGTATGGAAAACAGAGCAGAATGGTTTCTTGAATGAGGGTGCAGTCCAGTTGCTGCACCACCTCTTCCAGCCGCTCGCAGCCCTGCAGCACGGCCGTCTGTACAACATCACCTGGAAAATGACTATCCGTTGCCGTCGCGGGTGTTCTCATCGCCTGCCCGCGCAGCTTCCAGACCTTATTCACCACATCCTGCCGGCGAACGTGCCACTGGCGCATGAGCCGAAACAAACGAGGCGGCACCACCACGTTCAGCAGCGTCTCACCTGTCACACGTGCCATGCGGAATGTGCCACACATGGCGTCGTCCATCGTAGAGCATGCCGATAATGCTGGCAAGCTGCCGGCTTCGGCAGAGCGGGGCGGTTTCTCCATAAGGGTTAGAAACAGTATTATGTCTTCTGTGTCCCACTCCATGGGATCGGTGAGGGGGAGGCGGGAGTCACCATGTGGGCTACCGAGAGCCCCCAGCACTTGCCGTACAACGTTGGCAGGGATGCCACCTGCAGTTGCAGACACAGAAGGCACAGTCAGCGCCGGGGAAGAATTGGTCGTCGAGCATGGTTCCTCGGCAAAGAAACTTGTCGCCGCCGTTGATCTGCTGATATCTGCTGCTGTGGACGCTGAGGCAATGGTGGGGGTCGGGTTCGTCAACGATACTGCGGATGTCGTAGCCTCGTCACGGATGTGCGGGTCGAACATGAAAGACGGCAGCGGCACCTTTTCGGCTACCTCGGCTGCCTCCAATGCCTCTAGTGCCTCACGCTCTATGTTGCGCTGAGTCATACGATCGCACCCATCAAGACCCTCCACCGCCGAGAATGCGCTCTCCATCGACGCGGCGGAGTACAGCTCCGCCTTGGCGCCACTTCGGTGCATCCCTGCCTCTAACACGGAGGTCAGATCCTCATTAGTCCCTGCAAACCCATCACCGCCACCAATTTCGTGCTCCACAAAGGCCTCATAGCTGCTGTAGTTGCGCTCCAGCAATCCGCGCCGCTGTCTCAAGTCTGCCTCGTGCAGCTCCTCTGCTGTGGGGTAGCGCTCAGTCGAAGAACCGGACGCAGCCACAGTTACCCCAGCGCCGTGTGGCTCACCATCAGCTGCCTCTGACTGAGGCGCATGATGCACCTTCTGATCTGCTCGCATCTTCTTGACAGACATACGACCAACCGTGCTGAAACGCGCCCACTCAGGACCGAAGTGCGCCTCGCGCACCTCCCGACTGTCAGCGGCGTTCACAAAACCCTCCTGATCGACATCCTTCCAGGCAGAGTAGATGCCGTCGCTTGGGTCTTCCCAGCTACTGCGCTCACCAAACGGGTCATCTGGAGACAGCGAGCGTGACTTCACAAAGGCGCGGCCGCATTGCAGCGCCTGAAAGTACGGGCCTGCAGCCTCACCGCAGCCGTTCAGCCCTAGCACGCGATGGCGTCGTTGGAGAAACCATAGGCGATGCGCCCCTAGCGCTATGGCTAGCGCAGCAGCGGCATGTGAAGTATTCCCAATGCACACGCTTGCTGCTTCAGTTGATGCCCCTGATGCCACTCGCTGCGAAGCTGTCCTGAGCATGGTTGCAGCCAGCAAGTGATGTGCCAGTGGAGGGGGAAAGAAAGACCGCATACATATCTAATGCAAACAGGCGTACTTCGGTCATGCGTACAACAATGCCGACGTGCAGTGAGGAATGTGCGCCGCTTTCACTCCAGTACAGAGATAAAAGCGAGGTAGAGGTAGCAAAGAAGAACAAAGCAAAGACGAAGTGAAACATAACAGAAGGGCGAGGAAAAACATACAACTTTGAAGGAGCTCATACACATCATCACGTTTGTGTCTTTCACACCCTCGCAGCTGCAGTTTCCGCTTCTCAGAACACGGGAGGAACATACAAAGAGGGAGAAGCCAGAATGCAGCCAACAAACCTGCAACGGATACCATCTGCGGTACGCCACACAGTACTGCCTCCTCTGTGTGTGGATGTGCGCGCACCCCTGAATGAGTAAATAATATTCAAAATGGAAAAGAAAGCGCTACAAGCGGCCATCTGAGGGAAAGAGTGGGGCGAGATGCCGGCGTGCGATCGGGCAAGAAAGACTAGATTGATGAAGCCCAAAGACACACAAACAAGAAAGTGAAGGTGCGGAAGCCGTGTAATATGAGCGACTCACCACGTCAACTGCAAAGTGGACTGCCGTACTGTGTGCGCTGTCGCGATCATCACCACAAGCACGACCCACGTCGTCTTACCCTCTCCATATTATACGGCGGTGATTTGCATTTTGTGGAACCGCTTGCCCGACCTCTGGCCCCCCTCCCCTCCCTACAGATAATAAGGGGGCCTTTCTCCTGCCTCCCCACCCACAGAAAGACGCGTTAAATGAGAAATGGCGTAGTCACATAACCTGATCACGCGCATAGATGCTTGAATGCGTTTGAATGTTGCGTACAGAGGTGCGGGTGTGTGCGTGCGTGGAAAACAAAAAAGGAAGGCAAAAGAGAGAGAGGGAGAATGGAGGCGAGTAAATACGGAAAAGGTTGGAAGACAAATAAAGCGAGAGGGAGAGAGGGGGGGGTATGGGAAGGTGCCGCACGTGGTCCCCACCCCCCCTCCTCTCTCCCTCTCTCTCGCTCTCTGCGGCTTCTTCCAGAGCCCTGCACCCACAGACGCACACGAAGATATGACACTACAGAACAGAAAAAAAAAGGAACGGAAAAAGCACACCTGCACACACCGCACGATAACTCGAGGTCTGGGCAGCCCAGGAACTGGACGGGCAGGGAAGCGAAAAAGCCAAACGCCCCCCCTCCCAGTCCCCCAACAGGCTCGTTACACAGAAAAGCGGGAATGCGTATTCAGGCCCAGCGTGCAGACACCCTACCGAAAGAAACCAGCACACAACCAACCATAGTCGCTGAGTGTATACATATATGCATATAGAGAGAGGGAGAGAGAATCAGCCCATGCACACGCCCGTAAGAACGTTAGAGGGGCATGGCATAGGAAAGGCAAGAGAAGAACAGATGGAGATAAAGAGTGGTGGGAAAAATATCGTGAGAGGGAGGAGGCAGGAGGGCGATGGTGACGCACGGTTGGCCACGTTACCGTGGCACTCCAGGGAGGGTTTCAAACGCCGAAACTTTCGCAACTCACCCCCCTCTCCCTCCAATTTGCCATCCGGCCTGCCTCCCATGCGATTTCCAATGTGAATCAAATCAAGAAAAGAAATCAGCGCTTCACAGCAACGCAGACACGCCCATCCCCCCAGCGCTTGCACATCGCTCAGATGCACACGGCTGCACCCCAAATGAAATGAAGTGGCTGTGGATCCCTTTTTGGTGTCTGCTCTCTCCCCCTGATAACAGCGGACGCCTCAGCGTGTGGCAACATCAGGGCCCAGTGCCTCCATCTCTTTGGGCAAGCCAGGCAGCGACACCGAGGGATGCACAAGGCGGTGAGCTGCGAGCCGGGTGGGTGGTGTTCGAGGCGGAGGGCAAGCTCCGATGACTGAGCCGGCGCACTGCTGTGGCGCGTGCCTGCGGCTGCCTCGCACCCCGCGATGGGCCTGCAGCAGGGGGCGGGGGTTGAGTGGAGCTGAGGTGTCGTTGTCTGGCTGAGAAGGGACACGCTGACGAAAAAAGGAGCGTATTCCTCCACGTTGCATCTCGGATGGGACCACGAATCCGCAGTCACACAACGCACCAACGCGCCCATATACGTTGAAGAGGAAGTAAGACAAGACACAATGTACGAGGGCACTAACGCAAGCAAAACAAAGGCGCCCAAATTAAAGAGAGAGAGAGTCCCCTCCCAAACTCGCTCGGCAATGTCTCAAGAGAGTGAGAGCCAATACAGCCTGCAACCCCGACAAGGAGGAGTAAAGCGATTGACAGATACATTTTTATTTCCTGATACGCATGGTAGTCCTTCCCTATGGCTTCAGTTCATTTTAGAAGTCCATCACGCGTGTGTAGGCGTGTTGTGCGGTTTAGTGGGACTCGTAGCCGAAGGGGTGGCCACTGTGGAACTTCCACGCCGACTCGATGATCTTGTCGATCGAGTCGTACACCAGCGTCCACCCAAGTGCCGCCGCCGCCTCCTCGCCGGACGCCACAAGCACTGGCGGATCGCCGTCACGGCGCTTCCCCGCCCTCTCCGGAATTGGATGTCCAGTTACACGCCGAGCCGCCTCGATGACCTCGCGCACGGAGTATCCCCTCGACGTACCAAGGTTGAACGTAGAGAAGAACTTGTCCTTGTCATCAGGGGTCAGCTTAGCCAGGTAGTCCAGCGCCAGCACATGGGCCGAGGACAAATCTTTCACGTGCACGTAATCTCGAATGCACGTACCGTCTGGCGTTGGGTAGTCCGTTCCAAAGATTGATATGTAGTCATCCACCTTCTTGCGATCCGGATGGTGCACGGCATTGTAGGCGTTGATCTTATCCGCGAGCGGCACGCGCAGAATGAGCGGGATAAGATGGGACTCGGGCTCGTGGGTCTCGCCAATGTCACCGTCGGCGTCAGCGCCGCACGCGTTGAAGTAGCGCAGGCACACGCTCTTGATGCCGTAGGCAACAGCGCAGTCCTGCAGCATGTACTCGTCCACCAGCTTCGTCATGCCATACGGGCTCTCCGGCAGGCGCTTGGCGTTGGAGCGAATGGGCTTCATGGGATCCGGCTCATCAGCCGAGCAAGCCTTTGTCCGGGCATAGGGATTTCCGAAGAGGGCGGCCGTGCTGGAAAGGATGAGCTTATCGCACTGGTACTTGTGCATGGTCTGCAAGATGCGCAGCATGCCGACAACGTTGTTATCGTAGTACCGCAGCGGGTCGTGCACGCTCTCCGGCACCACGATATACGCGCACATGTGCACGACAGCATCAATCGGGGCGTGCGTGGTAAAGACACGCTCGAGAAAGTTGACGTCGCGCACGTCGCCGACCTCCAGCTTCGCAAAACGGCAGCCGCTCTTTCTCGCCTCCGCCAAGTTTGCTTCAGGGTTACGCGCAGCAAAGTTCTCTTCTGTGTCCACATGGGCATCAGAGCCATGAGTGGCCTCAAGACTGTCAGCAATGATCACCTCATGAGAGCTGTGACGTAGAAGCTCGCGCACAAAGTGTGTTCCAATGTACCCTACACCACCGCAGACAAGTACTCGCATTT
This sequence comes from Leishmania lainsoni, assembly GCA_003664395.1. NCBI lineage: Eukaryota > Euglenozoa > Kinetoplastea > Trypanosomatida > Trypanosomatidae > Leishmania > Leishmania lainsoni. Next base: position 386,049 of record RAIA01000012.1, on the reverse strand, counting down.
CGTTCTTGAGGGTGCGATAGTTGTGCTTGCTTGATGATCTGTGGAGAATACTTTCTCTTCGTTCAAAGCCCTGGCGTAAAGGCAAAGGCGGAAGAGCGGCGACGTTAAAGGGTGCAATGACTTCAATAAGTAAAACAAAGAAACGGTAGTGAGAGCGCGAGTTCCCCTTTGGTAGCCTTCCTCGTTGTGGTATGGCTGAGAGAGAAGCGTGGGTAAATCACTGAGAAAGACCAGCCAAAGTACAAGAGGAAGCACAACAGCAGGAACGCATATTTTGAAGTCAGCGTGTCCCTTCTCAGCCAGACAACGACACCTCAGCTCCACTCAACCCCCGCCCCCTGCTGCAGGCCCATCGCGGGGTGCGAGGCAGCCGCAGGCACGCGCCACAGCAGTGCGCCGGCTCAGTCATCGGAGCTTGCCCTCCGCCTCGAACACCACCCACCCGCCTCGCAGCTCACCGCCTTGTGCATCCCTCGGTGTCGCTGCCTGGCTTGCCCAAAGAGATGGAGGCACTGGGCCCTGATGTTGCCACACCCTCAGGCACCCGCTGTTATCAAGATACAGTAATACATTAAGGCTATTTTTCTTCCTTCAACGTGTCCATTCTCCCACAAGCAAGTCAGTAAGTACACTCACACAGACACCCCTCACCTACCCCTGCTACACGGCAGCTAAATCGCGGGTTGTCCAGGACACACAGTCCTGCCACCGAATCGGGACATGCGTCCAACGGGTTCTGCTCGTCCCGGCTGTACATACGCGACACACGATAGGCGCCGCACGCGCCTGGGTGGGCAGCATGCTTTCATCCAGGCGAGCCGCATCCAGGGTCCCGCTCGGACGCGGCAGTGACGGTGTCGGTCGCGCGCGGGTGGTTCAGGGGCATGCCAGGGGAGCCCCCAGCACCGGCGCCACACCAGCCACACGGCCGGATGCAGGAGATGCCGCGTGCTTCGCACACATGCACTAGGGGGCCGATTGGCATGGATCGCATCGCGCCCTGCCAGTCGGTCCCTCTATGTCCTCTGGCCCCCGCATGCCTTGTGTGGATGCGGCATGCCATGCCAGCTGTGCTTGGCAGCTCGCACAAGCCGTCCTCGCATTGTTCTGCGTATCAGGTCTGGTTCTAGCACAATGTTCCGGTCTTCCTGGGCTCGCGGCCCTCATCATCTTCCGCCTCCGGGGATGCCATGTGGGGCGTCTCTGCATGGCGTGCCCGCAATGCGCCGCGGCAGGCGGAGCGTTACAAGGAGTCTGCGGCAGCAGGGACACTCCGCCGCCCTCTCCCCCTCTCCCCGAGCCCGCACGCCTTTGGCAGCAGTGGGTGTGTCAAGGGGGAGGGGGGCCGTGCATGGGCGTGCGGCTGCGCAGGGAGAGATCGTGGCGTGTCCTCCAAAAAGGGCGCAGGGGGTGCGTTGGACACCCGGACGAGGAAGTCCCTGCAGCGCGAAGGATGTGTGCGCAGTCAGGCCACTGCGAGCACGACCCCAGCGTGAAATGCGGCGTGCTTCTAGCCTCGAGCAGTTCGCGAGGCGTATGTGGCGTACGAGGCACAGCGCCAGGTTGTTGGCCCGTATGGCAAACACAGGGTGGGGTGGGGGCAACCACAACGCCATGAAAGCAGCGCGCAGCATACCATCTGCACTCGATGCTGTCGCTGCCGGAACCCAAAGCGCGGGCAGGTGGCCGTGCGGAGCTGTTCGAGGATGGTTGTCTGTGGTCTTGTAAACTCAGCATTCTTGTTCTTATGGTGTAGGAATGCGGGCGGCACGTAGCTCTTGCCGTAGCGTGTCGCACCACGCAGTGCGATAGCGGGGATGCCGGCTTGGTGTCTGGGCCTGGTGACGGAGCCCGTCATCCACACGGTGGCCGTGGGCTGTTCTGGTATCACCGAATTTGCCAGCTCAGCCACGTTGTCCTTGTGCTCTGAGTTAAGACGAAGAGCGAAAACAAAAAATTCAAGCGAAAGAAAGCGCCAAGGAGATATCAGGAAAGGAGTGAAACGAGGTTCAGCATGAATAGAGCATTTCATCTGGGCTAAGTGGCACGGGGTACCGCCCATCACCGCACAAAGGCACGACCAGGCAAGTCCATGCAACACTGTAGAACAAAAGAGGTCACCATGGTGACGCACATGCACACAACATACGCTACGAAAAGAAAGGCGATGAGCCAACGAGTGGAACAGGAGAGAGGCGAAGATAAGAAGACACCTGCAGAGAGAGAAACGCACACGTACATGTAGTCCTGTGTGGGCATAGGCTTGAAAGACCCTGTGTGGGGTCAGGTAAGAGTACTTCAGCGGACAGAAAGGAGAAAGCAAGTGGCAATGCCAGCAGAAGCATGTGCGTCACACATACACTCAGCCGCGTGCATCTTTCCTTTCTGGCTTGACCTAACCTGGCTACCCCACCCCTCTTCGTGCTCTTTACATCAACCATGGGTGAAGCATTAGCTCCGACACGGAGGAACGCTCCGCTGGGTCAGGTTTTAGACACAGCTCCAGGAAATCTTTCACGTCCTCATCCAGCGTATCGGGGATGTGCGGCACCACTACCCCGCGGCCAATGTACACAATGAGCTGGGCGGAACTTTGAAGAACCTGTTCGATGGGTCGGTGTTGCAGAGGCATGGCGAGGCACGGGTTCTGGGAGGGCAAAGACAACATATCGGAGGCACGCCAAGAGGTAGAGGGCGGCAGGACCGCGATGCCTTGACGCTGCTTTCGACTCTGGCTGACCTCAAGGGGACGTAGCTGGGCATCAGAGAGAAGCATAGCAATACTGCCCGCATTGAGTGTTTCGGCTGCTGCATCCTCCACAACAGCGAAATTCGCGAGAGACGCGCAATTCGCGCTGCTGGGGTGGAAACAAGAGGAAACCGACGCGGTGGTGGCCCTCATGAAGGTGGCAGCCTCAGAGCCCCCCTCTCCTGGTGTGCATGTCAGTGCTTCTGGGGGCGGGTAAGGGCTCCCTCCGGCGGGGTCGGTGTTGTTAGTGCTAAACACCGAGCAACCAAAGTCGAGCACCCCCTCGCCGTTGTTATTTTTCGTGGAGAGTAGACCACTGCCAAGGTTGTGCCCCGTCGTGCCTATGGAAGCGGCCGGACCTGTGCGGCTTGAGTTTGACGGCATCGTCACACCAGGGGAGCGGCTATCCGTCATGGGTCCACCCAAAGGAGCCTGAATGTCCCCAAAGCCCATGTTTAACTCCTCTCTTGACAAACTCGCCCCTGCTCGTGCGGCAACTCCGTCCATGGCCGATGTGCCACCAGGAGGAAACTCGAGGCACGTCTGCAGCTGCAACGCGTGCTCGGCGGCGTTCTTGCGTTGCGTCAGCTTTCCGGACAGTCTCGGTGCGAAAGCATCAGCATAATCCCAAGGCAGCTTTCCGGTGAGAAGCTCTAAAATGGTGATTCCTAGCGAGTACACGTCGCTCTTCATCGTCGACACATCGCCGCGTGCCACCTCTGGTGCCATGTAGCCGGGTGCACCGCGCATCTCGATGACGTCATCAATCTTGCCTATGGAGGAGGTCGCCCGGGCAATGGCAGACCCGAAGTCGCTCAGCTTGCACTGCCCGTCCATGGCGAGAAGGACGTTGTGTGGCTTGATGTCGCAGTGCACGATGTTCGCTGCGTGCAGATAGCTCAAACCACGCGCAATATCTCGGAGGTAGCGTCGCACTGACTCTAGCTGAAGAGAGCCAAAGCTTTTCAGCAGTGTATGAAGGGAGCCGCCCGGCACAAACTCCATAATCTCGATCACGTAAGCCTCCGACACATACAAGCTGAGGTACTGCACAACGTTCTCGTGATGTAGGTTTGCAAAAAGCCGCACCTCATCGACGATGGCGTTAACTTCGATGTTTCTGGCGCCAAGTCGAAAGCATTTGAGCGCAACAAGGTTGCCTGTCATGGATAAGCCGCGATACACGGTGGAGAAGGCGCCAGTGCCCAGTATATCGTAGGAGCGGCGCCATGCATTGCCCTCGTAGTCGCTGAAGAAAAGAGGCAGCCCGCATTTGTGGTGACAGCGCGTCGTGCCATTTTTGCCCATTGCGGCTGAGGTCAGATTCTCGGTCTGCAGCGCTCCAGCTCTGTAGTCACTGATCGTGGGCCTGTCACAAGGAGTGTAGTAGCCGGTTCTTCCAAGACTGATCTCTCCGTCAGCCATATCGTCGTCGGGCTGATCCTCCACGAATAACTCGAAGAGCGCCGTCTCACCCTTATCCACGCTAGCACAGCTCGCAGACCCTCTCACCAGCTCAATCTGGCCAGACTCCACCTTAGGGGTACCGCTTCTCGTGTATTCTGTCGTGCAGCCTCCGTTGGCGCGTGTGGCGACCGACGCGGCATTGTCTGCCAAGCCTTTCTCATTAGTTTTCGGTGAGTCTTCCTTGTTCAACGAGAAAGGGCTCGAGGCAACCCCTAAAACCCAGCGCGGCGTCGGCGGCGTTGTCAGAAGCGTCGTTGGATCGAGGTCTTTGAAGGGCGAAAACGCAAACAATGCGGTGTTGCCGCCGGCCCCACCGCAGGTGGTGAGAGGATTCGCGACCTCCATAGAACCGTCAGTGACACTTTGGCTTCTGCGAGCGCCGAGGGAGGTGCCGCTCGCGGGCGGCTCGCCCAACTTTGGGAAGGAGCTCTCGTTATAACCTGCAAAGTTTGCCTCAGAAAAGGTGAGGCGTGTGATGGACCGCACAAAGGGGCGGTGGATGTGGTGAGCAACAAAGGCTCTGCACATGAAGCCAAGACGGGCCGCCTGCAACTCCATTGTCTCATAGGGCTCCAGCATCTCAAGTCCCCTCACATAGTCGCCCTTGAGCATATGAGTGAAGCCCATGCGTACGGCGCGGATGACCTGGCGCACCATCACTACAGACACCTTCGGCGGCAGCATGCGGACGTGCCCTCGCAGCTCGTACAGGATGAGCACCTTCTTACCAATCGGGTTCAGCACCATGCAATCTACCGGCATGACGAGCATCGAGCTTTCCAGTGTGGAAGCGAGTCGCTGCGTGACAATGATCTGCGTCTGCACAGACTTGAGAACACGAATGAGGTCGTCCTTCGCCACTAGACTGTGGCTGAAGGTGACGAGCGCGTTACGGTCCGCCGCGCCGCAGGTGCCGACGTAGTACTCGCTTGCGTCGATCATACACCCCACACGTGGGCCGATGGGGGTAATAGTGTTCAGCACATGCATCACCTCCAGCGCGCACATGGCGGCGCGGTTCTGATGCAGTGCAACCTTGTTGTGTGCGCTGAAGCTGACAACGATGTAGTCCGGCCTCTGCAGCTCCACTACGCCGCCGTAGCGCAAAACGCATGGAAGCACACCCTCTGTGAAGTGGATGCAGTTCGTGTTCAAGAACTTTACGCTCATCTCAGACTCCATCAAGTGCATGCAGAAAACAATGGTGCTGCAGTAGCGCCGACGAAAGTGATTTACCTCCTCGAGGAGCACGCGATCATTCAGAACTAAATTTGTCATCGACGTTACCGGCTGGTTGCAGCCCCACCGCCGTCCCTGCTGGCCTGTCTTATTTACGCTCAGCATGCCTCCCAGCCTGTCAACGCTGTTCTTGCAGCCCCGGTGGGCCGCACCAACGTCGCTGTTGCCGTCGTCGTCAAGCCCGTCTTCTGGTTCAGCATATCTATCGCAGCCGTCAGCACTTTCCCACATGCCGCCACCTTCCTGCTCGTGTGGCGCCGAGGTGGGGAGAGCAGAGAAGTCGGTATCACTGGTATCGTTCGCGTTAGAGTAGACGGTCGGACACCCGAGCATACCCTGCGGGAGAAACTTCTTCATCTGCATTAGCTTTGAGTTCATAATACAGAAGTTGTGCTGCATTTCTGCCACCTCTTTGATCATGGAAGTGACGTTGTCTATGCACTCGCTGCCGTCGCGCAGCTCCGCCGCCGCACGGAGTCCGGCTGCCACCCCGCGTACCGGTTGTACGAGCAAGTACAGGAGAGCGATCTCGAGGAGTACAATAACAGCCAGCACCAACACAACGGAGATGATGGCGGTGCGTTGCACTTGATTAATGTAGTGGATATACTCGCCCTTGCACACCACGTAGATGACGACGAGGTTCATGTTGGAGTAATTAGAGGAGATGGCGACGCGACTGACCACTACAAGGTTTTCAGTGTCGTTCAGAGTGAACTGACCCATCCACCGATCCATATTTGACGAGATTTTGTCGATGCCTTGCCGACCTCCAGTGCTCCTCACAGCAGCGATCATGAGTGGATCTGCGATGTCCTCCAGATACACAGCCCTCCTGCCGCCGCAGTCAGGCGTACAGTTGGACGGCGTTTTCCAGTTATCCAGCCGCACCGATGTACTCTGTCCCCAGGATGTGATAAAGACAAGACCACTAAATGTGTCGACTACCATGACCCGAGCAGTGCTGCTTGTGGCAATGAGCCCACTCGGGTGCAGGGCGTTGAAGCCGTCTGCCTTTAGGGCACCCATGATGGAGGCGGGATTCCCGGCGTAGTCGACGAACGGATACGTGTACGCTATGACGCTTACGTTGTCGACGGTGAAGATGCGCCAGTACCCGTTTGGGTACATGAGAATGCCACCGAGAGTGGACTTCCCTGCTGGGAAGAAGGGGCCATCACGGTCAGGAGCAGCCTCGTAGGCCGCAGCAGACTCTACAGTGGATCCGGCCTGATAGGTCGTGTGGTACTCCGCGTACCACGGCACGACGACCTTATGCCACGCGTTCTCCAGCCCTCCAAAATCAACTATGTATTCCCAGGGCGTCATTGATTGCACGGCTGGGTACGCGGTGAGGGGCTCAGCGTAGTTGTACGTAGTGCCGTTCACCAAGTAGCGCGGCTGAGACGAGTTGTCTACTATGTAGTTGCCGATCAGGTAGTCGTTGTACTGCTGGGAGCAGTACGCGCTGTACCCCGTGTAGGGGCTGCTCAACGACATGTAGAGTAAGAAGGAGGTCGGGTTGCGATTGGTTCCGGCGACGGTGCGACACATCTGCCGCATCGCTTGCGGCATATCGGCGGCAGTCCAGTTCCATGACTGCGTGTCCGACGAGCTCATGTATGCGAACGAGTAGGAGCGAATCGCGTTCGGCAAAAATAGCATGCTCGCCTCTATTGCCCGCGTGTAGGAAGAGGCCAAGGAGAGGCTGAGCGTTGACATCACGTACTCAGACGACTCAACAGAGGCAGTGTGGAAAGGCACGACTGTGAGGACAGCAATGAGAATGACAGAAATGACTGTACTCATCACAACGGTCACAGAGATGGGCACCCGGCAAGTCCACCGCTTGGGTCGCGTCGCGATCGCACCACGCCTGTACGACGACGGCTGCTGCATGCTGAAGGAAGAGCCAGAGCTGTCGTGATGCTGATCTGGGACGTGAGAACCAGAACGCATTTTCGATGGCAAGCGAATCAGCGGCTGCGCCGTGCCCCTGCTAGACTTCGGCGGCAATGAGCTGCTGATGTGGTCGGCACTACGCGCATGAAGCACAAAGGGTGTCACGTCACCGAGGGCACCGGCCGCTGTCTTTGTGCCCTCGGAACAGCCGTCCGCGTTTGCGTTGTTGCTAGCGCGGTGGCTGGCGCAGGCAGCAATCCAGCTGGCCGGACCACTTTGCATCCCATTGGCAGGGAGGGGGCGGTCCTTGGTATTGGAGACGGGGGCCGCAGACCCCACATCGCTCACCTTTCCAAGCCGAGTACTCGGAATGTGCAGGTGACTCCAACCACTCAGCGCACTATGGTTTGCAGACGACATGGAAGCAGGTGCGCCAGCTCTGAACCCCGGCGCTGTCGAGGCCACCCCAGTAAACGAGGCCTCCGACTTGCTTCGCTTGAGCGCCGAACGACCAGCCTCAAAGCTGTGTTCACCAACGCTTACAGAAGGCGACAACATGCCCTCCGCGCCGGTATTGCAGCCTGTGTCGATAATTGAAATGGGAGGAGAGGTCACGTCAACGGGGGGCTTAAAGGTTTGAAGCTCTCCTTCGGTGCCTGGGTGGCTAGGGACTTCGATGGAAGGAGCAACCTGCGCAGCCAACATGTGGCGCGGTGACGCAGAGAAAAATGAAAACGGTGTGGCGTCGAAGACTGAGGGCGACCAGCACCGCTGGTCGGAAGGCGAAACTGTAGCGTCCATCATTCTGGAGCCCACCATTAATGGCACCGCTACTGTTGTGGGTGCCGCATCCTTTGATAGTCGGTCATCCTGACTACCGTGCGCTGTTCTCCCTGCAACATACGAGAAAGTAACCGTGGATGACAGCCCAGCAGTACTAGACAGCAGATCATGGCGGCCGCTGCCGCCGTGCGAGGAGGCGTGGTGGGCGCCGGGCGGCACGGAAAGGCGACGGTTCTCGTGCATGTTTAGTTGCATAAAATCGAGACTTCCAGCAAAGCGAAACGAGCCTGTGAAGCGGCAATGAATACGGCGCCCTCCGCCTTTGGGGCTGCTGGGGATGTGCTGCAGCGGGGGGAGCAAGCGAGAAGCGGAGGAACCACAATAAAAGAAAAAAAAGGAAAAGACGAGGAGACAAGGAATAGGAGTATGTGCGAAGAACGCGCTGGCCCACTAAACTCTGTTTCGACTGTTGAGAAGCTTTGAGGGGGGGGAGGGAGAAGACAAAACAGAAAGTTGAGGATTGTAAACATCAACAGCGGAAGGAATCCCATCGCCATACACGAGCCTAGCGCAGACGCCCCGCACAAGGGTAGCGCGAACGCGTAGAGAAACCAAATTAAACACCACTGATGAGCCAAGGCAAGAAGCGTAGGTGCCGGCCAATACTCAGGCGAGTGTGATGGTTAAAGTGAGCCAAAAAACAAACAAAAAACTCACAAAAGAGAAGCGCAGCTCCGCACGCTGTACGCCCAACGTAAAAAGAAGAAAAGAGAAAATGAATACACGTCTATACGTACGACGGTGTATGCGTGGGTGTGTGGGGGGTGGGAGGTGGGAGGTGGGAGGTGGGGGGTGAGTGTGTAGAGGGAAACAGAGAAAGAAAAGCCAACGTACAAGAGGGAAGGCGATTCGAATTCAAATCAGTAATACATAAGAACAGGACCGACAGAGGGAAAGAGAAAGGACACACGAGAGGAGAGGACCGAGACAACGGTGTGTCAGTGATAGGGTGAGTAACTGAGGAAGATTGATAGAAGGTCTTGGAAGGAAAAGGGGAACAATAGACGGGGAAAAAGAGAAGGACTGGTTATATTGGGTTACTTCCCCCCTCTCCTCCTCCTCCTTCTTCACCTTGCGCTACGCGAGACAAACACACAAACGCAAAAAGAAAAAGGGGAAGCCACAAGTCGTAGGGCACACGTGCGCCACTGTGTATCGCTGGAGAGAGAGAGAGAGAGGAAGGGAGGGAGGGAGGGAGGGAGGGAGGGGAGCAGAAAGCTGTGGAGTGGGCTTTGTTTTTCTATGCTTGGCTGTAAGACAAGAGAAAGAGACAAAAAGAAAGGGACGCGATGTGAATACTGCGAAACGGCTGAGTCAAAGTGGCAAAACACAAAAAACACTCGGAGAAACGAATATCGAAGCTCATAAGACAGCCTACAATGGCAATTCGCTGGTGTGCTCATCAGTGGTGATGGCAATGGTGATGGGCGGGATGAGAAGGATGTAATCCAAACGAGGAGAAAAGGAGGAGAGATGTAAACATCAGTGGAGGATAGCCGGAAGAGGGATCAAGTGCAATTTAAGTTCACACGGTCAGTCAGCACCCGTGCAACACGCAGACAACCACATGTGCGTATGCACGCCATCTGTGCCTCTACGTTAACAGTACATATGTTTTAGGTGTTTGTTATACTTGTGGGGTGTTCGCGCGCCACAGCAGTCCCATATGCATACTTGCCAAAACGCTAACAGGAGGGGGGAGGGCTGGCGGCTCCAAAGGCAACGCACAGTGGCAATGTGTGTACGGGGGATCAGCACTTGGGCCCTCCACCTTCACCGATTCAAGTCCTCTCTCATGAATGCGGTGTGCGTGCTATGCGTATGTGGGACGGTCTGTTATTTGTTTCCTTCTCTTTTACTCGGTTTGGTCCCTGCTAGAGTTGTGACGAGGATCCAAGTGGCCTTGTCGTATGTGCGGCATCCACACCTACACAGAGAGAGACAAGCGGAGAAACGAAGAACTGGCAGAAGAAGGCACACGCTTGAGTGCAGAAGGCAAGAAAGGGAGGAGAAAAACGGCGGCGAAGTGCAGTGAATACTTCAGCTCCTTCGCCAGTGTGAAAGAGAAGAGGAGCATGAGAGAGAGAGAGAGAGAGAAAGAAAGAGTGTGCAGCGCAACAAGAACGGGCTTTGTCGCCAGTGGCGCACGTACAGTTGGATAATCCGATATGGAGAGCGTGTGTGTGTGTGTGTGTGTGTGTGCGATCGTGTCGCTTTCATTAAGCCTTCTTATTCCAGGTGGGGTTTAGGAACTGTGTGCACATTCTGCTTGTCTGTTTGATGCTCATGAGAATCCCAAATCACCCACCTTTTCCACCCTCTGCTCACCCAGGGGAAAGACGAGCCATAGTTGAATGTGTAGGACTGACTCCAACACACCAGCAAGGATACAAAGAAGGCCCGAACAGCAGTATTCGAGTTGCAACGTGAAGGCAGAAGCCGCACATAGTACATCAGAAACGATCAATGTGAGGGTGCATCCAAGCCATGAAACGCTCAGCGACTGCGTCCAACGCCGGTGTTTCTCGTGAGCTCTGAACTACTAGGAAAACGGCCTGAGAACAAAACAACAAAAGAACCACAAAGGGGGAAAGTGCGGCGGAACACTCATGAGGAACACGAGAAGGGAAAATATGCTCCTTCGGGACAGCAGCCAAGGCGCACTGACTGACTGTGGAAGGGGGGCGACAAAGGAGAGAAGCTGAGACTTCAGCAGAGGAGAAAGAGCAAGGCAGAGAAGCGATTGATGGGCATCTGCATTCACTTTCTACAACTGGACTTCACTGCAGCTTACGATTCTACCACCCCCATCCGCGCCAGCAAGTCATCCACACATACGCGCACGCGCATGTGCGTCGAAACGCGCTGACGCAACCTCCAATTCTATCACAGTCCGTGAAGGGAAAGGGGGGGAATATCGCGCAAAAGACACCATGAGTGTCAGGCGCGTACCCCACCACTGCGATTAAGTGTAGTCGACAGGCAATGCATCCCAGAGGAAGCAGTTCAGATATGGCGTCACGACAGAAGCCGAGGCCAGCCCTGCAGACGTGAATCCTGCAGTGCAACTCAACTTATCGGCTGCTGCCAGGGCCACCGCACCCTCCTTGTTGAACTGGATAAAGAACGGACCCTGTGAGGAACCCGATGAGTCGACGGCGTCGCTTGGTACTTCGACTAACTCCGCCTGCTTTGCTTTGGCCACGAGCGCTGCGACACGACTCTTGGTGGTGGTGGGGCACGTATCACTGCTGGCAACACGCGCAGCCATTGCGTCACGCGTACGGGCAGCGCCGACGTACGAGCTGTCCACCAGTCGCAGCGGTACAACGCCAACGTCGTGGGTAGCAAACACCTCAAGGGCAGCGGTGAGGTAAGTGCACCCCTCACCATTCGCGGGCCCAAAGTGCAGCACAGCCCGCGGGCATCCTTCCCTGCTGGCGCCAAGATGCCTTTCTACTGTGTGGTATTGGATGCCGGACAGTCGAATGAGGGCCATCACACATGTAGGTTGCATCGCCATTTTGTTAGCCCCTTCACAGTGCCACGCGTCACCCAGGACTCCTGTGGCAGGTGTCAGCCACAGCGAGTCGGTGTTGGCACGACGGATGGCCCACACAGCGTTGCATTGGGCATCCGTGAAGGTGTCGGAACAGACCAGCATGCGGTACTGCCGCTCGCCACCAGCAGCATCAAAAGTGAGGGACGCCAACTCCTCCCGCACATGACTGTCCTCTGCCAAGGCCCGTACGAAGTCACCGACGCACGCGGTGTCCAGTCCCACAATGTGGATGTAGTGGATTGCATCGTCCGGCGATGACGACTTCAGCTGAGCACTTCGAGTAGGCACATTGATGTCGCTCACAAACTGGATCAGTGTGGCAGCGCAAGACCAGCCCTGACTCTTCGGGAAGAAGCTCGACTTCCCATCGGCCGTGACGGCCGTCCACATTGTCGAGGATTGCGTCATCCACGGAACGACAACGCGCTCCTGCAGCTCGCGCGCACGACGCCACCACTTACACTCGGGCCTGTGAGAGCCCTCCTTCCAATCCAGTGTCTGGTGCCGCTTGCAGCAGTACGACACAGCCTTGCAACCGCTACAGCGCAGAAGAACTTCGCGCCGGCGGCCACACCAGCCGCATTTCTTCTGCGAAACAGTGCTGAAGTCAACAGGCGGCACGGTCAGCGTGTACCCCGGCGCTGGTACACTGCACGAGGTCCCGGCAGTAGTGAAGGAGGCTGTCGTCTCCTCCGTTACTTCAACCAGCTGTGACGACACATAGAGAAGAGCTGCAGCAGCAGCCCTCACCATCGCCAGCGTCGGCGACGTCACCTCCAACTCGGTCAGTGCATGTGCGATGGGGTTGGCCTTCTGGACCTTGCCTGTTGGCCGTCGATACACAACGCGCGGCACTACTGCAGGGCAGCACGAGCTAGAGTACTGAGTTGCACCTCCTGAACTGAGCGCCATCGACGAAGCAGACACGATCCTGAAGTACTCCTCGAGGTCGCAAAACGGCACTCCTTCGACCGGCGTTAGTTGCACCAACACCTCACCGTCATCGTGCACTGTGTCCTCAAACACAAAGTGCAGGTTCGCGCGGTTATCTAGCTGCTCCAGAGCGTAGCAGATGTCTCCGCGATCGCACACAAGGTGCAGCTCTGCGCTGATCGGCTGTGGGGAAAGGGGTCCAGCATTGCGGTTGTGGACATCGATTGGCTCCTTGGTGACAATAGGCCGCTGCAGCAGAAGCACGTGCTGATATAACCTCTCCACAGATGCCGCGGTGGTGACGGTGGTGGTCGAGGGTGGTACTGCAGACGAAGCTGCGTCGGCCGCTGCGTGAGCACCTTTCGCAGCAGGAGCGTCAGCTATACACTCAGAGGCGATAATGGCGTTGTACTCCTCCGGGACTGTGAAACTGGTGTAACTGCCTATCTGCTTCTTCCACTTCGCAATACCAGCGTCTCGCTCTGCGCGAAGCCTTGCCAGGCCTGTCAACGACTCGACATTCACAGTTGACGATGCACCTTTTGGTCGACCGACGTCAGTGGCCTCTTCGAAGAGAGAGGAATACATGCATGGCCGCAACGATGCCATGAGGGGGTAGAGGATGTGCCAGCCAGCCTCGGTGATTGACGGCGCGGAGGCGTCAGTTGCCACAGCCGCCATCTTACTCTCCGTGCACATCCACTGAACGGCGTCGTGAACCGTTGCCGCGATAAACGGAATCTTGAGAAGCGGAGAAGAAAACGCTCGAGTCAAGGAAACGCTGTCGTTCACAGCCGCGGTATCGCAGTTGACCCGCCTGTGTGCAACGAACGTGGAAGACGACGCGTCGTCGCTAGGGAGTAAGTCGACAACCTCCACAGCCGCTCCATCCACTACATAATACCCTGCACTAAACCGTGATGTTGGCAGCGCACCAAGGGCCTTACCTGTGTTGACCTCTTTGACATCGCGCGCCATCGGCCTCCAGTGCTTGCTGAGCACCTCACCGACGCCAGGCACGAGTTTTGCGAGGAATAGAGATGTTGTCAAGAGGCCCATCCGCTCGTATGCAATCCCTTGTGCCACGCTGTACCACTCCAGCGATCCGCTGGGCAACAAGGTAGCAGGGACAGTGCTCAATAGGACGCGCAAGGTGCCAACACCACCTCCATCACTGCTGAAAAGAGCCGCTGCGGAACTCCCACCGGGACCGCCACTCCCCCTATCCGCCTCCACTGTTGCCCTGCGGTCGCGGGTGAATGTTTCTATAGGAGCCGCACCTTCAGGCAGAATGGTGTAGTAGAGAAGATGCCATGGCGCCTCGGGAACTGTCACAGCTTCTTCCGCCGGTGCCGTGTCACCATCAGCGCCGTAGTCATCGCACCGGTCCTGGTGACCAAAAAGAAGGAAAAAAAGTGGAGCGGTAATCCTGTTGTCTATGGCATCGTGGTGCCAGCGGCGGGGGTAGTATGCAACACACCTCCAATGCGCGTAGGGTGGGTGCGCACTGCTCAGCACCTCGGTCAGATCCGACGGTGTTGTGCACGGAGCACCGCCGCGGAGAAAGGCCTCTACAACTGACATAGCAGGCGAATCCACGGAAACGCAGCATACAATTGTGGTAGAGCTCTTGTAAAGTCCAGCTCACCGTTCTCCTCGCAGCGAAGGTCTAGCGAATGATATCTTGGTAGTGCTTGTCAGCTGGGGTAAGTACGCTGAGGGAGGCGAGCGTGTATGCCCGCAGAGGTGACGCAACTAAAGCAATAAAAACAGACCAAGACGAGCACGACAGCCGGAGAAAAATGCGAGGGAGGAGGAGGAGGGCAGACGACGGACAGAACACAATAGGCCCATCTGTACAACCCCCAGAAGAAGTACAGGAAAGCCGTTTCAGCGTCGATCTGTGTGGCTTGGCGCCAAGCACGACACATCGCTCACACGTGCGGGGTACACACTCTGTTCATCACTGCCGCAATAGCGCCACGTGTTTCTCCCACTCCTTATTATTTTCCTTTTCTTTTTTCAGACTGCTTGCGTGCTTTTTCTAAAGCAGAAGAGAACCCATTTCTGCAGTGAGGCGTCACGCAACTACAGCAACTAACCCCGTGCGCACCGAGTGGGAGGAGGGAAGGGGACATCCCCCCTCCCCCCTGGCTCATGGATGCTGCGCTTGAGCTTTTCTATATTTGCGTTGCTTTTCGGAGTGCATGTGTTTTGCTGCTACAGCGGTGATGACGGCCTTTGTGATACGCTCATCCGCATGCGGGCGTACGAGAGACAACGACCACTATGAGCAAAGGAAAGAAAGAAGAAAGGCCGTGTCCGTCACCCACAGCCGAGGATGGGGAGGAGAGCGCCCACACCCGAGCATGCACAGACAGAGGCATCGTGATGTGCCCTAACACAAAGCAAAAAATGGCGAGAAAAAAGAAGAAGAATAGCCTTGTCCACACGCGCAGAAGAACAACACAACCCGCGTTTCCTCTTCTCCCTCACAAAACGCGCGACGCAGTCCCCTCACTCTCCCAGTAGCCAATTCAGCTAGCCAGCGCTCCCACGAAAATAAACGAGCCTGCGCAGACGTCCGCACAAGCGTAGAGCAAAAGAAAAAAAATGAATGAATGAATGAATCTATCACGGGTAAACAACAGAGAATAGAAAAATCACCGGCTCCGCACGTTATGTTCTACGCAGCAATGCAAGGAGACATGACAAGGCCAGTTTTCCTCCTTCAGGGAAAAACAAAAACAAAAACAAAGGTGACACCCCTCACCCCAACGCTGTACTGCACTGCACTCGGCGTAGAGGGGGTGGAGGGAGGGGAAGCCCACCATCTAAAGGTCAAAAAAGAGTAGCTTGACAGAGCAGCACGCTACTACAAAGCAATCACATCACGTTACACACTGCGCACCAACTTCTCCAATACTTCCTCCTGCTCCGAGGAACACTGTCATCGCCGTTCAACAGCCCACTTTGCTCGGTTGCCTCGGCGCGCCGACGCACCTCTTGCTCACCAACCTTTCGATTACGTGCCATCTCTGCCTTCTCCGCCTCCGCAACCCCTAACTTAGCCTTTAGCTGAGTAACTTCCATGAGTAATCGGCACATCGCCACCTCTCGTTCCTTCACATGACGCTTCACACGCTCCTCCAGCTCTCTCGCAAAACACACGTAATCCCCGCCGTTTGCAGTTCCCGTATTCTCGACTTTAAAATGTTCACTAACACCACACGGCTCCACAAACAGCGCTTCAGAAACACACCTAACCGCAGCCTCCAGCTCCTGCACCCTCGCATCAGCAGCCGTACGTGCAGCCTCCAGCTCAGCGACGCGTGCAGCGTGCTTGGCATCCAGCCTGCTCGTCTCCTCCGCGCTCGACGTGGCCGCAGCCTCCAGCTCCTGCACCCTCGCATCAGCAGCCGTACGTGCAGCCTCCAGCTCAGCGACGCGTGCAGCGTGCTTGGCATCCAGCCTGCTCGTCTCCTCCGCGCTCGACGTGGCCGCAGCCTCCAGCTCCTGCACCCTCGCGTCAGCGGCCTCACGTGCAGCTTCCAGCTCAGCGACGCGTGCAGCGTGCTCGGCTCCCAGCCTGCTCGTCTCCTCCGCGCTCGACGTGGCCGCAGCCTCCAGCTCCTGCACCCTCGCGTCAGCGGCCTCACGTGCAGCTTCCAGCTCAGCGACGCGTGCAGCGTGCTCGGCTCCCAGCCTGCTCGTCTCCTCCGCGCTCGACGTGGCCGCAGCCTCCAGCTCCTGCACCCTCGCGTCAGCGGCCTCACGTGCAGCTTCCAGCTCAGCGACGCGTGCAGCGTGCTCGGCTCCCAGCCTGCTCGTCTCCTCCGCGCTCAACGCGGCCGCAGCCTCCAGCTCCTGCATCCTCGCGTCAGCGGCCTCACGTGCAGCTTCCAGCTCAGCGACGCGTGCAGCGTGCTCGGCTCCCAGCCTGCTCGTCTCCTCCGCGCTCGACGTGGCCGCAGCCTCCAGCTCCTGCACCCTCGCGTCAGCGGCCTCACGTGCAGCTTCCAGCTCAGCGACGCGTGCAGCGTGCTCGGCTCCCAGCCTGCTCGTCTCCTCCGCGCTCGACGTGGCCGCAGCCTCCAGCTCCTGCACCCTCGCGTCAGCGGCCTCACGTGCAGCTTCCAGCTCAGCGACGCGTGCAGCGTGCTCGGCTCCCAGCCTGCTCGTCTCCTCCGCGCTCGACGTGGCCGCAGCCTCCAGCTCCTGCACCCTCGCGTCAGCGGCCGCACGTGCAGCCTCCAGCTCAGCGACGCGTGCAGCGTGCTCGGCTCCCAGCCTGCTCGTCTCCTCCGCGCTCGACGTGGCCGCAGCCTCCAGCTCCTGCACCCTCGCGTCAGCGGCCGCACGTGCAGCCTCCAGCTCAGCGACGCGTGCAGCGTGCTCGGCTCCCAGCCTGCTCGTCTCCTCCGCGCTCAACGCGGCCGCAGCCTCCAGCTCCTGCACCCTCGCGTCAGCGGCCGCACGTGCAGCCTCCAGCTCAGCGACGCGTGCAGCGTGCTCGGCTCCCAGCCTGCTCGTCTCCTCCGCGCTCGACGTGGCCGCAGCCTCCAGCTCCTGCACCCTCGCGTCAGCGGCCTCACGTGCAGCTTCCAGCTCAGCGACGCGTGCAGCGTGCTCGGCTCCCAGCCTGCTCGTCTCCTCCGCGCTCGACGTGGCCGCAGCCTCCAGCTCCTGCACCCTCGCGTCAGCGGCCTCACGTGCAGCTTCCAGCTCAGCGACGCGTGCAGCGTGCTCGGCTCCCAGCCTGCTCGTCTCCTCCGCGCTCGACGTGGCCGCAGCCTCCAGCTCCTGCACCCTCGCGTCAGCGGCCTCACGTGCAGCTTCCAGCTCAGCGACGCGTGCAGCGTGCTCGGCTCCCAGCCTGCTCGTCTCCTCCGCGCTCAACGTGGCCGCAGCCTCCAGCTCCTGCACCCTCGCGTCAGCGGCCTCACGTGCAGCTTCCAGCTCAGCGACGCGTGCAGCGTGCTCGGCTCCCAGCCTGCTCGTCTCCTCCGCGCTCGACGTGGCCGCAGCCTCCAGCTCCTGCACCCTCGCATCAGCGGCCTCACGTGCAGCTTCCAGCTCAGCGACGCGTGCAGCGTGCTCGGCTCCCAGCCTGCTCGTCTCCTCCGCGCTCGACGTGGCCGCAGCCTCCAGCTCCTGCACCCTCGCGTCAGCGGCCTCACGTGCAGCTTCCAGCTCAGCGACGCGTGCAGCGTGCTCGGCTCCCAGCCTGCTCGTCTCCTCCGCGCTCAACGTGGCCGCAGCCTCCAGCTCCTGCACCCTCGCGTCAGCGGCCTCACGTGCAGCTTCCAGCTCAGCGACGCGTGCAGCGTGCTCGGCTCCCAGCCTGCTCGTCTCCTCCGCGCTCGACGTGGCCGCAGCCTCCAGCTCCTGCACCCTCGCGTCAGCGGCCTCACGTGCAGCTTCCAGCTCAGCGACGCGTGCAGCGTGCTCGGCTCCCAGCTTGCTCGTCTCCTCCGCGCTCGACGTGGCCGCAGCCTCCAGCTCCTGCACCCTCGCGTCAGCGGCCGCACGTGCAGCCTCCAGCTCAGCGACGCGTGCAGCGTGCTCGGCTCCCAGCCTGCTCGTCTCCTCCGCGCTCGACGTGGCCGCAGCCTCCAGCTCCTGCACCCTCGCGTCAGCGGTCGCACGTGCAGCCTCCAGCTCAGCGACGCGTGCAGCGTGCTCGGCTCCCAGCCTGCTCGTCTCCTCCGCGCTCGACGTGGCCGCAGCCTCCAGCTCCTGCACCCTCGCGTCAGCGGCCGCACGTGCAGCCTCCAGCTCAGCGACGCGTGCAGCGTGCTCGGCTCCCAGCTTGCTCGTCTCCTCCGCGCTCGACGTGGCCGCAGCCTCCAGCTCCTGCACCCTCGCGTCAGCGGCCGCACGTGCAGCCT
Source organism: Leishmania lainsoni (assembly GCA_003664395.1). NCBI lineage: Eukaryota > Euglenozoa > Kinetoplastea > Trypanosomatida > Trypanosomatidae > Leishmania > Leishmania lainsoni. The sequence goes on along the minus strand of RAIA01000012.1, from coordinate 367,463 downwards.
CCAGCTCAGCGACGCGTGCAGCGTGCTCGGCTCCCAGCCTGCTCGTCTCCTCCGCGCTCGACGTGGCCGCAGCCTCCAGCTCCTGCACCCTCGCGTCAGCGGTCGCACGTGCAGCCTCTAGTTCGAGCTCTCTCGCTGAAGGAGTAGCAGGGGCTGCCTCTGTTTCTTTGGCTCGCTGGAGTTTAAGGCGCAGTAATTGAATGTCATTCTCCAGCTGTCCCCTCGCGTAGTTAGAAGTGCGCTCGAGGTCCTCATACTTTTGGTGAAGCTCTCTGATGTTTTCATAGGCTACGTCCAACTCGAGTTGAAGGTTGTGATATACCTCGTTTTCGGTGGTGGAGGTGGATGTGCTGTAGACACTGTTGCTGGACTGGCGTGAATGGGTGGCGGTGTAGGATGATTGGGAGGCGGAATCGGCGTTGGAGTTATCATCCTTGATGGGGGCCTCGGCTGCTGGAGACTTGTCGCGGAAATTGAGAAGAGCATTCATGTCTGAGGATGTTGGGAGACGCTGCGGGGTTAGTGTTGGTGCTTGGTGTAAGGAGGAACGGGGAGGAAATGTATGAAGGGTTGGTGTGGAGTATTTCTAAATGATGGATGCACGTTAACTTTTGTCGGTCCTTCCTCTTTACTTATGTCGGGTGTCTTGCAATCGATGACGGTGTGAAACAGACGAACACACTCCCAGTGGAGGCGTCGTGTAGTGGTGTATTCGCTAAACTGTTGTTCGGTCTTCCTCCCGTACGCAACCTTCACTCCTGTGATCGAGTTGTTGCGGCTTGGGCTTCACCGCAGCGCACACAAGTCTCCGAATCAAAAGAAAGCCCACCGTACAATGCGCGGCGCGGGTGTACGAGTGGGAACGTATGGGTGGAAAGAGAGGAGAGAGAGGGACACACCACGACGCGATCACCAAAGAACGGATAGACCAGCACCGCGTCAAAACTGAAGGAAGAGTAGAGGAGAGAGCCCTTGAGAATGTTTGAAACGACACAGAGCGGAGAAGAGTCAGGAGAGAAAAAGGGCGAGGCAAGAGGTGCTGAGGTGGCGCTAAAGCACTGCTGAGATGAAAGAGGAAAGGCGGTGTACCTGCGCGAAAGGGTGTCCTTAGGGAGGGAGGGGGGGGGGAGAAAACCTCTCTGTGGCGCTAACACGTCCTTGGTGGCACGGACGTTGGGTGTGTAAACGTATGTAGACACTTTGCCTCGAGCTCTTTGCTCTTCGTTTCGAGGTACGGCCGTCTGCTTGCGATTCGCTCCTTTGGTGGCGGGCGGGTGTGTGCAAGAAAGAAAGAAAAAAAACGGTACGTATTGTCACGATCACGATGTGCTGATGGGCGTCGTGCAGGTATCGCAGCAAGGGCGTTTGAATGAAGCTTCCATTGTTGAGCAGCGACACGGGCGTTGGATGGTTAGAGGTGGGGTAGTGTGGTCGGGGGGGAAGGGGGGAAGGGGGATAGTTGTAGATCCAGGAACCACGAAAAAGAGCGCATGTGGGAGGGGAGGGGGGTGCATCGTGGTAAGCGATAATGGTGAATGTTGAAGTCAGCAACGCGTGTCGGGACACAAGAGAGTGGCACAGAGCGAGAGAGAGAAAGGAAGAGAGGCATACTAAGGACGAAATGAAAGTAGTCGCTACGCTGGGTAGCACCCCTACCAAATTCTTAAAGGAGAGGGAAAAGGTAGCGTGCTGAGGACAGCGAGAAGCGCCTATTATCTGTGATGGGTCCAGTCGTTGTGGCTCTCCCTTTTTGCCCTTTCATTGGTGTCCTTCGCCTTTGCTCTGGCACGGAAAATTGAAACCTGAAGGCGTTCCTCATCACCTGCGCCTCTCATGGGCCCTTCCGCTTGGGTTTGAGAAGGCTGGCGAAGGGTCGAGAAACAGCAGGAGGAAGCGATACGTCCGAAGAAAGGAAGACATAGAGAAAGGCCAGCAACGAGACGGCAAAGACCCGCAAGAATCGAAAAGGGAACCCACTGAGAGAAACGATACGTATTCACCACGGGATAGCGCATTTGCTTCTTGAGAGTCCAAGTGACGGCGTACGCCTGCGCACACTCGTTAAACATAGAGACGCGCACTAAATCGCTCGTCACGCACACCGCAGTTTACGAGAAAGTTGCCCATGTGCAGCAAATCTGCACGAATGCGGCTCGGCATGCATGCGATTGTCGGAATAGGCAAACGGCTGCCTACGCGACTTCCGTGCACCTAACTACCGTATCCCTACGCATCGCTGTCCCTTTCAGTAGCCATTTTGTACGGTGTAGTACTGCACGTGTGCGACAGCTACGCCAGATGGCAGTGACACTGGAATGAGCAGGGAACCTTCGTACGTGGTGCCAGCATCAGGATGGATAGAGTACTGTCCCACATACATTGTGTGGAATTCCTCGCGACATCTTGAGTCAGACGGCACCACAGCGGCAGCCTGCACATCCTCCTCTGCGCTTGTAGTATCGTTCACTCCCAGCTCTGCCGTCACGCTGGCGACGCTGGCAAACACAACAATAGTCGCATGGTGCCCGTGCTTGGCGCGAAGACGCGCAAAGACATCGTCCGCACCTCCAAGAGTAAGCACTTGCTCGGAGGCCTTTCGCGTTCGGAAGGTGTAGTAGGGCGTCCAGGAATGTGGGCCATGAGCGCACAAAAGAGAGGGTCTCTCCGACGAGACTGCCTGCACGTCTGCACCAGTGGCCACGATCGGCGTTGCGACACGCCAGCGAGAGATGGCGATGCCACCCACACCGCAGTTCAGCGTTTGGCAGGGGTCTCCGTTGGCAATAGAGATAGACGTCAAGTGAAGCGATTCTGTTGAGGTGTTAAATAACTGATAGTGCACCCGCTCCCATCCGCAGGTGACTGCCATCGGGTTGCCCTCTCCCTCATGCCTACCCTCTCTGGATCGCGACGCACGAACAACGAGGCCGTTCACGCCCTCCACCGCCACCGCAGCCGCTACGGCAGCCCTCTCCCAGATGGATACCTGGAAGGTGCCCCGTGTGGAGGAAAACAGCCCCAGCCGCAGCCCTCGGCGCATCTTCGGCCCTTCCTCACAGGCGTCCGTCTCGTCAAACACCATTTCAATGTGAAGTTCGGTTAAGGAAGTCGCCGGTAGCGCATCACGCACGTACAACCGTAGCATTTCGACTGACCCCATTGATGGCACCAAACACGCGAGATGGCAGTCGCCAAACCACGCCTTGTCGTAGCGCCACTCTGCACTAGCGGTACAGCCATACATGTGGCCCTTGAGAAACGTCACCGGCAGCCGGATGGGAACTGAGGCAAAGGGGCCGGGGTGGCTCGACGCGGCTTCTCTTGCCGCAGGCGGCAGCTCTCCACTCGGCGGAGCCGACGGAGGCGCCTCAAAGAGAAACGGAGGGAGGCTGTGCGCAGCGGAGAGCTCGCACCAACCGCTGATACCCACCACGGAAGCCGTGGAGCCGCCTCCGGTCACGCGGCGGCCGTTGACGTAAAAGTCATAGCCTACGCCAGACTGAAATGAGGTCCACGCGCAGAGCGCTGGTCCGTGGTGGGCAGCTTGTGCGTTGTCTGTAGTGGACGGTTGCGGATCACCTGCAGTGACCGCTGTGGGTGAGATGAGCCGGACGTGGTAAGGGAATTTCTCCTGTACGCGGGACCACATCTTACTTTCTGCAACGTGGAATCCGTCGCGCTTGCCCTTGCTCTCGTGCTCCATCGTCCAGCCAGGGGCGAAGAGCCCCACTGACAAGCGCACGCCCGTGGCTTTGGCGACAGCGACGTGCGTGTTGTAACCGCCCCCACCATACATGTGCCGGCCAAACACATCCACGCCAACGTAGACCTCAGCGCCTCGGTTGCCGGCGACTGTATTGATCAGCGGCAGGTCCATTGGTTGCCAGAAGTAATTGATGAAGATGCCGTCGCTAACGTCGAAGAACGACTTGTTACGGGAGTTGAGTGTGTTCTGGTAATTCAGACTCCCATCTATGGTCACTGCGTCGTACCAGATGACGACGCGATCGGTGGCGGGGGTGACAGGTAATGCGCCACGCGTCGCTGAAGACGGGCGGTTCAGCTGCTTGCGGAGATGTGTGCAGAACACGACGAGGCGCTTCGCCAGGCTCTCGGGCAGGCAGTTTTCGATGTTGATAAAGTAGCCGTCAAAGCCATAGGTGTCGCACACCTCCACGAGGCGAGCAATAATGGCCGCCATGCGCTTCGCATCTGTCAAGAGCAGCTTCAGGTCCGCAGCACCGCTGTCTCCCTCGGTGATCAGGGTAGCGAGCACTGGAACACCGTGGCTGTGGCCGCTGTCGATCCACTCGCGCGGCGGTACACTAATCCGTTGATGCGAGAAGTACACGAACTGGTCAACGCGACTCCAGTACCTCACCGTGTACGCGCCCTCCACCGTCTGCAGGCATGAGTAAGAAGTGGCCCTAGGATCCTTTCCCATCGCCGCCGCAGTTGGGGTGGTCCCTACTGGGGTGCCTTCGCAAAGAAAGGCACGGCGGTCAGCACGCGTGTAGCCGCCAGCCATGTCGTGGCATACAAGTAAGCGCGTAGCCGGCGGCAATGCAACGGGTGTCGTTGACTCAGTGCCGGCGGAGGAAATTTCAGGACCTGTAGCGCCGGTCGCACTCCTCTTGGCGGTGTCCCCTGCTCCACCCCACTCCACCGACTTCGGTTCGAGAACGGTGTGAGGACGCAGTGAACGCGGCCTCATGTAAAACGTCGGTGGTCGCCATGTGTTCAGAAGCTCCTCAAAAGAGTTAATCGGCTGGCCACTAGCGACACGCAACAACTCTGCCAAATGCGTTCCGCGCTCAAGGCCCTGTAACTCCTGCAGCACCGCCGGCGGCAGCCTCGCCGTCTCGCAGAGCACCTCGGCGTCGTTAGTAACGATCACAGCGCGCCCGCCATAGGGCACCACGCAGCGGCCAGACGGCTCCATGACACCCGGGTGCACGCCGCCACCATACTCCGCCCGAACAACACCAAAGCGACCGTAGCCCGAAAAAATAAACCGTGAGTTATGCTGAGTTTGCGCAGCGGACGCCAACGGTGCTGGGACCCATGTCAGCGCCTTTTCCTGCCCGCGCCGCACGCAGAGCACCTCGTACCCGCCGCGTGTCTCAACTTCCCGGCCGTCACTGCTGCAGTAGTACGCCTGCACGTGCTGCTGGTTTTCTGAGAGGCGGCACTTGCCGAAGCAGTACAGATCGTCCACAGAGGCCGTGGTTAGGCAGTGAATAGAGAAGAGTGAAGCCCCTGACTCCTGGCCAACAGGGAGTGGAGTCCAGTCCTCCGGAAACGGTGGCGAACAAAACTGAATCACGCTGCTCTGATGCGCATGATCGCCATCCTTCGACACAGGCGGCGACGATATCTCGAACGATGCCGCAGCATGGCCTGCTGCCGGTGCAACGCTGGATACAAACGTAGACGACAAGGGGGGGCGTGGCAGATGTGCTGAGGAATCACTCTCCTCCCTGACTCGCCTCTTCGCCGCCTCGTCGGCAGCGCCCTGGATGTTCGCAATGGTCGCCTCGAGAACCTCCGCCACGCGACGCAGCACAGCTTCGCTGCCGTCGCTGTCCGACAGGAACCACTGCACACCGCCAGCGCCGCTGCTGTGCGAGCGACGGCGAAAGCCTGCAATGCGCAGCAGTTCCGTCACCCCATATGCCTCGAGCGGCTCCAGTTTCGTCTGGTAAGCGGTGCTCTCGATGGACAGTCCTCGGTACTTGGCGTTGCTGGGGTGCTCGCAAATATTCCGCATTACCGTGCGCAGCAGTGTGAGACCACTGATCGTCTTTTCAAACGCCTCGGCAGTGCTAAGGTGCCCATCCGCGATGGTTTCATTGCTCTCCAGCATCGCCTGCGCCATCATCAAGTCCTCCTCATCTGTCTCTGTCACCGTCTGACGGGTGCTCAGAAGCCCAACACACGTGTCGAGATCGCTTGCAGTCGTCGGCGGTGGTGGCGTATGAGCGAGGACAGAGCTGACGGGAGCGACCATGCCAGTGCCGCCAATGCCTGCACCACTGGACGTGGCCTGCTCTAGCACAGGCCGCAGCATCTGCCCTAGGGGAGTGGAGAGCAGCGTGGGGAGCATGTCGAGCACGTCTTGTGAGATGTGACGCCCGAGGAGATACATACACGCCGCATCCGAGAAGGTGTTGCAGTTGTTGTCGAAAATGCGGTAGTCGTTGGGGCCGAAGCCGGCGCGGCGCTGCTGCTGTGTCCACGCAAAGAACTCCTCCTCACTCTTCGCCGTCTGCCCGAGCACCTCGATGCGATACGGCTGACCAAAACGCGTGTGGCCCGGATTCGGGTCGCCGACGATGCCGACACCGCCATCGAAGTAGTACTCCCGTCCGTACACAACGATGGAAGTGTGCCAGATGCCCTCGAGGGCCTGCCCGATCAGCATTGGCCCGAGGCTGCGCGCCATCCCTTGCGTCAGGTCATAGCGGTAGAGCGACACGGTGTTACGTGTTGCTGATGACGATGACAACGACGCTGAGAACATTGGCGGGTACGTCACCTGCAATGCGGGGGCCACTTCCAATAGCTACCTCTTCCGCACGGCTGCCTCGAGAGTGCTGAGAAATGATGCACACGCGCTCACTCAAGTCGACAGGGAAGCGAGGGAAAGAGAGAAAGGCAAGGAGAAAACCGCAGAAGGAGAAGTGGGGAGGTCAAGAGCGCAAACTCGGTCACGCCAAACAGTGAGAGGGAGTCGTGTGAAACTGGGTGAGTTTCTGTGGATGTGTTGTGCGCTGTATGGGAGTGTGTGTCCACCACCACCATGAACGGAAGTGTATAGAGAAGTTCTGTTGCACTGCGCAGCACTGCCGAGTTGACGGTAGAAGCGGAGTGCACGAGGAAGGCTAAATAGGAAAGCGAAATAAACAAACAAACAAACTGCGCCGAACGTATTGCGCGTTTCCTCTGTTTCCTCGAGAATGCAGTGCTGTGGTGAGGCCACTCGTTCAGCACATCACAGGCGCGGAAGGGGGGAGGAACATCAACGAGTTTAGAGAAAAGGGGGCGAGATGGGGAAGAAAAAGGTGGTAGCGCTGGCCGATCATGCAACGCAAACGCGAAGAGACGGAAAACACATACAGTTCCTAAAGCGCACATCAACGACAATGAAAGAAGCAGAAGGCGAATCAGAGTGAAGTGAGTCACACGCTGAGCCTTGTGCGACAGGCAGCCCATACATCAGCTGAAACCGATCATGTGCCCCTCAATAGGGGGTGCGAGATGTAGACCTTCCACGCTAGAATTACCCGGTAGCGCGCATGGGACTGGCTCTTTTTACTCCCTTGGTGCAGAACTGTGGCTGGCGTGCAATGCTAGTGACATCTACCCACTCACACCAGCACGCCACCATACACGGAGAGGCGCCACACCTCTTTACCTCCCTTGCGTGCCCGTCAATGGGGCGAGGCGGTGAACCGGTGCACCCTACAGCCTCTCCACCCAGCGGATCATCCGGGCCGCGCGGGGCGCCGGCGCTGCTGGCGTTAGTGCCACCATCACTCATCTCCCTCGCCACACACACTAGCATGCGTACGTTTGAACGCTGGCCACCGCAATGGGCATCTGCAGCAACAGGCCCCTTCAGTCGCACAAAGCTGCCAGCTCAGCTCCAACGATGCGCTTCGCCTTCGCTGCAGCAGAGAGGGGGTCGGGGGCGTCCAGCATGGAGAGTGCCTGATCCAGGTCGCTGCGCAGGCACTCCTCCGTCCTCACCACGTCCTTCGAGAATGGAGTAGAAGCAGCCACATGACCAAAGTCCCCGCCGCTGCCGGCGTACGATCCAGCAGTCATCGGTACCGTCGCATGACTGAGCTCAGAAGCCGCCGTAGACGAATGGGTGACTGCAGTTGCATCGCGAGGCCATGTCGGGGCTTCGACTGCAGTCCGACCATCGCTGTGACCGCTGCGGCGGCTCGTGTCCTTGGCGCCTTGTACGCCCACCGCTCGCTGCATCGACACCTTTTTCTCACCCTCTTCGCGCTTCCACAGGCTATGGTCCTCAGCCCTGGCGCCCTGTCCACGCGTCCTGAAGGCCATGGAGTCGTCGTCACCGTTCGTGAGGCTGCTACTGTGCAGAGTCGTCACGGGAGCGGCTCCAGTCGGCGACGTGGAAGATGCTATGATGCCACACACAGGACACTGGTTCTCTTTCATCACCATCTCCGACGCAGATGCGTAGCAGTTGTGGCACACGCAGAACCGGCAGCACGCCGTCAACATCTCCTCAAAGGCCAAAAAGCGACAAAGCACGCATTGGTGAGTATTGGCAGCATCGTGAAGCCCCGTCAACGTGCTGCGCTGACCTTTCATGATAGGGAAAAGCTGGCTAGCCAGGGCCGCCGCGCGCTGAAGGCGCAGGTTGTCCACCGCTGGCGCAGCGGAGGCTGAACACGGTCGTGCAGCAGCTGCCGAACAGAAAGGCTGGGGCGGCTTCGAGGCTGCAGTGGGGACGCCAGCACTGCCATCAATACAATGGTCAATCTCTGAAGTGGTGCAAAGAAGCTGCTCCTCCATTTCCCTCAGCTGTCTCTGGCGTTCAAGCCGTTCCTTCTCTTTCCGCGACGCCTCGTCATCTGCAAGATCTCGCTTAGAAACCGTAATGGTCAATCTATCATACGTGTGGAGTACGTCGGAGCCGTAGATGACAACAGGCACGAGCGCACTTTGCGCCACCGTCACTGCGCCCGACAATGAAAAGGTGCCGTCGCTGTCTTCTGGTGGAGGTGGTACCGATGCCGAGGCGTCACGGCCTGGTACGAGTCGGCAGACTTCTAACTTGTAGCGACTGGTGTTGATGCGGTGCTCTTGAATGATCTGGTCCACTATTTTGTCCGTGGTGGTAGTCTCGCCGGGAAAGCCGACGGTGAGATAGCGGCCCGAAGCGGCTGGGTGGTTGCCCAGCAGCCGGTACTGAATAATCCCCTCCATCATGTATGTGAGCCAGGCGCGGAAACGATAGAAGTGAAGAAAAAAAAGCGCTCAGTTGCCTTGCACACGTCGCTGGCCTCGCAGTAGAGCGGACAAACCCACTTGCTCTGAGCAGATCAGGCACAACCCGGGGAGAGAGAGTGCGTGTAGGTGTGCTACAACGGTGGGTCTACACAGGGAAAGGGAAAAGGAAGGCATCAACCGTTGTACTGCCGTGAGAGAGAGGGGAGGGGAGGAAGTTACGGAGACGTGGATTTAAAAGGGCCCCAGCACGGCGCAGCCAAAACGCGGTGGTGTGGTGATGTATGGTTGTGTGTATCGATGCACAATGGGCGAGAGACAACAACAAAAGGCTGGGGAAAGGGGGAACATGAGGGGTAACAGGAAGTACAGTGGTTGGCCGCACCAACACCTCAGGGAGTGGCAAAACAGCAAATGAAGTCGGATCAAGGCAATAGCTAGAGAACGCTACCTCTCAGGGATAAAGTCTCTGGCATCTTTGCTGCTGCCCCCCCCCGGCACATATGCATCAAGCTTCATGTGGTGCCCTGGCCTGTCGGTGAACAAAGCGGTGATGGCCGTCGCACCGGCATGAACGGATGATTTGTTCGTCCTTCTTCATTCAGTGGGTACTCGGGTGTACATGGCAAAGACAAAGGCGCAGTGGTGTTGGGGCGGCTATAGATGCATACAGAGCTCTAGTGGACGGGTGGGATGCCCAACTCAAAATGCCCAAGAGCGTCACGCACCTCTGGCAACACCAATACAATGTGGGGGTGGGCAAAAGGAATGAGGAGAGCAACGGGCATCCTTTCTACATTACATCTCACAGGAGAGCGTCGAAAGCACCGTGCGCGCGCAGGCAATCAGTCAGCCCATTACTCAGCAGCATCCGCGGCAGAACACACCGCTCTCTAAAAGCACGTCTTGTTCACCCAACGCGTCATCGGGCCCGGGGTGACGGAGGCGAGAATGCCGCCCTCAACCTTCTCAGGCTTGCTGGCAGCAGCGCCAACAGCTGGGCCCTTGGTGGACCGTGCCTTGTAAACAGTACTGCCATCCTTGTCCACGTAGTACCACTCGGCCTCCAGATGCGCTTCCTGCTTCGCCTTTAGCTGTGCTACCGCCTCCTCCATAGGCACTCCGTCAAAGCCAAGAGACGCCAAGAAGTTCACCCCGTCAAACTGATTCTTTGGCTTTGTGATGCGCTGTATTGGCTTGCCGTCGCTGTTGGCGGGAAGCTTGTCCAGCTGACTCCCCACAACCCCGCCGTACATGCGGCGCTCAGCCTCCAGCTCTACCATCGCCTCCCGCTTCTTCAGACTAGTCCAGTCAACGCGCCGCACAAAGTGAGTGCGATTGTCTGGGTAGCTATCAGCATCTGGGGCTACATAGTCCGTGTGCATGACGCTACGGCGTTCGTAGGTGGCCTGGCAGCCAGTAAAGACGGAGCGGAACTCGCTTCGGTCGCGGTTCGACTTGCCACAGTGCAACAGCCACACACGCGTCTTGGGCTTGCCAACCGTGTCAGAGAGAACGACACCGTAGTTCTTTAGGAGCAGGCGCACCTCCTCCAGTTCGACGGTCTTGGTAAAGTCGGCGTCAAAAATTGGGTCAGGAGTGGCGGGGTCTTGCTGATAAATGGCGCTGCAGACACGGCGGAAGATGTCACGTTGCACGCCCGTGGCGGCCATGTTGTACCAGTACTCTACATGTTGCCGCTTGTCAGCCTCGAAGAGAGGGTAGAACGCCTCGTTCATCAAGTGCCACTGAGTCGACGGAATATCAGGTTTTGCCTGAACCATCTTGCGGCGAGTGTTCATGATGATTGCGATGCCGGCCACGAGCACACAGCGCTATGTGTACTCCTCCCTCTCTTTTCGTGCTGTGGGACCCAGAAGAGGGATAAGCTAGCAATGGGGAGTAGAAGGAGAGGAAGAAAACATGCAGGTGGAAGTGCCACTACTCGCCGTAGAGAGAGGGGGGCACATGTGATGGAAGTGTCGAGTAATAGGCAAGTGGGACGAGGGAAGTCGACACAAAAGTGAAGGGGTGAGTGACTCTACATGAATGGGCGTGGTTCCCGACGAGCGCGCGCGTTTGAGCGTCTGCGCTGGCGTGCATGCAGGGTATGAGGGCATAGGAAGAGAAGCAAGAAAGCGCGCTGCAAGGCAGAGAAGCTGCTTGGCCGTTCCTTGTGTCGTTGGTGGTGATGTGGCTATTGCTCGCCTTGCACCGCAAATCGGGGGGAGCGCAGATGAATGGATTGAAAGAGAAACAAGCAACGTAGCCCAGCCTACTCCAAAATGCACAGTTGCATCACGGCACTCACGAAGAGTAAAGGCGGCGCGAAGGAGGAGGGAAGGGCCCGCCTGCAGACGCAATGAGGCGCACACTCCCCGCCCCCTCTTGTCTTTCCCCTTACTTTTTCCCTCATATCCCCACCCCCTCTTCGCGGGCATCTTTCACGAGGAGAACCTCCCCCTCCCCTCCACGCTACTAGCTGTGCTCGACATCCCCCTGCTGTTGAGCAGCCCGTGTCAACTCCGCTAACTCCGCCGAGTCTCCGTGCGGCGTCAGAGCTACCTGCACAACTGAGGAGCTATTCACGCTCACCAGTCCTCGGAAGGTCTTTGTCCAGATGTCGAACACCTTCTCATTGCACGTCAAGACGTCCACGCTTCGGGCAGTATGCTGCACCACGTCGTAGAACCAGAGACTAAAGGCGCCATCCACAGGCAAGCGGGTGCGGTGGCCGCGCCCCTCGCGGCACCCGATTATCGTATTCGGCGACTCAAGAAACGGCCGGAAGCGCGCGGCCTGTGGCGTAACCGTGACACCGACGAGGCTGTCAAGCGGAATCGAATCGAGAATGTGAATGCCGCTTTCGTGGAGGGTCATGACGAGGTGTGGGGCCGACTCAGCCACCGGCCCTCGTCTATTCATCGACATCATGCGAATGCGGAAAAAGCGCTCCTTTGGCCGCTTGCCGGCTGAGTAGTAGACGAAAAATGCCCCTTCCCGACAAACATCAAGGTAGTGCAGGAGGAGCTCCGACATGTGGTAGTCTACGAGCTCCCGATAACGTGGAAGACAGATGCCGCGACGCTGCAGGAGACACAGCACGATGCAGTGACTGGGGTGTCGATTCCATATGAACGGTGACGCCTGTATACTGCAGAGAAGCTCCGCCGGGACAACCGGCTGTGCATCCATGGCACTGACGATGGCGCTCGCAGACGACAGAGGATCGTCCTCGACATCATTCCACATGCTGCCCAATCTGCCATCGTCGTCGTCGTCGTACGCCCTGCCATGGCGGCTGTCGCTGCCCTCTATACTGCCACCGCCGCCACTACGCCGATGACGAGACTCGCGTCGGTGCCGTCGCTGCCGCCGTGATCGCTGCCGTTGCTCTCCAAGCAAGATCGAGGAGGAGCCCGACGCCATCGTTGTCGCGTCATCCCAGATAGAGACTCCTTCGCTCCTCAGCACTCCGCATGGTTTCTCATCCGTCCAGCGGTTGACACACGCTCGGGAGCGACTGTTCACCAGGCCAGCTGGGTTGTCATCCCGAGCATCACTGCCCCAGTCAAAGGCACCATCTGCCGTAGTCCTTGCTCCTCTTCTATCGGCATGCGACAAGCCAGTGCCGCCGCCGACGTCATTCTGCCTGTTGAATGACATAGCGGCAGATGAGGTGCCAGCGTACGTGCTGGTGAAGGAAGGGCGAATCGATGACAACTGCATAGAGTCACTTGAGCACTTCCCCCAGCGAGCAGGGTTAAATGCACCGCCAGTGTCAACGGAGCTTCGCCAACGGTAAGAGTAACGCCCCGCTGCCTCCTCGCCTGCATTCGCACCTGCGCTGCACGTCCACGCAGCGCAGCCAGTGTTACCCGATATAACATTCCTGTCTCGTGGCAGCGAGGAGCTGAAGGAAGTGAAGAGTGGCCGGGAAGCAGAGGGGCCGGAAATACCTTTGCTACCGCTGTCGCTGCAGTCCCGGTGGCCACCGTAGTCATAGCTGCCGCCGACAGACTGCAGGTCTGCATAGTGCTGGCGCGTGCCGTCCCACCTACCACCACGGACCATGGCTGCCTCGCCAACGCGCGGAATCGGCGAAAGCGACTCGGTAGCGGTGGCGGCAGTGTTTCGGTCACCAGCGTAGCTGGTCCGCAGCCAGTCGCTGCTAGACGTGTTGTCAGTCAAGAATGTGTTGCCGCTACTCAGTGCACTCCAGACAGGGTACTGACGGTCTCCATCATTATATTCACCAGTGCCTTTGCTTGCGTTGTACAACACAGAGGTTGCGTAAGGGGCAGCAGTGTGGGTGTGCCATAGAGCTGATTCATCGTCACTGCCGGCAGAGTTGCGCGACATGTTCAGCAGTAGCGAAGGTACAAGTCGATCAATGTCGACTTCGATGGTGCAGACTGACAAAAAGGGGGCGAGGATGGGGCACACGTGTCACACGTTAGAGGAATGCGTGGGTGCTTGTTCGTGTCCCCCTGTTAGCCTGTAGAGGTTTGGCTCGTCTCTGCCGTTCAGGTCCAAGACGATCGTCCGCAAGAGCCCAAGCAAGAGAACACGGTTGCTGCGAGTGTGGTGGTGGTAAGATGCAACGATACGAAGGGACGAGACCGAGGAACAAGAAGGGGGCGACAGTAATTGATCGATGTCCCATGATGAGGAAAAAAGGGGAAAGCGGAAGAGAATCGGATGTAGCCTAGCGGGTGCCACTTTGTCTGAAGCTGAAAGACAGTCGCTTTGTCTGTGGTGGCCAGCAGCAGTTGCAGCCATACACCTCCAGCGACACGTTACAGCGCCCTTTTGAAAGAGGGTATCGCAGAGCAGGCGAGGAGTTTGACAGTACTGAAAACCCCCTGCATTATGGTCATTCACTGTGGGCGGGTGGGTGACGCCGTCGCCACACACATGAGCTGCGCTGGATTCGATTGATCTTGCAGTGTTCTTCAAAGTTGGGGAAGTAGGTGGAAAGGGCGGGATGAAGAGAAGTTGCGGTCAGGTGAGCACGCACAATCACGTAGAGCCAATGGAAGAGAATGAGTGGGGAGAAGTATAACATAAAACAAAAGGAAAAAGAGGGTGAGAAGACAGCAATGACAACGAGGTAGTCAACATAGAGACGACAAGAGAAGCTGGGGAGGTACGTCCCACACACCACGCATCCGGGGTTCCGTAGAGCAAAAAAACCCAAGACCTGAATCGGTGAGTGCACAGCATGAGTGACCGGTCTGCCAAGAGGCTGATAGGTTCCCCCTGCTCTTTCCACACTTTTAAACTCCCCCCCCCCCTGAGGCACCCAACAAGAAGAGAGAGAGAGACGCGGAAGAAGTGCCCTTTTTTGTCCCACACAACAGCGCCCATGTGCGTACAGGGGAGGCGCATAGTGGTGGTGGAGGCCTGCCCAGGCTCAGGCCGCACTGCACGGCGAAAAGGAATCAGAAAAGGAGGGAGCCGATGTGAGTCCACTTATGTACATACGTCGAAGACTGGCACAAGCGCGCACAGAAAGAAAGAGAGAGAGAGAGAGAGAGGGGGGTGCATTCACATGGAATGGTCAGCGTACATCGCAAGCCGGCGGCGTGTCCACACGTCTACGCACACGTAGCCCTCGTGGAGTGCCAAAAACTGCGCGAGAGGAGGGGGAGGGAATCCTGTCAAACACTCACACCCACTCCCACACATGGACATCGAGGATAGCGTGAGGGAAGAGGCAGCAAACTAGAGAGTGGTATAGAGAAACAGAACAGCATTTGCCTCTGCACAAGTAGGTGGACAGCAGCGACTACGCCAGGCAGCATGTCATCGGTGTGGGCTGGCGCTCTCCTTACTCAATTTATGTGCAGCATCAAGAGCCGCCCCTGCTACCGCCTTCTTCTCCACCTCGCGGTCCTGCAGCTCAATAGCATCCACAATCGCTGGAATAACAAATCCATCCAGCATGTCGCACACGATGTTCTCCGCCTCTTTCTCGGTCGAAGGATGCCGCGGTGAGGGGCAGGCGGCTTGGCGAGCCCGCTCCGCCTCCACCGCCACAGCCATTGCCGTCTCCTCCACCGCCGAGAGTGTAACGTCGTCAAGGAAGCATTGCAGCGTCGTGTCAGTGGCACGCATGTACGCCGCGTAGGCGACCTCATTTCGGTCGCGCTTCTGACGCACCTCCGCACGACGGGCACGCTCGGCCGCCTCGCGAATGGCACGCACCACCTCGGCCTCCTCCTGCAACTGCCGCAGGGCCGCCATGTCCTGCTGGCGGCCCAGCTCCTGAGAGAGAAACCCGAGTGTGTCGTGTACAATGGAGCCGAGCGCGCTACTAACAATGTGCTGCGCCTCAGCCTCTCGCTCCACTTCTAGTGCCTCCTCTTGCCGCTTCTGCGCCGTCCGCTGCTCCTCCGCCTGCGCTGTAGAAGCGGCCTGCAGTTCTTTGATGAGCCCACGGCAGCGTTCGCGACCGTCGAAGAAATCATTCTGCACTGCACGACCACGCAGCAAACGCTGAAGGAGGATGCAAGCCTCGTCCTTTTCCTCCTCCTCATCACCTTCCAACTTCAACACTGGTGTCTCTGGCCGCTGCAGCTTCGGTGTGGCTCTGTACAACTCCAGCACTCGCTGCGCACTCAGCTCAGGCGTCTTGCCGCCCTCAGCATCCTCGGACGGGTGCAGCTTTCTGTAGGCGTACTCCAACGAGTGCAGGACCCGCTCCGCCTCACGGCGTTGATACAGCGTTGGCAGACGCTTTACCGCCTCGTTCTCCGGCACGACAAAGGTATTCGGTGCAACCCGGTCCATCCGGACGCCACGCTCAGCATCAACGGTCTCCGTCCCCTTCGAGTCCGCCAGCAGCTGCGGTCGTACATCGTAGTTGAACGCTTGTCGGGCTGCGCGGAGGCGAGCGTCAACTCTAGAGCCGCCAGTGATGCCCTCCTGCTCGAGCTGCGGAGGCGCGCCAGCCATGCCGTAGCGCGCATAGGCCGCAATAGACGGTTTGACTCGGCCACTCTTCATGACCGCCGTAGCACTCTTCATAGAAGCAGCCACCTGAGGACTGCCAAGGGTCGCTCCGGCCTCGAAGGCCTGGCTAGGTGCGCAACTGCCCCCCAACGCCTTCAGTTGCGCCATCTTGTCGATGCCGCGCTTGCTTGACGCTGCACGGCGCATTTCCAGCGACATTAATTTTCCACCGAGGGATTCGAGGTACTGTGACTTGATCTGCTCCAGCCGCTCCCGGTTGGCATCCTCACGAGCCGCCTCGCGCGCCAGCAACGATTGCCTCAGTCGATCTAGCCGCCGCTGCTGTAGCTGCGCCACATGGTCCTCGCGCTCCGCCCACTCCTTTTCCTCCAGCTCGTGCAGAATCATGTACTTCGCCTCGATGGAAGCCGCATCCGTTCCGGTTGGCAGCGAAGCCTCGACGTCACGGCGGCGGCGCAGTCGCTGGATGAGTTGCACACCTTCCATCCCAGCAGGAAGTCCGCGATTCTGGTAGGTGAGGCTCTGAAGCCCCAGGATCTCTGGGGTGGGGGCTCCCTCCGGGATGAAGTAGTCAGGTGAGTACGGATCGGTCTGTGCTTCGTTGTCCCGATACATGGTCTGCACCGACGCCGCAGCGCGCCCACTTTGCTGGGTTTCGCCTCCGCTATTGATGCCGTCGGCAGTGCCGGTTCTTTCAATAGCGGGAAGGTGATATGGTTTTGCCCTTCGCGAGCCAGCACCGCCTTTACGGCCAAGGTCGTTGCCGCCGATCCCGCCTGTGGAGTTGGCTTGTGGTGAACGCCAGTTGTGGGCGGAGGAGCGTCCCCGGAGAGTACGCTCAGCCTTCCCACTGCGGGGCACAGATGACGAAAAAGCAGCCACATGGGACGACATCGAAAAGGATGGGCAGCTCGCGGCAAACTGCCCCTGCATTGCGTCTGCGAGGGTAGAAGTATTTGTGTTATAGTGGGCGTTCTCCAGAACGGTGTTGTCAGGCTCGGCAGGACGACGAAAGAACTTCACGCGATCTCGCCCAGCCACCTCTGTAGTGTAGCCGCGGCCGCCCCGCAAATTTTCCGCCCTCTGTTGCCTATACATATTGCTGCCTTGTACAACAGAAGGAAAGAAGAAAAGTAATGATGAGACACGTCTTGTGTAGATGTCCTCGCGTGCGTGGGTCTCAGAACACCACGCGCACGCTCCCCTGCGAGTATCGGCTCTCGTATGCGCAGTCTTGTGGCGTAGCCGGAAAAAAAAAAGGGAGGGGGCCGGTAAAGGCAACAAAAGAAAAAAAAGAATGAGAAGAGCCCGCCGGTGTTGCTCCTCTCCACCCTTCTCAGAGAACAAAAGATGAGAGGAGGTGTACGGGGGTGAAGAACGAGTCGAGTGGGGCCTGCCACGAATGGGTCAGCAAATTCCTTGCCTTCTTCAGTCTCTAATCACTCTCTTTCGCAGAGTCCAGATCCCTTTAGCGGAAAGTTGAGCGTTACTAGAAAAGTTCAAGTTGGGGGTGATGTAGACCGTCTTCCTACTCTTCGCCCCCCCTCCCTGCAGAACTTCTTGACAGTGGAGGTGAATTTGATGTGCTAAGCTGCTGTATGGATGCACTAGGCGTACGCGTATCACAGAGTTCGGAAGTAAAATAAAGGGGGAGCGCGTAGAAGAGGAAGTACAGCCGAAACGTGAAACATGAGCAAGAGAGGAGTGATAGAGTCAGTAGCTGGTGGACACCGCGCGGCTGCGCGCACCCGCGCCAGTAAACACTTCATCTCCGGCGCGGGTGGGGGTAGAGAGCGATGGAAGAAGGGAGAGAGAGCGACACCGTGGTTATGAGTGAGTCAGCATAGTCGCCTCAGCTGATCCGACACCTGTCTTTGTAAGCGATTCCGCTGCTTACATAGAGGCGATACCAGCCAGAAAAGACTGTGTTTTATTGAAGAGCGTGTATGTGCAGTGCTTTGTGTACCCGCAAGAGTGCCGTGCCACCCGTCTGTCCAGCTTCCTGCCTCACAGGGCGGGGACACCAAGGCAATTAGGTGGGAGGAACTCACTCTGGAGATGCGAGAAGTGGAAGTAACGAGCAGAAAGAGCCAAGGACACTGCAGCTGTTTATCAAAGAAAAGGAGGCCTATCAAAAGAACTGACATGCCGAATACAACATCGCGCTTCCCGTTGGTAAAGGAGACTAAGTTCGGACCTCCTCCTCCTCCCCCCGATCCTGCCGCAGTGCCGATGTCCCAAGAAAAGCGTACAAGGAGGAATAACGAAAACAAGGGAAGAAACACATGTTTGTTTCCTCCGCAGGGGGGGTTCGCGCACTCACTTTCTGGCTTAGAAGGGTGAAGAGGAGGGTAAGCAGGAGAGAGCGAGAGAGTCAGTCGTCAGTATTCACCGTGCAAGGTGCGCCTTGGCCATAGTATGTATCGGTGTCTCCGACCCTTCCCAGTGGTTAGTTAAATGCTTCAGTGTAGCTGAGAGCTGCTTGAAAGGCTTGTCTGCCGTTGAAGTCATTCGCGAAAGGGTCGAACCAGGAAATGAGTCGATGTGATGCAGTGCCCTCCCCCCCCCTTTTTTTTCCGTTCCGGGAGACGGTGGCCGACCCAGGAGGCGTTCCACTTCATCCTGCACTACCCCACCTGCATACACATGAATTTGCAGAGAAGCCTCACGAGGTCGCCGTGATTCGCCTCCTCTTTGCATTTGTTTTTTCCCTTTCCTCGTTTGCCTCACTAATAGTGCGCATACTTCACGCAAAGATGAAAGCAGAGCACTCGTGAAGAAATATACGCTGCCCCCACAGTGCGCAGTCTCTTTACTGTGCCTGCGCATGCCTACGTGAAGAGGAATATTCCGGCGGTCCACTGCATAAATCTCGAGCACGATGGCGTAGGAGAGCACCGACGACTTCCACCATCGAGTGCACGGGTCCCTAGAGCGAGAACTAGACCCCGAGGTGGGGGGTGTACATGTCTGCCTCCTCTTCTGCCGAAAGATGTGCCACACGTAAAGAAAGTGTGGCACATCTTTCATGCTGCTTTGCTCTGCATGGAGGCTTTTCTTCCCCTCTTTGTTCACCTGCAGCGTCGCCTGCGCTGGCATGCCTGGGACTACGCCTGTTTTGCCTGTCAATACGTTCTTCGTCCCATCGCCTGCCAGTTCATTCCATCTTGTCGATGTATTTGCTCTCACCAACACCAAGAGCCCCGCAGCTGCACCCGATGACACGTGGCAGGTGACCTGGCTTTCCCACACAGAGTGGCGTACTGACCTCTGATATCACGCACGGAGTTGACCGGCAGCATCAGGGTGGTGGTGGGCGAGAGGAAAAGGAAAACCAGAAAGCAGATTCCCTCCTTCTCGCCTCATTTCTGGCGAATCCAGCCAAGGTCGCTTTCAAGCTCGCAGCCGCAAGCTGGGGAAACGCGCATCGTCGAGGAAAAGAGCGTGACAGATCTTCTAAAGAAAGACGACGACACGCAGGAAGAGACTCTGCTGCGTGGTACGAGTCCCACCCACTCGACGCACCCCTCAAGGGCGTGTGCAGGAGCTCGGGTGTGGTGACGAGGCTACACGCATCCCAACACACTCAGTGGACTTTCCTCATGGAGGCAAAAAATGCGGCTACGACGATCCAAGCCTCGATCTTTCCTTCCACCGGACAACTGAGAATTTATCCTACACAGCAGTTGCGTTCGTGCAACTCCTCTCGCAGGCCTCGTGTAGGAACATCTGCTGTACTGCGAGGCTCTTTTAAAGCTCCCACGTTCAAAGGGCTCGCGAAGCGCATCTGCACACCCACACACACCTTCACACACACACACACAGAGAGACACACACACACAGAGAGAGACACACAACATAGAGGAGGGATGAAACGATACAGAGAGCAGCACAGGCTGTGGTCTCGGAGAGTGAAAGAAAAAGAGAGGTACTGCACGCTCGCATGCATTTGGCTCCTCCCCCCCCTCACCGCCCCCCCCTCCATTTCCCTCACCGACCACGCAGTGCAGTTTGCAGTGACAGACAGCCCACCCACTCGAACTCACAGACACGCAGACTTACTTTGAGCACAAAGGCGTGCAGCGTTGAAAACAAAAACGCCTCTTTACGACTCTGCCGCGTTGAAGCGAAAGATAGACGCCTTTACACGATGGTTCACCCCGGTCAGGTAGGGGCGGGCCTGGTAAAAAAAGAACATCACCAGCGGAAAGCGCAAGAACTCCAGTGTTTCGTTCACTACAAAGGCAAAGCCGAAGTTGGTGTACGTGTCCCACGCCTCAATCCGCTCGAAGAACATGTCGCGATCCATGAAGCTCTGCAAGAAGAAGAAGAGAAACTCAAAGGCGGCATCTTTCGGAAGCAGCCCGCTGGCGAAGCCAACGTAGAGCACCGTCAAGGGTGCGACGTAAGCAGCAAGGTAGAGGAGTGTGAATGCCTTCCCCTGCCGCTTAAAGAAGTTGAAGCCCTTCTTCCACCGCCGCTCCTTGTCTTCCCGCATCCGGTCCAGCTCGAGCTCAAAGGTGCGGTCCGACTCCTCTGTCACCTCGCGCAAACGCTCCCGCTTCCTTTCCATGCCCCCCCGTCGATGCTCGCGCGCACTAAAGAGGAGGCTGTTCCCCTTGGAAACCTTCGAGTCAGCCTCGCTCATGTACTCCTTCGTACTCTTGGTCACCCATCGGTGGTGCATCGAACGCTTGTTTTTGTTAACGCCGAGCAGCGTGTCACTCGACTGCTCAAACTGAATGAACCGCTTCGAGTTCACAAGGAAGGGGGATGCCGACGCGACGCTTTGGATGTCACTGCTACTGCTGCCGCTGCCACTGTTTCTACCTGCCAGGCTACCTCGAGGCCCGCAGGGGCTCAACCTGCCAAAGCGGAGCGCTGACGATGCGGCGCTGCTGCGCAAATGCGTACCAAAAATGCGAGAGAGCATCCCTTCGAGGGAAGAGCAGGAGAGAGATGAGTAAAAAGCTGCTGAGGTGGTGCAAAGGGGGGGGGGTGTTTTCTCACTGATCGAGGAGGAAGTACTTGAAGTCGTGCGTAATAGCAAGCGCGTAGAGTAGGAGCGCCGAGCAGGAACAGGGTGTATCGATATCTAAGAGCGGTCACCCGTTCAATGGTAAAAGAAAAGGTGTGGTGCAAGAGAAAGTGAGGGACTCCGTTGCGACGAGGAAAGGGGACAAAGATGACGCCGCTGCACAGTGTAGCAAATAGAAAAGGGAAAGAAGAGAAGGACAGTGATGGAGGAAGGACTAAAAGGTGCGGCGCAAAGGTGACGTCGGTACCACAACACCAACACGTGCAAGTAGCACCATCACCACCGCCACGTGCGCGCAGCCTGAGTCATGTGAACAACCTTGAGAAAGACAACAGTCCTCGGCATTACAATCCAAAGAAAGAGATATGGGTAGCGGGAGGAGCCTGCTCTGCATTCCCATGTGTTCAGCCAGCCTCTTAACGGGGCCTGCGTACGCCGAAAGAGAGGCACGTCGCTGCCGCGTCTACCGTCACACTAACACAGCGCTTACATCTTGCCATCGCTTCTCTCCGGCTGTACGCTCGGCCGTCGGTAGCTCAGAATGGCCATGCACCAGTTTGGTAGTTGTGAGGCACGTCGAGTCAACCGTACTTAGCTCCACTTCCCTGCCCCCCCCGTTCAGCTACACTGCCGCGCCATTAGTCCACTTACCACACCGCAAGCGATGCACGAAGCAGTCCATCCAGCGAGAAAAGTGATTCGAGTGCGATCTCATGAAATAGCAGAGGAAAAACACGACAGGGAGGCGCACAACCTCGATTAACTCATTGATAGTGATGGCAAAGCCTAAGTTCATCCAGGTGTTCCACGCGGTGATGCGGACCTGCAGCACGGTGCGGTCAACCTTGTCGCCCATCCAAGCGAGCGCAAAGTCGAGGACTGTCTCCTGGCACACAAGCCCTGTCTCAAAGGGCAAAGTAGAAGAACGTGAATACCTCAACGTAGAACGGTAGGTAGAAGATGGAGAAGTCCGCACCTTCGCTCTTGACGGTGCGTCAGGAACACCGCGAGATGCTCTCCTCGTCCGCTGGCGTCGCCTCCGTCTTGTTCGCCGCGTCGGCAGTGTTACTTGAAAGATTGTTGATCACCGTGCGCTTCCGTACTCGGTAGCACAGCAAGACCCACCACGTCCATGGGAATTGCGGCTTCGGCCGGTGCGCTTCCACTGATGCCGGGTGCTGCGCTAGTGTCAGGGGATGCCCGTGTAAGCTACGCAACCGCAGAAGCATCAGCTGCATGCACTGGCTTCGCAGCAGAGACTGCTGCTGAGTGGGCGGTGTGTCTGGACATCAGCAGTTGACCTCTGTTCAGCTCAAAGGCAGAGGCTTTGTAGTGGGTGGACCGCTGTCGGCCTGTTGGAGGCGCGCCACATCGTACGGTCTGGGTGTTCGTCAAGGAATTCCAGTCTGGCAAGGGGGCTGGCGTACTCGAATGCTGCACACGAGCTAGGCTATACCTGGTGACAGCGGGGAAGAATCTTTAGATGAAAGGAAAGCCGCGAGAAGCACCGAGTAGCCGCCAAGAACCTCCCAGGACACTCGGTGGCGTCTCCAACAGGGGTTTATACGGCGAGAAGAGTGCTCTACATCAGCCAGAGACGCCGATGAGAGCGGAGTGGCGCACGAAGGCAGAGAAGGCAAAAGGGGGAGCCAAATGACCTCTTCAGCGAGCAGGAGAAACAAAGCGCTGTAGGGATAGAAAGGCAGGCAATGCAGGCGTACATGCCGCATTACGGGCGGGCATCGCTAGCTCGTGTACTGATGAAGTAAGTCTCTCAAAGAAAGAAAAACAGAGACGCCGAGCGCTTCCACAAGCATGAATGGAGGTAAAGAGAGAAGAACGAGAGGAGGGCATACGTGCAGCACACCAAAGGAAATCAACTGAAATCATCCAGCAGAAAGGCAGGTAAGTATGTGGGTGTGGGTGTGGGTGTGGGTGTCCTTACATGACGCTAAAGCGAAACGCCGCCGCCGTCACACACCCGCGAAAGGAAAACGAAAAAGCTCAGAAGAGGCAGAGAAAAACACAGCAGAGCGTGCGAAGAAAATACGGCAGCTGCGCGGCGACCACACTGGGGAATGTGCGTAGCAGACAAGTTGTTCGTATGAAGTAAAGCGATGATGACTACGGACAGGGTAGAGCAAGAGAGGAGGAGGTCGGAAAGCAGGGGGAGAGGTGCCAGGAAAGTAAGAAAGAGAACGGAAGGCAAGGAACAAAGTATGAGAGTAGTGCTACACCAGAAAGAGGCTTTGCTTCACCCCCCCCCCCGCAGCAGCTAGCGATATAGTGGAGAGTACAACAATACACGTAGCTGTTTCTTGCCAACACGGTAGAGACCGCAGAGCAATCTCGCCTCAGAGAATAAGCCTCTCGTCTCCCGTTCCTCGGGGCGATACACAACAAAACACCGGCACTTGGCTCGGTATAATATCCCACCACGATCGGTCGCTCCACCAAGAGAGAGAACAAACAGCACAAAATGCAAGAAACCGCAAACGACAAAGGTCGCCCGCTGGCGCAAGGACGCGTGCAAGCTACCAGCTGGTGAACGACAAGAAGGTGGAGATGATGAACAAGCAACGCTGTAGACAACAATTTTTCTTCCTTCAACGTGTCCATTCTCCCACAAGCAAGTCAGTAAGTACACTCACACAGACACCCCTCACCTACCCCTGCTACACGGCAGCTAAATCGTGGGTTGTCCAGGACACACAGTCCTGCCATCGAATCGGGACATGCGTCCAACGGGTTCTGCGCGTCCCGGCTGTACATACGCGACACACGATAGGCGCCGCACGCGCCTGGGTGGACAGCATGCTTTCATCCAGGCGAGCCGCATCCAGGGTCCCGCTCGGACGCGGCAGTGACGATGTCGGTCGCGCGCGGGTGGATCAGGGGCATGCCAGGGCAGCCCCCAGCACCGGCGCCACACCAGCCACACGGCCGGATGCAGGAGATGCCGCGTGCTTCGCACACATGCACTAGGGGGCCGATTGGCATGGATCGCATCGCGCCCTGCCAGTCGGTGCCTCTATGCCCTCTGGCCCCCGCATGCCTTGTGTGGATGCGGCATGCCATGCCAGCTGTGCTTGGTGGCTCGCACAAGCCGTCCTCGCATTGTTCTGCGTATCAGGTCTGGTTCTAGCACAATGTTCCGGTCTTCCTGGGCTCGCGGCCCTCATCATCTTCCGCCTCCGGGGATGCCATGTGGGGCGTCTCTGCATGGCGTGCCCGCAATGCGCCGCGGCAGGCGGAGCGTTACAAGGAGTCTGCGGCAGCAGGGACACTCCGCCGCCCTCTCCCCCTCTCCCCGAGCCCGCACGCCTTTGGCAGCAGTGGGTGTGTCAAGGGGGAGGGGGGCCGTGCATGGGCGTGCGGCTGCGCAGGGAGAGATTTTTCAACAGCATAACCGCGCTTCTCGTCTCCCTCTATGCTACAATGCCGAAAACCCGGGAGACCAGATGCCCTGTGGCGTCTGTGGTGGTGCAATGAGTCCCTTGCAGAGTACACACTTGTATTCAGGGTTTGCCAAGCAGCCGGGCACAACAAGCACTGTATGGTGTTGTTCTGCCGCACTGCAGTTCCACCCGCAGACACCGCGGGCTAGACCCAGGACTGTGCTCAACACCGCCGCAACGCAACACAGGTAGAACAGTAGTAGGTGGATACGCATAATTGTTGAATCGTCTGCATCATCTGTAGGGGGCTGAATTAAACGTGATCATAACCGCAAGCCACCCAGGCACAGCGCCAGCCTCAGACCTGCCCGCCGACGCCAAGAGTCCGCACAGCCGCATACCCAAGGAACGGCTGCTTGACTTCCCCACAAGAAGTGAGGTACCAGAGCTTGGTACCGCGTGCTGAGGTGACTAACATCACGACTAAAAGGAAACAAAACGTGAAACCTCCGAGAGTGGCAAGCCGGCGGCATTGGTACAGCGTTGCGTGTTCTATGCTTCTGTGAAGCAGTAGCAACGCTGACCCGGAGCAGTATTCTCGCCTCATCTCTCTATCGTGTGAGCCAGTTTGAGAAGCGAGGTGCCAACAGAGGAGTCGCTGGGCAGACTGTCACTGTTTACCGACTCGCGAGCGGCTGATGGTATACGCATCTGGCTCGCGCCACTCTATGAGAGCATAACTACCGGTTTCGACTTTGCGGCTTCTATCTCGCCACAATGTCATTGACGGCATCATCGTTCAGACTGCCGGTCTCTCTCTTGCACCTTCTCCCCTTTCACGGCAACAGCAGCACCAGAGCCTGAGGTCGCCATGACATCGCCCACAGACTCCATCTCCGCTTCCAGCACCGCGTTATCGTCGAACTCCACTGCTAACATTGAGCCCCTGGTCCTACTGCCTTCAGAGGGTGAAAACATCGAAGTCGAAACGGTCGCAGCGGCGCTGTTACGGATCGAGAGATATTCTGCCACAGAGGCCACGGCTTCCTTCGAGAAGAAGGTGCAGTCACTGAATGTGCCGCGCTTAGCCCCACCTTGGGCGGAAGTGTCGTTATTATTAGCCATACTTGTCAACGCAGCGTGATACATGCGTTCTGCCTCCTCTTCCAGCACCGACTCCATCGACTCCTCTTCCTCCGCAGCGTCATCGCAGAGCTCCCGCTTGGCGTTCACCTCGCTGTCGGCACCGTCGAGGGCTGCCTCTAGATGTGCAATCCGCCATAGCTCAGGGGAATGGTGCTCTCCCTGAGTGAGCGTATAGGCTGAGTTAGTGATCGCATCTCCGTCGGCTGCCCTTGGCGCCTCCTCCTCCAGCTCGTCGATGCCCTCATCAAGCATGCCATTCGCGCCGCCGCTCAGCTCCTCCGAGAGTTTCTCTTGAAGCAGAGACTCCAAAAGAGCCGCTTCCGCCGTCGAACTCGCAGGTGAGAGAGCAGCGTCACTGGTGTCGTTGAGCCCCGTTCCCTCAGGCAATGCGTCAGCTACGAAAGTGAAAGAGTCCGCTGGCGGAAGCCGGTCCGCACCATGTCGGTGGTTGCACTTCAATACCTCACGCTCCTTCTTCTCTGTCAGAGAGCTAGCAGTAGCAGAGGTGTCCGTGTGGTTCTCATCCACTTCGGCAAGCAATTCTTCGATAGACGGCGGCGCCACCGACACGTTAGGGACGGGCTGCAACGGAGGGGACTGCCCATCTGCCGCTGTATCTACCGCATGGCGACCGGCGTCTGTTGCATCAGACGATTCACACACAGCTGCTTCGGTGATAAGAGAGGAAGCTGGCTCATCCTCGATGACGCTCAGAGAATGAGACGGCCACGTCGACGCTGTTCCACTGCGCCGACCCCACTGGGAGAGCAACGCATCAGCGACAACATTTGACCTACGTCGGCCAGTAGCGCCGTCAAGGTTTCTGCATGAAGTGTGCATGCAGCGATGCGCGTTCACACAAGGGCATACTATGCATGGCGCCGCCGCGGCTCCCACCACGGAACTCGCACTTTGGCAAACACTCAGTCGCCAAGGAATCGCTCTATGCTGCGCACATTTCGACCAATGGTGACAAACGGACCTCATGCCACGCAGTACCAAGATACCACGCGATACAATCATGACTGTACCGAGACGCCCCCTCGGACCAGCGTAAAGATGCCCCATGGCAACACCCGATCACTACTGCGCGCACGTGCTGAGGTGGACGCGGAAGCAGTTCAGAGAGCGGCAAGGGAGAAAATCAAAAAAAAAGCGCCACATCAACACAAAAGGTGGAGAGCGATCAGACTTTGGGGGTCGCACAAAAATGTTCGTGTCAGTGCAGAAGAGGAGCCCCTTGAGCCAAGGAGCCGATGAATGAATGAATGAGAGAGGGGGGGGAAGGCGAGGTAGCCAAAGAGGAGAGGAAGGCAAAAGAGGCAGCCTGGGAGTATGTTTGGGTGTCTGTGTGTTTCGCGCGTGTCTGTACCGACTGGCTGCTGCTACGCGGCACGCAGGCGGAAGGAAGTGCAAAAAAAAGGGCTCCCACTCAGGACGTTCTCGCACGGGTCACTGGGTGCTCAGGGGTATCTGCAGATCAGTGATGGTGGGTGTGTGCGAGCGATGCCAACTGTGACAACGGGGTTGGGTTGCACGTAGTGTGATAGTGAAGGCGGAGAGGAGGAAGAGACCAGCGGCGCGCCGGGGAATGTTCTCTGTAAGGAGATAACTCTGTGCGCATGTAGGCGGAGGAGAGATGCGGTAAGTGGTACTTTTCCCTCAGAGCTGCGGAGGCTTTCACACATTCAATGAATGATGAAAAAGCAAGGGAGAAGAAGAGTGAGGAGAGAAGGGGGGGGAAGTTTTGCGTGTGTGTATAGTGCTACTTTGGCGTTAGAGAAGCGGGGGGAGGGAGGGGGAGGGGGGTTGTGTTGACGGAATGCAATGGTGCCAAGTCGATGTAAACGGGTTCGCTTCCAGCACACAGCGGATACAGCCACCCACGCCTCTCACGTCAGCGAAGCACGCTCATACCCGCCCCCGTTCACGTATCCGCTGCCCACCGTAGAAAGCGCGAATCGAACGCCAAAATGGTGGGAGATCAAAAAGCAAACAAAACAGGCGTGTGCCTCTGTCGCACACTCCCGCCCCCCCCCCCATCCGGTGCGTCCATCCCGACTGCACCTCTTTCTCTCTACGAGGAAACGACGGCGCAGGGGGGAGGGGGGAGGAAGAGTACCGAGACCAGAGAGGCGAACTCGATGATGGGGTTAGTGTGTGCCTGCAGGCGTATGGGCCGTACTGCGCTTGGGTCAGATGAACGGGCTCAACTTTTGACGATTGGCGAGTAGTACTGCGAGCGGGAGATGAAGGAGGGGGAGGGGTGGGTAAAAGGCAAACAGCCTCCCCCTCCAAAAAAAAAAAAGAAAAAACACCGCGCACGCGTGCTGCAGTGCAGCACAGGGGTCACGCCTGAACACGCTACGGCAAACAGTACGGCGGCAGGTGTGGAAAGATCTAGCAACAATACAGGCGGAATAGATCAAAAAGGAGCTAGAGTAAATAGCGTGCGTCTAAGATGGGCGTATGTGTGCGATCTGGATATGCAAGTGGTGCTACGGGTTGCACAGCCAGAGCTGAAGGACACAGCGACTCGCTTTGCGCTCCCTTCGCGGCTGCAGCGACAGCAGAAGAATGAGCCTGCCAGGAGCCGAGTCACCAAGAGGGAGAAAGATGGGCTTAAGAAACAGCTATTCATGTGTCATGATCCGCAGGAGGCCGTCGATGAACTCGTCCATCAGCGTCTGCCACGCGTTCCTCTCGCTCCTCAGCGGGGCCAAATACGTCTTCTCCGTCGGGAACGCCATCTTATGAAGCAAAGAAGAGTCGCCTGTCACGGGCTCTACAAGCTGCTGCGAGAAGCCGCTCGCGGCAAGCGTCGCGGCACCGTCGATGTGGACCGTCCACGGTGCCGAAGGTGGCGATGGTGCAGCCTGCAACGGCAGTGAAAAGGCGCTACAAAGGGCTGCACCTTGTCCCGCACCAAAGATTTGCGGATCAGGTGCGTGCCGGCCACTAGCATTGAACTCGTTTTTCCCGAGCGGAGACCAAAGCGGCGATCGTGCCAGCCCTGCGCTCCGCCTCTCTTGATAGCTCGCGCAGGCGTCATCCTCGCCGAGCAAGTTCTCCATTGCCCACGCACGACGGTGTTCGCTGCACAGTCGGTGCCGTGAGGATGATGTGCTCTCGCGCCAGCGGGATTCTGTGCTCGCCTGTTTGGCCTCCTCCTCGCCGACCACCGACAGGAGCGGGCCTATTGATAAATCATGTGAGCCTACAGCAGGAATGCGGGAGAGCGCGCTGTCCACGGGTGCAAGAACAACGGATGCGCCGCCATCATGGGTAAGTGGCATAATTGGGGGCGAGGAGGACCGCGAGCAAGAACGCTGAGCTGATTCTGGACTGAGTGCAGCCTGCGGCATCGAATCCTGTGAAGCACATGCTGCCACTGGAGGCAAAGATGCTTGCTGCTCTTGAAAGTAACGATCAGCCCACCGCTGGAAGACGTCTGGTGGAGGACACTCACCTGTGAGCAGAAAGCGCAGATCCTCCTCCTCGTAGCAAAGGCTGCGTATACAGTCTAGCAGCCTGCCTTCAAGCCCTACACAAGGTGAAGAAGGTGGCAGTGCTGATTGCGGCAAGGTGGTTCGTTGATTAGGATCCGATGAGCACATCGAAGTTGTAGGCCCCTCTGGCGCAGCCTCATGACAGCTGTAGCGGATGAAGTCATTCAGTTCGGGCTCTCCCTCCACTACGTTGTTGGGCGCCGCATCTTCCACCGAGTCAAACTTTTCCTCGCCGCTGAGCCAGCGCACTTCCTCGACACCAACGAGTGCGACTTGGTCGTGAGGCACGCTGTCTTTGCTGCGGCAGTTAGAGAGACGTGACGGTGCGCTTCCAGGGGGAGACGGCGAGGTGGACAGCGAGAAGCTCCTCAGTCGCTTCTCCTCATCATCCTCATCATGAGCTTCCACTGAGATAGGGGTGAGCAGACACAACAAGGGACGCAAACTCGCGGAGGGTATTCGCTGTAGGCGCTGCGTGGTCTGTGGCATAGCAGTGAGGTTGCGCGCCTCTTCTGGAGGCCCAGGGAGAGAAAGCTGAGCTGAGTGAGCACTCACGAGATCCCTGTCAGTCGTGTCCGAGCAGATAGCGCTGTATATGGAGGTATCTGGGAGACGACGATGATGCTGTTGCGAGTCGACCAGTCTATAGGCAGCGCGCTCCCTGCATATAATGTGGTGCAATTGCACACCCGCATCTAGCGCAATCCCCTCGCGGGCAGCGGCCTCCTCTCGCTGAAGGAGGTTGCAGCGCGGCGCGGCGAGAAATAACTGCTGCTGCTGCACCTCCTCGGCGCAGGGGCAACATGAAGAAAAGTGGCCAAGGCGCCCCCCATCCTGCGTGCGACCGTGCGCCCGCCACGCACGCACTGCCGACAGAGACACGTGACGCGATGATGGCGACGGCGATGGCACAGCACCAGAGTGAGGGAGCGGGATAGTCTGCAAGAGGTGGCGTGACAGAGACGGTACGGCCGAGGCAAACGACGGACCCTCACTATTGGCGTTGTCAGCATCGTGGACACGCTCCAGTACGAGCCCGCCTACGCCACCGTGAGCAACAGCATGAACAACGTGTGGAGATAAACTCGCGGAAATGCAGGCGACGGAATCATCTGAGGTCAACGGCAGCGCCTCGATGTGGTGCAGCGACTCCTCTGGCGGCGAACCACTGCGTAGCAACGCAGGGGGCATGACGGTTGCGTTTCTCTTGGGGAGCAGCACGTCACACGGCGACGTCCGCTGTCGGAGCTGCGACGACCCCACCGATGCGTGCCTGAGCGGCGAGGTCACCTGGTGTGTTGCGGCGGGGAGGACATGCAAAGGGGTGACGAGGTGTGCAGAGTCGACGTGAGGTCCAGTGGTCGGGGCTTCGAGTGACGTGCCCTTCCGCCTGAAGGCAGCTGAGGTAGGTGCAGAGCCCACCATTATGCCAGCTTGAAAGGTGCCCTCACTGCACGTTTGCTTCGAACTTGGTAGTGGTGAAGAACAACGGGTGCACACACCAACCGCCTCACCTTGTGTTGTACTACAGAGCAGAGCCTGTCGCACTCGCTGACCGAACGACTGTAGCTGCTGCTCTTGTGGAGTAGTTGAGGAGCAACCCATTCCTTGACGGTGGTAGTGCCTCGCACTGCTTGAATCAGCAGAGAGGGGTATGGCAAGCGAAGACGGCGCAGCGAAGGTACAGTCTGGTCGAGCGTTCCTCACTTGATCACGCTCACCACCACCCCGCGTGGGAGGAGAGCTCGATACGGCCAGGCCACCTTTGTCCATAACATTGGTGGATCTCGTTTGCATCCTTTCCCTTGCCGTCGCCACAGTGGCAGAGGTGCCGCAGTGCCGATACGCCTCCGAAGGTGTCCCAGCGACTGAATGGTATAGCGACGAGAGCGATGGCGCGTGTGGCTTACAAGCGTCACAAGCACCCTTGTGAGCTACGGGTGCATATACACGCGTCTCAGCCTGGATTAAGCCTGTTGAGGAGGAGGATGCCCCTGCTGGTCGCCAGTTGTGAGGACGAGGACAATGACTGTGTGTTCTGTGGCAAGTGTGTCGTCGCGTGTTTTCATCGTGGTGGGCACCTTCGTAGGGCCGACTGCCGGGGTGTAGCGGCTGCCTCGCCGCTGTAGTAGCTGCTAAGCCATGGTTAGTCCTAGCGGAAGCCTGAATGAGCAGAGGCTCAGCCAAGTGCGAGGAGCGATGACGTGCTGCTGGAAAAGCCCGAGGTGATAATGGCGGTGGCGTCAACGGAGGAGGAACTACGGCGGCAGCGCTAGTAAAATAGTCAGATGGTACTGTCCGCCGAGATGAATGCTGGTCAGCCGACACAGGCCGCAGCGGTGATGACAGCGAAGACGGCGGTGTCACTGCTGATGGTGCGAGCAGAAACGCGGTGGTGCGGGTGTACGACACCACACGTGGAAAATCTCTTCTGCAGACATTCTTGTCGCCATCACGCCTGCTGTGATATCTCGAAGCACTGGGGCCACTGCTAGCGATCGTGGGAATGGATGGAGAGGTCACGATTACCCCTTGAAAGGTATCGAGCCACGAGGGCATACATTCCAACTCCGTTACGAGGTGGAGTCAGGTAGTGGTGAGGAGCGGACGAGTATCTGCGTGTGGCAGCTGATGGGGTACAGGGAAAAAGGGGGCAGCGGTTTTGTCCTGAAGTGACCCAAAGCTCAACATGCCTAGAAGGCGCACACGGCGAAGTGGGGGAGGGGGGCGTCGCTCACAAATAAAAGAGAAAAGGTGGAACGCGTAAAGTAGATGCATGTAGAGGAAGAAAAACAGAGTCATCACTCGTTAGGACTGGCGCATGACAATGGGCAAGGGAGACTTTGAGAGGGGGATGCGTGTGAAGCGCAAGACAAAGCCAACACAGGTGTGAGAAGGGATGCGATAGTCGCCGCCTAGGCAAGCCTTGACTGGTGCCATGCCTCCAGTGCAAAGGTTGCAGAGGCACGCGCAGCAGCACACGCCTGTCAGTCCATCACAGATATCAATTCCTTCGATGTGATCAACAAGGGAGTAAAGAAGAGCCCCAAGTGACATGAAATCTGCGAGTGCACTTACTTGTTCCCTCTCTCAATGAGCGCGTACCAGGTGACAAGCATCTCTCATCACCTTATCGCAGCTCTCTTTGCCTTCGTCTGGTCTCTGCTGCCTCGCCGACAGCATTCCCTGTTTTTTTGAGGGGAGGCTCTTCCGGAGCGAGAAAGGCACCCTCCCTCTCTCTCGGGCCTCTGACACGCGCAAGAATCGCACTTCTTCTCCGCCTCACAGTTGCCGTGTTGCTCTTGTTGCATTGCCTATACGTTTTTGTGTGTGTGTGTGTTTTCGCTCGTCTTCGCAGACGTTATACGGTGAAGAAGAGGTGAATAACATAATGAAGAACAGTGAGCATATGTTGAGGGAACAAGCGGTGGAGAAGGCGGGGGGTGGGGGTGTAGGTGCATGTGTAGGTCAACGTTCCCAGTCGCCCCCTCTATGATGTCAGGACACGAAGCAAAACATATACATAAAGAAGAGGGAATCTGAGAAAATAATAATACAAACATTTTCGCGTCGCTGAAGAGAAGCCCTCCGCCAAGCAAGGATGCTAACCGTGTCGACAACTTCCGGTAATCCTACGTCATGAGAAATGCACGCACATTAGTCTCTTGAAGAGTAAAACTAAAAGAGAGAAGACCAGCGAAGAAATGCTCTTTTCTACGTAATGTGTGTGTGTGTGTGTGTGTGTGTCGCCCACTCTCGAGTTCTCCCATCACCCGTTTCCTCTGGTGGGTACCTTCCATCAACTCTCCTTCTGGCACTGGCAACACACTGCAGCGCAGCGATGGCCTCATCACGGCGCTGTGATGGTCTTCGTGACTCGATAAGCGAGTCAAAGAACTGAAACAAACAAAATCAACAGAGTCAGCGTCAAGTGCAGAAAGAGAGAGAGAGAGAAAGAGGGAGAGAGATCATGGTTGAAGCGAAAGGTACGGCAGCGGGCCGCCGAAAATAACAGGAGAGAAAAATGAGGGAAATGGGCTTGATTGGCGAGAAGGAGGTGGGGAAAACGGAAAAGGGGGTGAACACTCACGAATCAGAATGTGGAAAACGAGAAACGCACGCACATGAAACGAGAGAGTGGCACATGAATGCACATGCAGCAAGAGAGGAGGAACATAAGCCTCGATAGAGGCTGCAAAATAATAAAAAGAAAGTACATGTACAGACAAGTGTATGTGTGTGTGTCTGAATCAGCGCACGCGACACAGGTCGACCCTTTTCACTGGAAGCGCTTCATTCAGCACAGCGCCAGCCTCAGACCTGCCCGCCGACGCCAAGAGTCCGCACAGCCGTATACCTGAGGGACGGCTGTTTGGCTTCCCCACAAGAAGTGGGGCACCAGAGCTTGGTATTACGTGCTGAGGTCACTAATACCATTAGGATCGAGGCAACGAGAAGAGAGAAAAGCACGAGAAAAAAGCAGCAGTGGACAAGAGAAAGGAGAACTATCACAGTGACATGTTGGCGCGCACAGAACCAATAAGGAAGGCGAAAAGAGAAACGTTGAAGGGTGAGAAAGCAAAACACCAGAACACAGAGAGGCAGATGGAGAGAAAGAGAGCGCGCGCGCGTGCACGCGAGACACGATAGCCCCAGAAGGCCTCCTCCTTTTGTTCGTTTAGGTTTGCTTGCTTAGAACGCGCAAAGGAAGGGCAAAATACGGGAAGAAGAGAAGACGGCCCATCCACCATCGAACGCTCAAGGCCGTAGTCCATGGCAAACAAACAAGCACAATGATGTATCCGCACGGCGGTGACTCGCTGGTGAGCACGGCATGACGAGTGATTCACTTGCCCGCGCATCGTTTTTTTTGCCGTCTGCGCCCACGTCCAACACCCCTCCTCTTGTTTCCACTGCAGTGATGAGAAGTGGGAACCGTGGAAAGAGCAACGAACGGTGATGCGCTCATACGCACGCGTGACTTTTGATCAACTCCACCGGAGGCTGTGTTGAGCTTTGCTACCCCGCACACAGCGAAGAAGAAGAAGGTAGGGATGGTAACCAGGGAAGCACGCTGCGGGCGCAAGCGCACGTAAGGCTTCTTTTTTTTCCAAGTGGCGCGACTGAAGAGGAGATTCGGTTCAATTGCTCAGCGTGTGTTTGCCTTTCTACTCCGGAAGAACAAGATGGCGAAGAATTCGGCGGAGAACAGGAAGAGCGGCGCACGTCACCGTGGAAGAGGGTTCAACGTACAGCGGTACACGCGATAGAAATCCTATGCAGGTGGACAGGAATGCAGTGCAGCGGAAAGCATGAAGGCGTGCGTGTATTGGGGGTAAGCAAGAAGCTCCAGTGCCACGATGAAACTCAGCCCTCACTGACACCTCCTGTTGAGCCCTCAAGGACCTCGAGGAAAAGACAAGAGGCACGAAAGCAAGATATAACCCACAGGTGAGCGCTAGAGCGCACACGCAAGTGAGGGAGCCATAAGAGAAAAGCGCGACTTCACTGCAAAACTGAACAATTTCGACACGTACCGACCTCAGCACATGCCCAGGCACGAGCGTACACACACACACACATGGTAAACCCGGCTTCCACCAGATGAGATAAAGGGCAACAGGAGGGAGAAGAAAGCCGCCAAACATAAAAAGAAGAGAGCGGCGGCGGCGGCGGTGGTGGTGGTGGGGACGCAACAAGACAACGAAGATGAATGAGGCAGACCATACAGGCGTACTGGAGCATAGGAGCACACGCACATGCCAGCATTTCTCTTTGTGAGTGCCAGGTGCGCGCGTGAAAGAGAGCAAGATGCATGACCGCGGTGTGCACGCAGTCGTAATTCAGATGATGAAAACTAATAATCAGCACGAAGAGAGAGGGTGAGGGTGAGTACACGGCAGTGATGGCAAGGAAGAGGAGGGCGGCACCTGAAGAAGAAAATCAGGAACACACAGAGAGAGAGAGGCACACACACACACACACACACACACACATATATATATATATATATATATAAATCGGGCCTACGTGGAATAGGTATGGTGTAATGGAATAGGACGATGATAAGAGTGAGAACGCGCACGTGTAAAGAGATGAGCGCGCATGAGGGAGCAGAAGAGCAGGAAGTGGAAAGATTAGACAGCAGCCCCGACAGCGCGCAAACCCCCAGCTCCTTCTCCGCCTTTGCTACCCATTTTACACGATAACGAAGAGAACTAAAAAAAAGGGGGGAAGAAAACCGGATAGCTCTATGAGGCGGCATATTCATCATACACGCGCACACACACACAGCGAGAATCAGCGCGGTGTGAACGAGAAGGTAACCAATAAATACAAAACTTGATGCTAATCATATAAAACAAAGGAAAAGCGCCTGTAAACACCTTCTCCGTCCATTCCCCCTCCCCCCCTCACCCTCTCTCTCTCTCTCTCTCGCTCGCTCGCTCGCTCGCTTTTCCGCTTCGTATCGGCTTCGGGAACCCCATCAGTGGGGGCATAAAAGGGAAAGAGAGAGCGAAGGCAAAGACATCGGCCTATTCACGGGTCTGTACAGAAAAGGCCGATGAAGGAGGGAGGGGACACACACACACACACACACACGCACACACGCACACACACGCACTAGAGCTCACCGCCAGTTCTATGGTGCTCGAAAACATTCCGAGAGAGAGAGAGAGAGAACCGAAGTACCGCCGAGTACTTCGATGGAAATGATGGCCTAGCAGAAAGAGCAAAGTGATCACAATCGCTGCCTCCCCCCCCCTCCCTTCTCCTTCCCTCTGCCACTCCTCGCTGATTCCTCAGCGACAGTACGTACACACTTACTCGCAAAAACACAAACCGAAAAAGGGGCGAGGGAGGCCGTGTGTTTGCTCGCCCTTCATCGGAGGCACTCCATCTGCTGCGGCCATCCAGACTGAAACAGCAGTCCGCCCAGAGAGGATACAACGCAGGCCGGCTGCACATCTGTGGAGATCTTCCACACCTTTACCTTTGCTCGAGATCCGTCGCGCGTTGGTGACAGGGCAATGCGCGAATCACTCTCTGTGGGGCGTATAAGCACAGAGACGTGGTCCTGCTGCGGGGCCATGGACCCGCAAACAGCGCTCTCACCTTCGCCAACACCCACCTCCCCTCGCACGCGCAGACGCACAGGATAATGGTCGCCTGTGTGACTCATTACTGCAAGGTCGTCCGTGGGGCACACCTCGAGAAGAAACAGATAGCCATTCTTCTCTTCGCTTGTATGTGTACGCTGTTGCGGCAGATGCGCCGCGCCCGCGTCCGCCGGATTAGCGCGGCGGGCCGTGGGGCGAAGAGTGTACGACCGGGGCCACAGCGCCTCCGCCGCTGCGACCGCCAGCGAGGGGCGGCGCCCTGCAATGGAGGGGGAGCGAAAACTGACTACTGGAGAAATAGACGTAGTGTTAGTCGCAGTAGTTGAGGTGAAGCGCAAGGCCGAGGATGTGAAGGGGCTGCTCAATGGTAGCCCTGTTAGGACATCCGCTGGAACTTGCGGAGAAAACGGCTCAGTATTGCCAGCAGGCGAGAGTGCACCAGACAAGACCGGCTGTACTACCTCCCCCGCACCGCCTGTTCCGATAATGATCTGCGTCGTACCAGGGAGCACCGCCAACATGTGCACAGGGTAGCCGAGGGTGCAGGAGGTTACGGTCGTCTGCGTTACAACACGAAACACGCGAATGTCTGTCTTTGTCCGTAATACCGACGATGGTGGGCTTTGGCCTTCCGCCACCTCCGTCGACTCCTGCCACGCAGTGGCGAACACGAGGCTTGGCGTTGGTGTGTGGCGGAGACAGGTGCTGTCCAGGGTGATGAACTTCGAAGAAG
This sequence comes from Leishmania lainsoni, assembly GCA_003664395.1. Lineage (NCBI taxonomy): Eukaryota > Euglenozoa > Kinetoplastea > Trypanosomatida > Trypanosomatidae > Leishmania > Leishmania lainsoni. Next base: position 330,552 of record RAIA01000012.1, on the reverse strand, counting down.
CGCTCCCAATCCCGAGCTCGTCATCGCTGACGAGGGAAACAAGAGAAAAGGCGTCAGGATCGTCTTCATCGGTGTCCGAGATAAAAGCCTGCTTCTCTGCCGGTGATCGAGCGTGACGCGACGGCATCAGTGATTCGTAGTCACAGTGCATCCACGCAAAGCAACGTATCGGTTGGGCAGCATCACTCACCACGACTAGAGGGCTAGCACCGTCACTGTGCTCAAGCACGGCATGGAAGTTGCAACTGCTGCTCTCACGAAACGGGGTGCCGGTTGATGTGACAGTGAAGGGGGAGTGAGACGGCAGCCGCGACGACGACGACGACCACGGTGTGTCCAACACGCGAGGCAGTTGTGCTATGCGGTAGACCAGCAGCCTCGTCTGCGTTCCAACAGCGAGGTAGCTTTGGCTGCTCGTCACCTCTAGGTTATATACAGGCTCCCCAACATTCACAGCGTAGTGAAACTTCGGCGCAGGCGTGGGGACCCCAGACGTCGACTGCAACGGCGTCGACGACCTCGATGACGGGAAAGCCCCGGCGAGTCGAAGAGGTCGCCCAAAGCGATGCACAGGCATGCATGCGTTCAGACTGGCCGGAAGAGATGCCATGGCACGATCGAGACATGCGTTTCGCTCACGACAGGGCCTTGCCTCACTGGCGTATTGCTGTTCCACCGCGGTGACAACAGGTGCTGAGGACGACACGGTGTCGGAGGAGACACTACATAGAAAGCTTGTCTGACGCAAGTCGTAGCGAGCCAAGTGACCAGACTGATCTCCAATGTACAACCAGTGATCCAACACGCGCAGGACGGAAACGGTGTTGTCGCGCACGGCAGGCCAACCATGCACCGTAGCGGCACCCACGTTGACCTCCGAGACTTCATTGCTATCACCAACACGATTTGCGCGTCGCAGAACACCATACTGCGATAGTTGCACTGTATGTGTGCTGTGCGCATGCCCCTGTACAGTATCAAGAGCAACAGGCGTGGCACCAGGGGCCGTCGGCGGGCACCTGCTGTAGCCGTACACAAAGACGTCACCTGCCCTTGAGCCAAAGGCAGCGTAGACAACCACTGGCGGTGACGCCTCGGGGGTGCCGGCTGCGATCGAGACCGCTTCCCACTGCGCGAGCGACAGCCGCTCTGTCGTGGCCACTGCAGTCACCTCCAGCTCGCCGTTACGCAGCATCCACGTAGGTGGCGCATGCTCAGGCGGAAACAGCCGGAACGGGTGCGTCTTGCCCACGCACCACACTTCCGTAGGCTGCGCGACAAGTATGCCGAAGCAACCCCAGTACAGCGGACGGTGTCGCGCGTCCGTTGATACCTCGCCGGCGGTGAGCGCCCGAATGAACTGAAATGTGTCACGACTGTTACGCTGAGGCTGCTGCGGCTGACTGTGCGTACGCGAGTGTTGGGCGCCAGTGCTGTCGCGATGACGGCGACTCCCACTGAGATGGTGCACCGTCGGAAGCGTCGTGGTTAGCATCACCTCGGCTGGCGAGACGGCGGGCCGGCGGACAGACGAACAGGTCATCAAGACGTCACCTGAGGCAGCTGCAGACGAGCCTGTGACGGACGCGCTGCGTATCGAGTTATCCGTGTGTCGAACAGGTGTAAACAGGCTCTGCGGTGTCGCAATCTGACGCATCATGGCCAAGGAGAAAAGTGTCGAACGAGAGGCACCGCGGTGGCAGACGGCATGAGACTGCAAGGTAGCACCAGTAGTCGCTCGTGTTCGCCAGGGTCCTGACGACAACGACCACGCTGGAGTCGGGGAGCCCACTGAAGACAACGCTACTGGGGTGGTGCAGCTCCCTTCAATAACGCGGTCAACAGGGGTGAACAGAAACGATGCTGAGGTCTTCTCCTGCTCGTCATCGGCGTCATCTTCATTGCAACAGCAAGGGATAGAGACCACAAGAGAGCGATGCACTGGCGCTGGTGGCGGAGGCGTGTCACAGCTTACGCGTTGCGCCGTGCTGCTTGGCAGGATTAGAGGGGTGGTGACGGCGTCGAGACGGCCCAGCTCACCCGCTGCCGATGATGCGCTCGGTGAGTTGCGCGGTGAGTTGCGCGGTGTAAAGAAATGTGCCTCGGGAGGATTCATGACCACAACAGGATCACTGTGCACCGACCACGGCGAGTGCGAGTAAGCCGAGGCTGCTGCAACACCGGCACCGACGCAAGTGCGCTGTGCTCGCTGCACTGCATGCAGGGAGCGCGCTGCGTCGCCTTCTTCGGCGGCTGAAAAGCCAAGAACGACGGCTCCACAAGCCTCTTCAGTCTCACGTCTTGAGTTGTTCTCGTCACGCGCCAACGGAGGCCGAAATGCCGTCTGCGTTGATCGTGACCACACTGGGGGTGCCCGCTGAAAATACGAAAACGGCGCCTCTGCGTTCGAAAGATGCTCACTGTGGCATGAGGTGCTCTTGGGACCCGCAACATCGACCACACACGCAACGTTGCGCGGCGTGTGCCTCGATGGCTGCCACAGACAGGTAGCAGCTGTGGCATCTTCTCCCCGGTGCCCCTTCACCTTAGTCTGCGGGACTTCAGATCGGAACTCCTCATTTATCAGTGCGGTCGACCATCCTCCTGGGGCTACTGAGCTATCGAGAACGGAGGCCGTCTCTTGTGGTCCATCATGGGCAATGGTGGATGACGGAGCGGTGTGGTCTGGCAAGTCTGTGCGGCGTGTCGTTGCTGCCTCCATGACGCTTACATCCGGCGTAGCTCGACGACTTGACCGATTTATCCTCGTTGGCGTGTGCATGGGAAACGACAAAACACTCGACGGACGCATCGCCTCTGATCCGCTCAGCAGCGCACTTGTGAGGAAGCGTTGATAGCGATCGTTGTCGTAGGATGTACTATGATAATGTGGTGTGTGTTGTTGAGACGATCGACTAAGAGATGAGCGGCGAGCCGGTGTGAGCTCCTGCGAGAGCGTCGCTGCTGTGGGTGTCGAGGATCCCGCGACCACGGACCACAGCGCGGGGGTGGTCATCATGTCGCGCGGACACATGGATGGTGACGACAGCTGATTGGCATGTTGAGAGGGCAAGTACGCACCAGGAACAGCGACGTGGAGTGCCGAGAAAACCTTTTTGTTGGCGACTCCAACGTAACGCGTATCGGCGCCATCGTGAGACTCGACAAAGTCCTCGATATGGGCACCGGCTCCTCCGCGCTCTTCCTCTTCGTCCACCACAGGGGCTGCAGCGCCGCGCGGCGTCAGGATCCGATCGGCAGCGACGCTGGTGACCCGAATCATTTGTGAGCCGTTTTACGTCTGATGTGTTCTGCAAGTGCCAGCGAGAAAGAACACGCAGCGTTTGGATCAACACTAACGCAGAGAGAAAACGAGGAGGGAAAGAGGGTGGCCGCGTTGGTCGCACGCTCGAGTGAGGGTGTAAAAAAACGAGCAAGACGCCCACACACACTCGCAGAGATAGGGGAAGGGGGAGGAGGCGCACACACACACGAGCGCACAGAGAGACAGGTAGAGAGAGCAAGCCAAGGAGAAACGAGGCTCGCGCTGACAAGTGCACTGTCGACAAATTCCACCAAAAAAGCGCACGATAAGCAATCCTTCGTAAAGACAACAAAGAAAATCTCTATGAGAACGGAGGGGGACCGATACAGTGCGGTAGACTCAAAGTGCTCGACCTGCTGTGCGGCTTGTCGTGTTATATAGAGAGGCGCCTCTCTCTCTCTCTCTTCAGAGATGGATGGGCAATGCAAGGGTAGCAGGGACACCGTTTGTGCGTGTGCATACACGTGGGTGCACAGAAGTACGACGCAATGTAAGGAGGGGAAGAAAGAGAAATGCGGAAAGAATGATAACGAGAGAAAGCAGTATTAAAAGATGAAGCGTACCTGTCGAGCTCCCGCCCGCCCGCCCGCCCCCAGCCAGGAGGAGTGTATAGGAGTAGTGAAAGGAAAGGAAGAGAAAAAACTGCGTGGTAGCAATGCGGTCCCTCTTCGCTGCTGCCTGTTGCGCTGCCCTAATCGAGTGCCGGACAAGTCGCACAGGGGAGTAAGCAAAACACGCGTACACGCAAAGAATGAGCAGTAGAAGAACACAGAGAAGGCTAAAGGTATTCAATGAATACCAGCCTGGCCTCTCGAAGTGTGGGAGAGGAGAGATGACGTTGAGTGAGAGAAATCAGCGACCAAAAAAAAAAAAGAAAAGCTCACATGCTGCAACGTCAAAGGAGAGGAGTTGGAGGATAACGGTGTGTGTGTGTGTGTGTGTGTGTGTGTGCGGGGAGAGAGAGAGAGAGATGAGATGAGATGAGATCGATTTTCTACACCATGTGTCGAGAGCGTGCTCTGCGATGGTATGCTTGGATATCAAGCGGGATAAGTCCTCCACAACCTCTGTTCCGAGAAAATCGAATCAGCGCGGGTGAGAGTGAGGGCGGAAGTTGCACGCGACACCCCCATCCCTCGCACGGATAAGGAACTCCACTTAATGTGTGATACTTGCCTGTTTAGCGTGCACATGACCACTTATGAGGCAAGTCGCCCATACCTCCTTCAACCTATCCAGTCTCACCAGGTCCGATCTTTCTCGAGCCTCCCGAGTCGCTCGTGGGCTATTTGCCGAACCACGGCCCGCGTCACCAGTTTACAGTCCAAGGAGGGGGCACGCCGTGAGTGAGGTGTAGACAAGTTAGTGTAGCCCCTAAAAAGAAGAAAACGTATGACGAAAGGGTATAGAGCAGGGGAAAAGGACTGCCTTCACACCAGCTGAGAGTACTGCGTGTGTGTGCGTGTGTGTTTGTGCGTGTGTGTGTGTGTGTGTGTGTGTGTATGTGGGGGAGGGAGGGGCGTGGATCATCCAATTGCAGGCAATGGACAATGGAAAGGCATTTTGGGTCGTAGCGTGTGTGCGGGAGTTCCGTTATTCCGTATCACACGTGACTTAACCAGACAAGGAAAAGGAAACTACGCGTCCAAACCAACCTGTGCATCGGACACAAGGCCGGACTCAAGGCATCCGCTAGTCTGTGTCGCAAGGAGACGTATTGGAGGATCGCTCTGTATGGGGGTAATCGCTGTCGGACCGAGGCGGAGTTCATGGCTGACGGTGAAGGCGCGCTCTTATCCCTTACACACTCCGGAAAGCGTGGGTTTGTTGCCCACGAGGGGTTACATGTGGGATCTGAGAGGCACTGCGTTGCGAAGGGAGCCAATCACTTGGGTAGCTGCGCGTGCTTCAGCCGCGTCCCCTTATCGATCACCAACCACGACGGCCCGCTTTGTATCCCGGCGGATACAACAACCACCCCGACCAGCGAGTGACGAATCTGTCTAAGCGTTACATACCTGCCCTCGTCGGCTGCGCAACACCAGCTCGGCGTGAGCAATGGTCGATCGCGCGCGGAAATCACTTCTTCATCTGGCGCAACACCGAAGGGCTCAGCTGTACCTTTATGCTCGAGTGCGATGCGCCATAGGCTCAGCTCTGCCCCAACCCTTCGGGCTTCCTTCAAATGCTTCCAATACCGATGAACGAGGATCGCCAGCGCGCGCAGCGAACCACAGTTTTCTTACGAAGGCCTTTAGTTGTACCACAACGAATTGGAGGAAATCGGCTGAATTCGTCTCTCGGGGCGCCCTTGAGGGCCTTTGGACCCACAGGCACACATCGTGTGCGGAGGTCAAAGCGGACGACCACAAAGGTGCAAACTTGTGCACACACCGTCCCCCTCTCGTGTTCAGCGTGGACCGCGATGGCACCACCGCCCCTTCCCCTGCGATTTGCAGGTCGTCGGTCCATGCGAGGACTGTTGTCTGTGAAGAGGCCCACCTATACATCCGCGCAGACGGGACCACCCCCACGGGCAGCCGACGAGTGCGCGGGCATTATCTAGGGACTAACGCGCAGCCCCATTCGGCAGCGCTCGCATCTCGTAGCACGAGTCGGTCCCGTCGCGGAATGGAAATCGAGCGCGGAGGTGCTGCGGCAGTTGTGCTTGGGGAAGCAAACACGTCAAGTCGCACGACTCCCCCAACCCGTCGGCAGGCTCTGCCAGGGAGCGTCTGGTAGCGGCATGTGGGGCAGGCAGACGGCGTTCTGCAATGCAGCAGGCTTCTCCTCCAGCACTCTGAAAGCCGAGTGCTGTGAGTCCACGATCTCTGCATCGTCGGTTGCTTTTTCGTCCACACCCACGGCCACTAACGGCGCTGCCCAGCGCTGAGTAAAAGGCGTGTGTGAGGGGCTGTGGATGCCGCCTTCACATCAGCCCCCAGGATAGCCATACACTGCTGCACCCCCGCTCGCATGCAGCGTCGTATCGGAGCGCAACGCAACGCTGTCATCCTGCAGACGTGCAGAGGAGTGAAACATTCATCCGCAGGCACCGGTACGGGTGTGCGAGCGCTGAGCAGCAGTGTGGATGTCTGGCCCTTCGGGAAGGAGGGAAGGGGCAGCAGTACGCTTTCGCCGAAGAAGGAGCTACCCGGCCACGAGTCGCCCACCAAAGGAGCTTTGGGAGACAAGACCCGAGCTTCCTCGCCAACAGCATCCTCCGGTGAGCATATCGAGCGGCTGTGCCCTGAGTCACTCGCTGCGCGGGGGAGGGGGAAGCGCCGAATCATGGCGTCGCGCTCGCAGATCGCGTTGTCTGATATTTGGGCCAAGATGGTATCCATCGCTTCAGCCCTGATGCAGTGCACGCGAAACCCGCGAACCACCAGCGGAAGGTTCATCCTCCTGTGCTGGGAGGAGAAAGAGCGGCGTTTGCCGGGTAGAGACTTCCCACAACAGCCGTCACAGGTGTACTGGGATCTTCCATCTCCACTCGCCGAAGTCGATCACTAGCCTGTCGAGAAAAACAAGTAGAAACGACGTGGCCGTCATCCTGATGATGTTGTCCTACCTGCACGCAGCTCTCCACATGATTAGGTACACTGCGCAGAGGAGTGGAGACGCGACCCCCTCCCCCCACAACGATGCCGTTCAGAGACTCGCTGGGGATGGATAGGCCCTGCTGTGAGGTTCGAGGACCCCTCGCCCCTTTGATCACTGCATCCAGCAATTTGAGATAGTGGACCGGCTGTCCAAGCTTGGAGGGCACGCTGAGGTGATGGTGCAGGTATGTGTGCTTGGCAGACGGGGTAGCCTGCAGACTCACCACAAAGGCCGCGGCAGTCTCTTGATCAACAGGGCGGCAGCAGACCTCGACCAAGAAGGCAACGACCACAGTAACAAACACTATGCATGGTAAAAGGAACGAATACAACAACCACGATGACAACAAGAGAGAGGGAAAGCTTGCCAATGCAGACGCGTGTGGGCACCAACGCTACAGCTAAGTTATGCAATGAGTCAGCACCTCTTTGCTTTACCCATTTTTTTCTTTTGGGGGAGGGGGAGGGCAGTCTGTGTGGTTGTGAGACTCTACTTGGTGCAGCAGTCCGCTCATGAAGCCCTCGCTCTCTCCTCTCACGTTTTCGATAATGTCGGGTAGACGAGAATGTGCGTGCGGAGTAAAACACTCACAGTCTGTGGAGCGACTCAGTAGGAAGAAGGTCAGAGCGAAAAGGGGGGGAAAGTGGGAGAGAGAAAGCGCAAGAGCGAAGAGGCGCATGTTGCTCATCAGAACTACAGGAGCTGGCCTCAAGTGCACTCGAGAGGGCCCCCCGTTTCCTAAAACGCTCTACTCTGACACCGCACAGAAATGCTTTCTCTCTTTCACCGATGTGTGTTCAGGTGAGCTGCGCTTGCAGAGCAAGCGCATGAGTCGCGCACGATGAGGAAAAGAGACCCGTTGGCATGAACGCAGAATACACAGACATACGCACAAGGGAGACTCGACGTCATCTTTCCTTCGCGATTAAGGTGGCGTGCGCCTCCTCTCTCCGTGCAGCGCCTCTGTGAATGCCCGTACGTTATGCTTTTGGGGGGGAGGGGGGCGCCTGCTCTGCTGTTTTTGCTCCCTCCTCAGTGACGCCCGCGCGTGAATGGGTGGTGTATCCCTTGTTGACTTCTGCTTGCGCTTTTCTGCTTCTCTATTCATGCGGCGCTGGTGTAGGCAAAGCTCGCCAGCTGGACCGCCACCACGTTTGCAATGCCGCACCGTACGAAACAGTCCGCCGCGCACGCGTTCACAAGGCACAGGAAACGGGCAGCGATCCCCCAAAAAAAAAGGAGGCGAACAAGCGAAGGGGTGGGGGAGGGACGAAGCGGTGTTCCATTTTGAAAGCTGAAAAAGCGGGGCAGATCACAGATCAAAGCAAAGGCGGCCCACCCCCAGCTGAGTTTGCCTCATGTTGTTGGTTTGCTGGTTTGTTGGTTTTCGGATTGCTGGGGGGGAGGGGGGGCTTCGAGAACAGTGAAAGAGTGAAAAGGGGGTGGAGTAAGGCGTACGCCGCGCCTCCCTCCAACCCTCCCCTCCTTTCTGTCGTCGAGGTAGCTTCTGTACATCATCACAAACACCGAACAAGGCGGCATAGAGACGAGAGAGAGAGAGAGATGGGGTATCAACGAATCACATAGAAATAGAGAAAATTGATTTACTTGTAGAGGCGGCCCATCAACGGGAGCAGCGGCGCAGTGCCTTCACTCACGTTGAGCAGTGCACACAGAGAAACAAGGGGCAGGGGGTAGACATAGAAGGCACGGCCTAAGACGCGTCGCTGTTGAGGTTCCAGGAATTAATGCCGCCGCCGTTCACCTCTCGCCACCGCGACGACGGCGGCGGCGGCGTCAGCGAGTACTTCTCTGGACGTATCTGCCGCTGCAACCTTGCAGAGTCAGTGGGAAAGGGCAGCACAAACGGCGCCTCGCCATTGGAGTGTATGCTACTAAGGGGGAAAAGACGATGCGGCGGAACGCGCGGCACGTCGCCCTCTTTGTTCGGTGCCGTACGCATCAGGGATTGGTTTCGCAGCGACTTCAGCCGTATCATCTTCGCCTGTGTTGCGTGTTCTGCTTCCTTGGCAAGCCGCGCATTGCGCCGCTCCTTCGCCAGCACGAGTGCTGCGGTAAGAGGAGGGGGAGAGACAGTGGAAGAAAAGACTGACGTCGCAGGAACAGCTGCGGCAGAGGCGGGAAGTACTTCCTTGGCAAGGGGTGGTGCGCTGTCGTGTGCCGTTGTAGCTACTCTTGTGTCCGGTCCTGACGAGGGAGAAAGCGCTAATAGTGCTGCAGCACGATTGCTGGAGCTTCCACGAAGGGGCGCGGCTGCCGCTGTGCTTCGGCCCCCTTGCAAGTCAGCGGTAAGCAACAGTTCCTCATCAAGCAGATGCGCCTCGGGGGAGGAGAGGGCGCAGCCGGAGAGAGGTCTCACCAAGGATGGCAACATGGGCGTCGCGGTCGCTATCAGGCTCGCTGTGATGCCTGTCGATGGGAGGCCGGAGCTTGCGCAGGCGGTGCCACTGTCCCCCTCCGCGGTATTAGGAAAAGATTCGTTCGCAGCTTGGCGCTGCTGCAGGTGCATGGCGCGGACACGCACGATTGCAGCGGCCTCGTCGGCCGGCTGAAACACGCACGGTAGGCTACGAAGGTAGCGGTTCATAGGTGCACCGCTGTAGACACTCTGCGCAGCGGCAGCCGCGCTAGCTACCACCTTCCCATGTGCGACAGCGTCAGCGTTTCCTGGCTGCGGCACAACGTGATGATACGACTTCGAAAGGGGAAGAGGTGCCACCGTCATGTAATAGATGGGATCGCAACGTGTGTGGCCGTGTCGGTGGCATGCCTGCCAGCCCTCCCGTATCGCCGCCTCTTCGTCCGAGAGGGGGATCGCCATGGGCACAAGATAGGTGGGATGCAGTGTTGCAGTCGCTGAAACAGATGCCAGCACGGATGGCGCGGCCGAAGAGACGTCGGCAGTGGTGGTCACTGCCGTGGGCCTTATTGGCGCTGGGAACAAAATGCGTGTCATGGGTAGCAACGACCGTTGAGTGTCCGCCTCCTCTCGCAGGCCGACCGCCGCATTACCAGCGGAGTCGTCGGCGGCCTTCAGCACGTTGCAGCCTGCTTGATCGCCGACGTAGTAGTCACCGCTTGCACGATCCTGAAAAAGATATACGGGCCCGGCACGCCGACCAAGCGGGCGGCCCAGCTGCACTCCCCGACAGTAATCCATAACGGCCACAAACGGTGTGATGCGAGCCCCCATCGCAGGCGACTCCGCGTCCCCGTTGCCTCCCTCACCATCCTTGTTTGTTGCCATTGGCGCTGAGGTTAGCGGCGCGGCAGAGATGGCAGAGCCGCCCAGCATGATACACCCTCCAGACTCAGCGACGCAGCTACCAGCTCCGTCTCGTGCCCCCGCCATCCCAATCGGAAGGTACATCAACTCTTCACGAGAATGGCTATCATAGGCGCTCCTCTGCTGCTGCTGCTGCTGCTGATCGGTCGAGACCAGGATAGTGTCATTTAAGTAGGGCGAACTCCACAGCGGATCCGCTGGATTCAAGGTGCCCTTGACGCCAAGCTGTCCCCGCGACCCCTCGGTCGCGATCCTCCGCGCCAACTCCCATGCGAGCAAGCCCTCGGAGTCCTCCAACTGGTGACGGCTACAGTGCAAGTCGAGCAGTTGCTGAAGCTCGGCAATGTGCTGAGACGTCTCCCTCAGTCGCTGCTGCGTTCGTGTGCGGAGCTGCTGCAGCGCACGAGTCCTTAGCACCCCCTCTGGCGACGAGAAATGCAGATGCGGCGTCTCTGCCTCTGGGTCAGCGGCGCAATCTGCGGCTCGCTCCCTCATGAAAGCGGCAGGGTTCTTTTCGAGCCCCTGCAGCAACGATGCCTGCACCACCTTTAGTCGCCTCTGGTCACATGCGCGGCGCATGCGCAGACCTGCCAGCTCGCGCAGCAAGTCCGCCGCTGTTTGCCCGTCCGCCCCACTGACAGGAGCCGTGCGCCAGCCCTCCCGCAGTCGGTGATGTGTTGCCAAGGGCCCAGACACGCCGTCTCCGTCCACACCGCCATCGCGGAAGTAGAAGAAAGAAGCGCTGTCACTGTCTCCGGACAGCAGGTGCGGGGTGCGACACCTGTGGTGGTTGTCATCGCCGTTTCGGCTCGAGGCTGCGGTGCCTCGGCCCTTCCTCCCCACAGGATGCCTGCCACCGGTGGCGTTCTCCTCGAACGCATAGAGCTGCTGCACCCGCGTCGCGCGAATCGCAGCGGCGGCCTCTTGAAGCTCGCTGAAGATCCTCTGTGCGTCTGAAGTGACGGGGTGCGCACTCCAGTAGGAAAGACCAAGGTCAGCGCGGTAGTAGTTGACCTCCTCGGCAGCGTTCGTAGGGGCATCCGGCATGCTGCACGTCGCCTTCACTGAAGCCGCCTTTCCCAGCCGCTGATTCATGGAAGCCATGGCTGAAGCCTGTGTCTGCGCTTGAAGGGCTACACCTGGCTTCAGGCGCCACTTTCTGCGAAGCAAGTGCGGCCCCGTCGCCCCCTGACTTGACTCCGGGTAGGGCACCAACGGGAGCGATGGCGTGCCCGGCTGCAAAACTGGCGTCAAGGATGGAGATGGTTGGCCGTTTGGCGTTGCCGCTGAGCTGGCAGGAGTAAAAAAGGACGCAATTGTTTCAGCCGCCGCAACCGGCAGCGCACCACTGGACAGGAGCTCTATTATGCTCTGTGCCTGCACATCACGAGTCACCACCGACAAGGTGTGCTGAGTCTGCTGCGCAAACGTGCTGAGGAAGTCGAGAAGTGCATCGGTACGACTCTGCAATATCAAGAGTGCGCGCTGAATCAGCTGCACTTGGTCTGCGTGCTCTCGCTGCATGGCCTCGACAGCCTGCCGCAGCTCGTCCAGCTCGATGTGAAATTGGTGTTGGATAGGTTCCAGTGCAAGGTGCAACAACCAGAAGAACCCACTGATTTTCTCCCCCTCGTGCAAAAGTGCCGCAGCGCCCGAGGAGTCGCTGAGGTGCGCGGTAAGGCTGCTGACGCCGCTGCTGTGGAGAAGGTGCATCTCAGAGATGAGGCGAGTGCGCACATGTAATGAAGAGTGAGGCTGCCACGCGCCTCCACGCTCGGTGGCATTCATCGCATCCGCAAAACGCTGGACCCAGACGCCAGCCTTGCCGTTGAGAATTCGAATGTACTCTTCGTAATCAAAGATTGCGTCAACGCTCTCAGGCCCCGACATGTTGAATACCTCCAACGGTGTATTTTTCGGCATCGTCGCAGCGCGCAGTGGTGCCAGCACTGGCGCGCGAGAAGTGGCATTGACCGGGAAGGTGATGCGGGTATCGCGGGCTTTTCGCTTCAGGCGTGGAGTCTCGGCCCACCGCTTGGCATCTTCGAGTGCGGCCGGCACAGAGAAGGCTAGACTCATTTGCACATGTGGATCAGCAGCACACTCCTCCCTGCAAGGACTGATGGGAGTGGAAACCTGCTGGCGGACAAAGCCCTCACCTGCTTCCGAGTCCTCGCCCAATGAGCCGCACGGCGGGGCCGTGAGCGCAGAAGGCAACGGACTACTCACTTGCTCGTCCTGTCGTGTGGCAGCGCTTGGGTTGAAGGGAAACTGCTGCAGTTGAGACTCCATTGTGGGGATAACCGATGCAGTACAGCTACCAAGGTGGGGTGTGAAGTTCATGGAGTGCACTCGCCGAGTGCGAAGGTGTCGCTGAAGATCGTCTATGCGGTGACGCAGTACCAGGACCTCCCTAAAGTAACTATGCAGCATGTAGTCGTGCGCCTTCTTGAGGTCTGACAGCACCTCCTTCACCTCCGCCACACGTTTATCGGCTTGGTCTGCGGCGGCTTTCAAGTCGGCGTTGTCCTGCTCGAGCTTTATACAGTGGCGCTCCATGGCGTGCATCTCCGACGCCGAAAGTGCTGTCTTGAAGGCGTCCTCCACGATGTTATTCACGAATTCCCGGCACACCTTCTCTGGGGATTCGGTGAGGTCCTTCAAGAAAGGCACAGCCGTGTGCTCGTAGCTCTTCCGGAGAAGACTGCTGAGAATGCGCTGAATGTCAGCTCGCACCTGCGGATGCACTCGATGCAGTGTAAGCAGCGAGCGGATGTCGCGCGTCGCACTCTCCACACACAAAGCAAAGGCGCCCATAATGACAGGAACGTCTTTGGGAAACGAAAGGGAAAACGTGAATGTCGGCGTGCACCGCAGATGCTCTATCGATCGGGTGCTGGGTGACTAGGGAAAAGAACGAGCCGTAGTCTCGGCTAGAGCCCGCCAACCGCAGTGGGAACTCGAAAGGAAACGAGCAAGACCGCGTCCAGGTACCAGCAGCGCGCCGGTGCCGGCAGCTGCCCGCTGTCGCGCAAAAAAAAGGGGGGCCACTGAGAAAAGGAAAATGCTGAGCCGCCCTTTTCTTTTTCTCAGTGGATGCGTGTGCAGAAGAGGCGTGTCGCTAAGGTGTAAAAGGGAGAAGAGGAGGGAGAATGAGACGGATGAGCCCTTGCGGGGTGAAGACGGTCCTCTCCTTTACCGACTACGCTTTATGCGCCGAGCAAAATGTACAGGGGAGAGACACACGTGCTCATCGTGGAAGACGGGTGTGGTGAAGAAGAAAGGAACAAGTGATGAGTGCGCGCACATCAGCAGAAGACAAGCATGCGTGTACACGGGTATAAAAGGAGAGGAAGGTGAAAGGTTGGCAGAGAAGAAGCGCGGGTAGCAAAGATGGCGACAGCGAACGCACTCACCTTCATGGAGAAAGGAAGAGAACGCGCGCCAATATATAATGGGCATCAGGGTTAAGGGCATAGCACCTAAGCATCACGGTGGTGCAACACGTCTGAGGCCATCGTACTTTGTCGTATCCCCAGCAAAGAAGAAAGGAAAAAGGGGGAAATAAATCAGAAAAGCAGTGAAAAGGCAGCTCGCTCGCCCATCACAGCGCCGATAGGAGTGCGACGCGACGCGCTTTATTCCCGCCGTTCAATCCCAAACTTGTGGTTTGTTAAGACCTCGCACAAGACACGTGCGTGTGGGTAGCTGATGTTTTTCGTTGCCACCCCGCTCTGTGAGAGTTGTCCTATCGGTCTTCATACACAAAGCAAAAAAGAAAAAAAAACGAACCCTTTCACGTGCGTAAATCACAGCACTACCAGCACCTTCAGCGTCGCGGTTGCCCTCAACAGCATGAACGCTGCACAGGCGCCACGCGTCAATACGCGTACGCGGGTACGCAAGCGCAGGCAAAGCGCAGTATAGAGCTTTACCTGTCTGGTGCGCACTGGAGAGCAACGAGGAAATTCAGCATGAGATAAGATGACAGGCGTACCTTTGACTACTTCACCCTTCCTCCTCCTCCTCCTGTCCCCGGCCTTCCAACCACACACACACACAGAGGGAAGTCGCCCCTCACATCTTCGACTTCTGAGCACAACACCACATGTCCAGTCCCTTCTGGAATGTCCCCTCTGTCATTCCATTAGGGCAGTAGTAGGCCGTCACACCAATGCGAGATACGTGCTGCGCGTTATCTGTTTGGTTGTCGAAGAAGAGCATCTGCGCGTACTCGGACACGCTCGGGTCGATTTTGTTCACCTTTTGGAGGATCGCCTCGTGCTGCCTCGCTTTGTTTGCTTTGTAGATCTCGATGCGGTCACCAAATAGGTCGTGCATTGGCACTGTCTTCCCCGCACAGTCCGTAAAGGTGAATTTTCCAAGCAGCTCCCGTGCCCAACTGGGCACATCGCAAGTCGAAGAGATGGCGAGGTATGTGTTTGCCCACTTCGAGTCTGTCGCCAGGGTCTGCAAGACGTCGCGAGACTCGCCGATGAGGCGAACCTCCACGCCTGATTTGTCAATCATGCTGTTGGGGTTCTGTTTGTGCGACTTGAAGGGGGAGCCACCCCACAGCTGGTACATCTCGGGGGTCCAAAGAGTCCCATCGAGGTCGAAGACAATCACTCGCGGCAGCAGCGCGGCAGCATCAGCACCGCCCGTGACAGTGACACTACTCATCCGGCACTCTTGGGGAAATCACAGTGGTGCGAAAAGGAGAAAGAAGGCGGTGACGGTGATTATGTGAAGAATGACCCCTGGGAGGATAAGACCCATGTGTTTCCTGTTGGTGCATGGGCATCACTCTTCCTCGGGTTGGGGTGTGAAGGGGAAAAGATGCAGAAAAATTACCGAGTCAGAGAGGGCAAACGCTCGAAGATCAACACAGTCATCCCACTTGCACCACAATACGGCTCCGCGCTGCGTGCACTCGCTCTCATTTGGTGGTGGTGTTGTTGTTTCCTTTTGCCACATTCCTTCCAATAAACGAGACTGCGCCCCTGCATGAACGCCTCGCTTGTGCTGTCCGTTTCGCTTTGCTGGCTGCGTTGGCGATTGCATTGTCGCTGCTCAGGCGCAAGAACACGTCTGCCACCCCGGAGGCGCAGTGGGACACAGCGGGAAAAATGACGATTCGCGTGTGTTGTGGGTTTGACCGGTCACTCTGGATGCTGGGCAAGGCAGTGTGGACGCGGTCCTGTAATGCTTTCGGCAGAACTGTTGCATGCGCCCCTTTTGCATGGCGGCTCCGATTCGTTGCTCATTCACACGTGCCTCCATAACCACACAGCGGTGCCACACTCGAACCACCAAAGGGGAAACAACCCTGGCTGGTCCGCAGTTGAAGGAGACGTAGCCGCACGTGTCGTGCTGAAGCTCCTACGTCACAACCAGCTCCTCTTCAGGTCCGATGCGTCGATTTGCCACCTCTTCGACAGCTGGAACCATAAAAGGGCCTTATATGGCGTAGAACTGGAGCAGACCTTCTCACAGCGCAGGCGCGCGGGCCGAGAGGACGGCGCCGTTCTTGCACAGTTCAGCAACAACGCATCTCAGCTCTGTCATCTGCTGCTGTGTGCTGGCCCGAGTAGCGTGAACAGCTTTTTTTAAGTCTGAGAAGTACTACTGCCGATTCGCCTCTGGAGGCAGAGGAACCGCTTGACAGGTGGCACCTTCAGGGCAGGCGTTCGCGTCACTGCGGTATCCTTTGAGCCACGTTGCCCGAAAAGTGGCGCCTTCTCTTTGGCCCTCGCCTCTCTTGCTGGCGCCATCGCGCCTTCGTTGTCGCCCTCACTTCCGTCACTACTGCTGTGAATGGAATTGCCCTCCTCAGCGCGAGCCCTGCTGCAGGTACAGAGCGCGGGAGGAAAGCGGCCCTTTTCTCAGAAGCGACCTAAAGTGTCTCGAGCCACGCCCGTGCCTGCAGCATCGCCTGCACTTGGGCATCGCGGACGGCATGGTCATGTTCGAGGTGCAGTTCCAGCACCTGTACAGCTGTCTCCAGTGAGTCACCGACCGCGACTGCCACATCATCAGATGACAATGGAGAGGAAGAAAATCGATCGGTGCTCGACCTCCCATGACTGTGGCGCTGCTGCACTGTCGCGATTGTGTGCCGCTCCAGCACCTCCACGAGAGTTAGGCAATCCAGTCGCAGCTGATGAAGAGCTTGCAGCAACTGACCCTTGCTCTGCTCGGTCTACACCACGCCATGTCGAAGCTGCTGAACGTGAAATACCTGACTGCATGACTGTCAGGCAGTGATTCACCGCTGCACTTTGGTGTGGCGCCTCTGAGAGCTGCTAGCCTCGACTCCAGCTTTTATATCCTCTTCACAAGAGCTTCGGGCGCAGAGGAGAAAAGCGATGGAAGCGCTGAGTCAATCCGGTCGTCTTCAAAGCAACGATATTGTGGCGCGTCGAGACGGATGGAGTCAACTCGTCGACGCCTGACATACTCAGCGAGGCCTGCATCATGTGAAGTCACTGGGTGCGCCAGTCCAGGAAAGGTGGCGGGTGAAGATGATGGTGAAGGTGGAAGATCAAGACTGAGCGCGACTGCATTATCTGCCAAGGCCGTTTCACACATATCGCTTGCTACACGAAGACAATCAGGGAACAGCGGGAAGTCGTGGCGGACGCTTGCTTGAGTGCACAGCACCTTCGGCCGCACGACTTCACAGCGGGACGCGGCGTTTTGAAATAAAGCAGGTCGAGATGCAGCTTGCTTCGGTTCTGGCAGCGCAGGGAAATCGATCAATTGTGGCACGGAGAAGTGCGCCGCTCATCCACTATTGAGATGCGGTACTCACAAATCCCCTTAGCAGTCAATAAGTCCGAGAATGAGAAAGAGAATCAGACTCGGCACTGAAGCGCCACAAATGCGCCAGACTGTTGCACGCATGCACAGACTCACATGTTCAAGAGAAAAGTGCCTAGACGTCCTCCCTCGCTTACCGGTGGGGGAAAGCAGACCTGGTCATGACCCTGTAACGACTAGCGCTGCCGTGCGATGTGAGGAGGCGCTAGTCGCCATAAAAGAAGAAGAGAACGATGAGACAACACAAGGACACCCCATCATCTTCTTCATACTCCCGGAAGAGCACACAAATAGTGGTGGAAGCCGCAGTAACTGCAACTCACGCAGAGCTCACGGCGTGCAAACCGAAACAGTAACGAGAAAGTGAGAAAAAAAAAGCAGCAGCGTACGGTGCATCTACGTGTGCACCTGCAGCATACGGCTCTGTGCTCCTCTGTGCGTATGTGTCTGCCACCACTGAGGAAAGTTTGCAGGTATGGAAAACGGTAACCATATGCGGCGTTTAAGAAGGAGAGGGTGAGGCAAGCAGAACTGGGGTGAGTGAAGTGCGCGCGTGTCTGTACTCGGCCGCCACTCAAAGCCTACTTACAGAGGGACCTATGCGTCCACGTATGTCTATAGGACAATTCACGTAGCAGAGAAAATCCGCAGGAGTGACTAGAAATACAGTAGTTGAGGAGTTGAGTGAAGATGCGAGCTTCGGGTGAGGAGCGACAATGCCATCGAAGCTTAGAGACACACACATACACGCACTAGAACCATCATGCATGGGCTTCGAAAAGTGGGTGAGGGAAACCCCAGTAGATGTAGCGTGGCCTACACCTCCAGCAGTGGTAGACAGAAATCTTTCTGAGAGAAGAGGCGCTGCAGAGACAATAGACGTCATATAGAGATGGTGGATCGCCGTGCATCGGCGCGGGGGCAGAGCGAGGTAAAGATGAGAGTAACTTGGAGCTAGAAACGGCGCCACTGTCGTCCCCTCCCTCGCCTCTGGCTCTGAGAGTGATGCATCTCTGCGAGATCATCGCCTAGGCACCTTTAACGTCGCTAAGTGTCCCTTTCTCTCTTTCTTTGTTTTGTCTGCCTTTTTCTTTGTCCTTTCCGTGATTGTTGCTGCGGTTAAAGAGTGAGACGTGCGTACGGGTGCGGCTTTGTGTGGGTGTGTGTGTGGGTGTGTGTGTGTGTGTGTGCAGACTGTGTCCGCTCCTCGTAAACCAATATATATATATATATATATATATGAGAAAGAGCCAATGCCCCTGAAAGCCCTGTGGCGCATGCCTCGTCATCGCGACTCACTTGACACCCACGCGCTCCTTGCACAAGTACAGGAACATACATCAATACGCGCTCCTACATCTGAGCACCTTCTGTTTCATTTTGGGGGAGAGGGGGGGTGTCGATCCCGTATGATCGTCGGCATCGACCACCCACGCGCTCGAAGCGTCGGCTCTCTCATTAACTTTTGCCTACACACCCGTGACGTGCGAGCGGGTGCAACCCGTACTCCACACGGCGCCAATATAAAATATTTCGTCGAAAGCGAAGACAAGCGGAGGAAAGCGTGAAGAAGAAGGAGAGAAAAAGAAAAAGGTAAACAGAGGAAGAGGAGGAGGGGGGGAAGGGGGGGAAGGGGGGAAGGGGGAGACTCCGCTCTGTCGGGGAAGAGAGGCACACAAGAAGCCCAAAAGGCACAGGCAAAAATGCGCACAAGAGATTCCCACACTCAGTGAAGAAGAAGACAACCGGCAAAGGAGAAAAAAAGAGAGACGAAGAAGAAAAAATGGTACCACCAGAAAAGGAGGCAAAGTAGGCGTGTGGAAGAGGGGGAGGGGGGACCTGAGCGTGTGCGGGGTGGTGCCTTCGATGTTGACGAGCGTCACGCCGACGCACTATACACATGGGCTCATCTCTACAGAGATGCCTTCTCAGAGTTGCTGTTTCTTTGTCTTGGCGTGTGTATGCTTCGTCTGTGTGCTTGCTTGTTTCAGGCCGTTCTTGCCCTCCCTCACGTCTGTCTCTCGCTTCACTCTGAGTGTCAGTCCCTCCACGTTTTCCTATGGCTGCAAGTGCAGACGTCTATGCGACGCAGAACATGCACGACCTTCACTTTGTTAAGCTATCCCCATACCAGTGGCACAACAAAGTTGCTCAGCAAGCCTGTTATCACCGTGATTACCACCACTGGTGTAACCGTCTCTTCTCTCTTCTTGGCGTTTGCCGGCGCTGCTCACGCACTTTTCGCCCGTGTCTGCGTTTGAAAAGGAATCGCGAGTGCCCCTTTTTTTCGCCTTGGGCGGAGAGGGGGAGAGGGGAGGGGGTGTAATGCTACAATGGGAGCGCACGAACACCACACGTATGCGCACACCTGCATCGAAGAAGAAAGACGGAGAGAGTGCGTGTGCGCGCGAGATCACGCAGAGTTGAGGTGTACTCCGCATAAGAGACCAAGAGAGATGGGGGGGCTGGTCGGGTAAAAAGAGTCATGATGGAATGGGGAGAGGTCGGCGAGTGCTCGGCAGCTCACAGGGGAAGAACGGGTTCCGGTAAGCAGAAAGGGAAAAGGGGGAAAGCTGACGTACACTCGCAGAGAGAGTGTGAGAAAGGGACCACCTGTACACGTACAAGAAGCCAGCAAGAGAAGCCAGCAAGAGAAGTCAGCAAGAGAAGCCAGCAAAACAAACACACCTATACACGCACACACACGCACGCACACGCACACAGGATAATAATGATAATAACAATACACAAGAGACGGAGAGACCGAAGCGGTCAGACTGTGCTATCGAATGAATAAATGAACAAACAAATAAAAACTTCGTTTCGCTTGGCATGTCTGCCACATCCGCACACGGTGCCACCACAGCAGCCGCAGCGTGCAACCAACTTATCACTCCTTCTCGTCACCTCTCTGAGGCATTCGGCCGAGACGCGTTGACGTCCACAACACCTGGGAAAAGCCGGATCGATGCTCTTATCTCTACTCGCTGCAACCCCGCACGAGAACTGTGTTCTTGAGCACAGTGCCAGTCGTCACGTAGCACACCCCATAGGTGCTAGACAAAGCTCCAGAAGCGCACGAACCCGTCCGGTGACGCCGTCACCACAAGATGCGCCAGACTCTGCACTTTGACACCACGCGAGAGACCCTTCCAGCCTTGTGGGTAGCCGCCCAGCACTGTGTGCAGCTTGCGGATGTCCCACAAGTACAGATTCTCGCCAACGCTGGCGGCCAGGTGCACGTCGTCAACGTCCAGTCCGGTGACATAGTTTTTGAGCTTCAGAGTATGCATCGTGTGCGCCGACAGCTCCGCTGCAGCTGCGCCGTCCTGCAGGGACGACGTCACGCCGCCGGGTACTCGCAAATCCCACGAGAGAATGGTGCTATCGAAGGACCCAGTAAAGAACTGATTATCGTCCCGAACGGCGAGCGCCGGCAGCTTGCGGGTGTGGTCTATCAGCGTGCTGACCGGCTTGGCCATCATTACGTCCACTACACAGACTGAGCCGTCGCCGCCGCCGACCAACGCTATGGCCGAGTTCGGCAAGCAGTCCACCACTTGGGCATTCGAAGGGATGGGCACGAGATGTACCGCCTCACTCTCCGCCTCGCGGATGACAAGGCTGCTGTGCAAACCACCGATGAGCAGTGAGGAGGGGTTCATGTTCTTGAGGTAACAGACGCAGTACACGTCGGAGCCGAGTGACGTTGCCGCCGTTGGCACAAGCACCGCATCATCAGCCAAGGCGCCGCTGAGCGATCCGCCTAGCCTCCATGCAGCAGACGTTCCGTCCTCGCAGCCAGTGGCAAAATGGAACTTGTCGATGAAGCTGACATCCCAGATGGAGGCGTTGTGCGCGTGGGCCTGAAGGAGTGAATTACCCAGCGAGTCCAAAAAGTAGACGTTACCGCACGAGGAGCCGACAGCGAAGCGGCCTATCTCACCCGCCGACCGCACGCAGAGAAACTTGTCGCCGCTAACACCGCTGAATGTCTTGAAGAGAGCGACGCTGCCGCTCACGTCAATGGGGCAGTCGCGCTTTTGCACCTGGACTACGTCGCGAGGTGCAATGTCAACGATATCCACCGCAGCACTGATGCGCACGTGCTTCTTGGCGGGTTTCTGCACGGTGGCTCTCGATGTTACCGAGGACTGCAAGCTGCGCGCCGACGGGCCACCCATCTGAGACAGGGTGAGTGCATCCGCTGTGACGAGACGTGCACGCGAGATTGACGCGGCCATGGAGTCCGACAGGAAGGACGAGCCCTGGAAGTTGGAGACGAGCTTAAGGACCACGGCGTGATGCACGAGCGCCTTGGGAAAGTGTGGGTGCGACTCTAAAGCGATGATAATGCGCGCAGAGGGGTCAAAGCCCTCGAGGTTGTGCTCGTGGGCGTCCCCAAGCAGTTCCTCTAAGACAAGACAAGTGCTGATGGACTTGTGCGCGTTGACCATGACAAACCACGCGCCGCTGCGCATAGCCTCTGCAAACTGGACCGCGAGCACCTCTGGCTTTGGTCGGAGGCGCAGCTTGATGCTCAAGTCAAAGGTAACGACGCGCCTCCTTGCTGTCAGCGCGAGCAGCTCGATTTCGGCAATCGGATTGATATCCTGAGTCACACAAATGACGCAGTACCCCATTTCTACACGATCCAGCGCGCGCCTGATACGACCCTTGACCGTCATTTCCGCTACGTCGCTCCCAGCGTGTCCAAAGGTACTAACGCCGGGCCCGAGATGGCGCAGCATCTCGTCCCCGCGCATCGAAAGCTTCATCTTCTCAAACTCGAGCAGCCCTGGTGTAGGAGGCTCGGCCGCTGCGGCACAGGTGGGTGTCGTAATACACAGGTCAGAGGGAGAGGTGCCCTTCAGCTGGCAAATGCGCACAGTGTCAAAGTCGCTGGAGGAGACCTCCGAGGCCGCCTCGCTGTCGTCTAAGTCCAATAATGAGCCGCTGCTCTTGTTGTGGCTTTGTAGCGCTGGCGGCGGTGGCGAAGAGGATAGTAGTCGCGTTACTGGTTGGAAAGCGCCACCAGTCGCTGTAGCCAATGTAAAGCCACGGCCCCCTGCCGAGTTCGAGTTTAGTGAAGCAGCATTGATAGACTCCTTAAGCAACGCCGCAGTTACTCCTGGGTGGCCGTTCATGCTGCGCCGGAAAGATCCGCGCAAATCGACATCCATCGTCGGCAGCGCCGGCGGCGGTTCCGCAGTGGACGGTGGCGCTATCTCGTTGATCAGCTCCTGTACGGCAGCCGAGCTCAGAACCTCCACCTTGCTCACGGTACCGTCGCTGACAACGCTGCCTTCGATCAAGACCTTGGATGCGTGCTCATCGGTGCGCTCAAAGGTGACGGTGATTCGGGTCTTCGGAAATGTCGCCGCTAAAGTGGGCACCTTCTTCTCTGCTCCTGTTAGAGGTGGTGGACTGTGGTGCCGCATGACTGCCGCCAGCAGTGCCGCCTTTAGCTCAGGGCTGTCCGCAACAGGCTTGCCGTCCACAGCCGATACCCGCGATGTTGCCCACAATACCTGCTTCACCAGCTCCTGTGACGCATCTGGCAGGACGCGATCGATATGGCAGTCGGGGTCAAACGAGAAGCTCGCGTTGAGTGCCTCGACAGTGGTCACCACATCGTAGGTGTGCCCCTTGTGTGCCATTTTTGCCTTCGGAACGGACTGGAAGGCGGGGACGGGAGAGAAAGAGAAAAGGAGAAGACGTTGATAGAGTGGGGAGAAGGGGGAGCCGTAGACTACGCCAGTGCGCCAAGGAAAGGCGATGGTGTACGACTACGCTCGCTTTCCCTTGGCTCCGTCCCCTGCTCACACCGTCCCGTACGCAATAGGCGGTGTCTGTTTCGGAGGAAGCACACTCACCCAAGCAATGGCCGATACACCTTAGCCTGTCTGAAGTCTCTTTGAGTAGTATGCGCGCTGCGCAGCTTTCGGTACTGTAGCGAACTGCGTCCTGGATGGCGTGGACGAAAGAAGCGATCGTTTCGGCGCTGTGTACCTCTCCCTCTCTCTTCACCTCAAAACACCGATCAGACGCACCTTGATAGAGCGGCTTAGCAAAGGCGCTCCTCCCTTTCTCCACCTTCGACCTTTGCAGATCAAAGAGAGTAGACGTCGGCTATGTTAGATGAGCGAGTGTTCGGTTGATCTGCCCCACACTGAAGTGGACGCCTAACAAATCCCACCCCAAAAAAGGTTGCCGATTGGGTGGGAAAGGAGGGAGAAGAGAGGGGTGCACCTCACTCGATAGAGACAGATCTGACACCAGCAGCAGTGCCAGCAGAAGCGCGAATTCAGCAAAAGGCACACGAGAATGCAGCAGGACGCACTCGCTCGCACAACAGCAATACACGTCCGAATGAGCCCAGCTGAAACAATGCAGAACACAGAGGCAGAAAAGAAAGCCAATATTCATAAGCGTTATATAGAGAGAAAGAGAAGCGCCTGCTGGTGAGAGCACACCGCGTTGCGTCGCTGTATCGCTGTGCTGTGTAATGAGGTGACTGAAGTCCAGCAAGCAAGATAGCGAGCCTGCAGCACTTCCTAAGGAAGAGATGAGCAAGAAAAACAGATCTCAAAGCACTTTTCAGCCGAGATTGTTTGCAAGGGACAAAGTTGATGATGAAAACAATTATCGAAGAGGAGTGAGTGACACAAGAGAACAGTAAGCGTAAAGAAATGCTCAAAGGGAGAAAACTATGTAATGCGTGCCAGCCTTTTGGTCTTCGATTCACTTTCTTTTATGCTAACCCCCCTTTTTACTTCGTGGATGACCGGTATGTGTGCTCAGCTTACGTCGACGTGTGATTTGGAGGAGGTGGTGTGTGGTGGCCGCAAGAGGTGAATATGTGCATATCTGATGCCAGAACACACAAGCAGTCAAGCACGCACCCATACATACCGGTACAGAGAGAGTGGGAGCGAGAGTGCGACGAAGCGACCGAGAGAGGAAAGAAAAAGAGGGTGTGTCGAGAAGGGTAATATGACGAGAGCGGTGTGAAGCCTGCCATCACCGTGCGAGTGGCTTTAGGACAGGCCAAAAGTCAAGAGTTTGGAGGCTAACACACAACGAAAATGGCATGGCGACAGATTGCCATAGGTGAGGTAGCTTGCCGGCTGCGGCATGCACCACGCAGGAGTTGCGCAGCGCGCTCGGTACCCTCACGTGAGAGAAGTTGTTGCCGGTATGCCGACTGCTGACGGAGCTCGCATGGATTTGGTTGTTTTTCTTGTGCTTTGTCTTTTCCTCCCGCAAAACTGGAGGAGGGAAAGGCTCTAACAAAAAAAAAAACGAGCACAGACATGTACAAGCAAAGATGCGCGAAGACAACGGGCAGGCCTTTGCGGGTTGGCTTCCACTTCGCTCGTCTGAGCAGTAGAGCAACCCGCAAACAGAAAAAAAATAGAGAAGAGAGAAAAAGGAGGACGGTGCTGCTGCACCCACACCAATCACAACAGTCGGCAACAACACGGGAAGCGAAGAAAACAAAACGAAGGCAACAAGAAATCAAAAGATGAGAGACAATCTCACAAAGAGAGAGGCGGGGCAGGGAGTGCGGGAACAGCACACCCACACTGCGAAAGAGGACAAAACCCAGAAGGAGAGCAAAGGCGAGGGGGGACAGGGAAGAGAGAACTGCGCACCCAAGTCAGTACTTACTGCCTTCACCAGTGTAACATCTGTGAGAAGGACGAGGAAGGGAGAGCGCGATGAAGAGGATACTTCTTGAGCTGAGGAAGCGCCATCCCCACTTTCTAACCTGTGGTGGGGAAATGTCCTAAAAGGTTTTGAACGTCGCCAGGTAGGAGGGAAACTGACTTCTGTATTCCCCTCGCACAGAATTGCCGTTCATCTTCTCTATGACTTCGGCGAAGGCACAGGGCCCACCCGCTTCCTTGTCCATCACGCCTCGCTCGGTGGCTGACATGATGAGGGCTGGCCGAGTGGGACTGACTTGAACTCACAGGCGATATACTAAAGCCAGTTGACATCTTCCCCAACATAAGCAAGAGGAAAGAGAGCTGCCACGCCCATACGCCCGCGCGCCTCGGTCGGAAGTCACCAGACAAAACTAGCGGAGATTCCTTACAGAAGAGGCAACACTCTTTCGCAGTGCGGAGGCGGCGGAAGAGCGGACATCCAACTTCGTGAGTGACGTGTGGGAGAGACAAACTGGCGAGGAGAAAGGAAGAAAGTAAGCATCTATGGATAACTCCTCCCAACACTGAAAAATGGCAAACAAGCCATCTGCACACCACCCCCGACAACACCAGCGCTTTCTCTCTCTCTCCCTCTATGGGGGCGGAAAGCCGATCTCGCACCAGCGAGGGAGAGGAGGAAAAGAGAGGCGGGGTGCAGCACTATTCACCCCTCTTGGGGAGAACGTATACTCTGTGGTAAAGAAAGAGAAGCCAAAGGAAAAGAACAAAAGGTGCGCCTCTACCAACAGTCTACCGCACGCGCACGCACAAACAAAAAAAAAAGAAAAGGAGGAAAGGAGAGGGGAGGGGAGAAGAGTGCGCCGTGCAGAGCGAAAGATGGGGATGGTAGGAGGAGGAAAGAGGACACGGAGGAGAAACAGCGTCAAGAAATGCAGAAGAGAACCACAAAAACAAAAGGAAGGGCACATGCCCAACCGTCGACGAACAGCGAGGCGGACGTACAGGGAGCACACCAGCACGCGCATAAAGAGGTCCATCCATGCCCAAAAAGGTTCCGTTGCTTTTATGGTTCGACGCCCCACCCCACCTCTGCTTGAGGCGCCTTGCAGCGAATCACCATCGTTAACACGTGTAGCGCCACCACCACCACCGCCACCGCCGCCGCCGCCTCTTCTTCCCTGGAACCACGAGCAGACTCGCAGAACAAAGGCTCCAACCAAGACACATGTCAAGCGAGATGGTGAGAATAGCACCGATAAAGAGCGCGTCGATGGAAAAGGCTATGACAGCGATGATACAAGACAACCGCACAACGCCCTCGGAGACACGCACGGCCGCAAAACACGAGGGAAACGTGAACAACAACAAAAAGTACAGATGCGGCTCGGCCGGTGACACCCACGCGCGTACCGCACGAGCCTCACCCACGCCACTAACGGTTACGACGCTCTCACGGGGGGGACATTGAGTGAGAGTTCGAGTGCAACGCGTAAAGTGCCCGCTCCACCACTGGGCGAGAGTTCTGCCGCTTCATCCTGCGCCGGGCGGCAATCCCAACCGGTAGGGACGAGCTCGGCTGATCCGACACCGGCCGCCTCTCCTCCTCTCCATCTGCCTCCCCATCCACGTCGAACGTCACATCGTCCTCCGCGACAATGGTGGACTTCTGCGCCCCACGAGACAACGTGGCAGCAGCGGTGGAGAACTTGGTCCGGCTCCAGTTCTCCTTCCCCATAGATGCCTGATACAGTTCTGCCAGGGACATGTTTTCCGTGTCGGCGGGGTTGTCAGACGCAGCGGCATGGTGGCACGGGTGCGCAACAGTCGCTGCGGCGGAGCGGGGAGCAGCACTCTGGTGCAGCCCTCCTACATTGCTCTCTTCGGGGTCGCAGTACACAGTCGTCTTGTCAGCACCTTTGCGACCTTGTCGGTGACGCCGCTCGCTACTGCTGCTCACGCTACGATTGCTACGCCCGTGGGTAACCTCCTGCCGCAGCTGCGACTGCGCCTGCTGACTGCGGCTCGTAGATGCTACAGTGGAAGAGAGATGGTTGTTGCCGCCCTTGCGCTGAAGCTGCGCCTTGAGGCTGTCCAAGATGAAAAGCGCGTTCTTCACACCGTCCGCGTAGCTGGCCGAGCTGCGCCTGTCACGTGCTTCCACCTGCGCACTTGTCTCCATCTGCCGTAAACCAGCGCGCCCCTCTTCATTAGCCGCAGTGCCTCCACAATGTTGCGACGCGTTCGAGCCGGGTCCTGTGCCGACAGTTTCGGTCAGTCGAGTAATAGTGACGCCGCCGGCGCCACTCTGCGGAGAGCGGCTACTGCCTCCACGGCTGCCACGCGATATGCAAAGGCCCTCGCGAACACGGCGCAGACTTTCGCGGCGAACGCCGCGCCGCGCCTGCGCCATCAGCGCCTTCTCCTCACGCTCCAGGCGATGAATCCGTTCCTCCACCTCGCTGTCTGCAACGCCGCGGTAGTATTCGAGAAGATCCTCCTCTGACAAGTCAGACAAGTTTGGCTGCGGTTGCGGTGATACGGAAGCGGCGCCGCGCTTGCTGTCTTGCTGCTGCTGCTGTTGTTGTTGTTGTCTCCTCGCCTCCTCGATGTCATCTTTCACCATTTCGTGCGCCATCTTAAGGTCAGCCAACTCATCTCGAGCCTTCATCAGGGTCGTCCGAAGCTCCTTCATCTGCAGCGCGCGGTGCCCCGTATCGCACTCTTGTGATAACAGAATGGTAGGGAGGAGATGGCAATATTGCTGGCACTCTGCCGTGTCGTTGCCGCTTCGGCTGCTTTCGATGAGTTTTGCCTGCAGTGCTAGCAATCCAGCTTGAATGACGGGAACACTGCGCGATGCGATGCGCTCAAAGCAGACGACCCACTCGTACTGGAGTCGTGCACGACGCGCCAGCTCTAGCTGGATTAGTACGTCCATTTCACTTCGCTGTTTCCGCCGCGCCTCGTAGAGCTGATACTCCCACCCGGCCAAACTCGTGTCGAGTAAGGAAACTTTGGCGCTGAGCTCGTCCTCCAGCTTCGTCATCTTCTCCTTTCGAAACTCGATCTCCGAGGCCACATTACGCTGCCGCTTGCGTTCGTTCTCGGCCAGCTCCTTGTTGCTGATCCGCTGCCGTACCAAGTCATTCTGCTGATTATACAGTCGCCCGATGTGGTCGATGGCCATGGCGTGATCGTGCGCCACAAGCAGGCGCTGCGCGTTTGCCAGCGAGTGCAGGCAGTCGGACACTTGCGCCTGGTAGTTGCTGACAACGGAGCCCACAGTGCTGCTGCAGTAGAGAAAGCTGTCACGCAGCCCCCGCTGATACTCCGCCTCCGCCGACTCCTGCAGGCCTTCAATGAGCTGCCGTGCACCGTTACTATACTGGTGAGTGAACAATGGCGGCATGTTCAGAACAACAACAGGGTCGTTCTTGATCTTCATTGCGCGCTGTGTGAAGCGGAGTGTCGCGACGGTTTGGTCAAAGTTCTCGCGTGAGGGATTCACGCAGCAGAGAATTAGCGTGATACCAGAGCCCCCGAGGCATGTGCGAAGGAGGCGCGTCAGCTTGGCGTCTCTGTATGGCACGTAGGGTCGTCTCTCAACAATGGCGTCCACCACGTTCCCTAAAGTTAAAAGGCTGCGGTTGATGTGGCCACCCTCTCGAAGAGAAATGCCTTCTGTGTTTGCGCGCGACGCCGACTCGGAGCCGGCTAGATCGACCAAGTTGAGGACACTCGTGCCAACGCGATTGTGCCGTTGTATTTCAAAGGTGAGGATGACGTGAGAGCGACTACTATGTTCGTTCAGGTTGGTGACACCATACTTGCGGTTCCGCTCCGCTGCCGCCTGAAGCTGGATAAAGTCATCAAAAGTTTCTACGTTGATCATCCTCTTTTCGAAGAAGACGCCTCCGTCAGGGGCGTCGTGCAACGCAAGCTCGCCTCGCTGAGGCTCTAGAAGATCCTTGACGGACTCGTTGTAGATCTCCGTGTAGAATGCCTGTATCTTCGCACCAGGAGTGGTACGCTTTAGCTCTAAGAGCAACTTTGCTGCCCGCGGCACCATGCCAGGATCGTGATCTACGCCGACCATGCTATGCGTCTTGCCGCTCCCGGTCTGACCATACGCCATGACGGTGACGTTCTTGCCATCAAACGCTGCGTGGACAACCGCCTCCATGCCGTGGAATATGGACTCATTTGTGCTGTTGTTCGGGTACACCTTGTTGTAGATGTAGCGGGTGTTGGGGTTGGCTGTGCTGTAGAGCACTGTTTCGGCACTGGACCATACAACGTTGGCCACAGACGGGCGAATGCGCACGTGCACTTCGATACTCATCTCCTTTATTCCGTCTTGAGCGGGGGGCGTATGCAACTTTTTTTCTGTGTTCTTCTTCCTCAGTGTCCGTGATGTACCGCTGCAAGCGCCACTTCTTTGGGGGTGGTGCTTCTTCGCCGGCGTATTCTTGGGAGCCCCACTCGCATCGAAGGGGAACGCCGCCCTGTGTAAAGACGACTGCGTGTGTGCGGGAGGGGAACTAAGCGCTGCCTGTTTGTTGAGTACGTATCGGCGCAGGTAGAGGAATCCGCCACGGCATCAAACAGCAGCCGCCGAGGAAGATGAAAAAAAAAGTGAAAGAAAAGGCGAGAGAACAAGAGAAACAGGCAAAGTTGAGCAGCACTCAAGAGCGAGGTGCAGCAGCGCCGCACCAGCATCAACAGCTGCGCTGGGAAAGAGCAAGCGCTCCTGTAGTTTACCTTGATGCGTGGTAGGCAAACACCCGCATCTGCATGCACGCGTACGTGTCACACGTGCGAGTATAAACATGCACACATGCAGGCATCCAGAACGCAGGTTTCCATGAGGCACTTTTCTCCTTCTTGTCAGACTTCGCAATAGTCAAATAAGCCGTATAGACATGTGCAACTTGAACGTACTTGTAATATGTTGCCACCTCCTTCGTCCCTAGAGCTGCAACGTGGATGTGCCAGTGCGCGACTCCGTGTATCAGTGTGAGTTCACCCTTTGTCATCTCTCATGAACTCTCTGCCCCCCCCCTGCCTCGACAGCTGGCACCAGTGCGCGTTTCTCATACTTTGTGGGGCCACGTGACTTCTGTCTGCCCTTGTTTGGTCCGCGTGGTGCTTCGCTTTTAACGTACAATACGAAAGACACAGAAGAGAAGAGGAAGAGGAAGAGCGCGGGCATAGAGAAAAGGGCCAAACAACATGCCACACAGCCGCAGCCGCAGCCACAGCCACACACACACACACACACACACACCCACACACTTGCGCCAATCGATGCTTTCTTCTTCTCAAAGCCTGGATACCTTTTTTTTCAACATGCCTCGGTCACGGAAAAAAACACTGCGGGAGCAACAGTCGCGGCATCTCCGACCAATCACAACCACCGCCTCCGTACAAGCAACTGGCGTAGATGCACCATCATCTGATGCGCGCGCGCGATTGATAAAAGACGAAAAGATCAAAGCTGAAAGGGAGAGAGGCGCAACGAGTAACATGAGAAACACAAAAGAAAACGAGAGAGAGAGAGAGATGCCTACGCAACGCTTTCTGGATGGAATACGCGAGGAATATGAAGAGCAAACACTCTAGTGACGTGCCTCCTCCCTTTCCCCCTCTGTGCTCAGAAGACGCAACAGGGAAGAAAGACAAACAAGCGCGCACACAGACACACACATACACAGCAGGAGAGCGCGTCGACGCAAACAGAGGCACAATCGCCGCGAGTGAGACAAGGGCGCGCAAAATGACAGACAGAAGAAGGAAAATACATAAAAGAGAGGAGTGGCGAAGGAAAGAGGGGGGAGAGAGGGCGGGGAGGCAACACAGCACGCGTCAGCAGCACGCACTTGAATCGCGTCGCCTGCTCTCTCCCTCTCTCTTACATCGCTTGTTTGTGTAACTGGTGTACCTACGTGAGCAACAGCAAGTGGTACAGGAGAAGAAGAAGTGAAACACACGGCGTAGCTGCCGCACAGACAACAAGGCCGCCCGCACACAAGCAGCGCCAACCATCTTTCGTGAAGTACAAAAAGAAATGTACGATGCCAAAACAAAACATCTGAGCGATTCAAGGGAACAAAAGCAAACGCGGCACCCTCGGCAGTTGCCTACCTTCCACTGACGAGACACGCACAACGAAAGACAGAGAACACGTACACGTGCAGTGCTGCCCTGCATGATTGTCGGTGAATGCTGCTCTTTCCTTCTCCTACATAAGCGGGAGAGAATCAACCACAAAGACACGTCGCATTACAACTCAGGGTGTTTTTTGCAAGGGACGCGTGCTAAAGGGCAGCGGCATGTCAGGGTGAGGTGAACTAGTGTTCGGTCTTGCTGAGGCCTCCGCGTTTGAGGCGCTCCCGTGACCTGGAGGTCCACTTCGCCAATGACCTCCGGAAGCGCCACCCATGCCAGCCTCAGCCTCGCCACCCGCCCCAGCACCGCCGGCGGGGGTGATGACTGGCATAAACTGCAGCGTTGAGCCTGGAGGCAGCTGGTAGACGCGGTCACCAATCGTAACCGTCTGCGGGAACGGGAATGGGGGTGGCATCACGGGTATACCCTGTTGCGGCAGCGCCAAATTCAGCGGTGGCGGTGGCGGAGCTCCAGCACCCATGGCAGGAGCCATAGTGCCCCCCACCATCCCGGCCTGTGACGACGGCGGCGGCACGCCTGCGTGCATGCCGTTTGACGATGGGGAGGGCATGTTGAAGCCCCATTGCATCGGGTACGGCATGGCATTCCCAACGCAACCCATAACAGCGGGTGACACCATTGGCATGCCGCCAAAGACGGGTGATGGATACTGTGGCAGCATTGGCGGATAGGGCGTGACACTGCCTCTAGCAAACTCACCCCCTGCACTGCCGTGCGGATAGCCCGGAGTCTCTGGTGTGGCGGCACTGCCGCTCCCAACGCAAGTGACCGCATGCGCAGGCATGCGTCGATCCACGTGCAGGACGGGCCAGTCACGCAAAGAAGCGTCGCTGGCCCGCAGAGTAGCAATGTCCTGCGCCGAGTGACCTACCCATGCTCCTCGTGAGGTGCACAACACACGATGATGGTAGCTAAGCGCGATGAGGATGTCGCTTTCATCGATGTTTACTGTGGCACAGCTGTCCACCATGTTCTTGGCTGCGCTGCTTGACGAAGCCTCACCTGGAGGGCCACTCACGGTAGAGATACCGCCACCGCCGCCGATGATGTGGATGTGAGAAGGAGGCAACGTAATGCTCATAAGTGAAAAAAGCCACGAGACGTAGTCTGGGGTCGTCTCGGTTGGCAAAGCAGCAACGAACAGTACCGTGTGGTGCGCTGCTGAGCTGCCGGTGATTGAGGACATACCTGAAGAGGACGACACTGTCGGTCGGAGGTGTGGCATTGCGTCGCTGTGCAAGTACGCGTGGAATGTCACGCGCTGTAGATCCAGCGCCTTGGCAGCGGACGGCGGACTCGGTATCCGCGCATCCCCGATCATTGACTGCGTTGATGGTGACGACTGCTCTGACAAGACGGCACTAGAAGGGTAAAGGGTGGTGCTGCTCACTCTGGTAGGCAGGCTTCCAGCCACTAGCACGGCGTCCACCCCCATAGAGCTGGAGACGCTAGACGTCGCGTATGACGGCAGTTGCAGGTTGCCCGGCATACCAGAAGGAGAGGCGTGTGCGGTGCCGTATTGAGGTGGCTGCACACTCCCATACGGGGGTGGCATGGCTCCCCAGTGCTGGTTTGATAAGTTACTCTCCGTGCTGGCAGACGAAGTACGCACGTGGCGGTGGCCCCCGCTGCCACCAGCTGCTGCCCTTCCCCCGACACTACTGTGCGCGAGGGTGCCGCTGCCGCCATCCTCGCACTGGCCATGGTGATGACTGAGACTGTAGGCACGCTCAATCACAACAGGGTGCGTCGGTCCTCGCACGCGGCCCCCTGTAACATCAACAATGTCCTTTGATGCAATAAGCTCTTTCATTACCTCAGGCGATGGTGACACATAGATGCCTTCCTCCGCGCAGTAGATTCGCTGATTCATACTCAAGAGCGCCTGCACATCGGCGTCTTTGGCAACAAACACAGACGCGCACCCCGTTGGTGCCACATTCGAGCGCCCATTCTTCGTCTTGCGATGAATAAGAATGCTGGACGGGCTCAGGCGCACGCCGCAGGCGACCTGGAAGATCCAGCTGACCATTTGGCGTCCGCTTTGAATGACCTCGTAGCGCAGGCCGCCTAGGAACAGCTTCGTGCCTGAGCTGTGCGACGACGCCGGTGCCGCTGCAACGGTCGGTGACGGCGCTGCCGGCGACCCTTCCGTCGGTGCCCGCGACAGCGACCAGGGGGATAAAGCACTGACGCTGCCTGACTGATCCTCAGCGGTGTTGTCATCTCCCACCGAGGCCGGCGCGCCACCGGTGCCAGCCGAGGCGGCACCACTGCCTGTCGCAGCTGTGTGGACCTTCTCCCTCTCCTCAATCGGCGGAGCTGTCATCGCTATCTGCTGTTTGATCACCTCAGAGGGTGGGTAGCGGTAAAACTTCGTGTCAAGCCGCTCAGCGTGCCTCTCAATATTTTTCAGCAGCGAAGCCAGGTAACCGGCGTCCTCCTCGTCTTTGCCGTCAGTGAAGCTTTCGTGTTTTAGCTTGGTGGACATTTGATTGTTGCTTGCGTGCCTCAACCCGCTATCTTCGTCATTGCTAGCCTGAGCTACCAGTGATAAGCTCCGCTGCATATCATCGATGTCATCGGAGTCGATGTCAGCGTACGTGCCGTCGACCTTGGGAAATAGCTGATAGCTCGGCGTGAGGTAGGCGTGCGGACCGCCTCCGATGCCAAACGCCGCCTTGCAGAAGCCACCAGCTCCGCTGCTGATGTCGGAAATCGTGTACATGGAGTCGTTCAGCTGCGTCATGCGCTGCTCAAACTGCTGCGCAGTGGCGGACTCTGCACTGGTGTAGCTCCGTCCGCCAGTCGAACAGGTCTCGACCTCTTCGATGTGCTGATTCACCACCCCTGCACCTACGGCGCCGGCGCCATTGCCAGTGTCGTGCTGGTCGCGAAAAAGCATCAGTGCCTCCCTCTCTTCGGATACGCACTGCCAATGAGCGAAAGTAGCGCCGAGCACACCCGCCAGCAGCCCACGTGTGCAGGGGAAGGAGTCAACACGATGGCGACACGAGCGAAAGGAGGGGAGGGGGGGGGGGGCGAACCAATCAGAATAAATGACGAAGAGTCAGCAGGGGAAAGAGGAAGGGAGGGGGAGAGGCCAGTAAACACGAGAAGAGCACGAGAGAAGAAAAACCGAGATGAGTCGCGTCGTGACTTCCCCCCACCCACACACACACACACACACACACACACACCCTGCAACAGGGATCAACAGCAACACACGCGCACACGCACGCAATAGTAAGAGAAAACAGCGGGTATAGCCAGACCCACGATGACAATAACGAATGGAAAACTGAAAAAGCGAAGCAGCAAAGGAGAAGAGCGAAAGAAAAGATCGCACAGAGACAGAAGAAACGTAAGGCGGAAAGGGAACAAGAGAGGGCCGTGTAGCTTTCCGTGGGTGGCACGAAGCGCGAGGAGGAAGACAAGAAGGGAAAGTTGGGGAAAAGGGAGAGGCGTGGGAAGAAGAATAAGCAAGAAAAGAAGATGATGTGGCGTGAGAAAATGAAAAGTCTGCGAGAGAAGAAAAAATGCGCGCAACAGCCACAGACATTCACAGACTTCGAGTAAAACAGAGAAAAGGGGGCGGCACGAAGGTGTTGATAGACGTCTACCAACAGGCGGCGACAAGTGGGAGATTGAGGAGCTCCAAAGGGGAAAAAAAGAAAGGAAAGATGATGCTGAAAAGTTCACAGCTGGGAAAAAAACAGAACACACACACACGACCGCATGCCCACACACGCTCAACTCAACAGTCGTCACAGCGACGCGGGCACCAAACGAGCACACGCACACCACCTCAGAAGAAAATGGTGGAAATGAAGAAAGAGAAAAGAAAGGAGGAAAGAGAGAAAGCGAGAAGGCACGAGAGTGAGGGCGATCGTGGATCAGAAACAAAGGGGAAGAGAGAAGAGAAAGGGGGGCCCTCGCCTTCCTTCCTTTGGTTGCCTGTCTGTTTTAGGTGTGTGCGAGTGCTGAATCAGTTTTTTTTTTAATTCTCTGGTAAAAGATTGACTCCGCGCCTTTCTTCGCTACTGCAGCCCTGAGCGGGAAGGGGAGAAAGGGAGAAGGCAAAAAACGGAAAACGAGAGCGAGAGGGGGGAAGACGAACCGCTGGCAGAGGACGACTCTGAAGAAGTGCTCAGGCTGTACAAAGGACGAAAAATACCACAAGACAAGAAGGAGCACAGCAACACTGGGAAGGGCAGGAGCACAAGACCAAACAAAAGGAACGGAGAAGAGGTAGAAAAGCGTGCCCTGCCACCACCAGTTGGGAGTCGGCAAGAGAAGTTGCCTGTGGCTTGGCGCTGGTGTGTAGCGCGTTCCGGCTTTAAGTGAGGCGCGCAAGAGAGAAAGAGAGGTGGGGGGTACAGAAAGCACCAAAGTCAGCACGAAAAGACCAAACTCCCCAACATACACCAGGAAAAGGAGGGAATAGCAGACGACTCGAGCAAGAGAATGAAACTAGGAAAGGGGGGAAGAAAGAGCTGAAAGGGCGAAAACAAGTGAAAGCGGGAAAGCTTGTATGTGGGCGTGGCCGCCAAACCCTCGTTCACCCTCGTGCGTCACG
This sequence comes from Leishmania lainsoni, assembly GCA_003664395.1. Taxonomy (NCBI): domain Eukaryota; phylum Euglenozoa; class Kinetoplastea; order Trypanosomatida; family Trypanosomatidae; genus Leishmania; species Leishmania lainsoni. Next base: position 295,048 of record RAIA01000012.1, on the reverse strand, counting down.
ACACACAGAACCAGGGAGAGCAGCAACAGCGGTGCGACAACAACACAGGCAGTGATCCCCAGCAGTCCCACGCCCAGGCGCACTGAAGAGGCGAAGGAGAAGAGGAAGAGAAGACAAAAAAAAAGCGAGAGGACGAAGAAGACGGGCGCCAGCACCCACACAAGATGATGATGAAAAACGCCAATAAATACCCCCCGGCCACACACCACACGGAAGCCAAAAACGGAGAAGACAAAGTGCCAGAAAAAAAAAAAAACGCAAAAAAAATGAGACGAAAACAAAAGGAAGAAACTAAAAGATAAAATGACAGAGGTGCTCAATAGAGTGGTGTGAAGCGCGGCTTGTGTGTGTGTGTGTGTGTGTGTGTGCGTGTGTGTGTGCGTGCGTGCGCTTGGGTGTAAACAACAGCCTCTTTTCGGCTTGCTTGGGATGATTAGAAGTGTAAAGGTGAAATAGTGGGGGAAGTGGCGGCAATAGTGGGAGGGTAGGAGGAAAGGGGGGGTCTGCGTATATGTGCGGATACGTAGCAATTCTTCGTAGAACTGAAAAAAAAGTCACAGAGAAGATGAAATGGACGAGAAGAGATGATGAGAAGGCGGAAAGAGAAGAAGCGGCAGCGGTGCCTCTGTGTACACTTGCGATGTGAAGCACAACAGACAAAAGAAAAGAAGGGAATGTGTAGAGCACACCAAAGTGAAAAGAAAGAAGACAGAGGAAAAGTGCCTCTTCGCTTTATTTTCTTCCTCCGTCGGTGCTTATAGAATTACACGCACCTGAGTGCACCGTGTGTATTTGTCTGCGTTAATGCAGCCGACACCCTCTGCCTTGGCCTCGTTCCTTCGCTTTTCTCGCTTACTCACGTCTCCGCTTTTTCCTCCGCTCGTTCGCTTGCCGTTGCGTGTGCGCAGAAGTGAAAACGCCCACAAGCTCAGCGCTTGCTCCGCTCTTTCTCTTTGTTGCACCTTACCTGGGGAGAGAGGTTGGGTATCGGCACGCACACCTGTGCTTCAAGTTGCAGAGCAAAGCCCACTGTTGGTGGGGGTTCTCCTTTATGCTTACGTGTGCTCCGGGTGGTGCTTTTCTTCGATTTACACCCTCCGACCGACCACGAGGAGAGGTGTAAGAAGGTGGTGGTGGAAGGGGAAAAAAGAGAGGGTAAGAAGGGGTGCAGTGCGTTCTCTCCTCACCTTTGTCGCTTCTCTTTTACAAATAACCCCGGCAAGTATGGCAGCTATGCTACGCTTCCCCCACCCCTCTTTTACCCTCTCCTTCGCTTTATGTTATTTGTGTGAATTCCAAGGGTAGTCAGACGTCAGTGCTTCTCCCTCTTTCGTGGGTGTGGGTGTGGGTGTGGGTGCGCGGTTGTTGCTCGCACTTCTTCACTCGGGCAGCTCCGTTTCTTTATTGTCGCCAAGACGTCTTTGCTGTTGTTTGGTGTTGGAGCGGGTCCTGTTTGGGGTGTAAATCGTGCGCAAAGAGACGGTCTATTACCACACCTCGATCTCACACAAACACACACACATACACACATACACAAACACACACATACACACATACACACACTCTCTCTCTCGCTCAGTTCTCTCGCTCCAAAACTAAGTTGCTTAGCTTCTGTTTCTTCGTTCCAAACGGCAAGTGGCTCAGCACTTAACACAGAAAAAAGTGCAAGAGGAGCGTGAATGGCGAGACTGACGTGAGAAGAAGACAGAGCGAGAGGCAGAAGTATAACGCGCTTGTGTGACTCGATGTGCAGCGTGCGACTATGGCAGTGGGCAACGGTGTGGATTAGGCAAGGCGAACGAAAAGGAATAGAAAATGGAAACAGGAAAAAAAAAAAGAAAGACGAAATGGGCGCCGTTGCAGAAAGCGGACGCTCAGCTGCTAAAGGTGTCGGAAAGAGAGGGCCCTCTTTGGTGCCGAGGCCGTGTGTTGCTGCTGCTGCTGCTGCTGCAATGAGGAAAAAAAAATGGCGGTAAGGAAAGGCGACCTGCGTCAATGGACAGTGAATTGGTGTGTGTGTGTGTGTGGGTGGGTGAGTGGGTGGGTGGGTGTGCTTAAATGTGCGAGCAGCTCTCAGTTGCGTATGGATACGGAGCGCGTGTGTGTGTGTACGGAACAGGGTGAAGAAGGAAATACAAAATCAAAGCAGCACGCGGCACTACGTATGCGTCGCATGTGCGCTGATGAGCACAGAAAGGCACAGATGAACACGAGAAAGCGAGAAGCGAGAGAGGGAAAAGGGGGGAGGCCGGTGAAAGAGAGAAGTGGAGAGTGACAAGAAAAACGCAGACGCAAGAGTACAGCTTCGCATCAATTGTTCATTTCGTTCGTTTGTTCGCGCACCCTGACTTCCCTCGTTGTGAGTAACGTGAGCTCACATCGAGGAAAAAATAGAAGCGCGGAGGACAGCACAGGTTGGAAGGCACCACAATTGAGCTACCACTCCACTCTCGGTGGCAGTGCCTGCCAGTAAGCACACACACACACACACTCGTACCTACGTGCAATCGATATTTTCCTTTCGTTATTGATGCACATGTGTGCGTGTGTGCGTGTGTGTGTGCGTGTGGAGGGGGGGGTTAAACGGCTTTTACAGCTGTGGTGTGATCCTTCACGGAGGCCGGCAGGCAACAGAGAGAATAAGAGGCGTAGGCAGAGAAGTGGAAAGCAGTATGCCACGTACCCCTAACAAGTGGGGTGGGATATGTCGGCATCTCCTCTCGCCTCTCAAGCGCTTCGCAGAAGCCACTCGCACTTGAATGTGGCATGTGCACAACGCCAACCCTTCATTGCTAGGATGAGATCCTGGGCAAAGACTTCATCGACCCTCCACCTCCGCAATTACGCGGATCACCTCAATACAAAATTCCTTGAAATCCGCGTTGTTATACTGGGCAGCCTCCAGTGCGTCCAACCGGGAGCGACTACTGTCAATCGTTTTGATGAGCTTCTGCAACGACGGACTGCACAGAGCACTTCGCACCCGCGGGTGGCTTTCCAAGGCACAGAGATGCTTCTCCTTTAGGGTATACACTGCGTCAGCGTCTCCAGCGTACTCCTCCGGTGCCGGGGGCTGCGGTCCAGTACCAACAGTCCCGTTTGCCTCCGACACCCCTGTCGCGGTTTTTGCCGAGTCCTCCACAGACGGTGCAGTCGATGACGGCAGCGCGTCGTGCTCTGAGCAGTGAGCGGCAGCGGCCCTCTCGCGTGGCGTATCTAAGACGTCCGCCTCGGCCTCGGCGCGCCGCCGCTTCTCCGGGCGCTTTATCTCGGGGAGCTGAGCAGCCATCACGGTGTCACAGAGATAAGCAAGCGACGCCGTCGTTGCATTGCCTTGGGCCACCTCCGCTGCAGCCTCTGCTCTCGGCATGCGGTGTTTCTTGTAGCACTTCGAGGAGCAGTAGGCAGAGTGGCACGTTCGGCACCGATAGTTTGCCTTGTCACCTTCACAGACGATACACTTCATTTTTCATGCTCAAGTAAGTCAACGAAATACTCTCGCCTCGGTGACTGTGAGGCTCGCTTCTCCTCAGCGTCTGTCAGTCCGGGTACGTATGGCACCTCTGTACCCTGGTACGTGCCTTCGGCAATGCCCTTGACCTTTGGGAAATATATTGAGCTGTAGGGAGATGTGTGTGGGAAGGGGGGGGGGCGTGCGTGCGTGCATGCACGAACATCACCGAGGCGCATACACGCGGGTGGAAGGAAATAAAACAGAAAAGAGCAACGGCGTTTTCGCGGGTACCGTAAGAGGAACACATTAAGAGCGAAATGGTGCAGCAGTAAGTCATGGTATACTGAAAGTTGGGACGGGCACACACTCAGGTGAGGAGCAGTCGATAAGAGGGAAAACTCAAAGTGCCGGTATCCCCACCTGTGTAGAGTCGCCAAAGCCAATATGGTAGAGACAATGGTTGAGGAAAATGCGGAAATCCGCCAACGGAGGTAAGACCTTTTTTCCCCTTGGCTGCTCTGTCTCTCTCGCCTTCCGTTAGTCACCAGTAAGGGAGACTGAACAGCAGCGTACAGGTGTCGTAGAGAAGGGATTCAAAGATAGGATCAACAAGGGGCACGCCTGCCACCACCACTGCCAAGCCTTCTCGCATGTCTACCGAGATACGCACAGAAGGCTGAGAAAGACATCGAGGGAACTGGCAAACAGCACGGCGCCTCATCACCGTTCACTCGACGTGGATGTCGCTCGCTCTCTCACTCTTGCTCAGCTATTTCACTCCTCTGTGGTTCGCGTTCTCGTGTAGTGCGTCCCATGGTTCACCAAACGGGGAGCAAAGACAGAAAAAAGGCAGAGAAGAGAAACCAAAGCACCTTGACAAGGAGTCGACTTGATGAAGAGTGAGGACCACTGGAGACTAAACCAGGAGGGGGAATGACGGGTGAGAGGCTGTTTGTGGAAGACGCGAATGAGTGAATGAAAAGGAGAGAGGGAGACAAAGTCCAGCAACACCATCACCAACCTCCCTTCTCCCTGCCCCCTCCCTCCCTCCCTTCATCCCCTCCCCCGATCGCGAAGACGAGCAACAAGAAGAAGCCCAGGAAGATCAAGAAAAACGTGTGTATGTCCGTCACTCAAATGGGAGAGATGAATGGCCATGATGCCGAGTGCCTCCGTCTCTCCAGCAGTGGCATCGCTCATCCGCTCAAACACCCTCCCACCTATCTCCACCTCTTTACACAAGACCGCCCTCGCGAGGAAAACAAAAACACCTTCAAGTAGTTGATCATCTGTACGATACGGAAGGAAAAGTGCAGACAAACCAAAAGATGGGCATTGTCACGGCACGCAAGAACTCACAGAGACACACACTACGGCTCACATGTACGGGGCGCCGGAGCTCATGGAGCCCAGCAGCTGCTTGTTGCGATACTTGTAGCCGTTGAACTCATTCAGGGACAGTGGCAGGTTCATCGACTCCACACAGCACTCATCCAGACGGAAGCAGCTGCGATGGTGCAAGCGAGTCAGGGTGCACAGTGACCCAGGCGGCGGCGACTTCATCTTGTGGAACGTATCCACCGTGAGATAGAACCAGCGCTTGATAAACATGCGCATTGTCAACCCATGGGTAATGATGACAACGTTTGTATCCATCGGGAACTCGACGCGCTCACGCTGAAACGCATCGAGAAAGGAAGTGACGCGGTCACAGACATCCGCGCCGCTCTCGCCAAAGGGAAAGCGATAGAAGAACCTGCCGTATCGCTCACGCTCTACAAGGTGATGCATGAGCTCATCCACGCTCGTGTAGCGGCCAATGTCGCCGTCTCGAAGTCGAACATCCTCGCGGACGCCAATAATATTATTACTAGTTCCGCTGTTCAGCACAAGAGATGGGTCGCGATGGAGACAGCACGACGTGTCGGGGGAAGTCACGTTGGTAGAGGTCGATGAGGAAGTCATCGCGAGTACAGGTGAGATGTCGGCCTCGCTCGCCGGTGTTGTGGCAAAGTTAGGCATCAAGGGCTCTTCGGCCCCGGCCGCGGATACGATACCCGCGCTTTCCTCCTCCCACCACTCCTGCGAGTGTGACAGCCCACTCAGTCTAGCTGCATCAAAGCCCTGCAGCACGTACCGCAGCGACTGCCGAGATCGGATGTAGGGAGAGTAGTAGAAATACACCGGATCGTCGCCAATCAACTCACTCAGCGCACGTCCCGCTTCGATTGCCTCACGCTTGCCCTCCTCTACCAATGGAATGCGCCAGTCGGGCGTCTGCACGTACGTGCTCACATCTTCGTTGGCCTCGCTGCGGCCGTTCCGAATTAGAATAATGCGCTTGACTGGTTCTGCGAAGCGGGACACCGAGTAAAGCAGCGAGTGTGACGTGCCTGTCTCTTGCGAATTGGCGACCTCCGACGGCTCTGCTGCAGAAGAGAATGCAGTGGACACTGACGCATCGTGAAGAGACTCTGGCACGGCCCCATCAGCATTTCTTGGGGTGCCAGCGGTTGAAGATGAAGACTGCACTGAGTGTGGCAACGACGGTGCGGCAGCCTCCTTTGAGGAAGCAGGAGACGCGGAGAGAGTAGGTGTGGGCGTCAAGGAGGAAGTGTTGTGGATGTTCTTCCCCTGGATGCAGCCTTGGTTACTACTGGTGAAAAACATCCGCGATGCGCCAGCGCAAGAGGAAGAGTCCGCACCAGCAAGCGCTGTCGCTAACGCGGGCTCCTGCTTTTCTGAGGCCTGGGTCAACGCAGCTGGCTCTGGCGTTGCATCGACAGCAGCGTCAGGGTGGCTTGTTCGAGAAAGCGCAGCTCGAGACAGGGGGGCAGAGCTTGAGGAGGCCGTCAGTGACTGCCGGCGTGCGAGCTGGCGCTGTGAAGTGCTGCGAATCGAGATGGACATGCGCTGCTCGCCATTTGGCTTGCGAGTTGAAACCCAGCAGGGTGTCGAGCTTTCCACAGTGCAGTCGTCAAGCAGATGTGTCGCAGTATCCAGTGGCACCGCAGAAAATGGCGGCGCTGGAGGCGGTGGCGATGACGATGTGCTACCCTTCGACAACCCCGAGGAGGACGCGCACCGATGCGAAGAAGTGAGTGTCATGGACATCAGTGATGCAGCTGTACCGAGCCACACCACGCGGGCTGCTCGAAAGGCGCCGTGGCGACGGCCAGAGAATACCCTGCTCAGCGCTCGAGAAGTGTGTGCGCCTGTCGTCAACACGTGCTGTAGCGCATGCGGCGCAAGTGTAGCGTGCGCTACAGACGCCATGTTCTACTGTTTGACCGCTATTGTCCACTGAGGCGGCGCGCACAGGAACACGCCAACAGAGCCGCACGTACGCTCCGATGCGATCACAAGTCCACGCAAGGTAAGCGTAATAGCCAGGCGGCAGATAGAGGGAGATGGCACCAGCAAAACAATGGGGGGGCGCAGTGAGGAAGCAGCTTGCGCACAAGAAAGTAAAAGAAATACGTCGATGACACTCCCCTAAAGGCACTGTGACGGCGCTAAATCCGGCGCGGCAACGCGTACCTCACACGACTTCCTTCCACTAGTGCACACGCACGCGGCGGTAAAGCACAGCGAAGCGAAGAGGACGTCAAATCGGCCCCCAAAAGGGGGGGAAAACGTCACACCAAAGGAAAAAAAAAAAAAACGAAAAAAAAGCAGCAAAAATGCCAAACTCAGGCGGACACACACGCACGCGCGCGCAGAGGAAAGCGGAACGCTGTCAGAGGCGCGAGTGAGCCCACTGGGCGAACCCCAAAAAAAAAGGGAGAAAAATAACAGAAGAAGCGAAAGGAAAAGTGAGGGAGAGGGAGGAGATGAGAAGGCTCTAAAGAGGGAGAGAAAGAGGACGTATGACGGACTCGAAGGAGTACGTCAAGAGCAAACGAAAAGTGAAAAGAAATCGGACGGGGCTAAGAAAAACGCAGATATCTCAAAGCAAGAACACGGTGGAGTCGGTGAGAGACAAAGGGGGCAAGCAGAGGATGCCTAAGAAGAGAGGCAAGAGGGGAAAGAAGAGGAAAGGCGAGGGCGCAGGATTCCGCCCACCCCAAATGAATGCTGTACGTGTCTATGTGGATGTAATGTTGTGGAGTACACAAGATGAAGGAAAGACTGCCGCCATCAAACGTAGTGAAGGCACGAGACACAGACAGAGAAGGGAGTGAGAAGAGAGGCAGCACATGAGAGATGGGGAGAAGAGATGATATCCAGTGAAGAAGAAGAGTAGCACGTGGATCTGTCCCCGGTATAGCGAGCTTTGAAGGAGAGCAGGGGAACCTGCCTGGGGGTGGGACAGAGGGTAGAGGGGCCACTTCGACGGCCCTCTTTCGTAATGTCAGATTAGACAGCCCGAGACTACTGCCGGGGGGCGAGTGGTGGGGTGAGCACGTGTGCTCTTTCCTTATGAATCTCTTACAGCTGGCGGAGTCTTCGTGGGGTAGCAAGCTTGCGGGATAGCAACGCTTTAGCCTTCACCCCTATGCTTTCCTACTCTTGTTACCGCCAGTGTTCTCCTCCTTTTCTTCTTCCTGGGTGGTTTGAAAAAAGCGGAGACGGCAACGTTCTCGTGCACACCCACGCTCAGCACAGCAGCGAAAGAGAAAAGAAGCAAAGACAGCTGAGGAGGAGTCGACGTAACCACATCGAGTTGACACACATGACAAGCCGCAGGTGCGAAGAGCGAGACGTGCGAAAGAAAAAAAAGGAGAGAAAAGTGACGCGCAAAGACGCTGCGAGGTGAGAAGCGAGAGGGGTGGACGACGAGAGGGAGAAAACACTGGCCGCACTTTCATGTGTGCCCACGAACAAGACAGCAAAAGGCCTTCCTCCCTCCGCAGCACGCGCAGGAGAAAGGTCCCTACGAGAGCGCAAAGGAGAGAGAAAGAAAGAAAAAAGCCCAGGGGATGAAGCAAGTGGAGTAGCAGCGACTACTCCGCTGAGCCCATCTTTGGAGCGTCATCGGTGTCTCGGCAGAGCTTCCAATCGCAATTCGGGGTGCAGTTCGTACAGGGAGAAGACGACATAGGCTGGGTAGCGCAGTCCGAGGCAGATAGCACGGCGTGTCCTGCCGTAGAGGCTAAAGCGTCGGCGCTCTCGGTGATGCTAGTACTAGTACATAATGGGGACGCGCTCGTTGATGGAGAAACCCCCGTTGCCATCGATGTAGAGGCCTTGCGTTGCCACAGTGGTGGAGCTGGGGCACCGACGCCGCTGTTGTGAGCGTTTGACATGGAGTAGTGGTTCTCGTCATCGTCCTCGGCCACCGCTTCCTCCATGGCCTTCGTGGGGTCAACAATACCGAGGAACTTCTCACGATACCAGTGGGTATCCTCGCAGCCGTCAAAGCGCATCATCTGCAGAAGCGGGTCGCTGCCAAACAGGCCCTTGCTCATGTCGGTCATAACGAGGCGGCCGAGTCGGTCGTCGCGCTCCAGCACGATGATGGCGCAGTTGGGAGGGTTGCACATCGTCTCGAAGACCTCCATCGGCACACGGAACCAGCGAGCGATGAAAAGACGAATAAGAAGCCCGTGAGCGATGATCAAAACATTCTGGTCATCACGAGCACTAGCTCTGTGATCGCTCGGCGGTAAGACTCCGTGAGCTTCGGGCTCGCATAAGTCATCTAGGGGCAGCGAGTGGTGCGGCGCTGCACGCCAGATCGTCCTCCGCAGACCGGTGGAAGATGTTGTGGCTTCCTGGGACGGCGGCTTCCATGAGGGCGACGCAGATCCACTCTCCATCGATGAGGCCACAGGGCCTCCTTTTGATAGCGGCACGTGGGAATCGCAAGCACCGCCTGCAAGGCCATTGTTGTCCGCACTACACGGACCGAGCTCTTCGTAGCCCTGGCCTCCTCGTGTGCATTGCTTCGAGCATTCGTTCATGTTTGGCACCGTCAAGCCGATGCTCTCACGCAGGAGGGAGTCAAAGAAGCCAGAGACGCGATCGCCAACATCGGCGCCGCTTTCCCCAAACGGAAATCGATAGTACAATCGCCCAAAGGCGTGACGCGCAGCCCATGTCGCGTTCATCTCATTCAAAGGCTGGTAGTTGCCCATCTCCTGCTCACGCAGTCGCTCATCCTCGCGCTCGCCCTGGATCTGCGACTCTTCAAAGCTTCGGCGGATCTCGCACAGCGTCTGCCGAGTGCGAGCGTACGGAGAGTAGTAGATGTACAACTTCTCCCCCTGGATGATGTTGCGTAGTCGCTTGCCGCAGTCGTACGCCTGCTCCCGCCCGCGCGCCGTCAGTGGGATCTTCCAGTCTGGCGTGTTGCTGTACACCTCCTGGTTGACATTGGCCACAGACTCGCCGTGGCGCACGAGGAGGAGTCGTCGCGGCAGCCACGAGTGTTGTATGCGGCGGCTGTCTTTGCTGGTGAAAATTTGATTAGGGTAGGAAAGGCGCCTGCGCGCCGCTGTCCACCACATAATGGCGACTCAGTAGACGGACGCTCGGTTATATTCTTCTTCAAAACTGGCTTCTATGTCCGTTGATAGCGTATGTCTACGATGCGGTGTACTCTACCTTCGGGGGGTGGGGGTGGACCATGCACCTAGTGCTACTGGCAATACGTGAGTGGAAGGTCTTCACATTTGACTCAGCGGCGAAGAAAGAGTAATAAAACAAGCGAGGACAGCGGAGAAGGTGAAGAGGATAATAAACGATAAGGTGGCCAATGATGTCCACAGCCCTACGCAGCTGCGACAGAGCTTCGTGCTCACGCGCTGGAGGTGCCTACTTGGCAAAAAACGGGGTGAGAGGTGGTAGGGAAGACGGCGTGGACACAACAGGTGCTACTAACCCGTCCAGAATGTTGTGCTGTTAGAGCGCTAAACAGTGCCCAAACACTGATAATCTCAAGACGGCGCGGTCTCCTCCCCTGTGTTCTCCATCTTCGCGATTCCTTCTTGCAGAAACACGTCACTCACAGCCCACGACTGTCCTTACTCATTTCTTCTAACCTCATCCCTCCCCAGCCCTAAACTCCCCCCACCGCCACTCGGCAGGGCGCCGAACAGCCGCACACATTGTGCCGGCCGCCGCCTGGCGCGTCCCGCGGAGCGGCGCAGGCGCCTCACACCAGCAGGCAGCGAGGAGCCGGGTGCAAGGCGCCCGAGCCGCGCGGACACTCTGCATATAATAGCGCATGGTGCAAAGGGGCCCGCTGTCGGAGGCCTCTCCGGCGCAACGCCACCCAGGCCCGGACCGCCAACGTCAATGGCAATACACCGCTCCGACCTCCCCTGCGCCGTGGAGGCCTCACCCTGCCGCCACCAGAGGCGGGTCGGCATTGGCACGGGTAGGGGGTAGGGACTGCCTGGACCACCCACACAGAGAGAGAGAGAGAGATCGGGGGTGCGGGGGACCCCCTGGCGATACCACGCCCCCAGGCATCCCCTGTCATGGAGGGAGACAACCAACAACAACCAAGCAATACAGAGAAAAGGAGAGAGGGAAGGGTAATGGCTCTCAGAGTGCCGTGCATGGCACCGCACATGCAGCCGCCCTGTGCGTGGCGCCAACTATGAGACGCGGTACGCAGAGAGCCAAGGGTCCAGCTGAGGTCCGTGTATCGGTAGTAAGTGGCTCGCATGCTTCGTTCGCAGGAGACGCTTCTCTGCTCGCTGTTGCGCCTCCCAATGTCGCTGGTAATGCCTCACTGTTGTCACCACGTACTGTGCAGTTAGGCGTGTTGGCGCGGAGACAGGGGAAAGGGGGTAAGGCTGGGGTGGCGGTGGATGTTGCACGAAGACCAGTCACAAGAGAGTTAGAGGCGGATGTTCTAAGCAAAACGAAAGGAGAGACGGCAAGCAAAGACGATGAAACCACACGCATGCTCATACCCCACAGGGCTACATACGGCTCATGCAGGGAGGAAGTGCTACTCATGGGTGCGTACGATGAAGCACCGAGAAGAAAAGAAAAAAAAGGCGCGAGCGGTAAACAAGACAAGAGTAAGAGAGTATTCAAACTTAGCTGTTGGCTCACTTGAGATAGAAGTCGCGCTCACGATGTGCGCGGAAGTAGCGGATGGATAGGCTCGACATCAGCACGCTGAGGCTGGACAGTATCATCGCCGCACCTGCCATGACGGGAGGAAGTTGAATTCGAAAGAAAGGGTACAGTAGCCCACTGGCAGTGGGAAGCATCAGCAGATTGTAGCCGAAAGCCCAGAAGAAGTTGACGTAGATGCGACGCACGGTGACACATGAGAGAGAGCGCAAGTTCAGTAGATCCACAAGGCTATCGCGTACGAGCACTGCGTCGGCCGCCTCGATCGCCACTTCAGTGCCAGCTCCGAGGGCTACTCCCACATTGGCCTGAGCCAAGGCGGGGCTGTCATTGATGCCATCGCCGACGAACATCACCCGAGACCCTCTCTCCTGCAGCTCCTTCACAATGTTCGCCTTGGTGATCGGAAGTGCCTCAGCGCACACGTCTTCCGAGTGAATGCCAGTCTCGGCCGCAATCCGGCCCGCCACGCCGGCGTTGTCGCCCGTCACCATCAACACACGAATCCCAGCCTTCTGCAGATACCGGATGACACCGTGCGCCTCACGCTTCGGCTCGTCAGCAAGGCTGACGACAATGCACGCTGCGCCGTTGACTGCCGCAACAACAGTTGTGAGACCACGTCCGTTCTCCTCCTCAACGAGTTGGACTAACTCAGGGGCTAGCAGAACCCCATGTGCACGCAGAAACGCCACATTACCCACGAGGAGACAGTACACTCGCGGCGGTGGTGGCACGGAAGAGAGCTCGTGACTACTGTCGCTCGCTGGTGTCACAGACACTGAGGCCTCCACACCCTTGCCGCCATGCGCCACAACGGAAGACACCTCGTAGCGGGCGCGGCGCGGCACCGCGTTGGCACTGTCTTCGGTCTCCGCCAGTAGCTTGGAGCTGACCGCCTTCGCCACAGGGTGGTTTGACTGCGCCTCCACGAGCCCAACAAGGTAGCGTACCAAGGCAGCATCCACGCTGTCATGAAGCTGCGCGGCCCTCATTGGAGGCGACGTCAAACCCGACATGATGGTGTGCGTCCGAACCACCTCCAGGCGACCCTTGGTGATGGTACCCGTCTTATCGAGGACGACGCAGTTCACACGCCGCACCTCCTCTAGCATAGCGCCGCTCTTCACCAGCACCCCGTTCTTCGCGCCCACGCCGGTACCCACCATGATTGCTGTTGGAGTGGCGAGCCCCAGTGCGCACGGACAGGCGGCAACAACAGTCGAGATAAAGAAGTTGAAGGCGAATGCCTGCCAGCTTGTCTCCGCCTCGCGCCACGACGCCGGGTACAAGTCTGTCGCACCGAGCACGAGCCACACACCAAGCGTCATCAGAGAAAAAATGAGAACGAAGGGCACAAACAACCTGGCAATCCGATCAGCGGCACGCTGCATAGACGGCTTCGTGTGTTGCGCCTCCTGCACAATGCGCAGCACCTGCGCAATCATCGTCTCTTCCCCGACCTTATCCGCGCGGATGAGCAGCGATGCGGTGATGTTGAGTGTGCCGCCAACCACCTCTTCGCCAGGCCTCTTCGTCTTCCACAGCGACTCGCCTGTCACCATCTGCTCATCCAACTCGGAGTTGCCTTCTAGGATAGTGCCGTCGACCGGGACACGATCGCCAGCCAGCACACGTACAAGGGCGCCCTTCTGTAGCTTCGACAGGCTCACTCGCACCTCACTCCCGTCCGGCTGCACACACACGGCTGTAGTCGGCATGAAGCCCATCAACTCAATGAGCGCGCCACTTGTGCTGCGCTTTGCCCGTGCCTCAAGGAAACGACCGAGTAGCATGAAGGTTGTGAGCATCCCTGCTGTGTCGAAGTACGTCATCATACGCGCCTGCGGGTACACAAACAGCGTTAGCAGGTAGACAACGAGGGAGTAGACGTATGTGCAGCCGGTACCAATGGCAACAAGAGTGTCCATCGTGTAGGCGCCGTGCTGCCAGCTGCGCCACGCACTGAGGAAGAAGCCTCGGCCATAGTGGAAGACAATCAGGGTAGCAGTACAGAACTGCATTCCATTGATGATACGTGCCAGCAGTGGCCACGCCATGATGTCCATGAACATCATCAAGACCATCACCACTGCGAGTGGCACGCTCAGCAGTGCGCTGCCCATCAGGTTGCGCTCATGTTCAGTGATTTCGCGCGTGCGCTCCAGTGCCTCACGTGTGCGGCTAATGGACGAGTCGAGCTCCAGCAGCGCCGTGTCTGTCACAACATATCCCATCGATCGCACCATCTTGGCTGCGTCTATGTGGTCGCCAGGAGTGCGCGTCGTGATGACTGCTGTGCCCATGGCGAAGGAGACGGTACAGCTCAGGACAGTGGGCATCTGCAGCAAAGTGTGTTCGATTCGAGATGCACAGGAGGCACATGACATACCTTGAACAACTAGGCGATGCTCATAACCTGACATGACGCTCCCCACGTGCACTGGAATCGCTCGCAGGTTTGTACTGCAGGTGCATTCTCCCTGCTGTGGTGTCTCGCCGTCAGCAGTGCTGAGTAGGGCGGTTGTATCCTGTGCCGTTACGGTGTAGCCCATGTCAGCTACGCAGCCCACAACCTTCTCGAGTGGTGCGAGAGTCGGGTGGTGCAGCACCTGCCCACTCATGGCTGAGAAGTTCACAGACGCGCTGAGAACACCGTCGAGTTGTTTGAGCTTTGCCTCAATGCGAGCGGCGCAAGACGTGCACGACATGCCTTCGATCAAGAGGTTCGTCGTTGCTTCCACCGCGGCTGCCTTCGGCATCGCACGGACAGCCATAGGAGCGCGAAGCCGTTCTGAGGCGCGAGCCTGGACGACCGGCACGGTGATGTCCATCGATGACGGCACACTAGCCTTCTCCGACAGGCACTCCTCCAAGTCATCTTTGCGAAGCAGGTGAGTCTCCTCCGTCATCATCTCCGGCTCTGGTACGTAGGCACACATGCACCCGCGTCCACCGCAGCCGCACGGCCCCCGGCGGAAGCGGCGAGAGAAAGGGGCCGAGGTGCCATGCTGTCCCAATGAACGCCTTGCCATCGACTCGGGCGTCTTGCTGAGCCGCTGCAGCTTCGATGTACAGCACGCGGACACGGAGGCGTGCGCGGGGACGTGCGAAAGGCTCGTCACACTAGGACGCAAAGGGGGAGGCAGTGGTGAGAGCTGTGTCTCTTCTGGTCCCAAAGCCTCGAGCGACGGCAGTACGACAGACTGCACTCTGTAGCCCATCGACGTCACCCTCTGTTCGATGCGAAATGCCGCAGTCACGTCGGTCGCGTCCACGTCCACCTCGACAAGCTGAGCGCCGAGGTTCACCGAGACCGAGTGCACCCCCTCCAGTGCCCTCAAGCTCTCCTGCATGCGCTGAGCACATTCCTCGCACGTCATCACAAAAACCCTCACTGTGGCGTGGCGCACTGCGGCCCTGTCGTCAGTCAGCTGCGAAGTCCCTGTGCTCCTCCTTGTGGATGAAGGGCGGGGACCGCAGCAGCTGCTGGAATAGTGGTGTCCACCCTTACACAGGGGCACAGGAACAGCGATATTCGCCGCGGATGCGCTGCAAGGCGGGGACACGGAAAGTGATACGCACTCTCGCTGCTCGCTGTAGTGCGTCTCCGATGTGGTACAAACCGCCCTCATATGCGCGTGATGTCGAGCAAACGTGCCGTAGAAGGTGAGCGATTGCGGCGTGGTGAAGAAGGGCATTGTGTCTGTGTGTGTCTGTGTGTGTGTGTGTGTGTGTGGAAGGGGGGGGGGGGTAAAGTGATCGATAAAAGAAAAAGGGAGATGGGGAAGGGAGAGAGTCCTGCGTGTGCCGGCGTGACTGATGAAGCCCTGAGTAGCACTCCTGCCTGCCTCGTGCTGCGTGGGAGACACTCACAAAGAGGAGAAGCAGAAAGTGGTGGTCTGAGAATCGACTGAGGCTCGGGGGCTGTGGTGTGGCTACGCGAGAGAGAAAGAGAGAGAGACACACACACACACAAACGCAGAGGCACGGGGTGCACACTCCGCAATCAAAGAGCACCAACGAAATGAGAAGGGAAAGAGGGAGCCGCTGTACGGTAGTGGCGCGGCGAAGTTCAAGGGCACGAGACTCGTAAGAGGAAGGAGAGGGGATGACAAAAAATAGCGTTGATGAGCGGGGAACGTCCAGGTACGATGGAGTGGTACTGGACCTACACACGTTGGGTGTGTGTGTGTGTGTGTGTGTGTGTGTGTAGCACGCGAAATGCGAGCGGGAGATTCCGAACAACCGCGAGGGGGAGAAGCGTCACACAGAGGCGACGGAGAAAGAGAAAGAGGAAAGCGTCAAAGTAAAAGTAGTAGGTGCCGCCGCGCAAGCGCATCGGCGTCAGCGGGGCAACACACACATCCGAGTCGTGTCTGCTGCCCCATGGAAACGCAAGCTGGTGAGCTCAGATTTGCTATCCACATGCCTTTGAACTTAGGAAGTCATACGACAACGTGGAGCGATTGCGGGAGGGGGGACAAGGTGAGCAAGAATCGCGCTTCCGCTCAGCATGCAAGGGTCTGAGCAATCTCAAGATGCTGCCATCAACCATTGCCAGCTTTAATGTGCTTGCTTTTTTTCTTTGGGTGTGTGTTTGTGCCTGTGGTATCCCTGCTGTGTATGTGTGTGAGTGTGTGCGAGTTGACAGGCTGGGTCCCACACACACACACACACACACACACATGCGTGCGTCGTCAATGTGGGTGATTCCTTCTCCCCTCTTTCTAGCTCGAGTGAGGTCTATGAAAGATAAGCAATGCGTGAGAAGTCTCATCTCTCCTACTCGGACCATGCACTCGCATTCGCTTTACTGTTGAGCGTGTGTGAACAGAAGAGAGATACCTGAGGTTGATGAATCTGATGATCTCTCTCCCTCTCGCTGTGGTTGCACTGCCCTCCAGGAGTGCAGAGCCATGGCAACCGCTACCACTACTCCAACACGACAGCGGTTGTTAGACAAGCATCATGAAGGGCCGCAGCGGCCTGCCCTCGCGCACCTTGTCGTAGCAAGCCTCCACGTCCACCTCCACCGATTGACCGCAAGCCCGCTCAACAATGACCACCGCTCGGCGAGGCTCCGCAGCAGCCGAGGGGGCTGAAGAAGTGGCCGCAACCTCGGTGAAAGCGTCAGTTTGATCCAGCACCATACTCGCAGGGGCCATCATTGCTGCCGATTCCTCCGGCGATAACGTTGCAGCAGCCACGTAAACCTGCTTGATTCCGCACCCTTTCACCTGCCGGTAGTACTGAGGGTGGTGCCGCAGCACGTACAGCACCGCCGCGTGGTCAACGGGGAACAACGTCGTGCGCGGCATGTGAGCGACAGAAGCACCACTCGCGTTAGCCTGTGACAGCGCGATGGATGACTCCATGTCTTCTATGCCGCCTGCAAACTGTGTCGCGGTGCTCGACAGCGGCTCGTAGGGCCTCTCCACCTTGATCGCCAAATCTACTCTTGATCGTTTTACGCCGCGCGTCAGCGGTGCATCGCTGGCAGTGACGTTGGTAGCAAAGGGCACTGCGGTGGTGTCTAGTGCGTGGAGATAGTACTGTAGCATGCCACGCATGTGCTGCAACGACACCCGCTCCACAGCGTCCCCAAGCTCTGGAGGAAGGGGCAGACGCTTCGTACTTCCACTGGAAGCGCCTTCGCGAGAAAGGTGCGGCACCAGTCGCTGAGGCTCCCGCAATCGCGAGAGCCTCGGTCGCTCGTAGCACTCCTGCAAATCCCACTCCACTGCAACCCCGCAGGTGCGCACCAGAAGAAGTTTCGACGATCCAGGCGAGTGCAAATGACCACCACCGCACCCGTGCCTTCGCTCCGACGACGTGGGGGTCGGCGGTAACGCGAGCCTCTGCACACCGCATCCAGCCAGCAGCGTTGCAGAGGGGTGGCTTTGGAAAATGCGAAAGAGAGCACTCTCTTCTGCGCGGCGCAGGAGCAGCACTTCCACGGCTGTCACAATGCAGTTGAGCGCCGGTGCCGGTAGTGACGCGCCACCGCTGCCGATACCGCTAGTGTTACTCACCAGTCGTCGGACCGACAGTCGCCGGACCGTGCGCTCGGGTGTCTTCTGCACATACTCCACAAATGTGAGCGCCTCACTAAACCCACCACCCATCACCATCCGCAACGCTGCCGCCGACGCGAAGACGCTCGGACCGCTAGTCGACCTCGCTTGTTGCAACCCCAACTCCACGAGCCTTGCCGGGGTGATCACTCGGGACTCTGCCCCGCTGTTGTCCAGCAGGGTCAGTGCAATGCCCTTCATCCAGCTGCGCACTCCCCACTGTTGAATACCAAGACGCTGACAAGCAAGAAAAAGAGAAAGGCAGTGACGCTGGAGCACCTCCTGCACAAAGTCCGCGTCGGCAGGGCGGAGACGCTCGCCGCACATCTCCGTAGCGTAGCGGGGCAACGCCGAGCCGAGGCGACAGAGTCGATCCGCCAACTCCTCAGCACTGTACAGCAAGGGAGAAACACACAAAGCAGGGGGCGTGGACGACGCGGAAGAAACGCCGCCAGCACCGTCCACCTCTAGAGCCCCGTCCACAAACGTCTCGGTGAGCTGCTCCGCGGAGGGTGCAGAGGCGACAGCAGAGGGAGGAGTTCTCAGAGTCAGTGATAGCCGACGACGCACCTGTGCTGCTCGGGCACCACTCAACAATGGTGAAACCATCAACGGTGGCGGCGGGGGTCCGACGCAGCGGAACAGCTCTCCCCGGAAGCCGCTCCAACCACCACCACCGCGGCTGGACGTCAGCCATTCACCGCAGCGGGGCCCCAACACACGGAACGAAGTAGCAATAGGGTCACAGGTGAGCAATAGTAGAAATGAAGGCGCCATGGCTGCGGCCAAGGGCAGCGAAGCTGAAAGTGAAGCTGCATCAAGAGCGGAATCAGCAGCAGCGTCATTCTTGCCAATCGTGCCTGTGTGCTCTGCTGATACCGCTGTAGACGATGCGCCTTCGCGTGACCCGGCCACGGTGAACGTTTTTACTGATTGTCGCGGCTGAGATTGATGTAGCTTTGCTTCTCGAAGGAGCTCCTCGCAGCGCTGACCAGTATAACCAAGGATCACCTGACGCAGACGTTGTCGCAGTACGTCAGGCTCGAGCACACATCGCCTCAGCGTGCGTCGCCACACCACGGCGAAGGCAATGAGCGCAGGATCTTGGGGAAGTGGAGGAAGAGAGAAAGGATGCTGATCTCGAGGCGTGTCGTGAGGCATGAAAGGCTCAAAGGCGAAGGCAGCGGCAGTCGCAGAGCCAGCGGACCTCACACCAGTGATAGGTCGCTGGCGTGCGCCCAAACGCGGTGCGGAAGACCCTGTACGCGCGGAGGAGTAACCGGGAAACATGCGAAACTTGGACCAGGCGGACACATCAGGGCTTGATCCTCTAGACAGGCAGAGATCGCGCGGCGGCAGTGCCACTGCGCGGCTGCCAGTCGGTGTGGCAGCGGAGACGGTGGCACCTCGCCGCGACAACCACTCTGCAGCAGCATGCCTCAGGATTTGTATGGCAACGGAGCTCGCATCGCCGCCGCCACTGCTGCTGCTGCCGCCGTCGGCTATCCATGTATCTGTAGCAGCAGTCCACACCTCTTTCTCCATGGCAGCTTCAAGCCACGGCACGAGAGGGCGAGGGAGTGCAGTGACTACCTCTTCGGGAACAGCAGACGCATTGGTGCTTGTGGATACTGTGTTGGTTCTTGTGAGAGCTTCCAGCAGCACTCGCACCTGCTGAAGCATGGCTGCGTATGTTTGGGGAGGCTGAGAAAGGAGCAACCTCAACGATCTCAGTTGTCGACACGCCTCGGCTTTGCTGTCGTGAGGGCAGCCCGTTTGCATCTCCGCTTCTTCTTTTTCAAGCTCGAGGACGAGGCTGCTGCCCCACAGCCCCTCCAACTCGGACCAAACCCTGCCAGCGGTCAGGACTACGTCAAGATACATGATGGTGCCCGCGCACATCACGTACACCTCCTGAGCCGGTACCGAAGCCTGAGCAGCGAAGGAGTGCAGGGACCACAGTGACTGACACGTGTGCATGCTCCACCGCGCGCGTGCACATCCAGCGACTGCAAGTGTAGAAGCAGCCTCAGGTACTGGTGATGGTTGCCAAGTGCTGTAGTACAGAGATGTGCAGCAGCCGACAGAAGGTGAAAGCAATGCACTATACAGCAGTGAGGGGCAAAGCAGCCGCTCGTACGGAGAAACCAGTGAGATCCAGTTCCATGCTGCCAGCGAGCGCGGCGGCGGCAAAGTACCCTCAAAGGATTGCGAGAGAGATGAAGATGCGGCAGCGGCGGTCTCCGCCCTAATCTGAAACGGCACGGAAGCGCCACCATTTGCTGACGCGCATGCTCCGTGGCACCGATCGCCAGCGGATGCCGCAGCACGTGCCGCTACTGACGCCAAGTCGGTGCGCTTCAGCGCACAACGTACTTGCGGAAAGCCAGCAAAGCGTACCGGGCCGCGCGCCGATCCCACCTTGCTCAATAGCTTGCGCTGATAAAAGCGGTACGCGTACTGCTGATCGCAGTATAAGGAGATGTGCTCGCGCAGCCGCTTGCTATGCCACTGCTCATCGCCGACGACATCGCCTTCTCCGTGGTGACGGTGGAGAACGTGGAGGAGAAACGAGTCGGTTGAGTCGAGAACCTCTGTGGACTCCAGTGGGAGGAGCCGCTCGCTTCGAGAAAGACCTGTGTGCACGAACGTCATTCGTGGAGTGGAAGAAAAGAGGGTTGGACGAGAGTGGAGGGGATGAGGGGGGCATCAGCTGGTGAAGAAGGGCACACACTCACCCCATCCCGAGGGAAAAAAATAATGGAGGAAAAGAGCAGCGAAAGGAGGAAGCACAGCCGCCACAGAACTTCAGTCGAGCCACATGCCTTGAGCAATCAAAAGTAAGGAGAGAGAAAGGGGGGGCGAGAAGAGATGTGCAGCAACATAGTAGAAAAGATGAGACAGCCGCCAGGGGTTCGAATCACAACCACACCGGCCATTCACCTGGACGGATGAACGTAGCACACGGAAAGGCATTCGCTCACGCGTGTGTGCAGGACAGAGCAACAGGGGCCTCCCCCCTCTCCTCTCGTACTACACGGCACCGACGTAGAAAGAGACAGGGGTTTCGAACTCACTTCAGCAACGCGCTTCTCCACATATACTCCTCGAGATCCACCCCCCTCCAACTCGAAAACTAGAAGAGCGCGCACGTGCCATCGGCGCACCTGTTTGGTGCTGAATTACTGTTATGTGATTTGCCCTTTCTCCCTACCTTGGGCCAAATTTGCGTTGCTCGCTGACCTTATATTGTGGGAAAGGCAGACTGCCCTCGCACCGGTCTCCTCCGTGTCCACGTGCAGGCCTGCAGGCTACGTCTACGAAATACGACGAAAAAGGGGCACGGGGACGGAGAGGCGGAACCCGGCACTCCACGAATGTCAGCGTGATGGGCTCGGTCGTACAACGTAATTCACTCGGCAGGCTCGCCACGCAACAACGCCGTCCCAGGCGTTTGCCTCAACTATCCGAGGCTGTAAAAGGAGCAAAAAGGGGCAACGAGCGGCCTACAGCAGCGGCATCTGCACACTGTCCTGATCGAACCCTCCAGCCCTCGCCTCTTCGCTACTCACAAATCACGTTTGCAAGCAGGGAAAGAGGCAAAACTTCTCTTTTCAACAAGCCCATTTCCCTGTCATACAAAATAGCAGCTCAAACCCCCACTCGGTCCACCCTCGGCCTGCCACAGACCCATCGCGCGGTGCGAAGCCACCCTACACACGCATTACCACCCTGCGCCGCCCCAGCCATCTGGGCACGACCCCAGCCCTAAACTCCCCCCACCGCCACTCGGCAGGGCGCCGAACAGCCGCACACATTGTGCCGGCCGCCGTCTGGCGCGTCCCGCGGAGCGGCGCAGGCGCCTCACACCAGCGGGCAGCGAGGAGCCGGGTGCAATGCGCCCGAGCCGTGCGGACACTCTGCATATAATAGCGCATGGTGCAAAGGGGCCCGCTGTCGGAGGCCTCTCCGGCGCAACGCCACCCAGGCCCGGACCGCCAACGTCAATGGCAATACACCGCTCCGACCTCCCCTGTGCCGTGGAGGCCTCACCCTGCCGCCACCAGAGGCGGGTCGGCATTGGCAGGGGCAGGGGGTAGGGACTGTCTGGACCACCCACACAGAGAGAGAGAGAGAGATCGGGGGTGCGGGGGACCCCCTGGCGATACCACGCCCCCCAGGCATCCCCTGTCATGGAGGGAGACAACCAACAACAACGAAGCAATACAGAGAAAAGGAGAGAGAAGCACTGCTGCTTCAGCCACACGGCACCTACGCACCTCTAGCGCGAAAGCACAGAAACGAGGAAGGCGATAACGCAGGCGTGTCCACGCGCAGCACCAGAGAAAGGGCTGAGAAAAAACGCGAGAGGCTACGTCGCCGATTAAGCACTACAGGAAATAAAGACAAAGCAAAAGAGAGAGAGAGAGACGGGCTCATTCGTTAGTGGATGGAAGCGGCCTCGGCGCGTGGGGTGCACACACGCAAGCGAGAAAGAGAACGGGAAAAGAACATGCCACACAAAGAGCCCGCACAACAATGACGAAAAAGAAGCGGAGAGCATCACGTGAACCTACACGCACACAAGAGAGAGAAGGAAAAGAGGAGAGCAGCAGCGGCACGCGCCTGGACAGGCCTGAGGTGCAGCACCTAGTGCCTGCAGGCGCTCCTTCTATGTGCGTCGACGAGCCTCTCCTCTCCTGAGTGTAAGGAGGAAAAAAAGGAGGAGAAAAACTAGAGCGGAGGAAGACGTCTGGAGTCAATAGTCCCTGTCTCCCTCTCTTCCTCGGCAGCTCTTCATTGCTGCATCGCTGCCCGCCCCTCATGTTGTGTACAAGGGTGTTACCTGAAGAGAAGTGTAGTAGTTGAGCAACTGACGAAGCTCACCTGATCGCTCGGCGTCGTGCGTGCAGCCGCCCAGCTCCTCCAATACAGACGATGTCGCTGCCTGAATGCTCTGTGGCGTATGCCGGTACGACATGTAGCGCTGACGTAGCTCCTCACTTGCAATGGGCGGAAACCCGGGCACGCTCTGCTGGTAACGGGCGTGTGGCGAGGGCTGATGGCGGTGTGTCTGTGGTGTCGGTGACGGGGGTTGGTGAAAGAGAGACGTCTCGGAAGGCGGTGCGGTGGACATGTAGATTGGCGGCAGCAATGGTTCCGAAAGCGCGAGCTGCTGCGCTTCTTCGAGTGGCATGTTATCCGTCAAGTTGAGCAAATGTGGCGAGCCGTCGCGCTTCTCGGCTAGCTGACGAGCGGCTGCCACCTGTGCCATGTTGCTTGGCGTTGGGCCAATGTAGTAGTCTGTGTCAGTAAAGTAGTCATACTGCCCATGGAGATCCATATCCACGGCTGCTACGTTGCCAGGTGGGACGGTCGACGCCGGCGGTGCCGCTGCCCAAGCGCCGACTTTAGCGTCAACGTGGAGGTGTCCCTCGTTGCCACCGCGCGATACGTGAATGCCTGGTACTCGAGTCACCTCGGTCGGCGAGGCCTCATTGTTGAAGGGCTGTTGCGTTGGTTGCATTGCTGCCCCCCCACCGCCACCAACGTGGCACGAGGGAATGAAATTATACGGGCCGCTGGTCATGACGGAGGGCGGCACGGACTGCACATGGCCTAGCCCAGTGCGGTAGTTGCTCCCCTCCAAGGGGATGTTGTACGCCGACAGCAGTCGTGCAACTTCATCGGCGGGCATGAACTCCGTTGTCTGCGGTAAGACGCTTTCAGAGATGCGTGGCTCTTCGTTCATCGCCGCGTCGAGTGATTTACCGACGCGGCAGCTGTCCAAGTTGAACACGCTCGGCATCTGCAACTCTAGCCTGGGATCTTCCTCCTCGTCGGCAGTGTTCGACCGACGCCGCGCGATTCGGTCGCGGAATGTGGGACTCAGCTCCAGCGGCGGCGTGTCCTCCACCACTGGACCGCTCTCCTCGGAGCTAAAGGAATGTGTAAAGCGCCTTTCTGGCGCCGCTCGCGCAGCAGTCGCCTCAGTGGGGCCGTTGGGCAGTGAGGCAGGACTGTTCCGGAAGATACTGCCAGGACTGAGGTGCAGCATGAAAGCGCTGGGTCGCTGGTGCTGAAAGCCCGTGAGGCGTTCTTCGTCGTCGGTGTCACATACCCGCTCGCTATTGCACCCAATGCCACCCTCGTCATCATCGTTGAGCAAAGAGTTGCAGTAGTCTTTCAAAGTACTGTTGTCAAAGGGGGGCAAGGCATACCGCTGCTGCTGTTGTTGCGGATGCGTTGGTGGCGGTGCTGCTGCTGCGCCACTCATCCTGTCTGTGTCGAAGGCTGAGAATGACGCTGTTGTAGAACCCAGCTCTTCGGTTTGGCCACTCTCACCGTGCTGCTGACGGCTGTCGCATAGCATCGAGGTCGAGCAGTGGCCGGCGGCAGACAAGTGGTCGTTAATGGTCGTTTGCTGTGTCACGTGGGCTGCCTCGTTGTCGCTCGCGCTCTCACTCTCGCCGCTGATGATGCTGCTGCTGCCACTGCTCCGCGAGCTGAGCTCCTCGTCGCCGCTCTCCTCGTTCATTGGGGGCATCGTCTTGCGCAGGGCGCGCTGCACAAGAGCCAGGATGGCGGCCTTGTTCTCCACCAGGGAACTGTCCGAAGAACCGCTGTAGGATGATGTGTACGGCGTTGGCGTGTACTGCTTCACATTGGTGCCGTAAAACACGTTGTATTTGCGGAACAGCTGGTGCTGGCAGAGCTCCTGGGCCGTTGGGCGCTGCTCGGGGAAAAAGGCGACGCACCGGGTGATGAGGTCGATCCACTTCTCTTTCTCGTCATCGCTCGTGTGGAGAATCCAGTTGTGCTCAATCAGCTGGCGCAGCTGCGATGGGCGTGCGGCACTGCGCTGCAAGTACAGCTTGGCGTTCCCACTAGGCATATAGCGCTCGATGTCCTCGGGAGAAGGGGTGCCGATAGTGTTGAGAATGACTTCCAACTGCAGGCTCGCCTTGGCGCCATCCCACTCGCCGCGCTCGTTCAGCGCCGTGCGCATGGTGAAGAGCGTATGGCTGGTGCACAATTCGTAAAAAATGCAGCCCAAAGACCAGATGTCGATCCGCGGCGACCCGCCGGACACGCTAGTGATGACCTCTGGTGGTCGGTAATAGCGAGTGCAGATGTAGATGGTATCGCTTTGCTGAGCGTCGCGTGCGAGACCCATGTCTGCGATCAGCGCTGTGGACATGTACGGGTTGGTGATGTCAAGGCGCACCAGTACGTTGTCTGGCTTCATGTCGCGATGAATGATGGAGCACTGGTGCAGGTAGTCGAGGCCAAAGCATATCTGAAAGGCGAATACGACGGCCACCTGAGCCAAAAACTGATGCGTCACACCAAGCCGCTGCACGCTCGACTGCGACGAGAGGAGCCGGATAAAGTAGAAGAGGTCGCCCTTCATGAGCGGCATGACAATGTGTACATTGAACTCGTCCGTCTTGTTAATCCTTGTCACGAACCCCATCAGCTCTTCGTGATGCAGGCGCAGCCTCTCATCTTCGTTCAGCCCTGCGTAATGATTGCCCAGCACGTTTAACTCGAATGGTGTGTTCTCTGCCGTCTGTGCGACGCTCATCAGCGGGTCATCAACCCCATTTGAGTTGTGGTGGTTGGGTATGGCGACCCCTTTGGTGGCGAAGATGCTAAAGTATCCAATGACGTGCGGGTGAGCCTCGTGTAGGAAGGACATAATGTCGATCTCTCGCACGAGTCGGCGGCTCTCTTGATTCACGTATCGGCTAGGAATTGTCTTGATGGCGACATTATCGTTTGTGATGGCGTCTGTGTACTCCTCCACAGCGCCAAAGCCCCCCTTACCAATCTGCTGCACCAGTACATAGCGGCCAGCTAACAGGTGCATGATGCTAAGAGGAAGGAGAGAGAAGAGAAGAAAGAAGAAGAAGCGGTAACGCACTACAGCTCTTATCCACAACGCTGAAAGGGGGGGGTACCCCGCCCGACCCGTAAGCGCTCCGCCAGACACCAGGCAACACGCCACACGCACAGAGAGAGGGAAACAGCAGACGCGCGAAACTCACGAAGAAAAGTAGACCGAAATTAGAAGGACGGAGAAGAAGGCGCCAAGAAAACGAAAAGCTCGAGTTACAGCCACAAGGAGAGGGGAGAAGGGGAGGGGTGGGGAAGAAAACGAAGGCAAAGAAGCACAGCCACACGTGCACAGGTAGACGGCACGCCTTCGACAGCGATGACGAAGCTGTGAAAAGAGAGAAACCTGGAGAAAGACAACAACAGAAAGACCAATTTAACAATATATATATATATATATATTTATATATTAAGGAGGAAAGACAGCAGCTGAGCTCAAAAGACGTAGACTCGGTGGCATACAAGCATACGGTTAGGCGAATGGTAAAGCAGAGGGGAGGAGAAAAGGCTGCGGTCCCTGTGCCAACGGACGGACGATTGCAGAGACGCCGACAATCCTAGACAAGAGCACCACAGAGAGAGGCGGCAGTGGCGCCACTGGTAAGCCAATACAGAATAAAGAACGAAAAGAAGTCGCGTGGTGTTACAGTACTTTGTAATCGTCGATTGTCCGGAGAATTGTGGTTGGATGGCGCTGCGTTCCTTCTCGTCTCGCGTCCCGCAGCTGCACGAAGAGATGACAAGGGAAAGAGGGGAGTCCAAGGCAGAGGAATTTGGAGGGTAGACATACATCGAATGCCGGGCCCTTCACGGAAGTGCAATCACAAAAGGCCCGTGGCGACGGGCGAGGGGCGACAGAGAGCAGCGAGGTAGTTTTAGAGAAGAGAAACAGGACAAACACTCTGAAGACGAGCAAAGGGGAAACGAAGTCGAAGAAGGTGACCCGAAGACAAGGACACACCGGCACACCACACACACACACACACGCAAGACAGCAAGACTAAAGACACAGCTCGAAACAGCACGCGCAGAGAAAAAGAGAGATGAAACGATGCAAGGCAACAACAAAGTCAGAGAGAAAGAGAGCCGAAAGGCAGATGGATGGCGACACACCAATAGTAAAACCGACTGGTGCTACAGAGTACGCACTACAGGAACAGAAAGGGAAGAGGAAAGATGACGCCAAACAAGTACGCGCCCGCACACACAAACGAGAAGAAGCGAGTCAACAGGGAGGAAATTCAAAAGGGAAAACTCAACATAAGAGAGTGGGGAGAAGGAAGCAGAGTACCTCAACTACCACGTGACGCTGCCTGAAGTGTGTCGTGTATGTTGCGGCCGCTTCAGGCTCTTTCACTACAAGGGGAAACAAAAAAAAAGGGGCAACTTACGCCACAACGATCAGCCGACGCGCCTCTACACAGCACGCTAGGAAGGTAGACAAAGGCAAAGCACTATAAAGCGAAGGAATAGCTGAAGCACAAAGGAGTGCCGGCTTCAATGCACTGACCACAACAACTTGTGCGGTGCACTCGACAACATACCACAACGGCAGCCAAGACGAGAACAAAGCGGGAGATAAATCGGAACAGAGAAGGGCAAAGGAAAAATACGATGACGATGATGACAACAATGCTCTACTTTCGAGAGATAACCTCGCACACGCGCACTAAAGCACTGAAGCATACACAGAGAGAGACACACACGTGACGACGAGAAACTGGGTGAGAGTGGGAGAGAAGGGTGAGAACGCAACAGGCAAACAGGCAAACGCATGCACGCGTGTGTGAGGAGGAGCAATCACTCTCGAATATCTGACCACGAAAACAAAAAAAAAATGAGGGTTTGAATCGTTTCTGGCTGGAGTTGATTCGCTTTCAAGAGAAGGAGGGCCCAATAAGAAGGTGAAGTAGAGAGACGAGCGGGAGGGAGAGAGCAAAAGACAAGAGGTGAAGAAAAACCTGTAAGACGCATATGATGGGGAAGGAAGGGCAGCTGTGCTTGTGCTTGTATGGGTGATTGTCTGTGCAGAAGCAGCCTAGATACGACGAATGGCACGGCCAGGAAGAGAGACTTGGTGCGTTGACGGCAATGCACTCGTGTGTGTTGGGCTTATGAGAAAGCGTGAAGCATACCCGTCCACCGCGATGTATCTCTGTCCGTGAGCTTCTTCCCCTCCTTTCCACTTCTCTGCGTCACGTGATGAGCTGTGCGCGTGTTGTGGAATCTGTATGGGAAGAGAGGAGGAGGTGCGGCGTTGCTGTTGTTGCTTTGCGGTTTGCCTAGGGCCACCTCACACATATATGCGATCACGCACGCACGCACGCCTACACACAAAACTGCACGGAGGCAAGCACCGATAGCGGGAATAAACGTCAAAAAGTCAGCAGCCACCCCCAATGAATGGCTGGAGGCAGGCGATAAAAGAAAAAAGGGGACGAGTAGCGGAGAAACGACACCTCACTAACAAGAAGCACTGAAACGTGCAGCACACGCACGCTGAGAGGTGTGAAGCAACAGCGCTTGGAGTGGCGAAACACACAGCTAAAAGGGAAAGGTCACAACACGAGTCGCGTAACCTGCAGAGAAAGTGTGTGTAGAATGGGAGCGAAGGCGTGGTCTGAATCGAAGGAAATACCGAGAAACGAGGTAAAAGACGAAGAAAATCAGCGAAAAATATAATCCGCCTGTAGTACTAGGAATCACTAATGTACTTGCCTGTGCAGGTTCGTGTGTGTGTGTGTGTGTGTGCGCGCGCGCAAAGGAAGTTGACAAGATGAAGTCAACGGGGCACATACCATCAGCGGGGCCACTAGTGGAGGCAAAGAGGTGCCGAAGAGCAGGAGAGGAAAGGACAAAACGTGGGGGACGTCAGAGAGGAAACAAAGAAAGTATCGCAGAATCGAGAAGACCCATGCCGAGGAAGCGCATGTAGGAGTATTGATGTTGTGCTGGCACGAAGCGGGGATCCTCGCATGGGAGTGTGTATGTGTGTGTGAATGGCTTGGGCAAAAGTCATAGAGCCAGCCGCAGCTTTACAATTTTTGCACAAAGAGAGAGACACTGTCAAGCATGTGTTGAACAGAGAACCCACAAGTGCAGCGCACATAAGCAGCTGTGGCTGTTGTCGTGCCTTTCCACGCCTCTCTCTATCTCGGGTCGGCAATGCTCCACTGCTGCAGCACCGCCGCCTACACCCTTATGCAGTCACAGGTCGCGTTCACCTCGCATTTGAAAGCAATCTCTCAGCTAGCACCATGGCGGATCGCTGAGTGACGGCTGTCTTTTTTTCCCCGGTTTCTTCTTCGGCTTCAGTGGTGTCACTTTTACTCCGGTACGCCACCTTTTCATTTTTGGCTTCGGGGCCTCCCGTGCATGTCACCTTCGCTCGGTGAAAAACAAATCAAAATGAAGGGAAAAGAAGAAAAAACAACGAAAAAAGCGGCGGGGCGGGGGGGACAACTCGCCGTGTTCGCGCAAGACAACTACGAGATGTAAACAAGCGCACACGACATACACACGGGCGCACAAAGACGTCTTGTGCACGCGCAGACT
This sequence comes from Leishmania lainsoni, assembly GCA_003664395.1. Lineage (NCBI taxonomy): Eukaryota > Euglenozoa > Kinetoplastea > Trypanosomatida > Trypanosomatidae > Leishmania > Leishmania lainsoni. The sequence continues at coordinate 266,026 of RAIA01000012.1, read as the reverse complement.
AGACGCCAACAACACAAAGCCCTCCTCCGCCAAGAGAGAGAAATACTAGAAAGAGAAAAAAGCAAGAAGAAATGAGTTGCTACGGAGAAAAAGAAACGCCTCTGGCGCGTCGTTTCTTTTGAATGTGCGCTGCTCTCCCTCTCTCTTTCCACCCCATACCCACCACCTTTGCTTGTTCGACTCTGGTTCACTATAAGTTAGCTATTAAAGTCGAGAGAGAGAAAGAGAGAGAGAGAGAGAGAGAGCGGAATCAAATCATTGTGAAGGGCCTGTGTGAGGGGTGTGTGTGTGTAGGGGGGGGAGAGGGTCTCCGCAGTGGTGTGGACTGAACGGGAAGATGTCTATGTCACACACGCACACACACACCTGCACGATCTCAAACAACGCACCACGCTCACCTGACTCCATCTTTTCATTTTTGCGTTTTGTCGGCGCCGTCATCGCCCTTTTTCTTTTTGGAGAGGCTCGTTGAGGAGAGTGTCGCGGTGCGACGTTCGCCGACGGCCAACCGGAAGAAGAAGAGCAACACATGAGCATGAACAATCCGCATCTACCTCATCATATACTACCCCATCCCTATAAGCCCAAAAACGCCACAACGCACGCAGGCACTGGGGTCTGAGGAAAGAAATAGACTAAGTTGGAAAAGAGGGAAGTGCGTGCGCGAGAGCTGTGCACAGTTGCAGCCGTCAAACGCATACTGGCGCCGTCTCACTCATTGACCCCTTGCTCACAGAAAGTAATGGTCTTGTATTCTTAAGCCTGCGCGTCCAGCTTGTCTTTGATGTCATTCATAAACGGCATGATGCGCTCGTGCTGGATGCGGAGGTTGGCCACAGCCTCCTCACCCTCCATTTCAGTCCCATCGTTCGCCCACAGATCTGTGGAGTCCTCGATGAACTGTTTCTTGGTCCCCAGGCGGTTGAACACGAAGTGGCGAATAGCGAAGATCTGCACTACGCAGCACGCCAAAGTCACCTTGAGCATCACCTGCATCGTCGCGCCGCTGATGCCAGTCTCACCGCAGTTCGCGTAGAAGTACGTGCGAGCCCCTGAGCACACAGCACGGCTGCTGGTGAAGCCCTGCAGACCAAGGCGCCGGAACATGGCTGGCACAAGAACGAGAGCAAAAGTGAAGATCTGCTCAGATGGCCGGTGTGCGAGAGAAGACAAATCGGAGATGATAAGAGAAGCAGCACACAGTCAGAAAACCAACGTCACTGGGGTTCGAAAAGGCTGCAGGGTACTTGAGACAAGTGGAGTGGAGCGTAGATGGTGCTGAAGGCTAAGTGGGAGACACATGTCGGGAGCAGCGTCGCGGTAAGTCATGAGAGATGGGAGGAGGAACGAGAAAAGAGAAGGGGGAATGTAAGTAAGGGGAAAGAGGTCATGAGAAAAGGAAAAAACTTTCACCGGTTCTTCGTTTTCGAAGCGCGCGACAATGTCTCTCCCGATTACATGGGTGCGCGTTTTCTGCCTCCTGATGCGAAAACTTAGCGTGGAGTTGATGGGGTGACTCAGGTCACAGCAGCGCCATGCACACCGACTTCCCCTCGAGAAGCAAACGTAGCTCAGTCAAGCAGTGCGTTACTTGCTTGAGTAGGCAGGCTACCACCGCGCTGCTGCTGCTGCTGCTGCATATAGGCAACAGTATCTTTTTCTAGAGTTATCCGTAGCGTTAAGTGAGCACTTTATTCAAACTTACTCGAGTCGAGCAGCCACCCTATCACCCCACAAGCACACCGTTCTCCACCTGCCTCTTTCAGTGAACGAGGATATGGGTTAGCACACGACCGTGGGCTCAATCAAGCTCGTCGCTACCAGGTGCAATGTAGGCGTCCACGATGTCGTCCAGATAGGGCATCACACTCCGTTCGAGGAACTCGCTCACGCTGGGTGCTAGCGTGGCCGCTGGCGTCGCTGCGACAGATGAGCCATCCTCCTCGAGCACCTCCACGCAGCTGGCTGAAGCAGCCACCTTCGCGGCGTGTGCAGCCTTCGAGACATCGAGTGCACCCGCGAGCACTTTCTTCGCGTTCACACTCTCTAGCCTTGCCAGGCCATCCTCTGACTCGAGCATGCTGGCGATGAACTCTGCCAGGCACTTCTGAATATCCTCAATTGGCTCCTTGCAGTTCAGCCGTTCCACTGCTGTCACAAGCGCGTCGCTCTTCAGGATTAGGCTGTAGAGTGGCTTTGGTGAGCAACTGCAGTTGCAATAGCACTGGGCGGCAAGATAGCGATGCCGTGGGTTCGGTGACGAGAGCGAGCTGCTCAAGGTCCCACGCCACTCGCTGTCTTCCAGCAACAGCTCCTGACCGTCGAGGGTGCGGGTGACATTGAGCAGAATGTGAAGGATCCACCGACTCAAGTCTCGGTATGACGTAGTGGGCAACGAGGTGTGTCTCGGATTCGCCAAGTCCTCACCGTCATCGCTCTCTGCAGGATCGGCCTTCTTCGCTGCATCCTCTCCGACTTTGGCTGCTGCCTCCCCATTCACCACACTTCTTGCCGCCTCCATGGCGGACACGAAGCGCTCGTAGTACACCTGCAGCTTTCCGAGGTAGAAGCCGCGCATGTCCTCGTCATTTTTTTGCAAAAGGTCGTCAATGGCGGTCACGTGGCTGGCTGTGAGGTTGTTCAGCAACATCAGCGTCAGCTCCTGAATGCTGCGCACGTACGACTCTGGCTGATCACTCCACGCCATCCCATCCAGCAGCCGCATTGCCTTGCGCACCACCTTGCGCTGCACCAGCATCTCGGCGCAGCTGCCGTCAGCCGAGCAGTTGATAAGGATTGTCAGAATGTCGCCTAGCACGAGTTTGCCACCCGGGTGCAGGCATTGGAGAAGGGAGTCGATGCAGCTGGGGCCATACTGCGCGGAGGCTAAAAAGAAAGAGAGATCGCGGTTCTCCTTGCTGTGCTCGGCGATGCCATGAATTGCCATCTTGCGAACATCCTCGCGTTCGTGATGCAGAAAGGAGAAGGTCTCCTGAAGCTGCTGGATGGTGTCGGCGGAGGGCATGGTGTGCTCCCCTGTCACAGGGGAGACAGAGGCCATGACGGGCGCTGGAAAGGGGGAGAGGAGTGGCCGCTCAATAAAGAAGAACAAAGGGGTTGGTGTGAGAAGAGCGCGCCAGACAATGAAGTGCGTTGGTGCGTAGAGTAGATGGTGCGCTTGGCTTGTCTCGTTTTCCTCTCTTCAGAGGGTGGACACCAACAGGAAGCGAAGTGGGTAGGAGGAGCACACAAGCGTGCGCTATATGGGCAGCCAGCGCAATCTGCAAAGGCGCAGAAATAGTGATGGAGTGGTAAGAAGCGTCATCGCCAAGAAAAACAGCAGCGATAGCACAGAATAGGGTAGAGGAGGAGGCCGAGTGCACGAGAGGAGAGATTCCGCGCTTGCGTAGGATACCGATTCCACCGCAAACAGAAAGAGCCCACACGCACTTAAACGTACTCGCGGGGGGGGGGGGGGGGGGGGGGTCGTTCGCCTAGAGAATCCAAAAATAATCCGTCCAACTTTATCCTCCTTGATTGCGTGGCACGCACGTACATGAGTTCGTCGTTGAGAGGGAGGGAGGGGGAGGGGTGAAGCAACTCGTTCAACTTTCGTTGTTGCTGCGCGTGGCTACCATTACATTGCACATGTTGAGGAACTTTTCATTATGCCATCGCACCACTCCGGATTTTCTGTTGTTAACTCTGCAGCACCGTGTGCCTTTAACCCACCACCATACCAGAAGAAAAAGAGATGCGCCGAACGTCGCCTGCAAGGCGGACTAAAGAGGAACGAGGAGAGGAGTGCAGTGACAGACACGTCGTGACGTAGAAGAGAGAGAGAGAGAATACCAGGAAAGAAGAGAAAGGTACGTCGGCCAAGGCCTGACATGCTGTCACTCACTGCGCTCAGTCTCGTTCGCTCCATCCCTTCAATACTAACTTCCTCACCTCTCTGGCTCTGCTTGCTGTGGCTGCCTCTCCCACCCCCCTCTCCTCCTCACTTCAACTCCTAAGCTAAAGTGGAGACAAACCAGCGGCTGCGAAGGGGTGCGTGGCAGTTGAGAGGAAGCGTTTACTTACCCACACACGCACACACCGTCCTATCCGATAGGTGCTCGAGCCTTTCTCTACAGGAGTCATTCACCGCCGACAGGCACGACGGCGCCAACACGGTTAGCCTCTGCTGCAGTCCCGTGAGTCCGCTGGCGCAGCGCTGCCATCACCTGCCGCTTGTGCACGCGCTGCCCATAAGACACACGCATGGCACGTATCTGCGCGTAAAGTGCGCTGGCGCTCTGCTGAGGAAGCAGTACCGGGTCCAGGTAGCCGGCGATGTGAAGCTCCTCCATCAGCCCATACACCTGCTGCATGCGTGTGAGTTCGTCGCGTGGGTCAGGGCTCTCCTCCTCGACATCTCCCTCAACCACACCAGACAGCATCGACAACGTCACCGCCTCCGTCAACTGCCGGACCAAAGTTACGATGGCGGTCAGGCACTGTCGGTCGCGGTATACAACGGCACCACCGTGCCGAACAGCACGCTGGGTGTGCTCCAACAGCTTGCCTAGCAGCACTGCCTCATCCTGCGTGAGCTGGTAGATGAGTGTGCGGTTCGACGCCGCTGCAGCCCCAGCAAAGGCGGCTGTGTGCTTGGCGGCGTTCAGCTGTGCAGTGATTGTCGCGTGCTCCGTCGCAATACCGCGGGCCTCGCTCAGCAAATACCAGAAAGTCGCCTCGCTGCGCTCGAGCTCCGTCACAGGACTCGCGGACGTTGACGGAACTGATGAAAATGCCGCTCTCGCTGTGAGTTCGCCGGCATAGTCGGCCTCCTGCATCTCAGACCGCCTCTGTATCTCCACCAAGACGCGGCGCGTCAGGATACTGCTCACATCGGCGATCGCCTCCACCTCAGGCTCTGGCTCCGTGAGCCAGAAGCTGCAGCACGCCGACAGACCGCGACGGAGAACTGTGAGGTAGTCGGACAAAGAGTTCGCGTGCATGGCCTCCCACATGAGCTTCTCGGCAAGTTTGTTGTGCGTAAGCAGCTCTGTCACTGCGATCTGCTGAGAGAGGAGCTGCTGTACCTCAGCATGCACACTTGCGTCGCTGTCGGCGGTCACAAACTGACGCACCAGGCGGGCTTCCTGCTCCTCGAGTTCACTACGAGAGAGGTTCTGTCGCTGCAGCTCGTACTCGCGTGCAGCCTTGATGAAGGCGGCGTAGACACTGGCGCGGTGCCGCGGGTCCCGTAGCCGCAGCGTCATGGCGGTGACGGCGCGCAGCCCCTCATCGAATGGGTAGCGCGGCAGCAGCGCCAAGAAAACCGCGTATCGTGCTAGCGACGTTGCCAAGGATGCGCCGGCGCGCACCTGAACAGCGTGCGGGCTCAGCGTTTCCCCGTAGGCAACGTCCTGCACGAGCACTACGTGTGTGATGAGCCGCGCAGCTTCATCTTTTCCTTCTTCAGGGACGATGTCAAACCACTCGGTCGCACCCACCAAAGCCTCCGACGCAGACACCGTGGAGGGTACTGTAGACAGCAGAGAACCCTTTCCATCCATGCACGTCAGTGTTTGCAAGATGAAGCGCATTTGTAGCTGCTCTTCCAGTGGCGCGTGCGTCAGAAAGCCCGACTGCAAGCGTGCAGCGAGGCCCTGCACCAGCTTCTGCGAGAAGCTCGCTGCCCAGTTATCATCACTACCCGTCATTTCCTCGATAAAAGCTGCGTAGCTGCGGTCGACGGCGCCAGCTGCCGGTCGCCCAGGTTCCTCGCCACTGGCGCCGGTGGCAACCATCACCTGCTTCGTGAAGGCGATCACCAGCGCACACCGCAGGTAGCACCACACTATGTCCTTCCAATTTCCGTTCATCTTGAAGGCGTTCTCCAACACGGTAAGGTTGCCGCACAGCGCCGCTCCAATCACGGCATCGAAGTCGCTTACAGCGTTCGGCGTCGGCGTCGCCGCGCTTCCCTGTACGCCAACAGCGGCGGCGGCGGCGCTGCGGTACTTAAGGGACTCTTCGTACAGCTGCGAGAGGTTGTCAAGGCGGTACTCGTTGCCGCACCACGCCTGATCCAATTCACCATGTGCGTACTCGCCAAATAGAGGCACCAAGGCGGTTTGGCTGAACCACGGCTCCTGCACCGTCTGCAGCTGGGCTGCGCTGAGAATGCAGCTGTGTACACAGCTCTCGTACGTGACGGCGGCGCTAATGGCGCGATGCAGCTCGCCACCGCGCAGGTACGTCAAGATGAGCTGGCGGAGCACCACCTCTTCCTCTCCATGCAGTCTCGGTTCGTGCCGTGAGTTGTCGCGGTATGTACTCTCCAGCCAACGACAGATGATATTCGCCCGGCGTAGAACCGGCTGGCGCTGCAGGAAGGCTTGTAAATGAGCGTAGTGCGAGACGAACCAGCGACGATGCGGCTGCACCGACTCGATGCCAATGGCGTCCGGGTGGTACTGATCTGACTGCTCGGCGTCCGCGTAGACCTCCTGCATGAGAGCCCAGAGGTACTCCTCCTCCTTGCGTCCAGTAGCGCGGCTCACTTGCTTGAAGTACTCCACAGTTGGCACTGCTCGAACTGCAGAGGTGACAGTGTTTGACAGACATCCAGGAGAGGGGAGCGCGATCGAGGCACTCGAGGATGGAAGGTACCACTCCGCGAAGGTGCGCAAGGCAGACGTGCTGGACGCCGCGGTGACAGCACCACATCGACGACCAGGGGTCGTAGATGAAGCCGCAACCACGACCGTGTTAGCCGCTGTTGTATCGGCGGGCACAGGGCGACCGTGCACATCACGGACATAGGTACCTGATCGGGGGAGCACGATGTTTACCTTGCCGTACTGCCGCTCGTATTCCGTCATCGCAAACGTACGAGAAGCTCTTAAGCCAAAGCGTAAGCAGAGGTGAGGGAAGAAGGAAATGCCTCCTGCGGGCGGCCTGAAAAAGGAGAAAGGGGGGAGCACGCAAGGAGGTGTAGGAGAATTAGCGGTTTCCCTATTGACGTAACCGTGGAGGTACGTGTGTGTGTGTGTGTGTGTGTGTGTGTGTGCGTGTGTGCGTGCAGCCTTCAGTGCAGGACGCCAGCAAGGCGATCAGCGAAGAGAAGAACTCCCCACCTCCCAAAGGAAAAAAGAGAGAGACGTAGAGCCGAGGTAGTGAGGCACCAAACAGGGAAAAAGAGAGACTGTGGGAAAGACACAGCGATGTGGGAAGTAACTGTGAAATCAGTAAAGTGCAAAGCGGACGCGCACACAGACATAGACACAGCGACGTGTTAGTCTGTATGTCCATGAGAGACGCACCCCGGCCACAGAAGAGCGAACTCTTAAAGGTGCAACTGCACTAGTTACCTCCGCAGCTGCACTCGAGTGAAATGCCCAAACGGAACCACAGCGATAAGTCAGTGGTCAGCATTCCTGTAATTAAAGGGGAAAAGAGTACGGAAGCGTTTGAGGGTATGCCCCGCGTGTGCGCATCACCGCAGCCGCCCCATCACAACAACCTAGCGCGCCGCGCACACCCACCACATTTTATGAAAGCAACGCTATGACGACAACAAGACGCCAAGGACAAGGTATAAACAAGAAAGGAAACAGCTGACCTTCGCGTGAGCACCCGCTGGCCTGCTCAGCGACTAGAATGGGACTTCTGCCCTTCAGAGAGTTTACAGGGCACGATCCAACAAGATGCGTTCATAATCAGAGGCAGGAGGGATCTTCATGGTCAGCGGCGGCCCGTTCCACATGTCCTCTGCACTTGTGATGTACTCCCAGCTCCTCCGTGATCGCGCATGATCCGCATCCTCGTCCGCCGCTGGTGCATTCATCGTGCGGCCGGTGGGAGGCGAAGAAAGCGATGTGGCACCATGATCAGCGTAAGTACGAGCGAGAGATGAGAAGGATGGGAAAAAGCTTGCGCGCGTTGGGTTTCGCGTAGTGGAGTCGAGCGTTGGTGATGTATCAAACGCCTGGCGGAGATACACTGGATCGTAGCAGCCAAACTGCGGCACCTCACCTCTTCTGTAGTGCTCCTTGAAGGCCTCCGTGCAGCAGGCCGGAAGCGTTCCTAGAGGACTGGGTGCAGAAGATGAGAAAGATGACGAAGGAGACGACGATGAAGACGAGATTGGGGCCGATGCTGCGGCGGCGGCTTCTGGTGTGCTGTGCATCTTCACTCCAAACCGGACTCCCCCTCTCTCTGTTTGGTGTTCGGCCTGTATAAAAGGAGTGTCCTTCAGTTGTCCCTACTCCACTCGGAAGTCACGGCTGCACCGAACAGGCTTTGTTTGGCGTTACGGTATCGATGTGAATGACACACAAGAGAGGAGTTGTGAAGAGCAGATAACGTGTGTGTGTGTGCGTGTGTGTGTGTGTGTGTGTGTGGGGGGGGGGGGGGGGGGGGGGGAGGAAAACAACACCCAAAAGCACGACGACAACACGGCCCCACCCTTCACAAAGAGGAAAGGGGTAATGCAGAGAGAAAAATGGGAAAGGGGGCAGGAAAGAAAAGGGGGCGAAGGCGAAGTGTGCCGCGCACCACACTTTGGTCTGAGCACATGTGGGCCCATGCCTTGTCTCGCTCTCGCTCTCTCACTGTCATCTCCTTGGACCCGAGACATCCTCGATGCGCAGAGCGACTCTTCACTTTGACGCACTGACAATGTCGTAGTTACACACGCGGGGGAAGTTTGTGTATTGGTTCAGCGTGTCACAACTTGAGTATCTCGGGTCCTGTGCGCGTCTGGCTGTTGGGGCTCCATGCGTCAGCCTAGTCGTTTCCCGGAGTGGTGGAGAGAAGGAGGGAGTTCGTGTGATTATTGATGTTTTTCCGCTGATCAAATGAAATTCGCGTCGCCTTATGGGCACATATACACACACACGCACACACACACGTGCATGCTCACACTTCTGTCCTCACGCGCTACCACGGCAAGAGCCCTCCTCGCCTCACCCCCAAATCCGCGGAAGTCTTGAATGGAACAACACAAAACGCTAACTTGGCACACACACACACATCCACACAAGTGCCCATACACACACGTACAGGCAGGACGACAGTGGCGTCGGCTATATACATGATAAAGCAAAATGACCCCCCTGAGAGAGAGAAAGAGATGAAAAGAGGGAGGAGGGCCGGTTGAAAGCGTCAGCACAGCACGTATGGAATGAAACACACGTTTACTTATGAGGAGGCATCACCCCCACCACAACCACCACCGCTGCGCAGAAGCCTTGTATGCACCCACAAGCACGTATCGCTGTGCAGCACAGCAATTGCCAGGAGGCGGCACAACGCGATAGACGGCTGCCGGCCTCTGTCGTCCCTGCTGAGGCTTTCTATATGGTCGACGCGGTAAGAACGCCGTTTACGTTGAGGAGCAGCTTCTCCACAACATCGGCGATCTGTGTGGCGTGGCTTCTCGCCTCCGACATGAATTCCTGCACATCCCCATCACATTGACTTTGCTGTAGCTGCTGACGCAGTCGTACCTCCTCGAGAGTGGTCACCGCCTCGACTCTGTCTTGATCTGTGTATCGCGACGTGTAGGAGAGCATCATGTGCAGCAGCTCCGGCTCCTGCACAATGCGGCACGGCGATGCTGCCGTCAAGTTCAGCAGCACGCCGTAGCAGTTGTACACGACACGCAGATCCTCATGCCCAAGGAAGAGCACAATCACCTCGTCGCAGTGGTTCGCCTCCATCCAGTCGCGTCCGGCGTTGGTGTAGCTAATGTTTCCTAGGATGCGAGTGGCCTCCACAGTGGCCTCGACATTGTCCTCAAACAGGTAGTGCGCCAGCTGCAACCCGAGAGAGCTGTAGAGGAAGGAAAGCCAGTCGGACGCAACCCCACGTTCCTCCTCACTGCCGGCCCGCTCTGCATACTCAAAGGCCCCGAAAAAGTACGACAGATTGCTGAGGCACATGAGCACATACACAGCTGTCAGCTGCATGTTCGGTTTTCTCCTCAGTATCTCCAAGAGGTGCACCAGTGGCTGTGTCACAGACCGCACGAGCTGCAAGGGGCACCGCGGTGACATGGATGCAATTCCGAGCACCCAGACTACGGCCTGCAGCACTGGTATTGGCGGCAACGGCAACGACGCAGCGAACTGGTCTAGATCGACACCTGCAGAGTCGGAGACGGTGACATAACGAATTGACAGTGTCTCCAAGAGGTCGACCATGGGAGCAGACACCAGGTACTCCTGCTGCTCTGTGTTGCTCTCTGCAACGCGGGCAATCACACCACACAGGCGGGAGACGAGCAGCTCTATCGACGACTCTTGCGAGGTGTCTGCTTGCGAACGGGACAGCTGTGACCTCAGCGCGTGTGCAGCAGCTGTAATCACGGCAGTGCCTGCCTGCATCTCTGCTAAGTACTCATCGACATAAGTGAGCTTCACTAAAGCGCGAGAGGCCGCCTCGACTGTTGCCGCGTCTGCCGCACAGGTGTTTAGCATGCTCGTAAGAGTCCCTAAAACGTCGAGTCCCTGCAACGCCTCCGGATAGCGCTCAGCAAAGCATCGATAAAAGGTCCCAGTGATAGGGAGCAGAGATGCAAGGGTGTCCGCTGCCGGAGAACCTGCCTGACAGTCGCTCAAAGATGCATAGTGCGCCAATGCACTCTTGCTGATCTCCTGTAAAGTAGGGAGAAACCCAAGAGACACAAGACGGGCACGAAGGCTCTCATGCTCCTCTGGTGCACTGCAGGGCAGGATGGGTGCCAGCGCTGAGGCAGCAGCCCCGCCGGCCTCACTTTGAGCAAAGCTCAGCGGTGAGCCCGCGGGCGTGGCGTCAGCAAAGGGCACGCTGTTGACAAGATGCGGAGAGGGTTGAGAGGAAGAAAACTTGGGCCGAAGAGAAGCAGACTTCACACAGGATGCCTGCTGCAGATTTTGCGTGTTACGCAGCTGGTTCTCAGCTTCGTCATCTACAAGCCCGCTGCCGCGAATCACGTCTGTCTCCCAGTAGTCGGAAAGAGGAAGACTCTTGTATGATGATGACCCACTGCTCTGCAGCCGCTGCGGACGACGAGGCACGCCAGGATTGTCAGCTCCCAGAGGAGTAACATGAGGCGCGATGGTGGCGGCGTCGACGGCGTCTTTGCAGCAAAGGGAAAGTGTGCCCAAGATCCACTTGACCCACTGCAGCGCCTGCAGCTGAGAACAGAATTCAGCCCCCGCCAGCAGCCGGAGAATTTCTACAAGTACCGCTACAACAGTAGTCTCTCGTGCCACCCACTCGGCGAGACCCGCTTCCGCAATGACGTGCAGCGTGTGTACCGTTGCCTCAAACAAAATGTGCTCTGCCACGAGTGTTGCGACCGGGAAGCTCTGCAGTATGATGGAGGCGGCAAGGAAGGCCCTTTGCGTGTACAACAGTGGCGCAAAGGTGGTGTTCGCTGAGGTTGATGCACGAGAGCCTTCCGCGCTGTCGAACTCTGCTGTGTTCGAGTTCTCGAAAGAGTAGTGGTCCACGGCCTGTCGCAGCGTAGCGCCAGTGGGCCAATACCTGCAGAAGTCCTGCAGTGTCGACTGCAGGCACTCCACGGTTACCCTGTCAAGCGTGGGCGGTTTTCCCGTTGAGTGTAGTGATGTCACCAAGCGCTGCTTCAACTGAAGAACATCAAATGACTGCGCAACGCTTGAATTGCCTGCTTGCTGCACCACAGGGTAGAGCTGCCCGAACTCCTGGACATCGATGCCGTGATTTCGAGCTACCACAGACGACTGTCTCACGTGCATGTTATCTGCATCTCTTGCAGCGCTGATGTGACCAGGAAGCTCGAGCGTCCCAGTAGGAGGCAGCGGAGGTGGAGAAGGCAGAGACGAGAAGAAATCGGTGCTGCTAGGCATGGCGTCCCTGACGACGGAAATAGTTGAAGATGCATCCGTGCTTCCCTCGGCCATCTTGAGAGCCGCACTCGAAGACGACTCTGACACTGAGGACGGTGGTATCATGGAAGTCAGACGCCATCCGGCAGGCAGCCGGCGCTTCGAGCGGCTCTCCAGTCCACCACGGCAACGAGCGAAAAAAGAGGCGGATGGGGGATCCCGACCGAGCACATCCGCGGACGCACCTGTCGAAAGAGAAGGTGGAACAGCAAAAGCCTCTAATGGTGTCTCGGGTCGGATCGGGTCACGCACCGCGGCGCGTGCGTCGCGCAGAAGACGGATCACACGACTTCCGGCGCCGGAGGCCCCGACGGGAGCCGCAGAAGATGTTGCCGTGGCAGCAAGACGGGCACCGTTCGCTGGCGGGGTCTGTCTCAGGGACGGTGGTAATGAAATGCCGCTGCCGCTGCCACGTGCCACAGCAGGGATGGAAAAAGAGAATGCTGTGGAGGAAGAAGAAGGGGCCGCGTGGTAGTGCTCAGGGAGAGGTTCGTACTCCACTAGCGTGCGATCCGTCGATCCGCGGGCGGCTTTGGGGAATGGCACCTGACGGTGCTGCGTAAAACCCCGGGAATGTCCAGCTTGGTTGGCCCCAGCAGCGTGAGAGGACCCTGACCGCTTGCTCGTGGACTTGGATCGTCTTGCCGGCGAGGCCGAGATGGGGCTGCTGAACAACATCAACTCCTGTGTATGAAGGGGCGTACGGGAAGATAGCGTCACCGACGGCGGCCCCAGTGGAGGACCAGAAGACCGCTTGGAAGGCATCGCCCGGTAGGTGCGTGTGTGGTCGCGTGGCAGCAAGAGCGAACCAAAAAGCGTCGACGCGCCTTTGTGCGTCTGAAAGACTCCTTTTGGTGGATAGGAATGCCTGCTCTTCCAGTCATGCGCTGCGTTGGCAACAGTGCCCCCTTCCAAAATCCAACAAAGAGATCGAAGAGAAATTCTACAACAGGAGGCCAAAGAGCGTCGAGAGCAAACGTCTCTACCCAGACCCCTCTTTACTGATGGGACCGCCCTTGTCCCCCTCTCTCTCACGTCGTCGTCGTCGACAGCGCTCACAAACACCGGTGTTGCTTGCAGAAGAGAGTGAAAACAGGCAACGGTACACGCATGTGCCGCTAAGCGTGAGGCGGTGATCGGTATTTCATCCGAGTGATACCCACATGATAATCAGAAAGAAAGAAAACAAAAAAGAAAGAGGAGAGAGGAGAGCCACCGAGTGAGGGAGCAATTCGCCAGGAGGGAGAGCGAGTCAGTAACGTTGTTTGTCATGTCACTGAGCTGAGCAGCCGGATTGCAGCAGCAGCGAAAAGGTGCACCTTCTAAATCAGTGACACCAGGCACTAGCAGGTCACTACACATCATAGTCAGCGCCTATGCGCGCATTTAAAAGCAAACCAAAAAGGAAACCGGGGGAGGGGGAGGGGGGACTTCAGATCTAGCAAAACGGCGGGAAAGAAAAACGGCAAGCAAGACCATCACACCCGGACATGAGCTCAAGGGTATAGAGCAAGAGATCTAGTAAACATTGAAATGGAGATGCGCGCCCTCCACTAGATTCTTTTCGCTTCCGATTCATGTTGTACCCGCTCGCATTCAATCACCTACGTCACCACCACCACCCTTGTTCTATCACTTCACAGCCATCAGCGCCACTGCCGGCACCACACGCACAACAAAAGGCCCATACATAACGCACGTGTGTTTACCCGTCGATGACAATGGGGTAAAAAGAAAACTCACAAACTATCAGCCTGCAGAAAAGCCAGGACAGGTCGGGGGTAAACTCCCTATGATGGATGAGCGCGCACACCTGCACCCATGCCGAAGTGCGAACAAACGCAGCAAAAACACAACACAAAGCCACTAAGCGTGGGGAAGTCCAGGGTGAAGGGGTGAAAGACACCTCTGGCGGGTTACAACGTCTCAATTCCCTGCCATGCAACACGTCAGCTCAAATCCCCACTCCGCCACCGGCCTGCCACGGGCCCATCGCGCGGTGCGAAGCAGCCCTAGACACGCATTGCAGCACCGCGCCGCCACAGCCCCAAACCCCTCCCACACCGCCCCGCTGGTCGCACCCACCACCGCTCCCATATGCCGGCAGGGGTCGGGGGCGATGCGCTCGAGCCACGCTGGCACGTCGTCCAGCATATGGGCGGCACAAGCGGGCTCACTGCGGCAGAATACCATTTTCCACCATCATGGGGTCCGTGCTGAGCGCCATGAGAAGGGGAAGCGAGTCTGTGGCCGTAGTCAAACTTCATCTTTTGCGTCTCCGTTAATCGAGCTCTCTTCGCAGCAGATTAAGGCGCAGTTCTATTGCTTTACACTCAGCGCGATAACTGCAAACAAGGGGGGCGGCCGCAGCCTGATGACGCTGCATCGATGACTACAGCATTAGCATGACACATCGCGATCGCTCCTGGTTAGAGGTCAAGTCAGATACGAAAAGGGAAAACGAATAAAGTGACGCTGACACCGATACAAGGACAAGGCACCAAGAGAGAAACACCTGAAAGGATAAAAGACATGGCGCAAGACAACAATAGGCTGCACCGTGTGTTGGGGGTGTGGTTGTGTCGTTGTTTGCACTTTTCCTTTTGCGTGTGCGCGTGCAGTCGGCTCAAGTTCTTGCGCTCCTCCCTCGTGCACTTGGCGCGTGGCCAAAGTGGGGTATGGGAGGTAGACCACCTGGACGTCCCACACACGCCTCGTCTCCCTCTCCTTCCTGCCGAAATCTTCCATCTTGGGCAGTAAGGGGGGGGGGGGCGAAGAGCACGCAAGCAAAAGGCAGAAGACAGCGCGATTTGGTTCGGGTGGCCAACGCTCTATAAGGAGAGACAAAATGTGGAAGTGGCAAAAACAAAGCTCAAGAAAAGAGAAAAGGAGAAGAAGCGGAAGAGCCACACGAGGTGCCCCTCGTCCTCCTCCTCCTCCTGAGTCGGCACGGTGTTGTTTTGCTTCCGGGCTTTGCGTTCGACACTGGGCAGCATCCGTTGAGAAGGGAGAGGGTCGATACAAGGGCACGCATGAGGTTGACAACGGCCGAAGCGCAGAGCGAACAAAGCGAGAAGAAAACGAGCGAACAGATGCAAGGAGAGAAACAGAAGAAGGCAAAGAAACGCGTTGGCAGTGCGGCGACTCCTACAAGTGAAAGAGAGGCGGTGGGAGACTTGATTCCCTTGTCCCAGCTCGAGGGAGCAATGATGAACAAGAAAGGAAGGACTGAATCGGGTTTGCTTTTGCTCGGCAAGGCGCAGAGGCGAAGCAAGGTGGAAGTCATAGAGCAGCGAGAAAGTCAAGTGCAAGCGAGTGGGTGAAAAAACAAGAAGCCGTATCTCTCTACTACCACCCCGCCCTCACGTCCTATCCACTCACCCAGTGCGAATTCAGGTGCGCGGAAACTCTCATGCACACCGGCACAGACATACTCGCTTACTCATTTACATCGGTTACGTGTGCGCATCTGTCTATGTACCACATAGCGGGCGGGAAAATGAAAATCACAGGGAAAAGAAATCGTTAAGAACACCAGCTCACGTTGCTGGCTCTTCGCTTCGCATGGCGTTGGGGACGGAGGAAGAGGGGATGAGTGCCAGCAGAAGGGCGATGGTCAGACGAACTATGCACTCGAAAGTTGCTCGATACGCAAATAAGCGTGCCCCAACGCGCACAGAAACGCATGAGACACACACACGCAAAGCCCCAATGCCTGAGTTAGGAGGAGGAAATGGGAAGAGGAACGCCAACAATAAAGTGAAAAGCACAACGTCAAACAAGCATAGAAAACAAAGCAGGTTAAATGGCCATGTGTGCTGCCACGTGAAAAGAAGAGAGAAGATACGATCAAAACGAGCGAGCGAGCGAGCGAAAGGTGGGAGGAGGGATGTTCCATGTTAGCGGACAACATAAACTGAACGTTCCAGTGGGAAAAAAAAGCGAGACATTCAGATAAAGCGCAGCATCAGCAAACACACAAGGGGACGCGGAAAGACCTGTGTGGAGAGACAGAAAACAAAAACAAAAAGGAGAGGTGGAGGGGGGAGGCCACCACAAATACGCTGGCGAGCGAAAGAGACGCACATCATCGCTGGGAGATGCAATGTCGAAGAGATCAATAGGGGACAAGTGAGGAGGTGCGCGCCAAGCACACGTGCGAAGCGGTGCAGCGAGCTCTGGCGATGGTGGTAGTGGTCAAGGAAGTGGAGAGAGGGAGAGACACAAAAGGCCAAAGGGGATCAGCTAGAGAGAGAGACAGACAACGACCCCGACACAGAGCGCATTGGTCTTGAAAGGGGAGAGGGCTGCAGAACGGGGGTATAGGTGTACGCATAGGCGCACCCATACTGCCTTTCTCCCATTCTCTCCGTCTCCTAATTCATGAATGCTGCCGCCTTGTCGTTGAGGGTGCGCATCCAGCTGTTTGTATCATCTGTGCCATCCAACGCGGAGTCCAGTGCTACTATGCACACCTCATTCGTGCGAGGCGCACACGCTCACCCCGTCATGCTCACCGGCGGTGCCACCGAACCACCGCCACTGCTGGACATTTCCGCCATGACAACCCACAAAGGTGGCAGTAGTGCAGCTGACGGCGCGTGCAGGCCCTCGAACGTGTGCATCAGCCGTTCGCGAGACGGTGCCACGGCCATCGGCGCTGCTGGTAACGGGGCGTCAGTGTCAGTCGAAGGAAACAGCGGTGACGAAGCCCTCACCGGTGGGTGCAACTCTGGTGCGCTATCAGGGTCTGAGAAAAAAGCGTGGCCCTCCAGCATCGCCTGTGCTTTCCGTGCCGCCTGCTCCCGTTGCGAAAGAGACGCGTAGCCAACGCTCACCAGTACACGTGCTCCGCAGTTGAAGACCACAGCGCAGAGCGATACCAGGCCGGCAACAACAGACAGAGCCAGAAGAATAAGAAAAATCCTCGTGTACCGTACGTCAGGACTGTATACTTTCGTCTGTAGCGTATTGAACGTCTTGAGACCCTCGTACTGCGATGCTGTGCTGAGAGAGCGGCTGACCTTGTGCACTGCCTCGGTGTTGGCGTACATCGCCGTCTTGGAGAAGGCAGCTTTGACAGAAAGCTTCACGTTTTGATTAATGAGAACGTTGTCCCCCTCGCCCACCATTCGCAAGACGTTGGTCAACCCATGCAAGCCCCTACGAACCACACATAGCATGCCAAAGAAATACATGAGAAGAATCCCGGCAGCTGCGAATATGTAGTAGGCAGCAAGCAGCAAGTGGAATGTTGTATCGTACTTGAAGTACATGTGAAGCAGTGCGGGCGGCAAGGGCCGCACGGAAGTACTCAGGTGCGAAGCGGTTGTCCGCCTCACTGGATGGATTTGCGGCGACGGCACCTCCGCCGCGACGGGAGTGGGAATAAACCATGGCAGCGTGCGCAGAAATACCGATGCGAAGCTGCGCTGTGGGTTGTCGCCTGAGAAGCCAGGGTGACACTTACCGTGCTGCGACGCTTCCTCGGTAGGCCCCTTTGGCGGCTGTACCTCCTCACTCGATAGTACCGCAATGTATCGGTCTCTCACCAAAGCGGCATGCGGCACCGCCGCCGTGGGACCCACAGTAGAAGCTTGCACCGCTGAGCGCGTTGACGGCGTGACGGATAAAATGTCTGGGCAAGCCTGCTGGATACTGGTGGGGTCACCAGCGTCACTGGGACCTACCGAGCTAAGCGGCGGCGTCAGCGCCCTTACAGAGATCCTAGCACGCGCAGTCAGTGGGCTGGTTGCTCCCTTGGCTAGAGAGGCACTGAGCTGGCATGCTGTACTACTTTGTGGGTCTGCCATGGCAGCAGCAGGGGCGCCACCAACAACGTCACCCGGCATGGCCAACGCGCCGTGTGTTACCTCGTTTGGCAGCCGTCGACTCGAGCGCCTTATTGCTTCGCCGCCGAGTTCAGATGTGGTAACATCACCCGGCGCCTTCACAATCGTGCGGGTCACGTCCGAAAAGAGCGGGGGGGCTGGGTCAGACACAGCAAGGATGCGTTTACCGCCGCCAGCACAGCCGGCGGCCGTCGCGCCATCGCTCCTCTCACGAGGTAAGACAACCCCGTCAGTCTCAGCGCGAGAAGGAGCGCTACAATCGCGGAGGAGCAGGCAGTTGCCTGGGAGGTGACGCACGGACGGCACCACGATGGCCATGGGCTCCATTACTGCATCCACCGGCGCCTGTGTATTGACACGTGGCGAGAGAGAGAGTGGCAGCGCTGTTTTGCTCAAATCCGCCTCGGCCTCCATAGTGGACTGAAGCGAGCAATGCTGGGCTGTGGCGCTGTAGGTCGCCGTCACACCATTTCCCCTCAGCGTCATCGGCAACTTTTGCGGTGGTGGGGAGCATGAGTGGGCACATTGCGGCGGCGGCGGCAGTAGCGGTGCCAAGGGCGGCGAGGACAACGACTCCTTTAGCGATAGGTGCAAGCCCACCTGTGGGAGCTCTAGCCCTAGCACAAGGAGAGAGGAGTCGGACGCAGGCGTGACGGCAGCAGTAGCAGTAGCAGCCTCTGTGATAGCACCTGCTTTGCCCAGTGGCGTTCCCTCTGCTTCGATATGTATCCTGTTTAGCGGGGGATGCAGGTGCGAGTCGTGGGCGGTTAGAGCGGAGGTGCGCACGAAATCAACCAGAGCTCTCTGGTCCCCATGAAATTCCGCGTGTGAGGCGCAAGCTTGCAGCGGCGGCTGTTGTTGTTGTTGCTCCATCTCCGCGCTGCGTTGCAGGCGATCCTCCTGCACAGCCCACTGCCGCTGACGGACAAGGGGGTAAGCAACATTAATGCAGAAAAAAAGCAATGGCTGCATGAGTCCGACGGCGCCGCTGGTAATCATAAACCCGTTGGTCGTGAGGACGTCCTTGTCCGTGTTGGTCTCGATACAAGCATTCTTCAGGTAGACGTGGCGCTGCACCAAGGCAATGACGAGCAAGCTAAAGGAGAAAGCGAAGGTAATAGCATGTGAAGAAATGAGCAGGCATCGCACCCGGTTGTACTGGCGAGCGGTCAGCGTGTCGGGCATGTTGTCCGCTTCACCCCACTGACTTCCAATATGATAATCAGGGGAAACTCGGTCGACTCGACTTGGCACTGCTCAGAGTGGCTGTAGTGGCGCTGTAGTACTGTGAGTGGGACAAGTGTGAGCGTCTGTCGTCTCACTATAGTCACTTCTCCAGTGCAAGTGAAGCCTCATGGCACAAACGAGTACAAGGCAAGAACAGGATACACGAGCTCATAGAAAATCCAGAAATGCTACCTCGTAGCGGCTGACCGGCTTCCGGGTGTGACCAGTGAGGAGTCCCAGTCAGATGGAGAGCGAGTGAGTCAGACACCCTTTTTGAGATAAACCAGCGCAAGAAGGCGGGAGGGCCAGGAGGGAGGGAAAAATAACCACGCCGTGAAGGAGCAGCGTTCTCCTGTACGAACGAGTTGATTTCTTTTTGTTCTTCGCAGGCCTACTGCCGTATCCCTCTCCCTCACACACACAGAGAGAGAGAGAGAGACATACACGCAGAATGAATGAATAAATGATATGCCAATGGTACAGAGAAGCACTGCACTCCTGTGAGGGAAGACACATTTGCTACCCCCTGTGCGTGGCATGGAGAATGTGCGTTGGTCTCGTTTCGAGGCTGCGATTGAGTCGCACCGGCACCGCCACCTAGGAGCAAGCCCAGAACAGGCTTCTTTGAGTGTTCGCTCTCTTGGTGACTCAGATCGAAAAGGCGCAAGCGCAGAGCATTGACGCGAGTGCTGCCGTCTACGCATACCCATGCGAGAGGCGGCATCTATGCATGGTGTATGCGTAGACGGCAGCACTCGCGAGCAACGAGTCGAGCTCGCACTGCAGCAAGAGAGAACGCGCCGCCAGCCCCCAGAACTCCCCTCAGCTGCCCTGCATCCAAAAAAAAAACGCCTCAATGGACCTGCCCCACCCCCTTCCTCTTATGTAGATGTGTTCATCCATTATGCTCAGGGGTAGAATCGCAGTACGAGGTGCAGTTCTCGCCTACAAGTAATCAGTAGCTGGGGTGCTCCGCTGCCGCTGGCGCTGCAGAGTTTGCACAGACCCACACTCGCTCAAGCAACCGAGCACACGCCTAGCGGCACAGATATGCCACACACGCATACTTACTGCCTTCACCAGTGTAACATCTGTGAGAAGGACGAGGAAGGGAGAGCGCGATGAAGAGGATACTTCTTGAGCTGAGGAAGCGCCATCCCCACTTTCTAACCTGTGGTGGGGAAATGTCCTAAAAGGTTTTGAACGTCGCCAGGCAAGAGGGAAACTGACTTCTGTATTCCCCTCGCACAGAATTGCCGTTCATCTTCTCTATGACTTCGGCGAAGGCACAGGGCCCACCCGCTTCCTTGTCCATCACGCCTCGCCCCCCCTCTATGACGCGTCACAGACTCCACTTCGTGTGGTATGCGAGGTCGCGACTCGGATCGTCTGCAGGGTTGGCGACCTATTTGATGTATTGAGGCTTGATTGCATACGGGGAGGGCGGCCCTGGATGCATGAATTTCAACATTAACCGCAGGACCGCGTGCGCAGCCTTTGCGGAAGGCAGAGGGGGCTGACGCACTGTTCATGTACACGCTTTACCACTGATCCTTGTCAATTCCATGAAGGGCGAAAGAGAACAGCGAATAACGTAAAGTTTGGCTGCGTTGATGCTACTTGCGTCTGACGCTCCCCAGCCGCTACCAACAGCAGCCGGCGAGGACTGTCTGTTTCGTACGTCGACGAATGGGTACCCGCATTCCATCCATGCGGTGTTGCCCATGCATGAAGGTCGCACTCTGTGGCAAAATCCGCCCACGGGGCAGAGAGGAGACCGCGCGTGGCCGCTTGAAAACCAGGCGGCGCGTCATCGTAAGAAAACCACAAAATGTGCAAGCAGGCACGTCCAGGACTCGGGCAGCAGGCCAAAGGCGTCCCATGAGCCGCTCCAGCCCCTCTCGTGGCATTTGCTGGATTCGGGTCAACTCTCAGTTTGCTGCACGTCTGTTCGCCAACGCAGCCCGATTCAAAGCTGCCGTCCAACACCACTCCAGTAAGCCCGTGCCTATGGGAGACGCCGGCCCTGTTGCTGCTCCAGGTGATTTCGGCCGTTCTCGCGGTGCGTCGAGTCGCCTGCAGGGCTGTCCCCACCGACTGTGTCGCCAACTCGTCAGTTGGGCGCTGTCGATCCACACGCTCACGTAATCGCTAGAGGCGTGTCACCTCGCACACACAGAGGATGGCAGGCCAATGCTGCCTGCCACCATCGGCATCACCGCTGGTCTAGCGGCCGCGCCCGTTGGGTGCGCGTTCGTCGCTGATGCACGGAGCCGCCCCTGGCTCGCAAGCTAAAGAGCGCCCGCAGGTGCAGAGGAAGAAGCACCTGCAACAAGGTCGCTGTCAGCTCCGTCACCCTTCCACACTCGTCCAGCACGAGCCCCCACGGCTGCGTAACGATGCTCTTTTCCAGCCAGCGGCTGGCTTGTCGCGGCCAGAGGGTGAGCCGCCGTCTGGGAAGTCCCTTCCTCCCTTTCACTATGGTGAAAGCCGATCCGAGGAGAAGGCTCGGTGCCACGCTCGCCTCCAGTCATGCCGGCTGCTAGTGGGCCCTGGCCATCCTTGTCTGTCGCTAGCGGGGCGCAGTGGCGTGTCCGGTGGTGCGCGCGGGGGCGCTGGCCGGGGAGACACCCAACCGGGCCGCACGTCCGCCGCTGCCTCTCGTCTCTCATCTTGCCACGCAACTCGAAGCAAAGGGCATCGCCTCCACCCGCAAGGGGGAGGGAGGACTCCGCTCCGCTTCGGCAGCTGATAGGCGTGCGCGGCTTCGCCTCAGCAGGATGGGATGCAGCGGCGCCGGCAAGGGTGGCTCGATAAGCGCCAGCACCCATTCCGCCGCCAAAACAGTAGAGGGGGCAGCAACTCCGTCCCCGAGTGTCGTGCGGCGCGGACTTGTTCGGCGCTGTAGCATACTGTGAGGCTCCTAATATCGGGTAGCTCGGTGTATGCTTTGCCAAGCGGGGAATTACCGGCAGCAGCAGGCTTGCCTCGGGTAGGGTGTGTGAGACATGTAGGTCCGCCCCTCCCCACCCCAGGCCGCGAGCCGAGCACCCGCACGGGAGCAAGACACCGCGCACCCGAGGAGCGGGAAGCGCAAGCACCCCCCCGCCTCCCTCCTCTTGCTGTCATCAGGAACTGCGCCAGCGCCCGCGCACATCACACAGAACACAACCGCACGGAATGCCTGGACTCTGCTGCTTTTAATCGCGGCGCCACAGCACAGGGCAACCCCACCGCTGGGCAGACGGAGGGTGCGCCGTGGCTCTTGGCGCTAAATCTTGTCCCATTGACTCACCTTCTTCCATGTGAGCAACAGCGATACACAACGCACCAAGGGGGGAGCTGTGCAGCGGCACACCCGAATGGTAGGTTGGCTCCGCTCAGCGGCCTCGCATCTGGGAAGGGAAGCAGTACGCTGCTCCTTCTGACTCTTGTGTCTGGTAGCGTTAGTGGGTGATGGTGCTCGGCACGCTTCGTGAAGGTATTAACGATGCAGGAAGTGTACATGTGCTTTGTTTTCAGCGACACCTCCATCGCATGAAGGAATAGTACTGCTGTGTGCCTATTCAGCCAAAGAACGCTCACACTCGCGAAGATGACTAAGCGGATCCAGAGGCTTCGCATATGCGACCACGGGGTAGTGCTCCAAATCCCTTGCATGAGCTGTTCCACTCTCTCCGCTAACACTGTCTTCTGTCGTGCTGTACGAGTGACCAACGGCACTGGCAATAACCACAACAGCACATGTCCTCTTCACTTCGCGCCGCCACCAAGGGCCCGCTTCTCACGGCGGCCCAATCTCCGCGCCCTGTAAAGTGCATGCCATGTACGGCAGCCTTTTGCTAACTCTCGTCTGAATTTCGCGGATGCGAGCGCCTTTCCGGGAACCTTGCGTCACGTACACGACCAAGGTAGCTGAGACAGCTCCGTAAGGCGGTGGACATTGCTAGGGCGGGATGGCAAGCTAAGGCTAAAGTGCGTGTCATGTGCGCGCACTGCGGCAGTCTCAAATCACACCCCTCACAAGGCAGAACGGCATTCCTGAGTCGATATGACCTTGCTGGGGAACTTCTTGTAAACTGCCGAGGGGGCGTCGAAGAGCCTTCTCAGGTCGCCTTTGGTGGGTTTCAGCTCGAGTTCAGGCTCATGAAGGTCGACGTAGGACTGGAGCTTTCCTAAGCGCCTTCCACTCACCTCAAGAGAAGGGGCAGTTCACGTCACTCGCCTGTTCGACGCCGCCAGAGAAAGAAGGTTTTGAAGCACTTCGCTCAGATGCCTCTTATGTTCGTCGTGTTCGTGCGGCGCAGTGCACACGCCGAGAACACCTGTATCATTTAAGAGTTATGTGGTGGTTGCATTGGAGGGAAGAACAACGTCGCCGAGCGAAGGAACCCCATGGGGGTCCTCCCGCGAGTCCTCTGTAATGCTATACTGGTTGAAGGATGCACAGTCCTCATCAAACTCAGCGAACGGAGGGGTGGAAGTGTTTCTTCGTTGTTGGAGGCCGAGTCCACGTCCAGATGGAATGGACGCAATTTTTCACATTAAAACAACACCGGGACCCGGTCCGGCCCGGGTGAGAAGTGCCCATGTGGCGCAAAGTCCGCGATTGTTGGAGATGCAGTTCATAGGATACGTTACCCTTGTGTTTGTTTCTTCATTGGAGTGTCAGCCCGATTGCACTCACTGGCAGCACGGAGGGAGGAGAACAGGAGAGGATAGGAGAGGCGCGATTCGCCGCCCTCCCCTTTTGTTAGGCGCGCCCATACCAGACAGGCATACACGCTTGCATTAACATCGTGCAGGGGTGTATGCCCGTAGTCGAACTACACCGACGGCAGGGAAAGAGAGAGAGAGAGAAACAGAGAGAGGTCAACGGCAGAGAACACACAAGGTACGAAACACCCTTCAGCAACCGACGTCCATCAATAGAAAAAAACTAACAAGTAAAACAGTAAGAGGTGCGACCCCCCACACACACACACACGCGAGCGCCAGACTACGTAGACAAGGCATACAATCACTGCACCTACAGAAGCAGCTGCGCTAACATGTGGGCACGTTGCGCAAGAAGGCAGTGGAAAAATCAGTTTCCACAGCCACAGAGATTTCCAAGACCACACCAACATTTCTTCTCGCTGGAAGACATCCACAAGGATACACGTGATGAGAACAACACCAAGACACTTTACTACTCAGAAACGAGAGACAATAATAAACGAATGCATACCACCCAAGCACACCAAACAGCGCTTCACACCGCAGTGAAGTGTAGTACGGCATCAGTAAAAACGAAGGACACGGCGAGCGGTGCACAGGATGTGCGCATCTGCGGCAGGAACGGAACTGTGGGAGAAAGCACTGAAACACTTCATGCAAAGCTCCTGAAAGGTGCGCACGGGGAGGGCAGCTGTGCACAGTAGTCCTCTGCCTTGGTCCAGCGTCAGATGCGTACAGGCGCTCGACGCCTCCCTCCTCTCAGCTGCTTTCCAGCGGCCATCACCCGGCCCCGGGGTGGCTCTTGCTCAGTTCACCAGATGCGCGGTGCAAGCGCCGCTAGTGTAGATGCGCAGCAGAAACTTCTCAGACACGCTTTCCTTCGCGCTCACCACGAGCAAATACGGCGTCTTCGCATCAAGCACTACAGGTGGGGTCGACACGCCCCCGTGGGAGTACTCGTCGGAGGCACACACCAGCTCCATCGATGAGGTGTTGTGCACACGGAAAAGGCTCAGGTTTGTAGCAGGGGCCTTGGCAGGCTGCCCCTGCGCCTCTGCCTCCACCACGTCCATGAGGACAAAGAGACGACTCATGAAGACGGAGCGGGCAGGGCACAGCACCTGCACCCTGCTATTCTCAAAGAACGGATCTGTCCTGCTGAACACTGTCTTTGGCTGCATCAGCGAGCTGCTCAGACACACCGCGACGGGGCGTAGTGCGCCGCGCAGCAATGTCTCTTGCATATTGTGTCCCTCTTTCGGAATCGCTGACATTTTGTGTGGCTGTGTGGTCTCCACTGTCAGCTCAAAGTTGCCAGGCATGCCCTTCTCCCACAACGATGGAATGACCGTGTAATTGCCAGCAGGAAGAAGCGGCAGCAGCGTCTGCGGTGTCTGCACAGATCGCACTGCACTGGCACACCGTTTCACGTAGTCACCAAGGTAAGCAGCGAGTTCGAGAATGTAAGCTCGCACGTCCGCGTCGCTAGCCTCTGTCAACATACTGTTTGCCTGCCTGGAAAGGTGCGTCAGACGTGGTACGTAGCTACTGAACTGTGACGAGCACTTCAGCACATCAGCAACAATGTCGCTCATGATTTCCTTCAGTTTCGTCGCAGGGGAGCTTGATGCAGACTCAATCGACACTGCCTTGCCGTCCAGTGCGAGGACTACTGTAACTGACTTCGCGGTTGTCGCGCCATCCCCGCCAGAGGCGAGGGATGCATCTCCGAGGCAAGATGCAAGCTGGAAGAGCGATGCGATGCTGGCCTCTAGCATGATCTGCTTCCCGTTCACGGCAAAGTGCGCGCCACGAGGAGAGGCAGCATAACCCTTCTTGATGGCGTTCAGGAGAAGTACTGCCACGGTGTCGGTATCTGTCACGTCATACACGATGAACGACTCCGGCTTCCGGTTCGGGGCGGTCACGTTTACCAGCACCTTCTTCGTCTCCCTCCACTGCAGCTTGCCGAGGGAACGGTAGCGGTCGTAGCACACGCAGAACGGTAGTGCGCTGTCCAGAACGGCCCCACCAAAGGCGTAGCGGGCGCTCTCAAGGACAACCTCACCCGCCCTGGCGCCATTGCCGACGCGACCGTCGAAGTCAATCAGCTTACCATTGGTAGCCCCACCGCTGCTGCCCGCTTCGTATTTGTTGGATGACATTGGCTTGATCATCTGAATCGAGCACGGCGTCTCGCACTCGCTCACAGCCAGCCTCAGTGACACGTGCGAGGGCTGATCGAAATGGAGGAGGTATTGTGGGTTGAAGACGTACGTGGTGGCATCGGTGCGGCCGCCGCATGTCTTGCCCTTCACCCAATTCCCCGACAGTCGCGTCGTGAACTTGAGCGAGGAGGTCGGTATCATGTGCATGTACACACCAGCGTGCGGGTTCCCGGCGTCGGCGTTGGCGTTTGCCAGGAGGGAGCTATTGCACTCAGCCCCGCTGCCGTAGTTGCCTTGCAGCCGCGGCAGCCGCATCTGCTCCAGCTCTGTGTGCAGGGTAATCGTGAAGTTGAAAGACTGCCGCGCCTTGGAGGCAGTCCGCGATACCACCACCACCAGGTTGCTCGAGCCGGCAGGACAGTCAAAACTAAAGGTGCGCGCAGACGAGGCGCGGTAGATGACATCGTTGAGAGGTTCAATGCTATGCTTAAAGTCCGAGTTGGAGGCGAGGCGGCGGCAGTAGCACATCTCCAGCGAGCACTTGCCACCGAGGTGCTGCGCTACAGACGGGTAGTCGGTTACGTCGTACACCTTCAATGCCAGGTACGGTGTCGTGGCATCGTCCTTCTGGTACTGCCGGCCAAACTCCGAGACGTCGGTGATGTGGCGAGATAAGATCAGGTGCATGCGCGTCCGCTTTGGTGCGTCGACGACACCAATGTGCAGCTGCGGCGACAGCGCCGTGCTGAGGGTGTAGTCGAAGGTGCCGTGGCACGCAATGCGCACAGGTCGGACCGGCCGACCCTCAGGGGTGCGGAACAGCATGTATGGGTTCCAGCTCAGACTGCAGTTATCGAAGCAGCGCACCACGTCATCGTAGGCGATGCAGAAGACACCCATGTCCTCTGTTTCTCGCTTCAGACCAAAGGCAGCGCGGACGGCGACGCTTGTCTCGCTAGTGTCACGGCGACCGTACTTACCGTTCCACTCCTGCTTCCCCCACGGGTTGCGCAGCAGCATGACGCGCTCCTTGTCCACCTCCTGCATGTCCAGCACCGCGTATGCATGCCCTGCGGCGAGCCCAAGCGCCTGATTCGCTGTCGGCATCTCCTCAGGGGTGCTGACAGTGAAGAGCAGAGCGCCGGCCTTGAAGTTTTGATAAAGCCGTAGCCACTGAAACTCACGGTCAAACTCGGGCTTGTCAAACGCCGTCGAGTCTGGTAACCACCCACTTAACTTGTACAGGTCGGCGTAGCTGACGCTGCCGGGGAAGTTGTAGCTGCCGCCGCATACCTTGACGAACGCCTTTTCCATAATAGACACCCACAGCTCGCTCGGATCCGTGCTGCTCGTGCAGAGGAAGCGCTTCGACTGTGGTCTCACCGGCAGGCGATCGTCTACTGTGACAATGCGAGTGATACCGTTGATGAGCATCTTCACACAATACTTACCCTTCGGGTTCAAGATCGGGTTGCCATCCGGGTCTTGGGGGTAGATGACGTTGCTAATGATCTTCGCTTTGGGGAAGCGCTTCTGATAACTGGCGCAGATCATGAGACTGCAGACGAGCGAGCAGTCTCCAACGACGCTCTGCTGAATGTGCAGTGGATCTGCCTCGCGCACAATGGTGTAGTCGAGCCCCCTCTGCTGGTATCCGGAAAAGTGCATGAGGACGGCGCCAGAGTTGATTTGCTTCTGGCATAGTTTTGGGGTGAAAGCGTCCTCCCAAACACCCTCGCAGGGCATGAAGATATTCTCAGCTCCGTAGCCCTCCTGCACATCGTCCCAGAGCGGGAGCAGGATCGTGCTCGTGATGCCGCTCTTGCGCAGAAGCTCCATCTCACTCGGCAGAATCGGGTTGTCCTGCAGGAATCGCGGCGGGTGCTTTGCGTAGTACTTCTGACGCATCAGCTTCAGTGTCTCGGCAATCTCCTTGAAGTTGCCAGGGTTGTTGCGCTCATGGCTGCCCCGCGTGTAGGCGTGCTGCAGCACGTCCACCGCCCGCTTGAGCTCCCCTTGCCGACTAAGTTGAATCGCAATCTCAATCGCCTTGTAGACCATCTCGGACGTACGAGGGGCAAAGTGGGCAGCAGCACCAAACAATCGCTGCGAGCAAGCAGGTAGCGTTGGTGTCGTGCACGCTGGCGGTGCCGCGGAGCTGTCGCCTTGCTTGGCACCGTCGGGCACGTCACCACTGCCACCAGGTGGCTTACCTGGCAACGCTGGTGGGAATGGAGAATTCGGAGAAGATACCGACAATGTGCGCCTGCCTGACACAGGCGACGTGGTGGGCCGGCTAGAACCACTGGCCTGAAATGGATCGGTCTGGCTGAGGCGAATTGTGTCCAGCATTTCCAAGCTGTTGTCGATGCCTGCCGGCGTGCTGCTGATATCCTTACCGCGTGGGTTCCGCGCGCCTAAAGCCGTCGCGGCGGCGCCGAAGCCATGAGGAAGCGCCTGAATGTTCGCCTGGTTAGACGACACATGACTTCCCCGCGAGTTGGCCGGGGAAACATTAGGTTCAGGCAAGCGCACGCTCTCGTATGCTGCATCGCAAGTCTCCCGGGCAGTGGAATTCAGCGTGCGCAGTCGCTGTATGCGCTTTGCCACATCGCTCATGTAGTTCATGAGCTCATACCGCTCGGTGTCGGCCATGTTTGGGTCCGTGAGGGCCTGCCGAAACAAAAGAATCGCCTTCGTGTAGCATTCCTCCGCCTCCACGTATTTTTGGTCAGTGTCGAGGCGAACGGCGTTCTGCATCCACATGGACGCCTCAGCAGAGGAGGTGAACGGCATGAGGGGGTAGGGGGGAAGAAAAGACTGCACTAAATCGAGCCGGATGGAAGGAGGTGAACCATGCGAATGTTGTAGGTGATGGTACTGGGTGTATACGTGTGTGTGTGGGTGGGTGTGTGGGTGGGTGGGTGTGCGGGGGGTAGAGAGACACAAAAGGGGGAAGTCTCACAACAGCAAAGTAAGCGTAGCGGCACAACAGCACCCGTAACGTGGGGGAAACAAGTCAGCAGGAACGAATTTGGCACCGGGGGAGAAGAGGGAGGAAGACAGGGAGAAGGAATGAGAGCGGAGGCAACACAACAAGCCAAAGGGGGGTTTGAGAGAAGAGAAAGAAATGAGCAGCGGCACACAGAAGCGAAAAGAAAAGCCAACACATACACAATCGATACACCCTAAAGCAATCGCATAAAGGATGGCGATGAAGGAGGGAGAAAGAGAGGCGGAGGCACGCGAGAGAAGAGGGAGGAAGACAGGGAAAAGAGGACGTGCCGTGAAGGAGTGAGAACCAAGAAGAGAAACAGCTGCCCACAGCACTCCGTAGGAGTAGACGCGCTGCTGCTGAGCTAAAGGTGCAAAGAGGGAAAATTCCCACAGAGAGACAGTGCGGCAAACAGAAAAGCAGGAAAAAGGTGCAGCCTTGAGAGAGCGACGACGCCACGTCGACGATCTGCCAGCAACAAGAAGAACGGTGGCAAAAGCACGGCGGCGATACTCGCCAATACGCGCTCACACAGAGAAGCGTCAAGAGAAGGAAGGGGCAACCGAGAAGGAATGACTTCCTACTGTGAGTTCCTCTGGGCAACGATAGCGGCAGTCAATCTCCGCCCTTTGGAGACGACGGTGTGCGTGCGCAGGTGTGCCAGGTATGTGCGCTTGAATGTCAGTAGGAGCGCCATTGAGTGACAAGAGATTCAGTAAAACAGAGCGATGAGCAACGAAGGCCAGAAGGAGGTGAGCGGAGAAAGGAGGGGTGATGAAAGGTAAGTGAAAGAGGAGGCGCGCAGTGACGGGGTGGGGGAGGCAGGGCCGTGGGGGAGCCAACCTGAGGTGACTGGGATGTATAAACATGCGGTGAGACACCTGAGAAGGTGACAAGGGAAACAGAAGTGTCACTTGTTGAACTACACCCACAACAAATGAAGGAGTGAAACACGGGGAGCGATAGTGGCGGCCTTGGCATCATGGAAGTCACTTGGTGTTGCTGATATATGCATATATTGCGCGTATTGACGCCGGCCACCTCAGTGGGTGGTAGCAAAAGCTCAATACTCAACTCTTTGTGGGGGAGTCAGGTAGTATGCAGTCTGACTGAGGGGACGGCTGTGCGGGCTCTTGGTGTCGGCAGAGAGATCTGGGCTAACGCTCTGTCGGAGAGAGCTGCACTCTTGACGAGCACTTCTGGACCAGCTCATTGTGTATCGTGTCGACGATTCAGCGAATATGCGCACCCCTCTACTGTTTTTCCTTTATTGGCGCTTGCTGCGTTACGGTGATGCTGAGCACAACGCTCGACCTCGCCAGCGCTGTATGCAGTGACAGTGCAATGGACTGAAGGATGCAAGTCCGCGTTGGTTAGTCAATTTGCGTAACAGAGCCGTGGTGCGACAGCGATATAGATGAGCTGCGGTTGTATAGGTGCGTATAGCTGCTGACGTGCTCCCGGTAAAATGTCACGTGGGAGAGAAGAAAGTGCGTGTGTAGGAAGTGCGGTAACGTCCGAGTTGTGTTTAGGGGGTCGCGGGGGGGAGTGAGGGGCGACGAGTCCACGCAGATAATAAGCGTGACTACAAAGGTGAAGGAGGGAGAGGGGGGAAGAGGGGGAAACCGTAGAGGAGAAATCACGAGGATGACATAGCGGGTAGGAAGCAAAGAAGCGTTGACGGGTAAAGGGCGCAAACAATATGAGGAAGAAGCGCAAAAGGGGCGCTAGAAGGTCATCCATTTTTTAAAGCCCCCAACCGTCCTCTCTCGGGCCGCTCAGAGAAGCGCCACAGTCGAAGCTCGCTGAGCCTTCGACGTCCCCTCTTCCCCTCCCCTCATGCCTACATGTTGTACCTCCGAGAGGGGGGCCAAGCCGAAGAGATAGAAACTCAGCGCAAGGAAAGAGGCGCTGCTGGGGGAGGGCATTGATGCGTGACGTCAATTTTCTTCGTCTTTCCATCATGCAGAGCACGTGCCGAGAAAACCGCACAATGAAGCCCGAATGATAAGCGGTGCCGCTCTTTGACTTCGTGGAGGCGGCAGTGGCAGTGCATCCACACACCCACACCAAGCCGATGGCGAAGAGAAGAGAGGAAGCACAGACACACATGAAGCTGTACAACGTAATCGATTTCAAAATAGAGCAGTATTGATCATCCCTGATGTCCTCTCTCTCTCTTCCTCCAACAAATTGCAAAACCAACACACCGAGCGAAATCGCACCCTTCTTTGTGCCCTCCCTTTCGCATTAGTGCACGACTAAACTAATGCGAAAGGGAGGCGGTGGTGCGTTGCAGCGAGAAGAACGCGTTAGACACGCTAAAAAGCAGCAACAACACAAGCAGAGGCGTCTGAAAGTGTGTGCGGTTTTCTGTGGCTTGAGGAAGTGAAAGTGGGCAAAAACATGCGCCCTTCCCAACATCTCACCGTAAAGCCAACGACCGCTGCTGCGCTCTTGTCGATCTTACTTGCACAGCGAGCCCTTGCCTTTCACAGAAAAGACGCACTGACGTAGCTCCTGGTGCTGGTGTTCGCCGCGTCTGCCGCCTCTGATGTGTTTACTGCGAAATATCCCCACTGGAAAGTATCCTGGAAAGGCGCAATCACCCAAAGTGCGCTCGTAGGGGGGATGGCGAAGAGAAGGACAATGGACACGATCACGAACACGACGCAACCCGCTATGCTGTAACGTCTCGCCCGCTTCACATACCAGTGAATCGTCTCGCTCTCGTCCTTGTAGTGGCGGAAGAAAAGCCAGAGAAGGCCCCACAGCCAAGGCAAGCCGAAGAAACCGATCCGATAGTACCACTGGCACGCACTTTCCGCCTTCTCCAGTGTGAAGGGGCCGCGAACCAGCATGGCGACCCTAACGAGAGCACACACACATACACACCTTGCAGAGGAGGAAAAAAAAAAGAGAGAAGCTGTAGTAGAGACTTCAGCGGCACCAGTGGCAGAATGCCGTCGACCCACCCTACACGCTAATAGCGAGAGGGAGAAAAAGAGAGACGTTGACTCTGAAGACGAGGATGAGGGACAGTGAAGAGCATGTATGGCAAAGATTGGGATGAGTAAGCGACAGGTCGGAGAGGACGGCCAACGTAAATCAAACGCACGTCATCGAGTGCAGCACGGAAAGAGGGAGGAAGTGAAGCGGAGGAGGGGTCTTCAGTAGCTTATATACCTAAGAGCGTAAAACCCAGAATCAGCGTATGCTCTTCCTCCCTTTCATTCAAGTGCCTCTGGCTGACTTTCACACTAGATGAGAATGACTGTGCCAGCATCGCATCGGCACTGCATATGCTATTCTGACTTCAAAATAGGAGAGAATCAGCATAGCCGACTCCACGATCATAGAGCACGCAACGTGAGCAGCTGGATACCCGCCAGTCCCTTGCCTGTGGACTACCTTCTTTTCAGTCCTCTTTGCAGCTGACAGACTGGCGCGCAGAACAGGTAGGGGCTCAGGCGTTCGGAAGAGGAGAGAGGGGTCCCAATAGAAAACATTTTTTTAAAAGGGAGATGAGCGCACGCCAACTGCGGAGAGCGAGGTCAGAGAAGAGAGAGAAGGTGACGTGCTGAAGAACAGCAAAGGCTTGAAAGGCCTCTCAGCGGAAGTTTCGTTCACAGCCGCAGGCCGCTGAGTCCTCTCTTCACTCCGCTGAGTACGCTGTCCTCCATTCGCTTTCGAATCCGTGTCGACCACAGGCAAGACAACAGATGAAGAGAGAGCAACCATTTCCGCAGTGATACCAGGTACGACCATGGCGACGGCGCAACATCACCCCTGGTGCCCTCAGCTGCGCTTAGCTGAGAGGGTCAATAGGGAGACACAATAATGGAGTTGTCACGCTTCATCTGCCGCAGGAGCGCTAGTCTTTGATCGCCTGTCAGCAGAAGTGGCGCACATGCGGGGTCACCGGAGGTCAACGCAGTGGAGGAGGCCCTAGCGCCTTCGTCGCAACTCGACGGCTCCGCAGCGGTTACGTCTATTGAAGCGGCGCGGTGGCCCTTTTGGTTACCCGCGTGTTTTGGCGCGGCTGCCGTTATGGTAGCGTGGCGCTTCTTAGCAGCAGTTGTCACCGTCTCCGTGCGCGACTTGCTCACCCCAGACGTGGATGAAACGCCTACAGACGGCAACGACACGTGGGCATCCCTGCCAGTCCTCTCGGGCGCGACGTTGTCTCTCAGAACTGCCGCAATCCAAGGCTCGTTGTAGGATGCAGCACCCGTGACCCTGACGGATGCCTCTGCAGCAGCTGCTGCACCACTCAGGCCTACCGTCGTGAGGAAGGACTGAACGATTTCTTCGTCCGTGTGGTCCATCAACCATGTTGCCAGGTACGTCGCACAAAGTTCCACCAGGGACTGAGTGCCCATAAAATCGGCAACAGAGATGAGTTCCAGCAGGCGACACTGCTGCCGCACCGTTAGTGTGACGATCGGGTCAGCGTGCGACAGGAACGACGCCTCAGAAGTCCCGGCCGTAGCTGAAGTCGCCTTCTGTGATGCTGCTGGAGCGAAGTGGGCACCTTGTGAGCTCTGCGATGTCAAACAGTGCTCGCTGTCCTCAGTCACCTTCTCTGAGGCGTCATCCGTCCACCGCCCCCCCGCCGTCGGCACAGGGGTCGCACCTCGCGCCGGCTCGTGCGCTAGCAACACGTGCTCGATAAAAAACAGCCCCTCCGAGTCTCCTAAGGCCACGAACTCACCGTAGCCCAGCTCCTCGCCAAGATACTTCCGTTGGCGCCGGTCGTGGGGACCGCCACCAACGCCACTGGTGGCTCGCGCCGCGCTCGCATAGGCCTCCAGGGACGCTGTTGACACAGAAGATGAAAAAGAGTCTGAAGAGGATGACAGAGAGGAGTCCGTAGCAGCCAATAGCTGAGGCGAGCGATGTAGGTGGAGCGCACTCTCTGGTGCATCCGCTAGGGTCACGGCAGGAGGAAGCGGCGACAGTGGAAGCGCGGCAGTAGAAGACGGAAGTATCGGTGCGCTTGCAGCGGCCAACATTCGCGACGCTGTTGCCGCTACAGGTGACCGTCCGTGACGACCATCCCCCATCCCTATAAGCGCCTCCTCCTCTGAAAGAGTTCTCCCGCGAAAAGAAGGCAGTTCCGCCGCGGTGAACGAGTTCCGCGGTCGGCTCGCGTGGCGCGCGTAGGCGCGATCGCAGTCGAGGGGCTGTACACCGTAGCCATAAGCGCCGTCGTGGCCTACATCATCCTCATCCCATGGAAGTGGCCAAGACTGCGCCACATCGTATACCTCTCCTCCTCCATCTCCTCGTACACTACGTTCAGCGTGGGGAACTCCGGCTAGGGCAGCCACTGCCGGTAGAGGAGGCCTCGTGGTCTCAGAGGGTGTCGCGGCATTGAGTGTTGCCAACTCTGTAGCGAGTTTCCTGCGGAACTCGCTGTACTGAAGGTAGGCGACGTAATCACGGACAGCTTGGGCGGAGCCAACGGGCACTGACCCCTCCGACGCACCGACATCCCGAGCACTTCGAAGGTACAGTGAGTGGCTGCACATGTACGCCGTCACAGAAAATTTGAAAGAAACATCGTCGGCTGAGACGAGAGTGAAGGCAAAGGGCGCACCGCTGGCTGACTGTGTATGTAAAAGCTGCGACCTCACGGCGGATAAGCTGAGGTCTGGTGTGGTGCTGCAGCACCTACGACACACCTCAGCATGGCTCTCTGTGATTGCAACGCCGCTGCTGCTGCCGTGGCTACCAGAGTCCAGCATATGTGCCCTTTTTCTTGTTTTTCAGCTTCTTCTAAGAAGGGAGAGAGCAAAAGGGAGAGATGAACGGTAGAATTCGTAGATGTGCGTCCTGTGTAGCTTCGTGCAGAGAGTGTGCTGAATGCCGTCGACCGCAGACACAGTTCCACTCACGTGACTTCCTCTAGCACTGTTGGGGTCTTTGCTGAAATAACCCAAAATCAACGAGAGCACGTCATACGCACACACACGCACACGCGAAGAAGATGAGCAAAGAGAAATGAGCGGCGAAGATTCTTTGACCGTTTAAGGAGAGGGATGGGGCTCTCAGACAGATGTGCGCGCGACGCGAGCTCCGCCAGCGGAGGTCACCCCGAGTAGAGGCATGTGAAAAAATCAAAGCTCCTGCATGATGAGCAGTAGCCACACACAACAGAGAGGAAGATAAGGCCGAGCTGGCTGCCGCACGATAAAACAGAGCAATCCAACGCACGTGCTGCATGGAGAAGGCAAGTTTGGCCAAAAAAAAAACGAAAGAAGGCAGCACCTTTCCCTTCACCAAGAACACACGCACATACGACCCTCCTCCAATACGCCCGCGCCTACTGCCAATACTCTTGTCGGCCGTCAACGTGCCACTGACACGAGCGCGCAGGTGAGTATCTCGGCTGATCGGATTCTACAGTCTTGCGCGTTTCGATTCGTATTTTGTTTCGCGTATACCTCGAGGATTTTGATATGAGTGCGCCACGAAAACACCGCTCGCGGGTGCACATCTCTACATAGATTAACAGACGACAGGAAACTGCGCTGATTGTTTTCGTTTTGGTGGGCGGAGGGTTCTTGGAAGGGTCATGATTACGGCTTTCCAGCGCCATGTCAACCGGGCTTGCAAGAACAGCAGCACCGTATACCCACCGGCCATTAGGCGCGCTCTGAGAAGAAAGGTGAAAAAGAGGGCACGCACGTGGGGAGTCAAGCACGAAGACAACGGCAGCATTTCCTCTACCCCTCCCCCTATGCTCCACCTTACATCCACAACAGCAGCGGCAAACGACAGTAAAGCTCCACGATTATTACGGTATGCTCCCCCACTCACCGACCGTTCTTTCACTGCTTACCGAAAAAAAGCTGGTCGGCATCTCACTTCTCCCTGTGACCACCACCGCAACTGCAAGGGGCGGTGTTACTTGCACGTTTGATTCACAAAAAAAAGAGGCAGTTCCATGGCGTGTCTGTGCATCTCCTCTCTTGCCCGTGCCAGGACAACCTCCCCCTGACCTGCGTCTTCCCCTCACCCATTTTCTCGCTACACACTCTCTCTCTGTGTCGTTCTCTCAAAGAAGTGCGCACCGTCACCAAACTTGCGCCGGATCTCTTGCGCAGTGAGCCAAGCGTCCGTCTCCAATGTACGAGTGCGTGAGAAAGAGAGGCAGGCACACATACCTGTGGCGAACACTTTCCTGCAGCAACGCACATAAAGAAGCAAACACAGACACATATAGATATAGACGAGAAGGCAAAGCGAGGAAGAGCGCGGGAAAGGTGAGGCGGCAGAATGAGAAATATAGAGGGGGAGAGAGACATACAGAGCAGTTCTGCAGTGCAACGCCACAATCAAATAAAGGCAGAGCGTTGTGCTGCCAAGAGATTATCACTCAGTGAAGCCAAGTAGACAGTGAGAAAGTGAAATAGAGAAAGATAAGATGAAAGAAAGAAAGAGATGAGGGCATATTGCGTGCACATTTTGCCCTTCACCTGCTTCCTCATGTATGCGCGGATCGTATGTTTCCCCTTCAAAGCCTCGATTCCCTGCCATACAACACGTCAGCTCAAATCCCCACTCCGCCACCGGCCCATCGCGCGGTGCAAAGCAGCCCTAGACACGCATTGCAGCACCGCGCCGCCACAGCCCCGAACCCCTCCCACACCGCCCCGCTGATCGCACCCACCGCCGCTCCCATGTGCCGGCCGCCGCCTGGCGCATCTCGCGGGGCGATGCGCTCGAGCCACGCTGGCACGTCGTCCAGCATATGGGTGGCACAGGCGTGCTCACTGCGGCAGGTCGCTCCGACGCAGCGCTACCCAGGCCCTTACCGCCAGCATCAGCAGCCACACATCGCTCTGACACACCCGCATCGGTGGTGCCTGGCCCTGCCGACACCACGAGTGGTTTGGTATTGGCAGGGGACAGGGGTGCTGGCCCCCTGGAGACATCACGCACCGGAGCGTGTCTCTCGGACATCAGGGCGTGGGTCACGCCAGAGAAAGTAAAATTTGATAGACATAGACGTACAAAGAGCCGCGTATGTTGACCCACACACAGAGAGAGACAGACACTCATAGATGCCTACCAATGTGTCTCAAGGGAGAGAGAAAGAGAGAGCATTCGGGGGGGGGGGAGGCAGCCGACAAGACACAAGCCTGTGGGAAGAGAACGCAATCAAAATCGTACAAGAGAAGGAGAAAATAAAAAGGGTCAATAAATAATTAAAAAAGGAGAAAAAAAACGTGCGTGTGACGGCCAAGACGCGTGAGAAGACACTGAAAAGGGTCAGAGACACGGATAAGAAGTGAACGAAGAGGAGGAGGAAGGGGAACACCTCAAGTGAACAATGAGACGGATGAAACCCATACAAAGAAGGGGGGGCAGTGAGCAGAGAAGAGAGAGGAAAAACGATTTCTCCGCAGTATTGCCGAAAGAAGGATGAGGACCAACAGGAGAGAATAAGTAAGAAAGGGTAAAGGGGGCGCATAAAGCAGGCATACGTACCCCCTTACACGTACACGCAGAGAGAGAGAGAGACGCTCAGTCCCTTCTTTGCTGCGGTGGCTTCCTTTTTTTTTGTCTTTTCTTTCCCTCACATATACTTGGAGATGATAGAGAGATGTGGGTGTCCACATTTTGTGGGCCTGCCCGGGTCTACCGCTCTCTCAGCATAGTTGAGCCTCGTAACCAAGCACCGGTGCTACTAAAGAGGGGGGAGGGAAAGTGAAAAGAGACTAGTCTTACATGTCGAAGTAGATTATCATCTACGCACCCTTCCAGTCGTTGCTGCTCGATGCGCATAAGCATGTGCGTAGATGCTATGAGAGTTGCCTATGAATCCATCAAGTAGAACACATAAGCGCTCATCATAGGGAAGGGGTGTGGAAAAGAGTGCAAGGGTGCGAAGTGCAACAGCGGGTAAACAAATGCGAAAAGGATGGAAGGAACTGCATGCTGCCGCATGTAGCTGCAAGTACCAGGCGCCACCCATGTGCACTCGCTTCTCACTCTCTCAAAAGCCATAAGACTGACCCTCCGTGCTTGATCAGCTCCCTACCTTTTACTACCTACTCGGGAGTTCTCTTTCCATAGGCTCGGCACCACTGCACTGCTCAGCCACCTATCCCGGAGATAGAACGAGAGACTACTTCCAAAAGGAAAATGAGTGTGAAAATCGAGAACAACGCACAACCCTCCCCCATTTGTCTTTCCTTACTGAGGTGAAGATAGAACAAAGCGAAGGAGCCGACAGTCCCACTCCCTCCCTCCTCCCATGATGCGGACGCCCACAAAGAAGGATGCCCAGAAAGATACGTAACACCCCGCTAGTCTAGCAAAGAAGGCAAGAAAGGGCCACCTCCAACCAGTCATGGACAGAGAAAGATACTTGCAACAAGAAGGCCCGCACGAGCACAGATTAAAACCCACGCCACAGCGTCGCATACTAGACGGGGGAGTAGGGGCTTCGAGAGGCAAGAGCTCGAAAACAAACCCGGTAAGTCCTACAGTGCGCCCAAAAAACAGAGAAGCTCACCAAAGGCGAAAAAAAAAAAACAGAAGACCGAGCACAATCAAAGCACAGAGAAAAAGCGAAAGAGACACTGTCTTACTGCACGCAAGCGAG
Source organism: Leishmania lainsoni (assembly GCA_003664395.1). Classification (NCBI taxonomy): domain Eukaryota; phylum Euglenozoa; class Kinetoplastea; order Trypanosomatida; family Trypanosomatidae; genus Leishmania; species Leishmania lainsoni. Next base: position 227,537 of record RAIA01000012.1, on the reverse strand, counting down.
GTCGGTGCATACTTGCACTCATATATATATAAGCTGCAAGAAAGGGAAGGGAAGAAGTGTAGCTGAACCCCTCGTGAGCACACCCACACGGAACCACCGCTGGGAAATGTCTCAGCACGCACCGCAGCTATTCATTTTTGCTTGCTCAAACTGGCGTTTCCTATTCATCCACCTCTTTTGCCGTCCTTCATAACGTGGTGATACGCTCCGGTGCGTGATGTCTCCAGGGGGCCAGCACCCCTGTCCCCTGCCAATACCAAACCACTCGTGGTGTCGGCAGGGTCAGGCACCACCGATGCGGGTGTGTCAGAGCGATGTGTGGCTGCTGATGCTGGCGGTAAGGGCCTGGGTAGCGCTGCGTCGGAGCGACCTGCCGCAGTGAGCACGCCTGTGCCACCCATATGCTGGACGACGTGCCAGCGTGGCTCGAGCGCATCGCCCCCGACCCCTGCCGGCATATGGGAGCGGTGGTGGGTGCGACCAGCGGGGCGGTGTGGGAGGGGTTCGGGGCTGTGGCGGCGCGGTGCTGCAATGCGTGTCTAGGGCTGCTTCGCACCGCGCGATGGGCCCGTGGCAGGCCGGTGGCGGAGTGGGGATTTGAGCTGACGTGTTGTATGGCAGGGAATCGGGACCCCAAAACGAAACGCACTTTTTTTCGCTTTCCTGCCACGCGCTGTTCATTTACTTCCGTCTTGCAGTGTGTGCGTGTGTTGTGTGCGTGTGTGCGTGTGTGCCCCTTTACGTCCTTCGCCCACCTTGACCCTTTCCCATAGCAGGAGGGGAAGGGAGAGCGGGCAAAAAGGAGGAAAGACAAAGAAATATACACATATATGCATACATACATATACATATACATATGCATACATATACATGCATATACATACATACATATACATACATATACATATGCATACATACATACATATACATACATACATATACACATATATGCTCATATATATCTTTCTCTCTATGAGGAAGAGCAGGGTAACACAAAACCAAAGAATAAAAACGAAAAAAAAAGAAAAAACGAGGGAGGAAGGGAACGAAACGGGGGGTGACTAGTCCCGCAGAGAAGCGCCCCTTCTTCTCAGGAGCTGCAGATCTGCCTACTTCACACAGTTTGTTATCGCTGTGCGCACCTGCGCAGCACACCGCCTCGAAAATACATCCAAGCACAAGTAGCACAGAATACCAATGAGAACACATGCGCATACGTAAAGGTACATACACATGCACGATGGCTGACTCAGCCACTGATAAAAGCGCGCTCCTCCAACGCGGGAAAATCAAACCTCCACTCGACAACTGGCGCGGGATCTCTCTGTATTGCTTCAGTTAGGACCGATAGCCTTGCCGCTTTCTTGGTATTGGCGCTGGACCATATGTCGCCATTCCTCGTTAAGCTACGATATGCCAATCGACTGCTGAATCTTATGCACCCATATCACCGCTGTTTCCGGCGGCAGCGCCTGGAGCCACATTGTCTTGGCGTCTCTTAGGTGGATTGCGAAGACGCCAGGCGCGCAAGCAGACTTCTCCGGCACAAAGACGGCACTGTCGATGAGCGCCACAGGCAGCGGCTTCGTCTCCCTGTCGCCTTTATGTCGGCTGATGACAAGGCCGCCGTCACGCAACACAAGAAAGCGTTCTTTCCATGCTTTTCCACTCTCCTTACGCACGTAACCCTCATAGAAGACGGATGCGCACACGGTGCCAACGTGACCGACAAAACCGAACGCCTGCGGGTCATGTGCGCTTGCTTGACGAATTTCACAGATGTTTGTGTGAATCTTCTTCTTGAGGGAGTCGCTCACGAGCTGTGAGTTGTCTACGCTCGTGCCGAAGTCCATAAGTAACTTCATCATGTATGGCAACTTGAAGAGCTCCGCACAGGAGGGGCGCAGGTTCGGGTCTGCTCGCAGCATAATATTGCACAACTCCTTTAGTGAGCGGCTATAATGCTGTGGCAATTCACAGTCGCGCTTGCTGCACATCACCGCCTCCGACAGCGCGCGCATTCCCTGCCCAACAAACGGGCGGCGAAGCGCCATCATCTCAAAGAGAAGAACGCCCATGGCCCACACATCCGCCTTCTTGCTGTACCGCTGGTGGCCCCATAGCTCCGGTGCGAGGTAGTACGGCGTGCCGCAGAACGTTTGGGCAACCTGGTCACTCACTGTGCTCTCGTATTGGTGGCTGAAGCCGAAGTCACCAAGCTTGATGACGCCGTTCGTCATGAGCATCACATTGGCCCCCTTGATGTCGCGGTGTAGTATGCGGCGGCGGTGAATGTGGTCGACCGCCATGGCTAACTGCACAATGGTATATCCGACCTCGTGCTCCTCGAAGTAGATGAACCCGTCCTTGGCGCGCTGCTTGATTTGCATGTTCAGGTCGCCAGCGTCAGCAAACTCCATGATGATGACTATGTGTGGCTCCATCACGTAATCCTCATGGTACTTAATGATAGCAAAGTGGTCGCATGAGGCGAGACACTGAATCTCCGCCATCGCATACTTCTTGTCCTTCTCCGACATCGTCGTTAGATCCATGCGCTTGGCTACGAGTAGCTGCCCATCCGACGCGCGGCGCACCAGCAGCGCCTTGCCAAAAGAACCAGAACCGAGATCGCGCACCCTCTCATACTTGCATGTCTTGCTACCCATAGGACCGAGAATGTCCTTGAAGTCCAGCTCTACTTCGCTCTTGTCGGGGACCTGCTGGGTAGAGATGGGAATTGCCTCCGCCATGTTATCGTTCCTCTTGCTTGTTGCGGGTGCGCGGCTGTTGTAGCTGGTATGTTATACTGCTGCTGCTACACCCCTCCCCAGCGAGCACGAGAGCAGTAACCGTGTGAAGGAAGGGTAGTACAGGTGCCAAGAACGTCGGAGAACTCAGAAAAGAAATAACAACACGAATAACCAACTGACAACTTCGAGAAGGACTGCAGAGCGGATGGAAGGAGAGAGGACAGAGGAGGTGGTGGAGATGCGCGCGACTTACACCCAAAAGGGAAGAAAAAGCGAATAGAGAAAAATGAGAAAACAACAAAAAAAAATGTAAAATACGAAAGAAACGATGACCGCCACCGCCACGTTAAGGAGACAAACACGCCGTAGCAACGAAGAAAAAAATAAACACCGACAGCCCAATCTCCTCCCTCCCTCCCTCCCTCCCTCCCCCCCTTCCTCCTACACAAATCAAGTAAGAGACGAGGAAGCGGTAGAATGGCAGAATAGGCAAAAAAGGGGCCGGAGGAGGGCAGCGGCGGCGAGCAAGTGAATCCACGTACCCAGCCACAAACGAAAATAAACGCGCGGTCACACACACACACACACACACAAACCAAAGAAGAGAGAGATCGGAGCACGCACCGATAACACCACAGAGAGCTCACAAAAACTGCAGAGGAGGATGAAGAAATGAAGCAAGGGCAAACACAGGGAGGGGGAGGATGCAGTGATTTTCAGCGACCAAATGCTTCGGGGATACCCTCAAGGGGAAAGTCGCGGAATGAGCTGGAGCAGAGAGTGAGGAACGGCAAAGAAATGAGGATAAGGGCAGAGAGAAAGATGCAGAGAAGGATGCGACAATGTGCCTCTGCTGTCAATAGCTCGAACAAGTGAAGTCCGTGTAGTGAGAAAAAGGATCGCGTGGAGGTGAGGGGTAGTCTGCTGCTGTTGGGACTACAGATTCGTTGCGGTTGCGTGAATTCGTTTGTGTTTGTAGTAGAGTGATGAGCCTCTCTCGATTTCCTTTCGCGCATATGGCTCTCCGTGTCGCAGACACAAGCGATGCAGTGAAAGAAAGGCAGAGCGAGTGGGTCAAATAACGGCGGACAGTGGTGTGCAGGAGGAGGGAACAGAGGGTGGAACGAGGACGAGAGTCATCGAGGTCAGGCCTGCGCATTAGGGGTGTGCGCGGCGTGTTCGAGAATTCCAGAGAAAATAAACGCGTGGGAAGAACACAACAACAGTTGTCACCGTCGTTGGGTGTCTACATCATGGTCTGCTGTAGATGTCGTGCGCCCGGCTCTTTTTCGCCATCCCAGAAACATTCTTCTGCACGTGCTACCTACATTGGCTGCACTGCCACACAGTCATCAGCGACACGGCAGTAACTGAGCTTCCGAGCAGGGTCAGCACCACTGCGCCGCTGCACTTTCTCCCGCCTCTTTTTGATTCAATATAATCCGTAAATACACCTGTGCGGCACCCTCCCCCTTCCTCTTGCACTCTGCTTGAGTGGGTGTCACTCAGCGCTGTGCACCAGTGAGAGGGAATACACACACACACACACGTAGGCATACAAAAATAAAGTACGCCTCCATTCAAGGGCACTCAAAGCACCTTCATTGGTGGCCACCCCTGCGCCGCTGACAACGCCACGCTAGCAACCAACACCGTAATGACCACAAGCACCAGGGGCTCGCAACAAGATGGACAAAGCAACCACTGAGTGGATCCACTTGAGCCTTGACGACATGACGCACCCGCAGGCAAGCATAAACACCCGTACAAAGACGCACACACAGGCCCTCAGCGCACTGTGTTTAGCGCGGCTTCTTCCACGCTTTTAGTTCGGGTGAGCTAGGCGCAAAGGGTAGCCGATTCCAATCCTTTCCACGTTGCCTCAGCTCCGCCGTGAGCGGCTTCCAGTTCTTCGCCGAAGTGTGAAGCGCTGCAATGAAATCTGGAGTAGTGATGCAGGCGTCGTCCGTGCTCGACCTTGACGGCGTTTTTGTTGTGGCTTTCACTGCCTCGTTCTCTCCGCTGCCAAGTTGATCGATATCTTTGAAGGGCAGGTAGGAAGACACGAGCCTCTCCGCTGCAGCACTATCCAGTGCACCCACCGACGCCGACGGCGGTGACGGCTTTGACGCCAACGGCGTGGTGCGCATGTACCGTAAGCCCTCAGACACCCAATCGTCCATGGCCAGTGCAGACTGCTCACCGATTCCATTCTTCGCTGTCAAGTTTGCCTCAGATGAAAGACCGCGCCGCTTCACATCCTCCTGGTGCTGCCGCCAGATCACCGTCCCCTCGTCCACCATACGCTGCAGTGTGTCATGCACCAACTCCGACACCAGGTTCTCACGCCCGTGTCCGGCAAGCACGTTTAGCACAATGGCGTCTGCCGCTGCCTTGGAGGCGACGGAGCGCGGTCGTTCCTGTTCGTGAAAGCGGTGCAGCTCTCCGAGGCAGGCACACATGATGTACGCCTTGTCCTCATGAGAGAGATTCCAACGTATGGGAGAGGAAGGAGTGGCGGCCAGCATGGAAGAAGAAGACCGCGGCAGAGGTGAGGCGTCTGTGCTTGTGTCACTGCCTGACGAAGGTGCCGCAGCGGTCGCGCTCAGCGGCTCCACGTTCGCTGGCTCTGTCACTCTTGCAAAGACAGTGGTGGCGCTCTCAGGAGCTTTGTCCGACTCTGCACGCGCTACCAGCAGCTCCAGCAGTGATAGCTCATCGAAAATGCGAGCCACTTGGCGTGTTGACGTCAAGTACGCCACTACGCTGTTCAATTCCACCGCCTTGAGAGACGGTATCAGCCGCGCACATCGGTCAAGTACCTCACGGCGCAGGAACGCTTCCCCGACAAGGACACAGGTGAGGAAGCGGTCCAAGTTGACTTCAAGCGACGCGCCACCAATGCCGATGCCTCGTCTTCTGTCAGTTTTTTCACCTGCTGGCGTTGACGGCGGCAGCGTGGGTATGCTATACCGCAGAACCCCCTTCTCGACAAGGTGCACAAGGCCCGCAAGAAGACGCTCACGGCGCCGCTCTACCTTTCGGGCTGTGAGGGCATCCACCTCCTTGAGGTCTAGAGCGATGTGCCGCTCCAGGTGCTGCATAATGCTCTCGCTTCTCTCTGGCATCACAAAGAAACGGCACACCACTGAGCGCGCCACATGAGCGTGCTCGCGGGTGTGCGCCGTCCAGGAGGTGTAGGGGGTATCGCACAGCAAGCAAAGCTCCGGCTCACATGACTCTGCGTATGCACTCTCCGGCATTGTTGTCCTGCATCGCGCAGGGGTAAGGCAGTACCACGAAGCAATGGAGGTCGTGGCACGCCGGTATCCGTCGAACCGCATGCGCAGTGAGATCATATTGGAGCTGTAGCTCGGCCTTTTGACAGCGGTTGCTGGGGAACGCCAAAACGGCACCGTCGACACTGGGAAAGCAACGGTGTCTTGCAGCACCAGTGCCCCATGTCCTCTCCCTAACGGGCCCCGCATGCCCTCTCCTAACCCATACGTCAGTCGTATGGCTCTTTTGTGGCCCTCACGAGTTTCCCTTTCCCTGCTTGAATGTACGCGTATCGGTGAGAGCGTGTTTAACAGAAAAGGATCACAGAAAAGTAATTAATGGTGCCAGCGAACACCATGGCAGCGCGCGCCACGCACGGAAGACACGCACGAGCACACAAGCACGCCAAAGCAGAGTGTGAGACATGAGAGAAAGCGCACAAGTGAGTGGCCAGAGAATCACACTCGCGTATAGCCGCGTATCAGAGGGCACACTCACCTCCATGCACTGCCGCAGGCTGCCCTTCTAGGATCGACAGAGGGAAATAAGAACACGCCCAGACACTGCCACGCACATCCTACAGGACGAAGCAAGCATATCCATGTGCGCTGACCTTCATGGGAGCATGGCCTCTCCTCGATCGTTCTGTCTTCTTTCCACTTTCATTGCTTCAAGGAGAAAAAAAGGGGGGAAGGTGAGCAGACGAGAGCAGAAAACTGCACTTTCAAAGAACTGACTTGTGGGCACGCACATCACACTGACGTCCACAAAGACGCCCCTGCACGGACAGTCGCCAATGAAACGAAGGGCCACAGGGAACACTTAGAAGATGAAACCCAGCTACGCCCTGAAAAAATACGCATCTGCGCGGTAGCTGTGTCACCAAGCTCAGGAGACTGAGAGATGATCAAGCGAAGCACGCGGTCCAACAGCATCCATGAGTCGACTTGTTCGTATATGCTTGGGTGTCTATAGCGGTGTGTATGCCTGCTGCAGCAGTAGCTCGCAGGCGTGAACACCTGTGCGTCTTCTTTTCTGCCTTCTTCCACGGCGCTTACACGCTACCGCATCCTCGCTCGGACGCAACCTCGTCCCTTGAACGCACGCGTGCAGGAAACAGAGGTGGGACAGAAGAAGGGATGAGATGGCCGTGCCACTGGCAAAACGCAACGCGCACCAAAGCCTCGACGTGCTCAATGCTGCCACAGAACTCATCATACGCGAGACGCATTCGGGCGGGAAGAGAAAGGCAAAAGAAGCGAGTGCTTTGGAGAGGTGGACAGCAAGATGTCAGATCTCGTTATTCATATTTCGGGGGAGAAGAGGGGAAAGGCCCCTCATTCGGTGGTACTGCGTATCAAACGGCATGGCCACCGCTGCTGCCAATCTCAGTAGCATCGCTGCAGGGACGCGGTGCCGCCGGTTGCTTTTCAGCCACTTCTATCGACTTCAATGCGGCATCGCCCTCATCGTCTGCGTCTGCGTTGTTGTTCAACAATTCCTCGAGTACTGCAATCAGGAACCACGGCAGATGCACTAGCGGTGTCTTCGAGTACTGCTCTCCCACGAGACTTGAGAGTGCTGCATGTGGGCCGAGGATCCGAAGCAAGCCGCTCGTTAGCGCTTGAAGAGAGGCGGCGGATCGGGCAGAGTCTTCCGTTAGTCGTGCCGCCTGCTGCTGCAGCTGAGTCGCCTCTGCAAAAAAGACCGCGTCGGAGGAAGAAGATGATGTGGTGCTGATAGATGACATGCCCGTCTCCGCGCTGCGGCCCTCAGGATTGGAAATGCACTTCGTGTCGAGCCCATGGGTCCATACTTCCTCAGCTTCTTCGATAGCTTTGCGCAGGGCCACACTAGTAGCGTCGCTGCCAGGCATCCTGATCGGTAAGGGGGCCTCTTGGCGACACGGCACAGACGGCGGCGGCGTCAGGGGTGTTGGCGGCTTCCTAGGCAATGATGGCGTCGCAGGAACCACTGCGGCTGCCGGAGCTCCGTCTGGCAGATGCGAAGAGTGCGGCAGCGAGGCTGGAGGTACACACTGTGAAGGTTGCCGACTGTGGGTCAGGGTGACCATTGCTTCCACCTCGGCCACGCCTCGTGCAATGCTGCCGTCAAGCATTTCCGGTTGTGGGTAAGAATGATCCGCCACAAACCTGGCTGGCATGTCATCTGGTTTCGTCTCTTCAGCGTCGCTGAAGCGCGAAAGTGGCGCAGCTGTGCGCTGGGACTCCTCGTACGAGAGCAGGCCCAACGAAGATGGCGCTGCGGCAAGAGCCTCTGCCAATGAGCACTCGTGATCCATCGCCGATGAGGAGGCGTTCTCGCAGGGCACATTCTTCACGGTCGTTCGATCCACGGGAGCTATGTATGTCGGACCAGACGCCGCGACCGTCAGCGTCGCATCGGATCGTGCAACAGTGTGAGTTGCCTCGTCACCTACTGACTCGGTCACAGCTTCCCCAACTGCATCTAGCCTCTGCGGTTGCGGCGGCGCTGCGTATATATTCTCGGTGCCAGCAGCCGACTCAACGCTCCACGAAGCCGGAAGTGAAACAAAAGAGCCATCAGCCATTGACGGCGCTACTCCATCATCCGGAAAAAAAAAGCGCATTGTGGGCAGGACACCCTCGCTGGAGCCTTCTGCCATGTCGCCGCTGTCACGCCGAATATAACACTCCGTGCAGCTAGCATCTGCACCGCCCCCTTCGCCGCCACTTTCAGTCGACCTTAGTCCGTTGTGGTGGTAGGCACCGTCCTCTCCGCCCTGGAAAAAAAGGGAGGCAAAATCGAAGTTCAGCCGCCCACCCTTGTCGCCGCCGTTGTTGTTGTCTGCGACTAGAGGTCCTGCTGACGCGCTGTTGGCACCGTTGGCAGAGCCACTGACGCACGGGGTGCCGGAGGCGGCAGCAGAGAAGAGAAAGCCAAACATGTCACCATCGCCTTGCTGGGATACGAATGGGGTGTATACCGAGGAGTCTCTTTGGTGGCTTGTGCTTCTTTGCTGTGGACCCTCGGATGAATCTCTGGTTGCGGTAGCCGCTACGCCGCTGAAGTTGGCCAGAAAACCGTCCAATGAGAAAGGGGCGTTAGTGACTGGCAAAGACGGTGTGGTAGCAACTGATGTCAATGGAGGCTTTGCTGTCGTAGAGCGCACCGTGCTGCCCATCTCCGGCGGCGGTGCAGCATCGACGGAGGACATTCCCGTGTTCTTCATGACACCTCAACTTCTCACGAGGCGGCTGTGGTGAGTCGCGAAAGGGCCTCTCCGTTTCCTTCCGCTTACTGAGGTGCGCGGAGAAGCAGCAGAAAAGAAACTCACGAAGAGAGGACGACGTTATCTCACGCGATCTGTGCGCATGGATTCGTTTGCTTCGCCCTTCCCTTACTCCTCCACCTTTGCCTCCTAAGTAGAGCGCAGTCGCTCGCTCGCTCACGCTTTGTGAATCTGAGTATGCGTGTATTCCAGTCCACCGCCTCCTTTGGATAAGCAGAGGGGAAGAAACTGTACTTCACGTAGGGGTAAGCGGTGTGAAGACCCTGCAAAAGCAAAATTACGTCCGACATAGACACCGGTGCACACGCACGTGCACCCGCGCAAGCAGAGAGAGAGAGAGAAAGAGACGTATACGACTGTGATTGTCTCTCTCCTCCCCATAACGATGTGTTTTGACTTCTCACTACACTCCTGCTTCGTCTTTGTACGGTGTGCAGCATCGCCCTCAGTTGGTCAAATGTGTATGGAGCGGGACAGGGGGGACTCAGTCATTAGAAAAGGGGGATGAGATGGCAGCAAAGCGAAAGAGACACAGCGATGAATATCACAAAGCAGACATGTAGTGAAGTGAGCTGAGCTTGCGCAGAGTCTCGCGGGCACCAGTTAGGCAGAATCCGCCGGATGACCTCTGCATAGCACAAGAAAAAGAAACGTGTGCTACTCCTTCTGCAAGCTGCGCAACCGTCAAGGAGAGGCGGAGTGGGAGAGAAGGCCAAAAAAGGCTGAAGCACCTACGGCGCCCACTGACGTAACGCGCTCAGATTCCCTATCCACCTCCCCCTCCCCAAAGAAGTCACACACACACACACACATACATGCAGCACAAGGCCGTGAGGCAGCCTTGTGCTGCACGCATGCTGGCGGGGGTGTTCCCGTCCGTCAAAGGTGCGCCGGTGTGGCCGGGGGTGCTCGTGTTACACAGAGTGAGTGAAAAAAAGAGAGAGGCGGTAAAGAGGCGATTGCCGGTCCCTCTCTCTCGCCCTCACTCTCACTCTCACTGTGCATCTCTCGATGTTCACACTCAACTGCTCTTTGTTTCTTATGTTTGGTGTCTTGCAGAAATGAGAAAAAGAGAAGAGCATACACACTCAGAGAGAGAGAAAGGGGGGAGAAGTGCCGCGGAAGCGGCTGTCTTGACAGTAGTCTACGTGCGGTACGCTGCACAAAGCAACGAGGAGTGTGGAGATGAAGAAAATAGAGACGTGAGTGCTGCCGAGAGGAAGACGTAGGCTGACACGCTCTCACTCGCATTTCCACACACGCACACAACACATACATCGCTACATTCTCGGTGCGAGTCGCGACTCAGTTGCCCTCGCTGCCTCCCCTCTAAAGAAAGAGGCCTCACAGCACGGTTCTGTGCCTGCCTGCGTGTGTGTGTGTGTGTGTGTGTGTGTGTGTGCGTATGCTTATCGGCGAGCATCGCCTCTCCACATCTTCTACAACTTCCTTCGCCACTTAATCAGGAAGAAGGGGGCATAGCGCGTGTTTTTGCCTGTGCTTTTCGTCCTCCCTTCAGCCTACGTTCTCAAGAGAAAATGCGTGGGCCTGCGCCATCACTTACTCCTTGAGGGTCTTGAAGTGGTTCGCGATACGGCGGTTCACCACCTTCAGGTAGCGGCAGCGACCGGTGCCGGTGCGGCGGCGCTTGATGGCCTTCACAGACCAGTTGTAACGACGGCGGCTAGCGCGTGGGTAGGCGCAGGCGGCGCAGCGCTCCCACTGGACGTGGTAGGCGTTGCGGCCACAGCGACGACACAAGATGTGCGTGCGCCCATGGCGCTGGCCCATTGACGTGGTACCCTTCGTCATCTTTGCTCCTCTCGTAGAAATACCTTTCAAGACTGCGAGAGAAATGAAAGATTCAGTGGGTTGGTGTTGATTGAGGAGAGAAAGGAAAGGAGAGTGGTGTTGCGTGAGATGGTAAGAAGGACGCAAGCAACGAATGGGAGTGATTGTGCCCAAATGTGTTCATGTAACGCGTGTGCGATCGGGAGGAAGAGAGGAGTGACGCACCAGCAACGAGTGACGGAGAGAAAGAGAGACAAAATGAGAAGGGGAAGAAAGTATATTTGCATGAGCATTAAGAAGCGCGTAACAGTCCTCTCGACCTCGCCCCCATGTCTTCTCCTCCACCCTCTCTCTCTCTCTCTCTTTCGCCTCTCTGAAGAGTATGAAGGGAGAGAGATTGGAGGGGGGAGAGTGACGAAATAGAGCGCCGACGCCGTCACCGCAGTCTCTGTGCACCCAGGGAATAACGTGAAGGTCGAATGCAGCTGCCATGAGAGTGCAGCAGGTCCTGCATGCATCCTGCCGGCTCACTCTCCACGTCGTGCTTCTATCGTGTTTGTAGGGTTGTGTGGTCAGTCTGTGTCGCATCGCTTCTACGGTGCCGTGTAGAAGACGAACTCCTCCTTTCCTCACGCCCTCTGTCCCAACACCCACCGCCGCCGCCTTGCACGCTGCTTCAGACAGACAGGCTAATCGTGTGTGTAGTCTGCTATCACAAATGTGTGCCTCTTGTGTTGTGTTGCCTACGCACTTAAGGGATTGATAGAGAGGGGAGAGTCTCAAAGAAGATACAACGATGAAGAAAGGGAGGAGTCAGAAGTCTAGCGGAGTCACACACTGCATGCAGCCTTCCCCATTCCCCAGTGCCGTTGGTAATGCTTCCTTGCCTAATCAGGCCGCTTTCACCCCCTCAGTCAACCGCTTCTTCGTTGACAGTGATACAGACCCACGGACCTGCAAGTGCAGGTGCGGTCTCCACGGCGTCTTCCTCCCCCGCTGTCTCCTCCTGCTCCACGACGATGGACTCCTCTGCCTCCCACACTTGCTCCCTTCCTACCTCCTGAAGGAGAACTGAGGGATGGTGAGCAGCACTCTTGTCCTCCACATGTGGCGTCGCAGCGGGCTGCCCACCATCAGAGCCGTGCTGAACAATTTTGCAATCGTGAGGTGTGCTGAGCACGGCCGAGGCCGCCGCGCTTCGCGGCGCGGAGGTAAAGGGTATGTGCCACGAGGTGATAGCCCCCACGCCACTCCCGTGTGGAGAGCCGGTGTGAGCCGCCGAGTGTAACGCCACGTTGTGCAATGGCGTTGGCTGCTTTTCTGGCTCATGCTTCGAAGGTGCGGTGTGGGCATCATGTCGCTGAATGCAGCGCTCATAAGGAGCCGGCAGCTCCCAGTGCAACTCTGTTCGATCCCCCACACGCGCGCAGCGGAAGGCAATGCGGTGCCGGTCACGCCAGCGTGTGAAGGCTCTCGGGCTCAAGAGACGGAAGTGGTGGTCGCGCATCTTGTCGTTGGTGCAGACAAACGTGCGATGAGAGACGGAGGCTGCTGTAACCGGCGTAGGCGTCGTGTCCGTCGGATCGGTCAAGAGGAGTGCGCCATACAGCCAGCAGAGGTCATCGTTCAACCCCGTAGGAGAGCAGTAGAGCCACCCTCGATCCTTCCAGCGCTGCACAATGGCGGTGCTCTGTGACGTCATGAACTTCGGCTCGACGTGTCGCTCATGCAGCATGACGAGTGGGCGGTGCATTCCGTACGTATGCACGGCAAGCGTCACGGCAGCGTCAATCAGCTCAAAGTTCACGCCTACATCGACGCCCCGGCCAGTGCTCTGGCATTGTGCATTAAAGTCCAAATCATTGCTGGTGATTCGACTCTCTGGGACGCCGCGGTGCAGCATCAGCTGCTTCTTGGCCAGATCGTACCAGCTCGACAGGCCATAGTAGCCCAAGTTGGCGCCGTCAATGAAGACATCGACGAGATCGCCCGCGTCCAGGCGAGCGTGCATATAGCGCTTCCAGTGCTCGAATCCGAGCACTGCACGGCGGTTACGGCAGGCCCGCGGAATGATCAGCTCCGTTAACTCGCGCAGAAGATGAGAACGGCAGGCGGCTGTGAAAGGGTACCCGGATAGTTTCGCTTGACAAGCTGGACAGACGCCACACACCTGAGTACCGGTAGGTGGCACAGCTGCAGCACTGTCGCTGGCACTGACGGTACCTCTCGCAGAAGCACCAGTCGACGGGGGTGGCGAGGGAACAGACAGCTGCAGGACGTGATGCATGTTGTCGACTTTGTGGAGGCGCAACGACGTTTGAACCCCGCGAGGACTCAGACCGGCAGTGGCGTCTTCGTTGGCCATCCTTACCCACGGCTCCAGCACCTCGCGCACCATTTTCTCGCTCACCTCTGCAACGTGCTCGCGCATCTCCTGCAGCATGAAAAAAAGCGTGCGGATAGGCTCTCGAAGCTGCACGCACAGCAGGCCAAGTGCAACGTAGTCTGGTTCGGTAAGCTCAATTTTGTGCTTTAGTGCCGCCTCATATACGGCAAAGGCAAGTCGACGGTCCCTGAGCCCACCACAGCAGTACTGCAAGAAGGCCGAGGCGCTCCGTAGTCGCAGAAGCCCGTGCTGCTCAAGATAGGCAATCATGCGCGTCGCGCCGTCGCGGTCGCCTGCCACGCATTGGAGGCGCAAAATCACCGACAGCACGTGCTCCGTCTGGAGCCACTCCGTCGAGATGCCTCTGGAGGAGAACCGGCGCACCTCGTCGACGAGAGACAGGCCGGATGCGGCGTCACCAATTGCCTCGCAGGCAAATAGCGCGGCTGCAAAGGCCTTCGTCGAGAACACTGGACGGGAAGTGGAAAGCACGCTTGAAGAAGCTGTCTCAGATGAGCCACTGCCGGCGGGCTCCGCACCATCTGTTAGCGACTCCCATGATCCCTGGAGGGCGTTCTTTACGGTCTGCACAGCAGCGACAGCGTTGCGCTTACCAACAAGCGCATTCACGCGGCGCATGAGGATGTCCTCGGGTGAGAGAGTGCGCTTCTTCTTTTTCGTCTTATTGACGCTCGCAGAAGTCGTGGTGTCGGGGAAGCCCTGGTTCGCCGCTAAGTTTGGGCAGGTATGGCGAAGGTACCTGAACTGCATGGCGAAGACGGGGAGTGGACCTCGTCGAAAGCACATGACAGAGCTGGCGACTCGGTTGGGGAAGGTGTTGAGGTCCACTGGCGTCGCCACTGCCGACACACGCCAAAGAGACGTAAGCGTGTGCCGGCAGTGCATGACGTAGCAGCAGTGGTCGAGCAAGTGTCGTGGAAAGGTGGTTCGACTCGGCGTGTGCATGTGTTTTCGTGTGTCCGTCGGAGGCGATATCTCCGATCACTGCAGGTAGTGGTCGCGCACTCTTACGCAGCCGGCAAGATGAAAGAGAGGCCAAAGGTGTAGCCAGGACTGACAGACAGAGAGACAAAGAGAAGGCCAACTTTATGTACGCCTGTGCTGCGGCAGTTAACCACGTGATACGCCGGCACCTCTGTGGCAGGTCATTCCTTTACTCCACTTTTCTTCGCTCGCACCCTTTCAGATGGCCCTCAAGTACCCCTGAAATCCGCCCGTGACACGCACGACAGAGGCGAAAAGTTGGAGTCGGAAGGTAAAGAGGGAGAATGAGACACGGCGGGTAAGTGCCATAAGAGAGGAGGGCAGCGATCTCCAGCAGCCAAGAGAGAGACCGCCCATTGACGGCAGTAGAGAAGCAAAAAGAAAAAAGGCGTCCTCAGAACAGCGACCGCGCGCTAAAACCGCCTCCGGGCCTGCCTGCTTCCCCCCACCCACCCCCAGGCATCGTGGCGCTTCTCTTAGCGCAGCTTTCGCCTCGCCTTCCGACTCCAAGTTGTCACCCCACCATCTCATCTACGAAGCAAGCGCGAAGAAGAAGAAAAAAAGCAAACTGAGAGATACACAAGGCAGCACTAAAATGGAGTAGTGCAACAGGGAAGGGAGAGCGAAGACACCTGTAAAGGAGGCAATGCGCACTCCCCGCATGCACACAAGTACTCATAGTAATCCCTCCACCCCCCCTCCCGCCCCACCCCAACAGCTGGTGACACGGGCAGCAATACACAAATTGGAATCAGCACTCAGGAGGTAGTTGATGATGCACCTCCCCTTTGCACCGCTCGATGCTCGGGATGACCAATTCAAGCGCGGTTACACGTCAGCATCGCACCTTCACCCTTTTTTGTTGGCGCCTCTCTCCCCCCCTCCTCCCTCCCCTACACACACACTCTCTCTCTACGAGGGTGCAAGAGCCGCGCCTCCACCGTCGTCCCCCGGTCGCGTCAGGTTCGAAGAGTCGGTAGGAGAGGTCAAATCGTATGTGCTCTTCTTGTTCGGCATTGCAGATCGCGTGTCTTTCCTCACCAGCGGCCACAGCAAACGCGGAGAGAAGTTCACCCCCGTTTTCCACAGCACGCACCACTGAATCATGAGGATCAGCCACAGAAGAAACAGCACAAAGTAGGCACCCCAACTAAGGTAGCCAAATATGAAGGTGCGGCGAAAGTAAAGGCTCCGTAAGGCGGCACACGCCGCCATGTCGATCTTCTCCGAGAAGATGAGCAGCACTAACTGAATGATCAACAGCGGAACACAGGAGAAGCCAATGCGCACCGTTGACGCCTCCTTCAATATTATGAAAATGTACACGACGAGGATGTACACGATCGTGATGCCGGAAAGAACGACGATGGTAATGCTGTACGAGTTGCATATACCCATCGGCAGATGGATTGCGGCCGTGACAAGGAGGAAAATGTTCGTCTCCAGCAGTGATGCCATGACGTAGTGTAGCACGTGCACTACCGCGCTATGTCGCTCCAGTGGGTGGGGTTCCTTGCCGATGTCGAAGCAGGCAAAGCCAAACCCGTCGATTGAATCGTGCGTAAAAAGAAACCAGGCGTAGCCGAACAGCGCCACGCACCACTGCGCGGTCGCGGCCACGAGGAGCACAATATAAGGCCAGCGGTGCCGCCACATACTGTCGATGCTGGCTTCAATGTTGTTGAAGTACGCCTGCGTGATGAGCTGCGGAAAGGCAAAAATTATTGCGTAGAAAATGCTAGAGACGCGGCTGCAGGCGACGATGTTATGGGCTAGAATCATGCGCTTCTTCCGCAGCGCACGAAAGTAGGCGATGAGGCAGAAGATGTCGAAAAGCGGCAGCACTGGCACCACCGCAACATAAGGTGACGGCACCAACAAGTACTCGTCTTCATTCCTGGGCTCGTACTGCGACTCGTCCTGCCGGGTCCGCACCGTAGAGATGATGCAGATCAGATTCAGCGCCCAACCTGCCCCAAAGACAATTAGTGTGTAGAAGCCGTAGCTCTGGAGACTGCCGTTGTTCGCCAAAATCCAGTTCACCAGCACCAGCGCGATCGCCAGGGTGGAGAAAACAATCGCGCACAGTTGCACAATCATAAAAATCAGGTTGATGATCTGCATCGCGCGGGACTGGTTTATCATAATGGAGTGCAGGGGCTCGTCAGGCAGGACGTGCTGGTAATCGTACATGAGCTTGATGTACTCGAAGCCGCTACGCTTGAGCAGGGTGTACTGCTTGTGCGAGAGCCGCACAAAAGGCATGCGAAAAAAGGAAGTGAGGTACTCGTAGATGGCGGGGCTCAGCTCCCCTTGGTTGATAGAAAATAGTTCATCCATGGTCTCCTGCACATTGCGCTGCGCCTCCGCATCCGTTTCGTCCAGCGTGCCAGAGTCGAGAATCATTCGCACAAGGTACGGGTTGTGCTCCGCGGCGGCAATCTCGAAGCCACGCACCGGCATCTCCTTCGACCGCGACGCCAGCGCTGCGGCGACAAGATGCCCAAATGGCGCTGACTGATTCGACTGATACCCGCGCAGTGCTGACAGGAGATCCACCACGTACGCATTCGGCTCGCCATCGTAGCCGTCGACGTCCGAGTCAGTTTCGTCGTTAGCGCCCATGAAGGAGTCGTTCATGGCGTCCTGGTTCGCAATTTTCACGACAGGCTGCGAAGTGCTCGGGTTGTTCCACAAGAAGCGATCCTGGGATGGATCGATGACGACCAAGTCAAGCGGCACTTCAAAAGGCTCTTCACTGTTGCGTGAGCCCAGGTCGTCTGGGCGCATCGGTGTGTCGTTGTACGGCTCGAATACGGTACGTCGATTTCTGTAGGTAGAAGACAAGGACGGTGGGCGTGCCGGTAGGCTACGTCGGGTGGGGTCGTACGTCACGCCGGTGTCGGAAATCAGTGAAGTGGAGCGATTCGTCACGGCGCGGCGCGTGGGAACGCGAGGCGGTCTCGGGTTCTCGCGCAAGCGCGCCGCATACGCAGCACGCGCTTCAGCAGCAGCAGCAGCAGTGCCACCAGGGTTGACAAGGCTCTCCAGGTAAGAGCTCACCTGCTCGCCACGATTAGAGACAAGCTGGCGCACTGAAGTCCACCAGCTGTTCTGGTCATCTGCTGCGGTCGTTACTTGTGCCAGTCGTTGGGCCGCAGTACCTGTACCACTACGAAGAGATCCATCGGGCATAGAAGCCCTCAACTCGCGCGCAGGAGTCAACGGATACTGACTAGCTAAACCGCTGCCGGATGCCGAAAGCACAAATGACTGTTGCATAGAAGGTGGCAGCGGAGGGAGGAAGTTTGAGCCACTCGCCCTAGTTACGTTCTTCGCCCCGCGCTGCAAGTCGCGCCCGACATCACGTGAACTGGGTGCCAGCAGCGACAATGAAGCCGGCAGTGCTGCAGGCATATTACTGTTCGGTGGAGAAATCCGCTGGCGGCCCGTAGCGCCCCTTCGCGTGGAGCTGGGAGTAGGTGCGTAGCTTGTCAGTATCTCACCAGGGGCAGTGGGCCCACTCCTTGGAGAGACAAAGGCATCCGACGCCGGTAGTGTCACGGCTGAGGCTGCGGTCGGTGGCAGTGACGCATTGATCTGCTTTGTGGTCTCAGGGAAGATGCTGAACCCCATGCCATCAGTATCGTCGCTGCTTTGGCGAGAGAACGAAACATGCGCTGTGCTGCAGTCCGAGCTGCTGTGGAACGAAGATACGTGACCAGACGACATACGTGTGCTCCGACAGAGAACCCGACAGTGGGCGCCGAGATACGAAAAATGCACTTAATCGGTTCTTTTGGTCCGGCTGCCCCCAGAAAGAAGGAAAAGAATGCAGTGGAGTGATTCAGGCGCGCCTACGGGCAAG
Organism: Leishmania lainsoni; assembly: GCA_003664395.1. Classification (NCBI taxonomy): domain Eukaryota; phylum Euglenozoa; class Kinetoplastea; order Trypanosomatida; family Trypanosomatidae; genus Leishmania; species Leishmania lainsoni. The sequence goes on along the minus strand of RAIA01000012.1, from coordinate 209,181 downwards.
CGCACTACTCTCGAAGATAAGAGCAACAAGTGGAGATTCGGCTAGTAACTTCTGCACTCGAGCACTGCGCCCCTGCGCTGCGCGTGTTCGTGTGTAAGAAGTTTCGCTTTGTGAAAGATGGAGAAGGGAGCCAGCAGAAAGATATGATGGCAAGTGCAAATAGAAACCACAAGCAGGAAGATCAAGACGCAATGGAGGTGAGTCCACGCAGCGCACGTGCACGGCTGCAGTTCAGAGTGTGGGCCAACACGCTAACCTCGCAAAGGTCATGAAAATTCGGGGGAAGAGAAGGAGGAGAGAAGCACTGGTGGGGGTAGAGAAGAAAAGTGTGCAGAGAAGCAGAGATATTAAAAGAAAGATCCCGCGCGCGCGAGGAGCCTACGAGAGAGAGAGAAGAGGAGGCGCTGTGCTTCTCTCTCGCTTTCTGTGGCGGTTGTCCTCTTCGAGACTCGTGAAATAAAAAAAGGGGGAAGAAAAAGCAGCACAGAGACAAAGGCACGCCTTCTTCGCGCGGCGCGCTTCACTGCTGAGTGCCCTTCGCTGTATCGACCACGTTCAAGCTGCCGCCGTTGTCCGCCTTGCCACTCGCTATCTCTACTCTCTGTGACTTCGTAGGTGTCTGACTCACCGGCAGGTTCTTCTTTCAAGTCAGCACCAGGTATGAGCAGTTCTAGCAGAAAAAAAAAAGAGAGCGTGAATGCACAGGGACACTCAAAGCCAATAGCAGAAAGAAAAGGAGAAGGCCGTCAAGGAAGGTGATGGGGTGTGCAAGTGTGACGCTGCACGTCTGTCCACAAGACTGCGCTTATCTTCACTTCACTTCGATCACCAAACGATTTGTTCCCGTAGGGCTTGCAAGGAGAAGCCGAGGGCTATGTGATGCGTGTGTGTGTGAGTGTGTGTGTGTGTGTGTGTCTGTAGGTGTGCATAGGCATACACGGCTATAATGTGCTCCCGAGAGAGGCATGCGAAGAAAACCACACAAGACTTCGCGTAAACCTCGACCAAGACGCGCTCCGCCTCAGCCTTCCCTTACCGCCACGCACAGCTGAGAAGAACGCCAATGCCGTCACACATGCAAGATGCACGTGCAACTCCGCGCGCGCAGTCAACGAGGTGCCACTTTCTACCAAGGGGAGAGGGAGAACGCAGGCGCAATGGTGCAGGGGAAAATAAAAAAGAGAGCAAACAGAGCGATTATCCAAAAACACTGTGTGGCTCGTACCCAATTCGCGCTTGTCGGTACACACGCGCATTTCTGTACGGTAACAAACAAGAGGGAGGCGCAGATGTTAAAGAGAGGAGAAGCTTGAATGAGCGGCGGAGGAAGGCATTGAGCGACCGAAAACAGTTTCAGAGTAAAAACGACGCAAGCACTGAATGCTGCGTCGACACGCCTGCGACGGCGTGCGCTCATTCAACGAAGAGGTGGCACAGTGGGGTTCTGGCTCTCGCTGTTCCCCCACCCCACTTCATCCGTGGAGGTTTTTCAGTGCCTGGCAGAGGTACTCCAATACCCATGTGCCAACGGACGATGTCACCTCACCTGGCACGAATACGCAAAAAAAAAACCTCCCAGCGGGCGAGGTAGAGATCATGGCGTCCCCCTTCGCGTGGTGTGCCTTGAGAAGCATCAGCCGTGTCCCGTGAGGCGGCACAAGATGCGGCAAGCCGCCATTCACAGTACGCTATGGCGCCCCCCCCCTCTTCCTTTTCTTCAAGCCTCACTCATTTGACTGCTGTTGTTGTTGTCTCGTTCGTTGTTTATAAATGACCACAACTGCGCCAATATTGCAAGAAAACAGGCGGAAAATCTAAAACAGAACGAAAAATAAATAAAAAGGGGGAGGCCTTTCGCAAACTCCACACACCCACACTCACACACACACACACACACACACACACACACACACACGGGACGAGAACAAAATAAAAGCTCATGCAAGCATCACACGAACACCTACGTCGCATGCCTTCAGGCTATCAGAAAGGGGTCGGTGAACCTCCAGTGAGACCCCTCCACCCGGCAAAGATGGTGCAGGCGTCCGGAGAATAGCACGTGTGCGTGTGCGTTTGTGGGTGTGGGACTGTCTTCTCCACACTGCACATCACTGCAGACACAAACAGAGAGAGAGAGAGAGAAACACGTCCCGCACTTCAACATTAAACGAAATAAATCGATAAATAAATGTATTACGTGAAAGATCAGCAAGGGAAGGAAGAGAAAAATGAGGACAGAAAAGAAATGCTGAAGGGGCTCCACTTCGCCTCTCTCAGTATAGCGTTAGAGTTTGGTTTTATTGCTGCTTGCCGCTGCCCGCTTTCCTGCCTGGGTGTATGAGTGCGAAAACAGCGTGGATGCGCACCCGAGCAAGCCCTCTTTCCCGTGCCACAGAACGTGGTGCTACACCTTCACAAAGAGAGAAGACAGCGAGGCTTCCTTATGGAGGCTGTGCACTGCCTGCGCCAGCAGCGGTGCCGTCGTCAGTACAGTCAGCTTATCGCACCTAGCCGTCTTCAGACGCTGATCAATCGAGTCGGACACCACTAGCTCTTCCAGTGCTTCGCAGGCGTTAATGCGGGCACACGCCGGATCAGTCAAAATGCCGTGGCTCGCGCAGGCAATCACACGCGTTGCACCCATTTCCTTCAGCAGGTCACATGCCTTGCACAGTGTGCCAGCGGTGTCGACCATATCGTCGATGATGACGCACGTGTAGCCCTGGACATTGCCGACTGTCTGCATGGAGTCCACCACGCCTGCCTCCTTTCGCCGCTTCAGGATGGTGACAATATGGCTAGCGCCGATGCGATCGGCCAGCACGTTGGCACGCTCCACGCCGCCGGCATCGGGCGAGACTACCACAGTTTCGTTCTTGTCAAACCACGGCTGCCGCATCAGGTACGTCGCGAACTCGGGGAACATGAGCAGATTGTCCACCGGGATGTTTCGGAAGAATCCCTGTATCTGACCACAGTGCAGATCCAACGTCACGACACGGTCAACACCCATGCACTGCAGAAGCTGTGCCACCGCGGAGGCAGAGATCGGCACACGCGGTTCACTCTTACGATCCTGGCGACTATACGCGTAATACGGCACAATAGCCGTAATGCGCTTGGCGGAAGACAGCTTCAGAGTGTGCACCAGCAGCAGCAGCTCCATCATGGCTGTATTGACGTCCGTGTCGAAGCCGCCGGCAGTCGGCTGAATGATGAAGCAGTCATCCCCGCGAACGTTGTCGACCACCTTAATATTGAGCTCCCCATTAGCAAAGCGTTTGATCTCCGTGCGGCACTTGTCCACGTTGAGACACTTGGCTACGTTGTCCGTGAGGTCCGGGTTGGCGGTGCCAGAGATGAGCCGAATGCGAAAGGCCGTCTCTACTCCTGGGCGCACATGATGACGGTAGAAGAAGGTCTCACCGGCGGCGACTTGATGCCCCTTGTGATGCTGTGGTGTGTTTGCAGACATCCAAGAGAATGATAGGAAGCAGAAGAAAAACTCACGCAAGCTCCCAAAATCGGAGAGAAAAGCTGAGAAATGTATACGGCTCTACCAACTTACTTATGCGTGCATAGGTGCGCTCGGTCAACTGCCAGCGTACCCCCTTTTTTGCTTTAAGTGGTTGCAATGGCTCCACTGTTCTTTGGGTTATGCGAGGCTTTGCTCCTGTGACTCTTATGCTTCGATCGTTAGTGGAAGGCGATGGGAGTTGTTAGCAGAGGAAAGAATGAAGAGAGAAGCACACGGCAGAGCTACGCGGGTAAGGAAGGAAGAGCGAGAGCGTGAAGTCAGCGAAGAAAAAAGGGGGAGACGGGCGTGCACTTCTGCAGACGTGGGAACACGCGTCTGTTGCTGCTGTATGAAGGTGGCGTGAAGTCGGATAAGCGAAGCAGAAAACGATTGAAAGAAAGTGAACGAATGAAAAATAAAACAAAAGAGAGAAGAGAGAGGCAATGGGACAGCGAAGCGGCGACAGAAGAGACCGCCTATGCCGGTGCCGGCAGGCAAAGACGCACAAGCGCCGCAGAGAATCTTCTTCTGTGAAGCACAAGATCTGACTTGTGTGGAGGGCGCACATGCACATGCGCGAGAAAAAAAAATTGAGACACAACCGAGTCACATCTATTGTGCAACTCGAGTCTAGAGAAGAGCAAGGTAGGCGGCGCAGCTGAAAGGGCGGCGGCGGGGAGTCGGGGAGGTCCTACACAGCAGGTGAAAACAGCCATCACATCAAAAGTGATGCGCAAAACAGTGCGCCTGCACACTCACATGTGTGGGTGTGGGTGTGTGGGTGTGGGTGTGGGTGTGTGTGGGTGTGGGTGTGTGTGTGTGTGGGTGTGGGTGTGTGGGTGTGTGTGGGTGTGGGTGTGGGTGTGGGTGTGTACCGATTGTGTTTAGATAAGGATGAGTGGCTGCTCGGCAGTTGTGCAACGTACGACATTCTACGACTTGATATACAGAGATGCTAGCGGTCCCATAATCGGCACTTCATGCGCAGCATACTGAGGGAGAGGTAGCATCGGCACTTTGGCACAGCTAGCTCCACGGAGGCATCGACGCATTGCAGCGCAGCCACACCCTGCGTCCGAGTGAACACTGGGTGCGCACACAACTGCGTGGCCATCCCAGTGAGGCCGCTGACGCGCAAAATAGGGAGGCAGGACGCAGCTCCGGCAGTGGTGATACGGTTCGGCACTGTGGGGACACGGTCCCTCAGAAACTACCGGTGCCGCCTCCACACCTGCGGCTGAAGCCACCGCTACAGCGCTGTCACCACGGAATGAGGTTGCGACGCGGCTCAATGCCGGTGCTCCATTCACTGACTTGGAAAGTGCAATCCGTCCAGCGGCGTTGGCAGAGCCGTCACTGTGACGGCGGCTCCAACACCCGGAGCAGGGGCATCGAACAGCGTCATGGTGAGCGTGAAAGTACTGGCAAAAGCCGCAGTTGCTTCTCGCCAGCGACATTGTCAAGATGTGTGCGTGTCGTAGATGGACGACCCTCAATATGAGTGGGCAAGGCGGTGCCAACGGCGTGCGTGTGGCTGCGGATGTCGTCAGGCCTTTTCCTTTCCGCTACACAGCGCGTAGAGAGAGCGATCCGGTGAGAAGAAAATGGAGAGCAGAAGTGAAAGTGGTGGGAACAATATAGGAAAGATTGCGCCAGTACATAGCGCAAACGGTATAGAGTAAAATAAAAGGGAGAGGAACCCTCCTCGAGCATGTCTGCACTGCCTTCACAGCTGCTGTTTCCTGATCCACATGAGTTGGTGTGTCTGCAACGCTCCGTACACAAGCTCACATCGCGCACACACCACACACAAGTGTGAGGAGGAGTGGCCCCACGACCTCACTTTCTCTCTGCGTTGCTGGACTGCGCAATGTGCCCCTCCCAGAATGCCCTCCATCGATCGACGCCTCTCTCTCCGAAGATACCACCAATTGAATTTATCGGCTGCTTGTACGGAGATGGTCAGTGTATGTGTGGCGTCACATGCGGTTGGTTCGTTTAGCTCCATTATTCGCTGCTCTTTTTGTTCTTTTACTGCTACAGATGCGCTAGAACGGAGGGGGTAGGAGGGAATAGGCCCAAGTGAAGAGCAGACGAAGAGGACGGGGGGAGGGCAGCAGTGGCAGTGCACGTCACCTGGATTACCCTGCCTTCAAGTGATAGACACCCTCCGCTCCTCTCATGGGAGGGACAGCCGCGATGCAGCGGCCCTACCTGCGCTTGTGAGATGCCTTGCTGCCTCCTGTAGGGCTCTGCGGCCCCACCCCGCTGCCGGTAAGCAGTTTCTCTGAGCTCTTCTCGCTCCTATTCCAGAGAGCCTTCGCCCATTCGGGTATCACGCTTGACTCCTTCCACGGACGAAGCAGGTCGCGCTCCGCCTTCTCCCCCTTCACGTGCAGGCGGAACAGCTCCGACTGGTACAACGCATTGGGGTTGTTAAGGCTCTGCAGCAACAGAGGGAAGAAGATGCCGTAGGTTGAGGCCAAGAACGCGCTGAACACAGCAGGTAAGCCGATCGACGACACCGTAAGGTCACGCAGCTTCCCGAGGTCGTACGCCCAGTGCTTCTGAATGCTCTCTTTGTCGGTGTAGGGGTCCTTGACTCGGATTAGGGTGTTGTCATTGCACCTCCAAATCGAAAAGAAGATGTAGATCGCCGTGAACGCAATCGCGACGTGCACTACCACAAAGGTGAAATAGATTCGATATTGGATATCCGGATCGGTGTTGTCCAGACTCCAGCTCACGATCAGCACCGTGAGATGCAGAAAAAGGTTCATGATTTAGTTAATATGCTGGCAAGGTCGTAATGCGCGTGCGGGTAGGTGAGGGGCACTTCGGGGAGGGGGTGAGTGAGAAAGCGGGGAGCAGACGGGAATCTTGGATAGCGCCGTACCCTCTCTTCAGGTGTTGCTTGTGCTTCTGTTCCTGGCTACAGAGACACTTGGTGGTATAGCGAAGAAAACAATCGTACAGGTGCGTGTATGCCACAGAAGGAGAATGGGTGCGTGTGTGTGTGTGTGTGTGTGTGTGTGTGTGTGTGTGTAAGGGGGAGAGGGAGAGGGGTCAGAGCATCAGGCAGGAGAATGCCCCAACACTCACATGCGTGTACCATCACCGCTACAGCATAACCACACAGGCTGCAAGCTTCCCAGAGCTCTTTTGAATGGTGACAGACACTGTGCCATGCAGTGAAGGCCCCGAGATTTCGAATGAGCGTATGGTCGTGCTTCATCGCTACCCAGCACCTGAAACAATGACCACCACTTTGTTTTTTTTCTCGTTTTCAGTTTGTTAAAACGCGTCGGCGTTGTCACGCATTATTCGAGCCTGTCAGTTACACCTCTCTCTCTCTCGCGCGCGCTGGTTGCGCTAGTGGACGTCGCTGCTGTTGGCCTCGCCACTCCGTTGCTATCAACAAGCTCTTTTCGTTTTCCTCGATGGCGGGTGTCTCCTGCTCGCACGCCACAGCACCCACAATGACACACGTTGGAGCGCGCAAGAGCGCACTTGACAAAGACGCAACGAAGCGCAGCGACATACACCACTGCACACGAAGGTTGAGGAAGGGGAGAGGGAAGAAAAAAATACAGCGTCACATCTCACACCTTTTCCGTTAGAGAAGAGGGTGGCAGAGAGAGAGAGAGGGGACGAGGAAAGGGGGTAACGAGAAGGAAGTCTGACAAAGAAGCCGCAGCTGGATGACGATTAGCGAGAAGCCAAACACATCGAAAAGAGCCGCCGCCCCCCCCCGTCCCCATCCCACTTCGTGGCGCTTGAAAACAACTCGAGAGCACCTCTTTCTCAGCTGCTGCACTCTCACCCTCCACTTTCCTCAGCGCATCAACGACTTCCAGTTTATAGGACGGAAGAGGTGAAGGCCCTCGTAATCCGTTGTCACCACCAGGCCGGGAACCTGCATGTGCCAGTGCGCTTCCTTCGGGTGTACCAGTCCCTGGTGATGAAACATTAGCTGATCGGGGTACTCCTTCAGCCTCCCGCTAAACAACTCGCCCACCGCCTCCTGCTCCTCGTTAACATCGCGCTCGAGTGACAGGTCCCACAGAGTGCAGCATCCATCATCGCTGAGAACAGACAGAACACTCTCGTTGTGTGGCGCAAACTCCACGGATGTAATGGCCTTCTTGTGAAGTGCGATGCGCTGGATCGGCTCCGGAGTGGCAATGCGCCGCAGATCCCACACCGAAACAGCGCCGCTCTCGGCACCCGTCACAAGCAGGTGTGACGCTTGACGGGCACGGTTCCAGTCAGCCACGTTGATGTCGGAGGAGTCCGCCTGAAAAGAAATTTTGCAGGCCCGCATGTCGCGCGTGTCCCACACCTCCACTGTACCGCCGGCACGGGTAGTGATGAGCACGTCTGTCTGCGTCGGACTCCATTGAATCTCCTCAATCGACATGGCGTCAGGTCCAATGCTGCTCGCCACGCTCTTCCACCGGCCGTCGTCAGTGGGCTGCCACACGAACAGGGAGCCGGCGCAATCACCCGATGCGAAGACGTTCGTCTGCACTGAGCTCCAGTCGAGTCCATAGCCCTCCGTCTTGTGCGACGTCGACGGAGTGCAGAACTTCAGCGGCTGAGCCTTCTTGCCCTGCCCCCCATCCGACTGCTGCTTCCACACTTGTGCCTGTTCCTTTGACCAGTTCGAGAAGTCCGTCAGAGCACGCACCTCCGACCCAATATCGAAGACCTGCACGTGGCCTGCGTCGGACCACACGGCCACGAGCTGGCTGCCACTCGCGGGGTTGCTCTGCGGGCAGCAGCGCACGCGGTTCGCGGTGCCGTAGTGCTTGATGGCGCGGTGGTGTACCACTGGTTCGCCATCGTTCACGTCCTCGTCGTCCGCGTCGTCCTCGTCTTCCTCGCTATCGTCCTCTTCACCGATGTAATCCTCCTCGCTATCGTTGTCACTGGCTACATCATACTTGGTACGACACATGTTCGTTACGTAGAGCACCAGCAGCTCATTGCGGGCCTGCTCATCCGCCTGCGTGCCGCACACCAGCACCGTGGAAAGCGGGTATTTGGTGTGGTTCTCTTTGTTGTCCTTCACGACATCGAAGGACAGGCAGGGATACTCGGTGCGCAGCTGGAAGAAGGCGTCGTAGGCCTTGTTCGAGAACTCTAGCTTCATTGCCTCACCGCCCTCTGCTTCGCCGACGGTGGCACCGTCGATGTCACCGCGCCACACCGACACCGCTGCAGCACCACCGGTCTCGTCATCGTCGTCAGAATCTGCCTTGCCAGCCTCCTTGAAGGAGATAGACTTGAGGCCCTTCGTAATGTGCTCCGAGGACTCCTTCTGGAACTCGGCGTACTCATCGTCGTTCTCGTCGCTCGCCTCGATGATTTCCTCTTCGTCGTCGTCTTCGAAGTTCTCAACGTCGCCCTCGTCATCTTCCCAGCTGCCATCATCGTCCTCGAGCTCCACCTGCCGCTTCGCCTCCTCGAGCTCACGCTGCCGAAGCGCCTCCTCTTCCTTTAGCATCTCCTTCGCATCCTTGGTGCGAATGCGCGCTCCAGGGGCATCCTCCCCGTCTCGCGACGTCCGCTTCGCTCCACGTTTCATTGTGCCTAGGCCTTTAAGAAAACAAAGACGAAGAAATGAAGAAATGAGAAGTAGACTTCAGGCGAGTGCTGAGCTTCGACAAAAAAACAAAAAACACCGCAGAGGGAGAGCACGCGTACCACGGAATGGAAGCAAAGAGAGAAGGCGGGGATGTGTGCTTGTGCCTGTCTGTCCGTTTGGCTGCCGCTACTGTTTCGTGAGAGATAAAGGAGTGGAGCTCTACTGTGAAGTTGCTTCGCCGTGTACTTGTGCTAGGCACCTCTGCTCTTCGCGCCTATATAGAGAGAGCAGAAGCCAAGAAGCACAATCGGAAGGAAGAGAAAAACACCCCCGCACGCGTGTGTCTATCCCTGGGCCGGCTTCAGTGCGCAGTAGACCCTTTGTGCGTGCACACGTGCGTGACCGAGATTGAATGGGAAATGAAGATAGAGAAGAGAGGCGTATCCGTCGTGAGTGTGTAGCAGTGGCATCGACAAGGTGCGCATAATGAAGAAAAAGAGCAGGGTAAAACAGCGCGAGGTCAATCATATCGGAGGAAGAAGAGAAGGGAGAAGGAAAATCGAATGCAATTTGATGAGCCAAGTACGTGGCTGGACAGACCCTAACCGCGAGAGTGGTAGAGGGCAAGGTCTGGAAGGACTGGCGTGAGAAGAACGGATACCCGCGCACACAGAGAAGAATGAATTGCGCCTTCCGCACCCCTCACGACAACACAGCATGCAGCTTTCGAATGTCCTTCTTCTCTCCTCGCCTCTCTTCACAGACACACACACACACACCATTCTTGCTCCTTCCTCCACCCATTCACGTGTCATCAACAGCAGCGCGCCATGCTCTTTTTCGTCCCTAATGCTCTTATCCTTCCCACTGAAGCTTACAAGGCACTCTTGAGTGCCGCGATAGCAGAGACCCGGCCCCGCTGTGGCCTTTTTGTGTAACTCTTCGCTCCCCTACCTTGTGATGGGTCTGGGCCGAGAGGCTCATCAGCCCTGGGGCGGCATGCTCGAAAAGAAAAGTGGGCTTCTCTCTTTCGTTGTCCGCTCCGAATCGCTGATGGCGGCACGTAGCGATTCGGAGCGGAAAAGCAGCGAAGAAAAAAAGAAAGCGAGGCGGAGAAGAACGTCGGCAAACGGCACCACCGAAGACACACACACGCGCGCGCGCGAGGAAGAGATACAGCGGACTGGTCGCTCGCAAATATGTACACGCACCAACACCGTTACACAAACGCAGGCCAAAAACACCAAAGGGGCAAGGCAACGTCGATACGAATTGACGCCACCGACGTAGACATGCGTGTGCCGCTTCTTCTCGTGTGCTTTTCCGTTGTGTAGGTGCGGATGAGCACGGCATGTGTGAAAGAGGCGCCCAAAAAGAAAAAAAGAGGGGGCTATGTGTGGTGACAAAGCCACAAATACACGCCAGCCACGCCGTAGCAGACGGGTTTGGCAGGCAGGCGAGGCGCGGGCTGCGAAACGCGGCGAGAGCAAAGGGGAAGGGAATGACGGACAAAGAGAGAAGAATAGAACAGAGTGAAGTGGCCGCCTCACGCGCAAGAAACGAAAAAGAGAGAAAAAAAACATCCAACACACACACAGAGTGGAAGACGTAGAGCAACTCTCACTAGTGAATAGATGCGTGAGCATGTCTGAGACACTCACACATCTCTCCTCTTACATGAACTGGAGAGAGAAGAGGACGATGAGGAGAGGAAGCAGAGGGATAGAACGGGATAAGTGCACCGCCAGATGTTCTTGTAAACAGTGTACTAACCACCCTCTCGTAGGATTCGCTCCCTCCTCAAGTGCTCACCGTCATGTTCTCCTCACACCACTGTTGGTAGCTCGGCCAGACTCTTCCTTTCGCTCTCCCTTTCCGATTCAGTGTCGCTACCTCCTCTCCCCCCTTCGCTAACAGTCATCCTAACGATTGCCTCGAGTTCTCGTTCGTTCGATGAACCTCTCGTGTGGGTGTGTGGGGTGTCTGGCCCTCTCGCCCCTCACGCAGATCCCTCAGTCGCTACACGGCGCCCTGGTAAGCGCACAGTGTACAGGCAAATACGCACAACCCACACAGCAGCCGTACAGCGCTGCCCCTGTATGTCAGCGGTGGAAGTAAGCGCAGCGAATAAGCAGAAACAAGCACAAGACGAATCGGTTTCGAGTGAATCCAAAGGAAGTGGACAGAGTCGACAGCCGTCCGTTCTGCAAAACTGCGGGAGGGGATTACACAGCACACGAGAGCTGCGTGCAATATGATGAGAGAGCGCGGCAGCGATGTCACAATGGAGGAAAGGGGAAAGAGAAGTCGGCTCACGTGAGACATCGCTGTCCCCACTTGCCTATTCAAATTTATCCACTGACACGAGAGGAGCGTGCACTCCTACCCTTCGACTCTTCACTTCGTATAAGGCCTTACAGCGCCTGTAGAGCTTTGAGACGCTCCAAAATGTCGTCCTCCTCCACATCCTGCTTCCGCTCAGGCATTGCAATGTTGTTGCCCAGCGGTTTATTGCTAAGCTTTGCGCTAAGATCAATATTGTTTGCCGCAGCCACCTGCTCCATCAATGAGTCAACCTCAGTCACCGGCACCGTGCTGGCTGAGGAGTTCTCGAAGGCAGCATCCATTGTGCCCAGATTTACGTCCATCGTTCCGACTTGCTGCTCAAAGGCATCCATCACCGTTGCAATTCTCATGGGGTCCATAGAGTTGAGGGCCTTGTCCATGCCCTTCACTGTGGTGGACATCGCCTTGGTCACCATCTTCATCTGCACGGCAGTTTGTATGCGCGACGAGGCAGCGTCAAGGCGGGAGGCAAGGCGGAGATAATTCAGGCCCTCATTGCGCTTGCGAATCGAGTTCTCGGCATAGATGCGGGCTGCCTCGGGGTTGCCCTTCTCCAGCGCCTTCTTGACATTCAGCCTCTCCTTTTCCGCCGACTTTTCTGATGCGGCAGCGCTCTTTGTCATCTGCTTGGACGCAAACTTTATGTTGAACAGAATGTCGCACATTTGGTCGTCCTTCCCCATTGTCGATGGTGGCGCTGCTCCTGGGGGGAGGGGGTGGGGAAGAGAGGGGGGTCCACGTGAGAGGGGTGGGTTGAGAGGAGGAAAACTGACTAGACTAAGGGAAGGAAGAAGACAGAAACGAGGGACGGTGCCAACGTTAACGGTCGATGGCAAAACCGCCGCGCAAAGGGGAGGCAACCAAACAATGCGCGATGGTGCGTAAAAAGGTGAGCGGGGGGGCCAGAAAGAAGAGATAAGCAAACAAAGGAGGTCGGTGCAAAGCATACGAACTGGTGCCTAGGCATGCGTGCAGGAGCACAAGTGGGGGGTGGGCCGGTGTGCATGCATCGCTTGTGATCCCTCGCTCTTTCGGCCAATGAGCTGACTTCCTCCCCTCCCCCTCTCATTCGCTGTACCCTCTACTCCCACCTCGTCCACACACACACACACACCACGGTTTAGTAGGGAAAACGTAGTCGAGCAGAGACGCGTTGGGCAATGAGAGAAACATACAACGAGGCAGGGAAAACAAGCACACGAGCAGCGAGCGAGGTAGGAAGAAAAGAAACGGATTCCATGAGCAGGTCTCGTTGTCTACACAGATACACCCAGGTGCTAACATGGGGTCTGCTTAGCACCGCCTTCGGGGCCGGCAGACAACGTGAGTGACACCGGATGCCGCGAAGGGGAAAAAAGCGTGGAAGAGCAGAAGCCACAGCACCCGCACTTCCACTATTTGAAGGAGAGGCCGCACGCATAAACTGGGGGAGGCAAAGAACCGGGCGTATAACCCGCATTAGGGAGGCACTCATGGAGGTTACGGTCCCATATCTTTTGAAAGGCGTGCCTCGTGAAGCATAGCGTACAGCAGCGGGACAGACGACGGGGCGGCAGCCATGTTCAGTTCTGACGCTAGTACGCGACGCGGCACTTGGCTGTCCGGCGATCGAGCCTCGAGCTGAAAGACGGCCAGCGTGTGTTCTAGACCATTGAAGGTGAGGTATTCCTTGATGAGCTCATTGATTACCATGTTCTCTGGTGGTACAGGTGGGTTCTCCACATTCCTGCCATCGCCACTGGTAGTGACATCAGAGAGTCGCTCGAAGATGGCGGCGCGAAGTTCAGCCTTGATGTGGCTAATAGTCCCGTTCGTCTCCAGCGACTCTCGCATCGCAGCTTTGAGGGACTCTTTGTTCGACATATCTCCCTCCCAGATCCTTTCAGACTCGTCTGTGAGTTCAGCAGTGGATAGTGATCAAGGATCCTTTGCCGCTTGCAAGGAAAGTAGCGGGAGACAAAACCAACAGAGAGAAAGGGGAAAAGAGGGGGGAGTGAAGTGTGGAAGCACGACAACAAAGAAGCGGAGGTGGCCATATGCGAAGGAGTTTGCAGTGAAGGGGAAGTGCAGCAGTGCCATCCCTGCTTGTACGATGAGGCGCACGCCTCGTTGACATGTTTGTGCCTCGGTGCGAGAAAGTGGGAGCGGTGCAAAGACGCGACACAAACGCAATCTCTGTGCACCGGGAGGCAACTTTGCCACTTGCGCTTGAAAATGAGCCTCTGGGCTGGGGCTCTGCCAAGGTGCCTTTTCTCTCTCCGGAAACATAAACCCCCCTGTGTAGGTTCAACCTTTTGGTTTTGCAAACTATCAGTAGACACCAGCATCCCCCCACATACGTGCATGGGCGCAGACATCAGAGAGCCGACACGCACGTGAAGCAGTTTGCACGTAGACACCGCTCGCACAGGTTCACCGTTTTCCACAGCCCCCTCACGGCATACAACCCTTGTCGCTGGCAGACTTCCCATCTCTTCCTTTTAAGTGGGCGCTACAGGAGTGAGAAGTGACGCATTACCAGTATGCCCAACACAGCACCTATCACCACACCTCCTGCGGTCACGAACGCATCAATAGAGTGCCATTCATGTCCGCATGCCGCAGGAGCAGCTACCGCTGCTCCTGCAGTGTCAGCACCATCGGTGGCAGTGTCTTTTGCAAAGGCACCAGTGAACTGGTTCTTGCCGCTGATGCCAGCATGCACAAGCAGCCGTAGAACAGCACGCTGCAAGGGGCGTTCTGCGTTGCAGGGACCCCTGCTGCCGGACTGCGCATTGCCTGTGTCACTGGTTCTTGCGGATGGGGCCTCCGGAGACGTTGCGGACGCCGGTGCGTCGCTGCTCGCTGCGACGGCGATGGACTTCTTTTTGCGCTTCCGCTTTCCCTCCGCCCGCGACGTCTCTGAGGGCACAGACGGTGCCGCCGACGTCCTCTCGCTCTCCTCGCCTACAGTGTCCGCCTTCGGCGCCGCGGCACTGCTTTCCGTGGTGCCTGCATTGCCACAGGTGACAGCCACCGCCACCGAGGCCTTGCCGGTCGCCTTCATTTCCAGTGGCACCACAAAGTACGCGACAGTATGTTGGCTATTTACAGACGCCTCCGTCTGTGCGCCTGAAGGGGCGGCCGCTGTCGACGTCTGTACACTGCTCTCGGTCAGCTCAAACTGACGGACGAGACACCCTCGAGTGGAGAGGCCGACCACTTCGTATGTTGCCTGCAGTCTCCGTGGCAAACGCATTTTAGCGACCACAGTCCATTCGTCACTGCGGCTAGTTTTCGACTCGCAGGCACACTGCAAAATAGTAGAGGAGCCCTGGAGGGCGAGGAGCACCTGAGTGTCGCTGATTGCACGGGCAAAGAGGCGCGGACGCGCGAGTTTGTGGGAGGGTGTTGAAATTTTTGAAGGTGGGAGTGGCATTGAAGACTCCGCCTCTTCTCCTGCCTCCGTCACCCCATGGCCATCGGTGTTCTCCTCGCTCAACTTTGCGCTCCCGCCACGGTTGTTGGCGAGGTTAACCGATTGCGACTCGAACTGAGACAACATCGGCTTCAGCTCTCGGACAGTGCGCTTGTTGACGTGAAAGCCGTGCACCGTCCAGTCATCATTCACCACGAACACAAACGAACCATCGCTGCACGTTGCAGTCGCCATGCGGGTCTTACCGTGGCGGCAGCGGCGGTTCGGCAAGCCGCACTCCTGCATCACCTTTCCCTTCTGCAAGTCCCAGAAGCGAAGGCTCTGTTTACCGACATGAATGTCACACAGAACAGACCCCGGGGCAGACACCGGTGATGCCGCTGCCTCATCCTGCCGCACCCACCTCAGCTTCTCAGGGGCCTTGGTGACTTCAATCAAGATGGTAGACGCCACAGGCACCGACAAAGGAGAAGTGGATAGGGAAGGAACGGCTACCTCGCCATCGACGCCTCTACTGAGTCGGCGTACTTCCAGCGCCAGATGCCGACTTCCCACCCACACCACGTCGCACGCCTCGGCGGTCACAAGTTCGTCGATCAGCTCACCCACCTCGCCACGTGAAAAGGAGAAGAGCCGCAGCACCGTGCTTGGACCGTCGCCGCGAAGATGACCAGCTGCCGCTGATGTGGCTGCCGCACTGCCAGCTGGGCACACCAGCGCAATGCGGGACTGTGCGGCGTTCAACGCGAAGGCGTGCACAACTCCGCCGTACAGAAGCTGAAAGGTGGAAGAGGCAAGTGAAAGCTCCGCTGCAACACTTTCTTTTGCGGCTGCTGTTGTGGCCGTGGTCGATGAGGGAGAGAGAGCCGCCGCCTTCACGGATTGCTCCACGAGTAAGTTGTGACGATCCGCATGGATGAACATGAAGCGACCGTCCTTGAGCGTCGTCATTATCAGCGGCGCTTGATAGAGTGTGTTCACACAAGTGAGTTGGAATGAAAAAAAAAGATGCGTGCGTGTGTTGGTGCAGTGCGCTGCGTTGCTTTGATATCCCTCTTCTTTCTCCTGCGTAGAGAAGAAGGGTGGGGCGTCGCTATGAGACCAATACGAGGACAGAGGAAAGACCACAAGAAATGAAAGCGTGAAATCCAAATGGAGTTGGAAGGGCAGCCGCAAACACTCGGCATAAGCAAGGCCAAGAGAGAAGCCGCTGAAACGAATGTGTTTCTCACAGATTGGGTGACAGCTTGATGATACCTGTGCAGCAGTGCAAGTTCGCAAGGTACCAGCGTGCATATAGCCCCAGCACCCCTGGCCGCATGCACGAGTCTTCAAGAGGAGGAGTGGGGGAAAGCAAAGCGCAGGGAAATGCATGCCACACTCACCAAGTCACTCTCTCCCCTCCCCTCTGCAACATCCTATGCGCCAGAGGTACGTTTCTGGGAAAAAATGTCGCTGCAGAAGAGGCTTGTCTTTGTGTCCATCACGTTCTTTCATCTTCCTCCTCCACCAGGGCGCACACGGCACCTGTTCCTGCGTAGAAGTGGCAAGGAGGGAGAAAGGATGCGGGGCGGCGCGGAGAGGTAACTTCTCTCTGATCAGGAGAAAACACTGGGGGAGAGAAAGAAGTAGAGCAATGAAGGAAGACGCCTACCTGTACATCATCGGCGCGCGCAAATGCACACCCTCTTATAGGAGAGGCAAATGCCGCCAAGCACAGACTTGAAAACGGCATGCAAAACTCGAATGGACGCTCTACTCGAGAGAGAATGCCCCTCAGACAGACAGAGGGAGAGGAAAGCCAACCGAGAGCCCTGCCAGCGCTCCTCGCTGTCGTCGCGACGCAGTGTGCACGGAACGCACACGGTACCCTCGGTATGCGGACTGAATGCGGGTTGCACTGCCGTCAAGCGCCTGGCGTGCTGTCAATACGCGGTTTCCCTTAAGCTGTAGTAGGGGCCCCATGCCGCTCACAGAGGTAGAGGTAAAACTACGGTGCTTCTCATTAGAGGCCAGGAAAAGGAGGAAGCCTGCAATGTGCTGCCTGCGTGCTGCCACCAGCTCTTGACGCTCCCGATGCTCTTCTGAGAAAAGGTCACGCACCGCCGCAGCAGCTGTTGCTGCACTTGCAGAGGTCGGAAAGGTTGAATCAGTCATATACCCTGGAATGCTCGTGCGGGCCAGCTGGCCTTCGCGGAGACCGTATCGGCCGACAATGCACGCCTTCAGTGCCAGTGAGTCGAGTGCTTCCCACGTGAGCCGCATTCGCAGCAGCTCCTCGTAAGGGAAGAGCAGCTCTGTGAAGGATGCGGCATACGTGGCCAGAAGACTGTGGCGTCTCGCTGTCTCCTGCTCGGCCACCAGCGCCTGCACCTGTGCAAAGGAGGACTCGACAAAAAGCGTCCACGGCAGACACTCTACATCATGCCACAAAAACCGACGCCCCTCTGCCTCGTCCGCGACTAGTAGGCGGATTTCCTGCACGTGCGTGGTGCACAGAGCCCTGCCAAGCGCGTGGCACAGCGCTTCGTAGTCAGTCAGATAGTCCTCCACAATCCCGAGTCGCTCCTGCAGCTCACCTTCGTCGGCGCCGGCGGCGGCAGAGATGCAGAAGAGGCGGTAGACATCCCACATATCGAGAGTTTCTGACATGATTCTGTTAGTGCCCATGGGAGGGAAGGAAGGGGGGACGACCTTAGTGGGGTTGACGCGGTGGCAGTGAAGCACACCACAAAAGAAAAGCAAAAAGCGTCACCTCCGGCACAACGATTTTCACGCATGTAATCACCTTTGCTGCTGCAACAGCAGAGAGTACGCGGAATGTGCAGTGATAAGCGCACAACAGTGATGGGAATCGACGTAAGGAGACCTCAACACGACGCCGCGCCCTCCTTACATCGATTTGTTTGCTCTAACGTGTGTACTTTATGTTTTTTTTCTTTCCCTTCCTCAGTATTGCAGAGGCTGCAGACAGCAGAAGGTAACAGCAGCAGATGCGCCTGTACGTGCAAGTGAAACAGTAAGTTTGAGAACGGAAGAGGCGTTGGAGGAAAAGAGGAAAAACGGATAGAGGGGAAGGGACGACATCAGTAAGCTGTCCGACTCCTACACATGACGGAAGTTGAGATTAGAGCACAGAAAAGAGAAGAACATAGAGACACACACGTATATGCCACACATGGCTCATTTGTTTCTTCTCTTTCACCTACCCAGACAAGAGGTGCCTCTCTACCAGCATCAGCAGGGGGTGAGGGGCCGGAGTTGCTGTACGCACATCTGTGTACGCACAACTTCTTCGCCCCCCTCCCTCTCTTACCAACATCATCATCCACTTTAGAACCTGAGTATGTACATTAGCGGAGAGGCAGTGGTCAAGCCGTTCAATGGGTGCGTGATCCGCTCTTGTGTTTTATTGTTGCTTTTACTACCTCGTTTAAAGTGCCTGCACATCTTCCACTCCGTTGTCCGTACTCTCACGCCGGTGCAAAAAGAAAAAAAAAACAAAAATCGCCTTGGGAATGTGCGCATTGCGTGGCTTAACGGGGACAAGAAGAAAACAAAGGCCAAAGGAGAAAAAAGAAGAGACAAAAGGGGGGAGCGAATAAGGCAACCTCTGCGCCTCACCCTGCCGCACATCGTCTCCGCGTCCCCCTCCCCCACCTGTGGGTGCGTCAGTGCGTATGCGTCTGCGAGTGTTTGAGTGTCGCTACCGTCATTTGGGCTCACCTCCGCCTTGGGAGTGAACGCAGCGCGCACGAAAGCCCACACGTCCACAAACACACACACACACACACACACACACCGAAGCACACAGAGCATAGAAAGTAAAGACAAAATAATGATAATGAAAGTTACGTCGGCATTATTCGAATGTGTCGGACAAATCATCCATTTCCTCCCCCATTTAACCCGCCTCTTATGGCGAGGTTGTCGCCTTTCATCGCACCAGCCAACAGAGCTGTCATCATCATCATCGCATGGGAAAGGGAATGAACACAAAGACAACATACCAGCGCGACCTTTTGTATATGCACTAATGCGCGCCTCATCAGTTTAGCCCGCCCCACCCAACCAAGTAGAGTGTCGTCCCCCCTTTCACTTCCCATTCCCCTGCGTTTCACTTCCTTCCCGTCTCGCTCGATCTTCGCCTCCCAGATGCACACCGCCCCTCCCTCCCCTCCCTCCCTTCTCGCCTCTAGAAGGGCAAAGAAGCACCAAAGAGAAGAGGAATGAGCGTAACACGCATATACCGACACCGAATGCCCGAGAGAGCGCCAGAGATCGAGCGACTGCGAGACAGACAGTTGGGGCAGGGAAGCAAGAAAGTGGTGAGAGAGAAGAGAAGAGGAGAGGATGAAAGAGGGAGATAACAGTACAAGCAGCAAAGAAACTGAAGAAGAAAAGTGAGCGAAGACAATGAGAGCCGCGTTGCAGGCCAGCAGCAACCAGCAAGGGAGAGAGGAACCAGTGGCGGGAAGAAGATCAGGTAGGGAGAGGAATAAACCACAGCAAGTACGAGGGAAAGATATACTACAGCACTCATGGTGCAACCATCCATTATGCTCGTCACAAAGAGGATCACCTCACCGCCTTGTCATCCTCCCTCCTCTCCCTCTTATCTATCCGCTCTCAGTAGCCGCACCTCGCTTGCTTAACGCCGATCGCGAGCGCCGTTGCTCTTCACTTTACCCGTGAACAAATGCATAGGGCGCAGGTTCGGGATGTGGTGGTCACCCTCCCCCTTCCGTGCCTGGCGGGCCAGCGGACGTGTCTTCACCTTGCTCAGCTTCACAGCGCGCAGCTTCTCGTTCACATCACGGTAGCCGTCGCCGCGGTTGACGCTCATGCTGCGCTCGCGACTAGGTGAGGCAGCACTGATGCTACGAGTCGTCTTGGTGCTAACGTGTGCAGAGCCGGAGCGGTCACGGATGAGCGCCTCCTGCGCGGCAGACATGGAGCGGCCGCGTTTGCGGGTAGGCACCTCACCGCTGCCGTCCGCGATGGACTTCGCTCTGGCATCCTGACTGCCGGTGCGCTTGTTGAACTTGTCGATGGCTATCGCCTGGCTGTGCGAACGCCGGATGGCAGGGTTCTTCATTGCGCGCTCCATCTTCAGTACCTTTACCCTATCCTTGATGAACTTAACCGCCTCAAGGGTGTCGTTGTCCAGGGTGTACTGCTCGTGCTTGCGGGACGCCTCTAGCTCAAGATTCTCCAGCCGCGCCTCCTCCTCCGCCTCTAGCTCCAGCAGGCGCTGATGGATGTCAGGGTCAATGTTGTCGTAGATGTTGTGGCCGTCCATGATGTCGGGGATGATGTCGTCGACCCATGCAGGGTCCTCCAGATCCCAGGTCTTGCGCTCGTTTCTCTGGTACTGTCCCGGGCCGCCATTCTCCCACTCGTAGTCACGTTCTGTTTTGCGGCGCCGCCTCGGCGGCTCACCTGTGGCGCGCTCCTGCAGCACCGACGCCGGCACAAAGGCGGGTCGCTCCACCTCATCTCGCTGCTGAGGGGTGGCGCAGTAGAGGCGGTTCTGAATCGCCTGGTAGCGCCCAGAGCCCTCTTTCTGCTCCGAGCGGTGGGCGAGTAGTACGTCGCAGGCGACGGCCTTGAGATCACCGACGCCGATGTCTGTGAGTGTGCTAGTCGTAATCCACTTTGCGCCGGCCTCCTGAATGGCGTCCATGATGAGCTCCTGCTCCGCTGTTGAGACATCGTCGATGGTACACACGTCGCACTTGTTGAAGACGACGACAACAGGCTTCCCAGTAAACAGAGGGCTGATGGAGTTGAAGAGAGAGACCTGCTGCTCGATCGAGTAGCCGCACTGGCCGCTCAGGTCCATGAAGAAGAGGATGCAGGCGCGGAGGTGTGCCAGCGCGGTGATCGCCTGCATTTCGATGACGTTACGCTCCTCCAGAGAGTGGTCTAGGATACCAGGGGTGTCGATCACCTGCCAGGTAGTGTACTTGTAGTCTGTGTGCCCGACAAAGAGCGACTTGGTCGTGAAGGCGTACGGCTGCACCTCCACATCAGCGCGCGTGACCTTATTCATAAAACTGGACTTGCCTACGTTCGGGAAGCCCGTCACGAGAAGTGTGCGCGCATTGGGGTCGATGGAGGGCAGGCGAGACATGTGCTGACGTACCTTCTCCAAGTAGGCAAGCGCGCTGTTGAGCTTCTTGCACGCCGTCGCCATGCGGCCGAGGGCCGCACGCTTCAGCTGCTTGCAGCGGTAGAGAGAGTCACCGTACTTGAGCAGACGTACGTAATCGCGACCAATGTTGTCCACCATGTGGCGAACAGCGCCAACCTGACCAAGCGCCACTTTGTAGTGATCACGGTCGTACAAGACGTGCATGAGATCGCCATAGAAGGGGTGGATGTCGTCCATGCGTGGGAACTCCTGAAGGATAAAGGTAAGTTTCTCATTGATGGTCTTCTGCGTGAATTTGACCTTGCGCATGTAGAACTGGCGAATGCGGGAGATGTGGTATCCCTTGTGCACTATCGTCGGCGTCTTGCGTTGCGTCTTGGACAGGACAATGTCCATAAAGTCCTTGTACGCCGGGACGACGGAGATTGTCTTGAAGTTGTACACGGACGTCATGATGGGCTGGCAAAGAAATGGGAGGAAGGGGGAAGGGGAATGCCCAGTTATTCGAGGAAAGGGGAAAGGGGGTGTGTCGCGGTGGTGTACCGGATATGCAGAACTCTGTGGAAGTTGGGGATGTGTTAAAGAGAGAGAGAGACAAAAGTGAAAGAGAAGACAGTGGGAGCGGTTAGCGTTCCTTGTCCACACTTGAGATTATCAGAGGGGAAGCAAAAGAACAGGGCGTGTGTCCGTCCTCAGAGGAGAGGATGCAGTGAGAACAAAAAAAAATGCAGCCGACACAGGTGCTCGTTGCACCGAGTTGACCTCCCTGACAGACACTTGCGGCGGTGACAAATGGTTGTAGGAGAAACATTTTTATAGAAGAGTGATAAAGAGCACCAATGGAGTAGTGATAAGAAGGAGAGAGAAATCGACAGAACGACGAAGCAGAGCAGCACAGCAGGCAGAGCAGGCTTGTGACACCACGGTTGACGATATCATATGTTTAGCTATCGAGTGGAGTGTTAACGGCTTCTTGCCGGAGCGAAGGCAAAAGGCGTCCTCGGCGTCTTCGATGCACTGCCGCCACACACGTGTGACGCTGATGAAGGCCGAGAGCAACAATGCGTCACAGCGGTACCAGTGACCACCGTACGTAAGCACTGGTGGCTTGGCTACTCACATCATGAGCTCTACTTCTTTTTCGTTTATGAGGCTGGTATTAATGCCAACGAGATATTTTAGTGCGCGCACCCAACCGCCGCCTCACACTCGCATCCTCTACTTGCGGAAAAGAACACAGATCTGGGCAGCAGAGGTTGCTCATTTTTTTTTCTCTAGAAACATACGCAGCTGACATGCACTTCTATGGACCCGGTGCACGGCACACTCAAAGACAAGCAACTGCACGAGCGAGTGAGAATCAACAAACACAACACATACACATGCAGAGGGGAAAAGGTACGTGGGAGCTAGTAATTCATTAAACGCAGAGACAGCGGGGAGGAGGAGAAAGACGGCTTGTGAATGCGTGGGCGTCGCTTTATACATCTGCACCGACCTCTGCACACTCGTACTCGCAGCCCCCTCTCACTTCCCGCCATACACGTAGATACATGGCGCACCAACAACAAGCGGGCCAAACAATGGTCCGAGTAGATAACGTGGAAACGCCGCTGCCATGCCCATATGCGCGCTACAAAGTCTGGGAAAGGAAGGAGACACATACGCGCGCGAGACAACCGATACAACCACTACTCCCACACTGGACTAGGGGCTACAGCCCCAGGCAAGTGTTAAAAGGTGAGGCTATTGATGCTCCAAGAGAGGCAGAGGTAGGGAGAAGCCGAGCTTAGGACAACAGCTCAGCTAAAACGCAGCACCAACACATCCTCGGACCCCAGTCCAATAAGAAAAACGGCCGAAGTGAGATAGGGAACTATGCAAGCTAGCAAACGCACACACACACACACACGATGTACGCCCCTCAAGGATGTGCAAGAGAAAAAAACTACAGTACCGGCGCGTGGTCCAGTGCCACAGTACAGCTGCACACGTCAGAAAGGTCTCCTTTATTTGCCGTTCCGTCTTTCTCGTAGCCACGCACGAGCAACGCCACCAAGACTACTACCCCTCTCAGGTTCAATCCATTAGCAAGCGGATGCGTCGATAGGAGACAAGAAGAAAAGCTGACATTAATGTATGTATGCACATGGTGGAGGAGGCGATGAAAGCGTTGAATAGGTGGCACAAGAACGAAGCGAGCAAACAGCGCACATACACCGGTACAAGTACACAGACAGAGAGCGGGAGAGGAACTACCAACCAAACAGTAAGTATTATGCATAGATACATGTAATAGGCACATGTATCTATGCATAATACTTCAATAAACAACACAAAGAAAAAAAGATGGAAGACACGTGCTCGTGAGCAAGGTGCGCTTCTCTCTCTCTGTATGTGTGGGTGGGTGGGTGGGTGCATGCGCCTACCATTTGCATGAGCAGACCAGTAGAGAAGAGAGCGGGGCGGCACCTTTTCTGGCTTTTTCGCTCGCTTGTTGCTCTCTCCCTATGGCCCCCAGAAAGAATAGCTCATGAGCGTATGCATTAGGTGAGCAGAAGCACACTGGTGCCTGCGTGCCAAGGGGAAAATGGGAGAGAGAGGGGGGACAAAGCAAGTGAAAAGGCGCCGATACTAAGCTAAATATTAGTCACGAGGTGCGCAAGCCAAATGCATACGCACATGCGCCTTTTTTCCATTAATTGTTGTAGACATTCAGCATCAGCGGCCCGCGAGTCTGCTGTTGTGTTGACCTTGTGCTGCAAAGAAATATGCTTGCCGCGGCAGCCAACATAAACTCAACAGAGGCGAACAGCCGTTCAACCAGTCTTCGTTCTCTCTCCCTCTTTACTCTTCGCTGACCTGGTAGCCGCCTTCTCCGTCCAGGGAGATGACGACGCGGTGTAGCTTGCGCAGTGCCTCACGATGCGACACCGAGATCAACGTCACACCGGCCTTCTGCAGTAAGCTGTAGAAAAATGGCTCTTCATCCTGGGAAATTGCGCTGGTGCACTCATCGAGGAACGCAAACTTCGGGCGGTGCAACAGGACGCGCACCAGGGCCACACGTTGACGCTCCCCACCCGACAGCACTTCCTCCCAGTTCTCGGAGGCATTCAAACCGCCTTCGCGATCCATCATTGTGCTGAGACCAAATGAAGTCGCCGCGGAGATGATAACCTCATCCGGCACGAAGGCCTGCTCAGACTTGCCGTTGCAGGTGTCTTCTGTTACGCACGGGTACGTAAGCACCGCGCGCAGCGAGCCAGGAGGAAGGTATGTCCGCTGCGGCAGACACATGAGCGACTCGGGGGCCGTTGGGAGAGTCACTCTGCCCTTGGCAAGCGGCCATAGCCCGCTAAGCACACGCATCAGTGCCGTCTTGCCGGAGCCGTTGCTGCCCATGATTAGTGTGTGTCTTCCAGGGGTAACAGTAAGGTTAAAATCACGCAGAACACTCACGCCAGCTGGGCTAACAATATCTACGTGTGCCCATTGTACCAAATCATCCGAGTAGACAACATTGGCCATCTCACTACGTACATTCAACGCGTTGATGCGCCCCAGTCTCTCACGCAGCTCGCCAATGCGATGCACACTGCCGCACAACGCACCTAGTTGTTTGTGCATGAGCAGTATCTGACCAATCGCTTCGGAAAAAGGCACGTACAACTGCACACTCTGGAGGTACAGTTGAGTAAGTTCGCCCTTGCTCATCAGATGGCATTGGTCAACGACGACAAGACTGCACAGAAGGTATCCAACAATGCTAGCGCCGTACTTGATGAATAAGCTGTCACTGCAGCCAGTCAGCCACTTTGTGCGCTTGATCTTGTACTCGTGGCGGATGAGGGACCGCAGTAGGCGCCCCACATGCTCGCACTCGATCTCCTCACCGTTGTAGAAGGCGATCTCCTCCGCGTGCGAAATGAGCTGGTGGTGTTTCGTGCGCAGGTTTCCTTCCTTCTCTTGGCTTGTTGCCACCAGCTGAGCAAAGTTGGGTAGCAGCACCGACATGCACGTTGCAACGAGGAGGTAGTAGGAGATTAAGAAAGCAGGGGGTGAACGGCCCCCATGTTTCGAGAGCTCTATGGACAGCGTCACCACATCCAGAATTGGCTTGAATAGGGCGCGGAACACACCAGCGACGCTTCTGCAAAACTGATCTGTCTCCTGCGTGAGACGATGATCGGTGTTGTCGATGGTGGCGTTCTGCGTGGAGATCATGTAGACAGTGCTTCCTTTGAGGTACTCTTTGTGAAGGGTCGCCTGCAAGTTGTCGCGCAGCCGCTGCTGCGTCATTATCTTCACGTACTTTAGTCCGATTTGGAGAATCGTTCCCGGAATGGCGAGCAAACCGATGTCTGCCACACAAAAACAAAACGCCTTTTTGTTGTGCTCGACGAGGAACCGACCACTGCGCCCCACAACCCGTGCAAATAGCAAAGTGAGGCGGGTGCGCAGGTAGAAGAGGGTCAACATGAGGAGAACACTCCCGAATTCGAGGGATACAAAACGAGGGATGCACACTCGGAGAAGAGAACCAAGGCGCTCCCAGAAGATGCGGTTCATCTTGATTGCGTCCTCATCGCCGCTGCCGCTGACGTACGACGGAGAGGAGCGGTGAGAGCGATGCTTTGTACTGCCGCTTCCAGCGCGCCGTCGGCACAGCACTGCGTTGAGAATTTGGACCGCCGCAGTGAGGCAGAGCAGCTGGACGGCGTAAAAGCCGAGAAAGCGACTCGACGCCAGCTTTGAGACGACAGCCATGGTGCTGTGGTGGAAAGGGTGGTCAGCGGGTGGTGATGCAAATGAGAGGAAAACGGAAGACACGAATGGGTGGTGAAGGGCGTCACTTTGCAGCCAGCATGGAGATCTGGCAGGAAAGCACTTAGAGGCGCAAGAAAAAAAAGGTCGCTGTGAATCCGTTGGTGCCTGTCTCCGAAGTTATGTAGTCTCTACGAGTAGAAAATCAAGGCAGTTTCTCACTCTCTTCCACCTTGCTCTCCTGATCTCTCGATCTCTTCTCTGCTCTCGTTCTCCAATAGCTGCTTTGTACAAGCTCGCTCCCGCACAGAGACGCGCAAACTCCTTTGTGCACTGGGAGGCGCTAGAAATGCAGCAGCTGCAGCGGAGGACGTGAGATTAAGAAACCCAATCGAAAGTATTAAACCTTCTGACGAAAGAAAAGAGAGCGACAATGGAAAAAAAAAAACAGCAGGTGCAGGGGAGGGAGGGAGGGGCTAATAAACCGATCAAAGAGGAGCTCCGCCCTGCACCAATAGGCTCTCCCGTGACTGTTTCTTGCGTGTTCCTTTATTTCCTCTGCGCATGCAACCTCACAATGCGCACCTGCGCAGAAAAGATGCGAACGAGAAAGAGAGGAAGTCAAACAGGCAGAAGAGGGGTTCAGAGGGTAAGAAAATGAGCTATACTGAAAGGACTTGAAAGAGGAGGGAAAGTGGGGCCTTGCATGAACGTCACAAGCGAGCGATCCGCACGTCATGAACGCAGAAACTAGCACGAGGTGTGCTCAGGCCAGTTACCGTGATTCAAACCCTCCTCCACAGAGACCCGTATCGTTCCCACGCATAAGCCCAGTGGGAGAGTAAAAGAGACTCAGCTCCTCGAGCCAAAGGTCAAGAGTGCTCCTTCGGCCTCTAGTAAGAATAAGAAAGAAGAGAAATGCTCACACATGCCACCACTTGCGCTGGCGAGAACAGAGCAGTGCTTTCTTTTTGTGTGTCCCTTCTCTGCCATACAACACATCAGCTCAAATCCCCACTCCGCCACCGGCCTGCCACGGGCCCATCGCGCGGTGCGAAGCAGCCCTAGACACGCATTGCAGCACCGCGCCGCCACAGCCCCGAACCCCTCCCACACCGCCCCGCTGGTCGCACCCACCGCCGCTCCCATATGCCGGCAGGGGTCGGGGGCGATGCGCTCGAGCCACGCTGGCACGTCGTCCAGCATATGGGTGGCACAAGCGTGCTCACTGCGGCAGGTCGCTCCGACGCAGCGCTACCCAGGCCCTTACCGCCAGCATCAGCAGCCACACATCGCTCTGACACACCCGCATCGGTGGTGCCTGGCCCTGCCGACACCACGAGTGGTTTGGTATTGGCAGGGGACAGGGGTGCTGCTTGGCTTCCTCACACAGTGGGGGTACTGGGGCCTGACCATCGCACGCAAAGGTGGCGTCCTTTATCGGGCCAAAACTGAGCCTATCAGAATCAAAAGCCTATCCAGTCCAATATTCAGCAGCGTATCAGCCTCTTCCCTCTCCACATCGTCTGTCATCCCCTTTGCAATGTGCCTGTGGTGTGCAACAAGCCGCTGGTTACTTCCTCACTCATCGTCCACCCTAAAGGATACAAATACCGCACCGGTCTCGTTCTCATGCACGCTCACCGAAATAGCGCTGCCTTTGTCAAACTCTTCTCTTAGACACCTCAGCGCGCTGGCATCCGAAACAAGCACCTCCTGCGGGTACTCTTCACCGTCATCAGTGAAGAGGGAGAGTTGTGCCTTGTTCTTACCGGTGTCTACAATATCCACGAGTGAGAACGTGCGTGTGGCTGCGGAAGTGGTGCCGTTGGCGTTGCTGTTACCGGAGTTTGCGCCTGCAGAGTCATCAGTCCCGAGAACGGTCCAGTAGAGACTGAGCAGCTTGTCTTTTTGCGGAGAAGTAAAAACAGTGAATGGCATCTTGAGCGCGTCTTCGAGGAGGCAGAGAATCGGAGCATCGGCCGCATCAGCGGTGTTGCCGCCGTCCTCGTTGCCAGCCGGTTGCAGTACATCTGTGCCTCTCGAAAGATCTGTGCGCGCCGCCGAAGACGGCCCACTGCAGCCGGCCTCTGCTGAGGACACTACGGTCGACGGCGTCGCGGAAGTGGCTGCGGAGCCAGAAGCGTGATGAGCAGCTGCGTTGCCGTAGTGCGCAATGACTGCCATGTAGAGGGCCTGCTGGGCAGCCTTCGTAAAGCGATACTCCTGATTGCGAAAGAGAAAGCGGCGCAGCGTGTTAATCTCCTTCCTCAATGCAGATCCAGTGAGTTGAGCTTCAGCTGCCGTCTTGAATTGTTTCACGCGATCATCCATGCCCGACATGGTTTTGCCCTCCCAGCGGCACTGCTTTGCAGACCTTTGTGATCGCTGTTGCGGAGGTTTCTACTACCGTAGGTGTTCAGCAAACTCCTATGCAAAATCTATTCTTCAGCTTGTTCTGCCTTGCAGCTGATCATGGGAAGACGCTGAAGATGAAGGAGGGACAGACAGAGCAGGCGAGAAAGCAATAGAAAAGGCGACAGAGAGAGCGAGAGCGGGAGCTCGAACTACAGGGCCGGTGCGTGAGCACAATCTTCAGCCAGTGGCCACACATGCGTGGAAGGCTTCTCTGAGGGCGAGAGACAACGACTGGGCAAAAGGGAAGCCAGAAGTAAAGAAAAATACACGACGCGACTGCACGAACCTGTTTTCCACCTCGTCCTGGTAAAATAGAACGTGGCTTCAATCTCGATGTTGTCCGGTCAGCTTGCATGTTAAGGTAGCGGGTTGGACCTGTAACTCGAAACGGGATACAAAAGGGGGGAGTGGATGAGCCTCATCACTGGGGAGGAAGAAAAAGGTAATGAGACACGATGATACCTCTCCTTGAAAAGCGCCACACAGAAAGGGAGAGGGAAGGCCACAGATATATACACGGGGCAGCGGATAATCCT
This sequence comes from Leishmania lainsoni, assembly GCA_003664395.1. NCBI lineage: Eukaryota > Euglenozoa > Kinetoplastea > Trypanosomatida > Trypanosomatidae > Leishmania > Leishmania lainsoni. The sequence continues at coordinate 180,432 of RAIA01000012.1, read as the reverse complement.
TCGCAAACTAAGGCAGGAAGTCCGGGGATAACACACCACGGTGAAGCAGAGAGAACAAGAAAAAGAGGTGTCCAGAGAAGGCAAGAGGGATGCGATGATGCATACTTTCTGCCGAGAGAGAGAGAGAGGGAGGGAGGGAGGGGGGTTACGGACGAAAACAGACAACGGATCAGGTGATGTTTAGCTGTAGAGGCGTCCGCGCGCATTAGGCCTTGCTTAAGGTGGGCAATCAGTTGCAGAAAAGGGAGTGGGCCGAAGAGAGACAAAGAGGGGAAGCTAGTCAAGAAAAGAAAGCACTGCACCGAGGAAGGAGAGGAAAACTGCTAAGGATGGCAAGAGGCGCACAGGTGAGTGTCCCCCTCGCCCCTTCCGCATTTTGTCCGTGTGCAGCACGCTCGCGGCTCCTGTAAAGTACCCAGTTGTTGCATGCTGCTCACCACATGATGGCAAATGTGCGTATGTGTGCCTGTCCTCTGTACTCGGCTGATACGAATATGCACCGTACACGGCGGCCTCCGCCTTTCCTTTGATGCATCCTTCCCCGACCCCATCTCAGTCTGATGCTGCAAAGTTTTCCCTAGCAGCAGCCCTGGCCACCGTCACCGGTGTTGCTGCCACCGTTCAAGTTCGTCATCCGACGTCGCTCGTACTGCTCCAAGTCCTGCAACTTATCATACACACTACGCGCCACCTCATCAAATGCCTGCGTCACCCCGATCCTTGTCTTGGCAGAGGTGAGAGCAAACAGCATGTTGTTCTGCTGGGCAAACCCCTGCGCTGTCGAGAGGGGCAGCGGCATCGAGTTCTCGTCAGGGCACAGATCAGCCTTGTTGCCGATCAGCAAGAATACCATACTGTTGCTCTCTGCCTCGTCACGGCGGCAGTAGCTGTTCGCCTCATCAAGCCACTTCTTGAGGCCGTGGAAAGACTTCGGCTCGTTAACATCGTAGACGAGCACAACCGCCTGCGCACCGCGATAGTAGGAACTGGTCAAAGTACGGAAGCGCTCCTGTCCTGCCGTATCCCATAGCTGCAGGTTCACGGTAGCCTTGCCGCCCGTGTGGGCATCTACGACATCCACTTTCTTTACCTTGAAGTCGATGCCAATAGTTGACGGACTGTTCCCATCAAAGGCCCCAGTGGTGAAGGAGAGCAGCAGGGAAGACTTGCCCACACCGCTGTCGCCTATGAGGAGGACCTTGATGGTCTTGTCCGCACCTGTGGTGGAACTCATGGTGAAGTATGCGACAAGAGGCAAATAAATAAAAAAAAACTAAAGAGTCCCTTGTGGAAAACGCCAAAGACCGCCTGTGTTGCACGTTCTCACGGAAATACACAAAAGAGGTGGTAATGAGAGCGCGGCAACGGCGGGAGCTCGTCGAGTATGACTACAAAGCCAAATGTTGTATTGGGTAGAAGGTGTAAAATAAAATTTAAAAAGATGGCACGAGGCTTGATGTACGCCCCGTTGATGCACTCTACACTTAAGTAGGTGTATGATGTGAATGGCTTTCGTGTTGGGTTGTTGTTTTTGTGGTGCGTATGCGCTCTGATGAACTGACGAAGCAAGACGAAAAGGAAGAAGTGTAGCACGAAGCATAGGCTGAGCACGGGGAGAGAGAGAGAGACAGAGCAGCGAACGTACCGTATTCCGCTGAGCCATAATGAGCTCACTGGGCGAAGGCCAATGGGATCCATCTTTGTCGTCTTTGCTGTCCCTGTACATCCTCTCGTAACTCGAATGCATCTGCGGCAATGTAAAGAGAAGCGGGCACAGCATCACTGCTGCCTCGGGACATGCGTGTATGGGACAAGACTGGAGTTGGACCGCTGTCGCGCTCCTTTTTCACACAACTGAAGAAAAGGAGCTCACAACGAACATGTTGCGATGTGTGATGTGTGATGTGGGGAGGGGGGTGCACTGGCACGCAGAATACACACACGCACGAACCAAGTCGTGTATTACCGAAGTGCCGATGGGTGTCCATCGGTGCCTTACAGAAAGCAATGGAGAGCTGACACATACACACAGCAGAAAACACATGTGAAAGTAAAGGAGAAGACTACTGTACAGACAACTTCAGAGTTGGTAGAAGAGCGAGCCAATAGAACAACTTAAGAGAGGGAGAGCCATAAGAGACATTCCCACATAGTCCAAGCAGCAAATGCACTACAAGTAGCAGTGGACGAAAAGGGTCAACAGGCGTAGGGAAGTGAATATACCTCGTAGAAGGTATCACGGGGTGTTTGCTTTCCGCCTTTCTCAATTCTCTGAGCCTGTCCTACGCTCTCAACCATCGTCACCAACCTCACTGTCCTCCAGCCCATACACACCATACCACAAGTCGACGTAGCCCTCATAAATCCAGTTCATCATGAGGCAGTAAGTGGTGAAACACAACAGATTCGCGGAGCCGATGAGAAACATGCCTCGAGTGGTGTAGCACCTTGGCCCCATAACAGACATGAGCGTACGTCCTGATGCACGTTGGACCTCAAGGAGCTCGTGCGCCACTGTGTACAGAGACTGCAGTGCCACCCTGTTACACATTACGACAGATAAACGAAGCATCTTTGCGCGGGTAAGGAGTGGAGAAGGTCTAATCCATACAGGAAACACAAAGCGGGGAGAGGAGAGGGGGGGGCAGCTGCGTTTGTGATCCAGTTGTCTCTCTCCCCGAGGTTCCACCGCAGGCACGTGTTTTGTGTTTGTGTGTGTGTGTGTGTGTGTGTGTGTGTGTGTGTGTGTGTGTGTGTGTGTGTGTGTGTGCGTTATGTGGCTCTAGCGAGTTTGTTGGCAGTGAAACGTCTGTGGCCCCAACCGCCCGCCCTTCTGGCCACTCCAATGGTTGGTGCAGTACACCAGTACTAAAGTAAGGTGACGCACACGTAGAAGGCAAAGAGAAAAAAGACAAGGTGTGATCACCACGGTAAGAAAGTCGTGTGCAACGAGAAGAGACATGCAGAGAAAGAGAGACGTATGGATCGAGTGCACTCCATTGCGCTGTCAAGGCACCCATTTCATGCTTCTTTGCTACTCGCTCATGGCAAACAGCATGATGATACCACAGGAGAAGCGTGCTGCAGCACTGCCTTCACCAATCACCTACCGCTACGCCTCCTCTTCTGTGGCTCACGCACGTGAGCGCCTCGCACTATGAAGACAAGACAGAAAAGCGACATCGAAACAGCTATTCAGAGGTATGTTGCGGCATTGTAATAATGTGTGGCAGTGTATTTGCCTACAGATGCTACTTTCCTCCTCTCCCCTCTTTGGTATTTGCCTTGTTTTGTTTTTCCTTTGGCCCACCATTTCGCTTTCTCCGCTCAACTTCTCTGTTCACATGGGTGTGTGCGTATGGTGGCGTGCGTGGGACTGCAAGCATGTACCCTCACCTTCCCTCCCCCCTCGATATTTCCACGCTTGCTCGTTGTGGCGTTTTTTGTTTGCTTCTTTCCTTTTAATCGCATTTATGAGGATCGAGCTTTGCACCCGCTCTCCGTGCTCCTTTCTTCTTCTCAACTCTTAAACGTTGTTACCCACTTGCACTGGCCTCACTACAGATTTCATCTATGCTGAGTTTATGTGTCCTGCCTTTTCTTGTGATGAATCCTCGATCAAAGTGTGTACGACGCGTGGGTGCTTGAGAAACGCAAAGCGAGCAACCTCAGCAGCGGGAAAAACAAAAAGACAACAGCGGAAGCAAGGGCGACAGCCGGCATTCACTACCAATGGCCCAACACACAAACGAGTAAAACGAGAAAGAGAGTGATGTCAAAAGAAAGGCGGGACGCACACCAATACATATTCCCAACCCTTTCTTACTGGCAAGTCTCCGGTTTCTGTGGACGGGTACACCAGCCTGGTATCCCCCCGCTCGCGCATTCGATAAGACTACTCACGACTAGGCAGACTTGTACTCCTTTTCCGTCACCCCAAGGATCTCTGCTGTGATGCGTCATGACGGGGGTGAGTGGAGAAAAGGCAGAAGCTCACAGTCACTCGATTCCTTGAGCTCTAAAATGAGAAGAACGAACTGGAGTAAAGAGAAGATGAGTGCTTGGTGATGCATGAGATTGAAATGGCGGAGCGTGCGTTGTGACTCCCATCTTGTCACTCTATCGGTTCTTCGGTCCTTCTCTTTCATTTTTGTGGCAAACATTCGAAGAGAAAGGGCAAAAGAAACGGCTGAGAGGTGAAGTGCAGAAGTCGATGGGGGAAAATGAGGGAAGGATGAGGAGGGAGAAAGGGGAGGACGAAGGAGTGCAAGACAGGGAGAGAAGTAGTGGGGAAAAAGAGAGGAAGAAAACGCACGAACCAAAAAGAACGCGAAGAACAAAAATGGCTTCAGCGGAGGGAGACAGCAGAAGTCAGCGGAGACGATACGGGAAGGAAAGGGATAAACGAAAAGAAAAGGTCCAAAGGTGGGGGTGGGTGAATAGTGAGGGGAAGGGGAAGGGGGGGAGGGGGCACATCGGAGGAGGGAGCAACAAAAGATACAGCACAAGCGGTGAAGCACGACGTAGAAACAGAAAAAAATACAAGACGGCAACGCACGTGCCGAGAGAGTGAGCGAGAAAAAGAAAACCATTACTCCGCATCTTTAAAGGGGGCGTATATACACCTTGGAAAAAAGGCGACATAACACCACCAGCGAATGAGCAGAAGAAAAAAAGGAGGCAGCGAGCGCCAGCCAGCACCTCAACTTTGAAAAGATAAGAAACATGGCTTGTAACAATGGTAACGTCAGCACCGCAAAACTACATCCTTCCACCTCCCCGCCCGCTTCCATAGGAAGATTGCTGCTGTTTCGTGCCCGTCCCGATTCCCTGCCATGCAACACATCAGCTCAAATCCCCACTCCGCCACCGGCCTGCCACGGGCCCATCGCGCGGTGCGAAGCAGCCCTAGACACGCATTGCAGCACCGCGCCGCCACAGCCCCGAACCCCTCCCACACCGCCCCACTGGTCGCACCCACCGCCGCTCCCATATGCCGGCCGCCGCCTGGCGCATCTCGCGGGGCGGCGCAGGCTCCTCACACCAGTGGGCAGCGAGGGGTCGGCGGCGATGCGCTCGAGCCACGCTGGCACGTCGTCCAGCATATGGGTGGCACAGGCGTGCTCACTGCGGCAGGTCGCTCCGACGCAGCGCTACCCAGGCCCTTACCGCCAGCATCAGCAGCCACACATCGCTCTGACACACCCGCATCGGTGGTGCCTGGCCCTGCCGACACCACGAGTGGTTTGGTATTGGCAGGGGACAGGGGTGCTGCTTGGCTTCCTCACACAGTGGGGGTACTGGGGCCTGACCATCGCACGCGGAGATGTCGCCTATCATCAGGAAGCGGGAAGGACCGGGGAACGACGAAACGTGCGCTCTCTGCTGATCATGCGTCGTCGAGCCACTCGCCCTCGGGCATACTCGCATATTCAGTCTGTCAACTTCTTCCTCGACTCACCTTTTCCTCGGCAGCGCTACCGCCCCGAACCCCACCGTAAGGGCCTCTGTGCGTACTAACCCAAACACCGTAGTCTACTCATAGCTGTGGTCGTAAGAAGCCTTGAGTCTCATAACCAACTCTGGCCAAGCTTCCTTCTTGTGGACTCAAGGAAAAACGGGTCCAGGCAAGATGGTGCAGTTTTGAGCTGTGTCGTATCGCGCTGTCTAGTGTGTCTGCAAATATAGCGACCAAGATGAAGAACCGGCAGTCATCGCTGAAGAGCAGTTGTGCCATGCATTTGGCAAGGGTGAGAGGCAGGTGTATCGCGATCATCGAGAAGAGCACGCATGCGTGAGTGCCACCCTGACGATGACAGATGGGGGCTGAGTCGAAACCCCGTAGTCGTATCTTGCCGGGTATTCTATTTCAGGTTACGATACTGACTAGACTGTGATGCCGCGCGTGCAAGGGTTATAGAGCAGCTTCTCTCCGTAAGTACTGACTAGGTGTACAGTCGCGTGGGTTGAGTCTGTCGTGCGTGTGGCCAGTCCGAACGACTTGCAATGAAGCTGCATAGACATGTAACCTTGGAGAAGACAAATCTAACTCGAGGGTTGCCCTCTTCCCGTGTGACACGCCACCTCCTGTGAGTATTCCTTTGGTGTTCTCTCGCACCGCCCCTCTCCAGGCCACCTGACGGCCATCGCTGCCTCTATTTTTGAGGGTTGTTGCTGCTAGTGCTCCTCGCATGGGTTTCTTTTGCTGCTCCTCAGCGCTGTCTTTGCGGAATACGCCTCGGCAGCTGCACAGACTTAGTCCCGGACCCCTGTTACCGTAGCCCTTGAGTAGCCACCGCCGCAGCTGTGGTATGGTGTGGCCTTGCCGCAGTGAGCACGCTTGTGCCACCCATATGCTGGACGACGTGCCAGCGTGGCTCGAGTGCATCGCCCCCGCCCCTGCCGGCATATGGGAGCGGCGGTGGGTGCGACCAGCGGGGCGGTGTGGGAGGGGTTCGGGGCTGTGGCGGCGCGGCGCTGCAATGCGTGTCTAGGGCTGCTTCGCACCGCGCGATGGGCCCGTGGCAGGCCGGTGGCAGAGTGGGGATTTGAGCTCCTGCTCTACTCAAGAATGAATACATTCAGGAAAAAAAGTCCCGTGTATCGAGACTTCACTCACTGGCTCGCAGAAACTGGTGTGAACCTTTACAAGAAGCCACACATCGACCACATCGCACACCTGCTCGTAATACAGGCACACATGCTCACGCACACACACACAAAAGGGAGAAAAAAGCAACGGATAAGCACATGTACTTACGTAACCCTGCACACTCTCCCCGCCCCCACCTGTTGCTCTGCTTTATTGGTTCAGCAATGCCACATCAACACACTTGCACGCAAGGAACGCATCTTCGAACAGGAAAAGAGCCGAAAAGACAAGGAAACAAATCGGCACCTTCCCTTCTTGCGCTCAGCTTAGTAAAGAGGTGAAGAGGGAAAAGGGAAAAACATGCACACACACACACACACACACTTACATATACATGAGAAAAAATAACGAGTCACCGCCTTCGTGGTACGAGAAAAAAATGAGAACACAAGAAATAACGGGGATGCGCAGTGGTGCTCAAGGGACTAGGAGCGAGCGCAGTAGTCGAGAACCGACGAGGAAAAAGCAAACAAATAAAAATAGGCAACGAGCGGCTGGATGTGTCATCCTTGTCCTTGTACGTCCAGTAGATGGATACCAAGTGATGGGGATGAGACGTGCATGTCTTGGACCGTCCTCATAATTCAATCACCACCACAACCATCCGCGCGCTCTCTACACCTCTCCAACAAAGGGCAGAGCAAGTACATTCTGCAAACGATGCTGGAAAAAGAAAAGAAGCAAGAAAAGCCCCACGAGAATGAGAGTGTGAGAAAGAAAAATGAAAACATCATTGAAGTACCACGCCCTCCGTATCATGACACAGAGCAAAAGGAGAAGTCTACTCGACAAGTTCGCAGAAAGCCCCCAAGGGGAAAGGAAGGCAAAAGAATAAACAGAGACCAAATAACCAGGAAAAAAAAGACGTGACTAAAGACGATGCGACAACAACTCACGCTAGAAGTTCAGTAACGATGGTACAAGACGTAGAATTATATCAGAGCAAAATAGCTCTCGGCCATCACGTAGGTGTCTTTCTTTTCAGAAAGAGCACTACCTGTGCGTTCTCACTTTATTTGATCTCTGAGCAAATGAAAAGGCGAACGCTCACTCTCAAGACGAGGGTGAGGCACTGGCACAGAAAAGCTAGCTTAACGCGATGCACAGACCAAGAGAAGTGTCCCAGGAGCAGAGACACAAACACTCGCACCTGCACCTACAAGCGCAATTTGCTGTGGCGTGCAGCGTCCATCAACGAAATGGAAAAGGCGAGGGTGTGGAAAGGCAGACAAACATCAAACCTTAGAAAAAAAGGATGTTTCTCGACTCCCCAGACGCATCAGTCTTGTTTCTGCTACCCTTCGTCTTTTCCATTTCATCTTGCTTCAGCATAGTCCTCAGAGTCGCTAACAATAGCCAGACCACATGCAAAGGTACACTTGTTTGAGAGTCGACCTCATCACTGCCATCCTTCGCAGACCCACCTGCTTCACATTACTACTGGCACGCTTTGGGGAGAAACCCCACATTCACCTCTTATCCAGCTCAAGAGTGCACTCTCCCAACAGTCAGCAAGGCGATTATCTCTTGAGCGATGGAAGTTGCGACGTAGTGACCGTTGAAGGCATCGTCACATCCCTGCCCCGGGTCCCAGAACCGTTCTGCCGGGGAAGTAGAGATTGCCGGCCCAATACCTGCCGAGGCGGTACAAGGTGCATGCCGCTGAGCTGAACAGCTCGACTTTCCGACAGCATCGATGACGCCTCACTTGCAACCACACGCTGGTTTCTTGCAGCGGTATGTGCAGCCCCGTCATCGCACACAACGGGTATGTTGCATTGAACACTGCGCTGCAGAAATGTGTACGGCGGCGTTAGCGAGGGTGCGGCAACGGCGGATGGCCCAGGAAGAGGGAGAGGAGGGCTGCCGCGTGGCTGCAGCGAGAGTTCCGTCAGCCTACTCTTGTCGCGTGGATCTGACAGTATTGCTGCGAGGTGTCTGCAGTTCGGTGATACCCCGACATCGTCGAGATTGCTAAAACTAGCGCCTTCCCTAAACGGCGGCAGCTCTGACGGTAGCATATACTCTCCCGCGTGCGGTCTTCCTTGTATCGCAGCGGGGTGGGACGCCTTGGTGGGTGACAAGTCTACTGGGTTGAGACTGACCAAGTGCTCCCTGCGTCCCCTTACTGCCACCCCTCTCGCAGACTCAGTCGATAGCCCAGGCGATGTGATGCCGTGGCGATCCCTCCTGGCTGATTCACTCGCACTCCTCTGGCGATCCCCATTTAATTGCGTCATCCTCGTCGTGCTGGGCCATCGCGAAAGACTACTAAAGTCGATGGCGCCACCATTCCTACCCAAGAAATCCACAGTGTGCGTCTTCGCTGTAGTACCCTCGTACTCCTGAGGCAGCTCTAACACACTGGTGAGCACGTCTCCTGCACTACTGTTTCCTCGTGCGTTGCCGGCGGCGCCATCGTTGGTGTTGCTGTGCGATGCACCCGGTGATGCCTCGTTCTCAGACGAGTGGGCATTCCTGTCGCGGAAGGTGACGATGGCGGGGTTGGCGCTAGAGTGCAAAGTGACAGGTGACAGCACCTCTGGCGAGAGCACTCCGCCAGCGAGGCGCAATTGCGGTCTTGTGTTGATCACTCTCGTGACGACTCTGCGCACGGAGACGGGAGATGAATCTTTGTTGGCAGTGATCATGAGCCCAGGCGAGTGCTTCTCTGCAGAGGACTCTTCAGCACCCAATGGCGCGTGAAGAGATGTCGAGTAATTCGGCAAAGCAATAGCCTTACCCGGCATTTCAACGTCTGCCATGTCTGTGGAACGCCGCTGCCTGCCGCGCTGCAGGCGTCCGTTGTGCCTTTGCGGCACTGACGGCCCTCGGAACTTCGCGCCTGTCAATTGAGCCTCGCCGCGCGTCACAGTGCCAGAGAATGCGTCGCGAGAAGGCGGCAATGTGTTCACGCGTGAGGCACTGTCACCTGATGTGTCGAAGTTCGCTCTGCCTGTGCACGTAGTGGGTGGTTGCAATGGTGCCGGCCGCTGCGCCTTTGGGAACCCATCACTTGGCCACAGCGAATCAACGGGTGCCTCCCGCCCCGTGGAAAGTGACCCCACGATGGGGGACATGGATACCTTGGGTTTAAGCGGTGCAGCAGGCTCTTGAGACATGCACCCCTTGAGTGACCCGGATGCAGAGGCGTTGCTCTCCTTTGTCAATGATGACAACCCCGGTTTCTTCTCCTCTGACTGGGTGGGAAATACAAACTTATCGCAGATCCAACGGTGCTTCATCGCCTCGCGCGGCGAGACCCGCTGTGATGGGTCCCACTGCAGAAAGAGGCGTACAAAGCTTAGAAAGTCATCGTCCTCTGAGACGGCCAGGAACTTCGACAACGATCTCGACCCGGGCTCGCGTTGCTTACCCCCACGCGTCGTGTGAGGCCGAGGCTTGTAATGACCGTCGAAGAACTCGCGCTTCCGCCTTGCAGAGGAAGCTTCTATAAAGTTCTGTGGCGGTGGCCCTAGATACTCCATAATGCACCCTAGCTGGTCCTTCTCATCATTGCCGGGAAAGACGGGATCGCCGTTGGCCAGCTCGCAGAGTATGCAGCCAAAGCTCCACCAGTCAATCGCATTGTTGTACTTCTGCTCCATAATCACCTCTGGCGCGCGATAGAAACGCGACTGAATGTACACGTACACGCTTTTCGTGTCGATGCTCGCAGACCCTAGATCGGCCACTTTCACGACAGCCGGGTCATTGTCGCGCAGCAGAATGTTCTCGGGCTTCAAGTCGCAGTGAATTATGTTCTCGCGCGCTAGAAATGACAGTGTCACCAGCATGCGCGCAGCAATGCTGCGGATTAACGGCAGCGCCATCGGAAAAAAGTCCTTCGCTTTAAGGTACTCATATAGGTTGGCACCCAGGAGTTCGTAGCTGATGCAAATATGTCCACGAAACTTGAAGCTGTCTATCATACGCACGATGCCATAGAGTCCTTTTGGATCACGGTCGTTCACACGTTGTAAAATTCCAATCTCCTGGTTCGCCTGTTGTAGTATCTTGCGGTGGTTACGAATGAGCTTCACAGCTACAATCGATTCGTCAAAATGATCGATTGCCTTGAATACTTGACCAAATGCACCGCTTCCCAACTCCTCGAGAACCTCGTAGCGGTAAGCGATGTGGTCATTGACTCGGAAAATGTATTCACCCTCCTCGGTGTCGTACCCGTCATTGTGACCGCTGGTCGGCGACTTCACCTTGTCGACGCACCTTTGACCAGCGTAATAAACTGCCTCGTATTGCACTATCTCTTTCCTTTCGTACGCCGTGAGGCAGTCACCGAAGTGATGCATTGCCTCTGACGCAGAGATAAGAGAAGCACCCGAGGTGCTCAATCCATATTTGGGGTGCATCGCTATCACTTTCTAAACCGTGAGCAGAAAAATGGCGCGAAAAAAAGGCAGAAAACAATGCAATCCGTGCTGACACGAGTGAAGACAGATGCGGTGAAAGCTCAAAAAAAAAAGAATGCAGCTGCAAAGTAGTACATAAAAGCTCGATTGATTCAGGAGCCGCGCATGAGTCCACCGAAGTCTCTATGTCACAGTGTCAATACACACCACGTTCAAGGTGTGCTTCACCGCCGAGATGGGGCGCACACAGCCTATGTGAATGTGCAAGCTTCATGTGAGGAAGGAAAAGGAGGGAAGAAGAGAGAAAAGGCGAATTTCTCCCCTCCGCATGCGCAGATATTCCTATGAGCTGTAGTAACGCGAATAGTAAGGATTGAGGAACGCTAGCAAGGCAAGAAGAAGTGGAATTGGAGGTGATGAATGGTATCAGTAGAATGTAGAGCACGCAACTTGCATAAGAGAGGCAACGTCTTCGGCCATCAGCTATTTCTGTGTGCATCGAAAAAGTTTGCAGTTGCTCCCTAGTTATTTGCTGCAACTGGTATCAGCCTTCTTTGACAGCGTCCTTGCAAAGACAGGTGTGTGTGTGTGTGTGTGTGTGTGTGTGTGTGTATGCATATGTGTACATTCTCACGACACTGCATATCAGGAAGAAAAGCAATGGTGTGCGTTGGCTATCGATACGATCTGGGTAACATGTTGGTTAGTGTCGACTCCATGCGCTGAATCATGGTGTACCACTCCATCCATTCGTCCGCTCGCTCCACTGCATCCGGCTCCACAAGTTCGAAGAGCCGTTCCGAATAGTATTCAAAGCCCATTGGCTCATAGGTGTGTTCTGACAACCTTCGCCCACACGGAAGGCGCAAGGTGCGGGCCCTCGTTTCACCTCCCGCTACGTCGAGGAAGCGATTAGGTACCTTCGTGTAGCGGATAGTATATCCCATGCGGTACCACAGCACCTCAGCTGCACAAACGACTGCCTGGCAAACGCACCGCTCTCCTGTCTCAGGGTGGAATGCACTCAAGCACGGGTGGCCAAAGTCACAGATGAGATTCTCGTTGTTATTTCGCAGTCGACGAATGTTCATATCCTCTGGTGTACTCAATAGAGCCTTGATCAGTTGGCGAGTATGATCTGCGATCGTAGCTCGAAGAGTCTCGTCCAGTATGCGGTTGGCTAGAAAAAGGGGGACTGCATCGACGTCGCTGATAGCATCGGCGGCCATTTTGAGGAGACTTAGCTCTGTACCTCTGCGCTGCAGTTCAGTTTGCCACTTTAACTCTGCGCGCGCCTCCATTATATTCAGGACGCGTAGTTTGTCGGCTCGTTTTTCCTCAAGCACAGCTACTCGACTGACCTTCTCCTCAGCCAAAATGAGTGCACGATTTTGAGATTCAAATGCGACTGCATCTGTCAACCCCTGTGCTACACGCGACTGCCAGGCCTCCGCCTTTGCACGCTGTAGTATGTAGTGATTGTGAATGCTATCCGCCGCCTGCAAAGACGCTGACTCCTCCAAGAGTACATTGGGATCGAAGTCTGAATCAAGCAAGTTGTCCAATAGGTTGTTCTCTTTTCCATCCTCATGCACAGATGCGTCATTTTCCATTAGGGTATCAAAATAGTCAGGCGCTAGAACTTGAAGGGGTCTGCAGAACGCAAGAAACAGTGCTTCGATTTTTGCACACATCGCTTCATTGTAGATTTGCCTATTTGGATCTGTCTCCCGTGCCTTCAGTACAATTTTCCGCAGCCTTGGTAAACCATCAGCGACAGCCTCGCGAATTTGGCTTGAGAGTAGGTGCATGTGCTCAGCATCACAAACAGGTAGATGGGAGTCAACATCGCCGACCACACTCTCGCTGCAGTCATAATGGTCACCACCTGTGCAGCACGCCTTTAAAGCAAGCACATGCTCAGTGAGAGTCTCAGCTAGCGTCGTCAACTTCTTGAATTCGGTCATGTAAAGAGTTCCTGTAAAAGGAGCCGCCAAGCAGTTAGAAAAGTTGCTTCATGAGTCCAGTCAAAGGCGCATACCGAAAATGGCCAGCTTCGAAAAGCGCAGAGAGCCGTGATGTAGTAAGTCAAGCCCTTGTTCCTTTTTCCGGTGCATCTAGAAGGTGGCATTTGCTCTCGATGTGTTACTTGCAAAGCAAATTTCGCATGGCTTATTCAATCAGAGGAATAGCACCATCGCTAGCGGAACGCTTTTCAATAGCGAAGGATTGTTCTGCTTTTTTTTTTGCCTGTCATATGGGTATTCTTGTAAGTTGTGATTGAGATAGTTGCAGCCTCATCAGTCATAAATCCCTATTCTGCAATCCCAAGCAGGTGCACAGCTCCTTGACAAAATACTCTTTGTCCACAATTGCTTTGAAGGCATTTACGGGGACACAGTACTTCCTCTCCACCTCCATATCAATAATGCTTTTTGCGCTGTGTGCCTCGCGGATATCCACGATAGAGTGCTCACTCCCGATAAAGATGTTATCGTCAAAGAATACAGAGTAGTAGTTTGGATCCTTCTGCGAAATGGGGTATACCTTTCCGCCAGTCCGGTGTTCCGCTGCCTGTGCCCAGCTAGGGTAGTAATCCACAAGCCCACCTACGTTCTTAGAACGGGAAAAGTACGCCACCAAGTGATCTTCGAGATCGGCAAAAGACGCCTTGTAAGCCGACGTACACCCAGACACTTGGTGCAAATGTTCCAGTACCTTGGCAGGGTCTGTCTCCTCAAAGCTTGACGTGAAGTATGACGAGAGCGACACACGAGGTCCGTAGCAGATGTATATGTCATCAGCCTGTCGAAAAAAACTCCCTGACAGTGGCTCAACATAGTTCTCTTTTAGCGCCTGCAAAACTGGGCCAGAAGGCTTGCACGCGTGCATGCCAAAGACGAACGATCTCCACTCTTCCAGAACGGCGCTCAAATCGCTACCGAACGTTCTGAAAATGAGCGTGAACTGCAAGTTAAGCTCTGAGAGTGTGTTGATCATGTGGAAGAAGGCCGGGATAATGTTGTAGTACCCGTCATTATGCTCCAAATGTTGACGCTGCAGATCGACTAGTGGTGCATATGCCTCACCAGCCTCCCCAGGAAAAGTGAACTTCCTCGTAGCCTGTCGACGGAGATTTGATACCGCACTCCACACAGCATCTCGCTCTGCCTTTGATAGCTCCTGCATTCCCGGAGGCGCACAATATAGTCTGTCAATGTACGTATCATACGACATGATGGGACCACTGTAGGTATCGGGTTGTGTGACTGGTGCATCAGAAGGACCGTAGAGAGGCCGCCACTGATTGTCAGTAGGGTCGATACAGCCATACGTGTTAGCAGCAACATTACTATTTAGAACATCATCCATAGTACGCCCACCCGCCTGGTCGACCTGGATAATAGTTTTGTTGATGTCCATGTGAATCACAAAGTGCTTCTTCGAGCACCGCTGGAGAAGCTGACGCGACATCCTGTCAGTTCTTATATGTTCATATGAACTCCAGGGGGTAAAGCTACCTCAGACTGAGAAAAGAGACTAAGAAGCGAGACATCAACAATGGGAATGAAGAGCGTGTGGCAAGCAAGTAATGTATGCAGCAAAGAACAACACTGCCGCTAGCATCAAAACAGAACCTTTGAGAACAACAAGTTCAAATCACCCTGTGCCCGCTATCGGAGCAGAGTAATTGTAAGATGCTTTAAAACTGGGTGAAGTAAACCCGGACATCTACTACCTTTATTTTTTGCTATTGTTCAATGGGGCTAAAAGCAAACTATGTCACCCGACCTAACGGCGCAGCAAATGCCCGCTCGAATAGCCACTGAATTCGAAGGGGACTCTGTCCAGTGATGCGAGGAAACACCTCTAAAAAGTACCACAATATATGTCCGAGAATGTTGCCCAAGACCTCATTTGACATTCCAGAAACCATTGTGTTCATAATCATTAGCACAAATGGAAGAAGGCGCATTGGAACGGGAACCACGAAAAAGATCGCGACTTCTATGTCGTTGAAGATGCGACTCATAATGTATGTCATGCATGTGCCTAGCATGTAGCTTAAGTACGGCACATCCACAATCGACGAAAACCTCAGGCCCAAAAGAGAGCAACCGACGATCAACAGCAACAAGATGTAGTCGAGCGGTCGCCTGTTGTAGTACTGAGCTTCAAGGTAAGAGCTGACCAAGTAGATCCACTGAATTTCCATTATGCAATGAGCGCTGATGGGACCGAAGTAAAGGAAGTTAGTGACCAGGCGCCAGTACTGATGCTCTTTGAACACCAACGACGGGCTCAGCAGCAAGTAGAGAGGATGAATCACCTCCAGCGATGACATAATACCTAGAATCCCCATCAGTCCACAGACCACGTGCGTAATGGGAGTCTCCCGCAGGGCATTCTCAATAGCGTTGTTCATTCGGAGATGAGTCGCACCGTACCTGTATATGTGTGTGTAAGGAAGCCACTCTCACTGCTTTTAAAGTCCCTGCGATGCCTCCACTGATTGTGTGGTGTGTTTCCAGAACCTGTAAAGAAAAGGACAAAAAGAAAGGTAGGACAGCAAAGGTGGATATTTGAGTTCAGATGACTGCGGCGAGTCCCGCACACCATCAGCTGCTTCTCAGTTGCAGATATAATACCTGTATCAGGTCACCCTCGTCCATGTGAAGAATGGCGCTTCGTGACAGGCTCTGAACCTTTTCCACTGGCTCAATCTGGTACTCAAACAAAAGATGAGCGTTGCCTCCCTGCATTGAATCCAGACGCAGTCTCGTGGTCTTCTTTCACTTCAAACGGTGTAGGTGGTAACGGCTGAAAGCCAGACCGTGCTTTCACGATTCCCCCGACGACTACATCAGAACCCTCACTCACAGCACCCCCCCCCACTGACGCTCACAACAGCTCTGAAACCTCCTAGGCTACTGTAAGAAGCACAGATCTGTTCTACTTGTGCAACATTTGCTAACAAACGATACGAAAAGGGGCTAAGACACGCCTGGGATAGTGAAGGCTGATGCTGGATGTCCTCAAGGCAGTTCGATGAGCATGATACTCTGCTGGGCCGCTGCAAATCAGTGACGATGCCAATATGGTAAACGAGTTCTTGAAAGGATAACGTGTGCTTCTAGCGACTGGACTGAAAGCAATCTTGCAGCAGGAAGACAAGGAATGCCTTGCACACACACACACAAAAGGGAAAATGAGTGTTATATTAACAGTGTCTCCGCACTGCCACCTCAGAGCCTTTGAGAATAAGCCTCCTCGTGCCAAACTCAACAATCTCTTGCTCCCTTTCGCTCTGCTTCTCCCCTGTCGGCTAGTAGGACCATGACCTCCACATTAATACTGTTTGGCAGTGCTGCCGTTGGCACATTGGTAATCTTGCGGATTGCCTTTACCCCCCACGCGTTTCGAATAATTGCCACCGGCGTGGCCGCGGGTGCTGTTGGTGGAGGAACGTTGACGTACATGAACTACCTGCGTCACCATTCCATCGCCGCCAATTACCGGCTACTGGGACTTACACCGCCGCCCCCCAACTTTGCCGTCATGCAGCCGCTTCTCTACAGACACCTTTCCGAAGAGTACAAAAACCGTGGAGAGTTGGAGCTGGGAGAGGAATCTCTCACGGTGCAGCCAAACGTGTTTGCACAGATTGGCATCATCGACGTGAACGGTGTCCGCCAAATGTGGACGAAAGCAATCATTCCCGCTCTTCTCGATTGGCGGCAAAGAGAGCTCCTCAAAAGCGAGGGTGAATCTCAAGCCGACCTTGAGACCAAGATAGTGTTTTGTGACATTGGCAGTGGTGTCGGCAACGTTTGCTTGCAAGTGCTTTCTGAGACGAAGTGTCCGAAGAGCGTTGGTGTGGAGATCATTCCGTCGCGAATCCGGGCAGCTGAAGAAGCATCGAAGCGAGCAAAGCTGCTTTATTCAGACATTTTCTCCAAAAAGGAAGCTGTGTGGGTGCAGAAGGACCTGATTAAGTGCGCAGCAAGGCTCAAAGAGGAGGGTGTGACCGTTGTCTTTACACATTCGTGGATGTTTGACAACGATCTCATGACAAAATTAACGGAAGTTATCGCTCAAGTCCCCAGCATCCAGTGTGTTGTGACCTCTCGTAAGCTTGACGAAAAGGTGCTTGCTTCAACCAAGCTGCGACAGCGGACCTTGATGCACTTTAGTGCAGATTGGAACGACGAAGCCCCTTTCTACATTTACGGCAAGTAGACTCCTAGCACTGAACTGGTGCACTCTGCACCTTTGGCTGATATTGTCAATGCCAAAAAAAAACAGCTTTTATCTATCCGCGTTAGGCAATATCCATGGCACGATATGCAATCTCCAGACTACTTGCTCTGTGCTGTGTTGTGTCATTGAGTTTTTAGAAGTTCTGCTACGTACGGGATGCATATTTGCTGATAAGTGCCATGTTTTGCCGAATTACCCTTGCTACACCTAGCAAACGCCAAAAAAAAAATGGTAAGTGCGGCCGCAGACCTCACAATCTGTTGCCACGACTTTCTCCGTAGCGGCAAGACACTAAGCGACTGCAAAAGTTCACCATAGCGCTTTGGTAGCTACTCTAACAGCTGGAATTCCATAGGTGCGCAACAGTATCGACCTCACTTCACCCCGGGGGTTCGTTCTCAGCTATGCTGCACTACCCTAGTTCATCTTATCACTTGCGTCTAAACTCTTGCACCTCGGTCACGTCGGCATTCCTTTTCTCGAAAACATGTACGGCTGCCTCCCTGAATTCACATTAAGCAAGGTGCGGCACTTCAAAACACACAGCAAAGGCTCTTTATTTCAAAGCCTTACCTCTACCACTAATGAGCCTCACGTCTGATCTCGATGAGATTTCGATAGAGCTGGGTAGCGATCATGACTCTTCTTATGACGACTCGCTATTCGAAGAGGCCGACGATGATGACGACAATTTTGTATTCTCGAGCAAGTCTGTTCCGCTGGTCAAAGAACTGATGAAGCGTCTCCTCAAAGTATACGGCAGCTTAAAAGAGAAAAGCACAGCTGTGGAGAACGAAATAGCATCTACGATGGGCTCTACCAATGAAGAGGAGGTAGTCCCGCCACAGGCTCTCGCTAGCAGCGCCATCGCTGAGCGCGAATACACCCTGCGGAACCTCCTTGAGCTGCAAGAGTTATATGATTTCTTGTGGGCCAGGCTGCTGTGTGTGTTGAATGAGGAAAATGAGCGATGTTCAGACTCCTACATGGCAACACTGAAAATGCAGGAGCGAGTGCCCTTTGAGTCCCTGGCTCATACAATCCACCACAACACTGTTTTCTGTGATCACATGGGCGAGGTTCTCGACCTCAACTACGAGCAGAAGCTCAACAGGGAAGAAACGAGGAATGCCGTTGGCTTCGATCTACTTGTTGAGTTTTACACCCGAATGGAGCACACCCAATGCACGGCTTCACACTGCGCGCTATTGGTCGTAGAGGGCTCGCGCGAGAGCTTTCTCGATCCGATCTCTATGTACGACTTGTGTAAGTCTCTCGCTACGGAGAAGAACCCTCGCCAGCGGCTTATCCCCCTATCGCTCATGTTCAGTATGCTTGATCAAGACGAACAAACTGTGTCGGAAGCGCTAGCACAGAATATGCCGAAGGTTCTGCTGCAGCGCTTTCGCCACTGGGTTCATCAACTATATGGATACTTTCCGCTTTACAGGGAAACTATGCTGACCTCGCGCTCCCAAAGAAGGTCTCCGCAGCGGTACCGGTCGGCCGCCGTGCCTAGCGACATAGACTCACAGCCCAACTCGCGCAGGTCCTCGCCAAGCCGATCCCCGATTCTGACGCAGCAGCGAGTGCAAGAAGTGGCAACGGATGAAGCGGGAGAAGCCTCGCCTGTGGCTAAAACCGCCCCAGACTTGCCGCTGCCACACTCCACAGAACCAAATTTCATAACCGAGGGCTCACCTCCCGAACCTACAGGGAATGGTGTGCGGAAGCGGCAACGGCGCAAGCAGACTTTAACACAACAGGCCCTTAAGAATGCACGTCATGAAGGTCCCACTGGAGTAGATTTTTATCTCGATGAATGGATTCCGAAAGCTGGCGACCGAGTTGGGCGCGGCCCAGGCTGGAAAAGCGGCCAACAAGGCAAAGGGTGTGACTACGGTATCGTTGAGGGGTTCACAGAAAATGAGGTGCTTGTACGCTGGATTCCGAGCCTGGACCTGCCAGCGGTAGGGGAGCAGGACCGTCTTTTTCTGTACCAGTTTAGCTCGCCGTACTACGAAGTAGTTCCATGGGAAACATACCTGCGTGTGAAAACTATGAGAGTTACGCAGGCAGACATCCGGATGCTGGAACTTCTTCAAATTGGTATCGTGGCCGGTATTTTGTGTCAGCAAAGTGATGCTGTTCTTCCTATTTTGCAGTTTCAGACAATCGAGTCTGCGCTCAAGGTACTGGACTCTATCGACATCAGTTCCCGATTCCTCGAGAATGAGCAAGCACGCGAAGCTGCAGAGCGCTCAGTGCGCCAAACACTTGCCAAACACAAAGTAGACGAGGCCACACAGGAAGAAATGGTAGTCAGTCTCCTGCAGTGGGATGTGAACCTCATTTCAATAAAACGCTGTTATCGCTTGCAGCGTGAGATGCTGGCCCGCATTGGGTGGGTGCTCAGCGCGGTCCTATCCCACAAGAAACTTGCGTTTCTCTTCCTAGATGCTGACGGTGTCAGCCGCATTCTACGTGTAGTACAAGGCAAGTTGGAAGCGTACACGACATACGGTTGCGCCATTGTCCTTTCCCATCTGGCCAAAACTGCGGTGTTTGAGGAGCTGCTACGACGCCAGCGGAGCCACTTCGAGCCGATCATGCAGTTCATCATTGACCAGTGGAAGCACACAACAAATAGTGATGTGCAGAGCAGTGTGGGTGCGTTTCTCTTCCACTCACTGAGCTTTCCTATCGTGATTGACTACTTTGAAGCCGAAAACGGACCAGTGGAATCCATCGAGGCGCTGGAACGGTGTCTCAAGGTTTCGGAGGAGCAGTTCGACGTGATGCACAGCGACTTACTCCTCGCACTGCTGCGATGTCTTAACATCTACCTCGTGACCTACTTGATGCTCTCCACCAAGGTTATCTTCCGGAAGCACCGGGTGCTGTCGGCGCTGGTCACACAGTCGTCGCGCATCACGTCCCTGCCGCGGGATCCGCCAACAGTCGACGCAATCCTTGGTTTCCTCGCTGCGCCGTCGCCTGGGCTGCCTGGTGTGTCGGCCGAAAACGTGCAGAGTTTGTTGACGGCGGAGCGACTTGGCGCCATCCAGCAGCTCGTAGACATCGGAATTCACACACTCCTTCTCCGTTGCGCCAACTTTTTCTTTGTTCAAAGTCGGTGGGACCTACTTATCGCGTCACTGCAGGCGCTGTGCGCGCTGACTGTTATCCCGTATGTGCGGCCGCTGATAGCCGAAGTGCGCTCGCACGAGTCTGGAATAGCGCAGCTTCTAGCCATTGTCAACGATCTTGCAGTTTCGTACCAGAACCGCAACACTTCCCGTGAGGGGCACCTTCTCCCGTGCGTAGTGGCAGCGCTTCAGATCCTCATCCATATCACAAATCCACCAGCAGACGTAGCGGATGAAAACGCTGTTGCGAATTTCAACAACGCCTGCGGTGCCTTCCGCGCGAGTGACGGCGTGCGAGCACTCTTGGAGGTGCTCAAAAATCGAAAGGATGCTTCCATGTCGGCAAAGCTCAACTACTTCCCTGTAGTGGCACGAGCGGTGCAGTTGATGGCGGTGCTCCGGCGATACAGCGACACAGCGATTCTTTTCGAAGCGCTCAACATACGAACGCTGGTGCAGGACCTCTCCGCCCAGTACAGCGATGTGCAACGTGAGTTCATCTCCGTCGTCGGGGCCCGCAAGCTTCCAACAGAGCTTGGCCCGGCTGGACACTTCATGGACAACCTCAAGTCATTCATGCCCAGTGCCTTTGGCGGGGTGAGCCAAGCCGATGTGGTGAAGGTGCACGCCGTCGATCCGCTGGAAATGGAACAACGGCAAGCCATTATCGGTCGTGCGGTGGTTGACTACTCTAAAGAGTCGCTGCTCCAGCTCATCGCAGAACACCTGGACAGCGAAGGCCTCGCCGCGGCAGCGGCCACGTTGCGGAGCGAGAGTGGCATCAAATCGTCAGCCGCTACAGCTGCGCTATGCAGCGATGGTGCCACCGCCACATCGATGTCGATCAGTGATGCAGCCGCCAAGGGGCCGACGCCTTCGCTGGACGGAGTCATACGGTCGTACCTGCGCCAACAACAGGAACGCTGTCCAAACCCCATCGAAACCCTTCCGCAGTTCGACCTGACGAAGAAGCACGTATACCTGCCGCTACCCATCCCTCTGGACGACACGCGGAACGAGTTCAACCGTCTGCTGTGGCGCCGCTGCGGTGGCAAGCTCACGCTGCGCACGCAAACGAATGCTAACTGGCTCACGTACCGCTACCCGGCGTTCATGTTCGACATCACGGGGAGTGGAGAAGAGCTGCAAGGGGAAAGTGTGGTATTCTGCGACAGCGGTGACTCCATCGTGATTGGTACCTCTGAGGGCTCCGTTGCTCTCTTCGACACCTTCCCTGAGGAGACGCCAGATGAGAAGCTACTCGAGCAACACCTGGTCTTTGAGAACGAAGCCATCACAGCTCTTGTCGTCTCGGACGACGGCAGCCTCATCGCAGCCGTCAATGACTCGCACAAGGCTCACGTGATGCGTCGCAACCTCCTGCCAGTGGCACAGCAGGAGCTGACGGAGTGCCGCACCCTGCGCTTTTCGCGCGACAACCGACTCGCCGTCGTCACGAGTGAGGAGGAGCACGCCTGTCGTGTACACGACCTAGTCACCGGAGTCGAGCTGCGTACCCTGTCAGACCCTATCTGGACAGGTGAGAACATGGCAAACGTGGCCTTGTTCGACTGTACCTCGCAGCTGGTGCTCAACGACTCCATCCTGTGGGACCTGCGGATGCCCGAGAAGCCGATCTTTCGCTTCGACCGCATCACCGAGTCATTCGCGAGCGCCTTCCACCCAAAGCTGCCTCTTGTCATCATCGATGAAAAAGTATGGGACATGCGAACGTGGCGCATGATGCAGACGGTCCCAACGTTTCAGAAGACGACCAGCTTCCATTGCTCGAAGGCGGGCCGAGTATTGTACAGCTTCCGCGAGGCCTCTCGTATCTCCGGCACGCACCTCCCTATCGTCTCGGCAGTGGACAGCTACACTCTTGACAGCGTCTTCTCCGAGGAGGTGCGGCCTTCTTTTAAGGCCTTCGCTGTCGATCCATCCGACCGCTATTGCGCCGCCATTCTTGACCAAGACATCGACTCTGTTATCCGACTCTTCAGCCTCTCAGCCGGCCCGTACCCGGATCACGGCGCCTTTGCCTCACCCGCCGTACAGGAAGATCAGGACAGCACGATGGTCACCGATGACGATGAGGAGATGGAACAGTGGTCGATACAGGATGACGACTACGACACGGACGATTCGACTAACACCAACGATGACGAATTCGAGGAGGATGACGATGACGACAGCTACGACGACGAGGATGCGGAAGAGGAGTTCGAGGAATGGGAAGAAGATAGCGGCACCGGGACGGGCTCGGGTTCTGACGAGCAGGGAAGCACCCAGGCGTCATCTCGGCACACCAGCTAGAGCAGATGAGGTAATGTGAATGTCTCGCTCTGCACCCCCTCCCCTCACTACCCCCTTGCCGTGACCCCACCCTTCACTCTCTCTTTTGTGCCCCTCTTACCCTCAGGGCTCAGCAGTAGTGTGGTATTTCTCTGTGTCTTTGTTGATTTCGTATTCCTGAATTGACTGGACTGTCTTTTGCGCGTGTGTACATGTGTGCGAGTATGTAGCGTTGAACGAAACGACGGTGTCTCGGGGTATGTTCGACTAAGGTAACTCATATGAGCATCAGCCTTTCTTTTCCTCTCCCAACAGCAACTCACCTCTTTTTCTCTCTCGTATTCATTCCTTTCGCCGTCCGAGACCCACAACAAGATGCCTTGGTGCGCATCTGTGTCTGCCGGTGGACTGTTCCTCCTTCCCAGAAGGTTCAAAGTCATACTAGGATAAAAAGAAGCTGTGGGCGGGAGGAGTAAACCGTGACGCGTGGGGAACCGGTGATGTGTGGATGAGTTTTTGCCCCCCCCTCCCGGCCCCCTACCCCTCCTCAAAGAAAGCACAATCTCGATGAAAAAACAGCGGCGCGTTTGCCGCGTCAGAGCGATGCTTCTTTCCACCTACGTCTGAAATGGGCACACCGTGTCTCGCCACTGCAAGACAACTGTGCTGGGCTGCTGTCTTACGGCGCCTCCTACTATTGTCTCTATCAACCGTGGCGGAATAGCCGATTGGTAACTCCCCTCGTGGTTACTTTTCCCCCTTTGCCTTTATTGACTGCATTGCACCACATCAATGCACGTACTTACCCCCTTCGTCCATCTCTCCAGACACGCTCCTATCCTTTTACCTTCCTCTTTTTCTTTTCGGACCTCTGCAAATCATTCTCCCCGATCTTCACCTACCCTTGTGCTGGCTATCCCTTCCCCCTTTCACTCTGTCCTTTTCGTTGGTGCGTAGCCATCTGCTCTCCACGTCAATTCACATGTTTTTCTTCGTTGTTCTGTGTCTCTCAGCGCACCAGTCTTCACACTTTACCCACTCGTTGTTCCTCCTTCAACTCGCCTTTTTGGACCTCTCCCTCCTCTTTCACTTGAAAATTATTCCGCAAGCTGCAAGTTGTCTAGAAAGGCAACGACTTCCAAAAGGCCACCAAAATCGCGTCTTTCCCTATTCCTGACCACGTGGAGAGAAGCCGTGCATGTTTGCCCGCAACCATTACAACAGCGTCAGCGTGATGACTGCTGCCGTTTCTATCGGCGAGCTGTGCTGACCAAATCCGACAGACGTTGCCCTCGCCACTGCTGCCGGTGGCAGTAACAGAGGCATCGCGGTGGAGCTTCTCCAGAAGCACGACTGCAAGCGTCTCGTAGGCACGTGCAGCGCGCCAGAGAAAGCCAAATTCCTTCACAGCATCGGGTGCAACGAGGCCATCAATAAGAAGCCTGAGGAGGGGTTGGTAGCTGATAAGTGCCGGGTGGCCCCTAACGGCTTTGATATTCTGTACAAGAGTGGGGGTGGCACCCTGCAGCGGACGATCCTATGGTCTGCATGAGACACGTCAGTGGTACCAATGGTAACTCGTCGTGGCATCAGGATGCCAACAAGGTGGATGAGAAGTGCACCGACTACGTACCTCTGCACAACATCCGCCCTAGCCACAGCGCTTCTGTGTTTGGTTTCGTACACATTTTCGCTCTCATTCCCGCGTACTTTTCAGACCTCATCAAGATGCTGGATGCTTGAGAGCTGCACCTGCGCTGCGACTTGAGCGGGCAGATGACTGTGCTGGACCAAGTGACAGACGCGGTGGACTACCTGCACTCGAGCAAGGGCTTTGGCAATGACGCAGTCCACCAGGCGTGATAGACGTGTGGGCGCGTCTCGACCCCAACGGCCCCCCTCAAAGCACGCAAGCACTTCCCATCACACTCCACATCCCTCCCCCTATCCGTGTTATTATTTCATCTTGTCTTTTCTTTCCTGCCTCCTCCCAGTACAGATGAGACTCCCTGTTGAACTTTTGCTTTTCACTTTCGTCTTTTCCCTCTCGTCGTTTCGCTCCTCACACACATTTGCTCACCCAATCCTCCTCGACAGCTCTTCTGCTTCTCCCTCTTTCCTCTCATTGGGGCGCCTGGCTTCCCTGTTTCTTGTATCCATCTCCTTTGGCTGCCTGCCTTTTCGCTTCGCTTTTACCGACCTCCTTGTGAACGCATAGCACCTAACCATACGGCTTTTGTTGTTGCTACCTGCTCTTAAGCACCGGCACACAAGCACACCTGTTGGGAGTGCGCGTGTATGGGCATGCGAAAGCCTCGACATGTACGCTTGTATCACATTGGGTGTTTCGTGGAAGCGTAAGGAGAGTATGTCGAGCGTCCATTGTACCCGTCTGTTTTTCTCCAGCTTGTGTGCGAGTGTCCGCCTTTGTGGGTACTTATGTGAGCGTCGTACTCGGCGTTTTGAACTGTCGTGGGATGCGCCTCCTTTACCGACTTCCACCCCGGGTGCAGTGCCAGCTCTGCTAGATAACGCGTTAGAGGAAGAACAAAACGACTTCTCCATTTGTATGTCGACTGCTTCACGCAAGTCGGTACCTCTGCCCGGTATCAGCCTCTCCCTCCTCTGCCTTCATCGTATGACGGGGGGAAGGGCATTCGCCGTGAGCTGCAACCTACACACGTGATGTGACGCGCACATCACTCACAGCAAACATGCAGCCCGTTCTCTGACTTTACCTCCCGTGAAACATATAAAGCTCTGTCATGGTCCGCCACACACACACACACACCTTTTTGCTCTCTATGCCCTCCTCTATCTTCGGCAGAACGTAAGGGACCTTCTGCACCTTTTAAGTATGAAAAGAAGGCTGACCTCACCACAGCATAAAGAGGCACGCGTGCGCGTCAAGAGCAAACCAAAGTCGCATAAGTCCGCGGCTGCACACTTAAGCACTGCAGCGAGGAAGAGCACCCGAAAGGCAGCAGCGATTGAACAACGCCCCTGTGGCACGGCATCAGTACGTGAGGCAGCAGATATCAGGGATGCTGTGGGCGCTGTGTGGTGTGCAAGCGCTGCAAGGCACGGGTGGGAGCCAAAGCACACAAAGGTGCATCGCCAAAGAGGTACGGCTGACATGCCGTTTGATCGCTACGACCTGGCGGGCACCGCGAATATCAATGAGCTCGTCCTCCGACACGGCACCATGAAGACGTCTGATCTCAAAACTACTCGGCACCCAGTTCTCTACCAGCGAGTGGGGAGGGCGCACGATTGTTCCTCCTCGCCTTTCATGATAGACCGCTACCTTTCCAACCTGGTGCGCGCGCTTGTCCACCCCTTGCACAACTATCTCCAGTGTCATCACAGCCTGCACAATGCAGACGAAGTGCAGGTGATGCTCATGCCAAAGGATGGACCAATAGCGCTTGCCGACAGGACAACCACGCCGCCCCGCTTCTCATCGTACCCTGGAGGCAGCAGCGCTCTCCGGCGCTGCTACGTTGCCACAAACAACGAAACGCTCACAGAAGAGAACCTCCAGGCAGCCGTTGCTGACTGGGGCGTCGCAGCGGTGTTTCAGATTGGTGAGTTCGTACTGGTCACTGGCAAAAAGGGTTGCCACGCGGAGCAGAAGCTTCTCAACCACTTAGAAACGCAAGTACTCTCCCACACCGCCCCCTCGGCTCTTCCGTCGGCGGACCAGAAGGCCCTCATCGTTGGCGAGCGACTCCCGTGCGTTGCGTGCCGACTCTTTGCGATCGAATTCGAATCCGTGGCGGTGCTGCTTCCGTCCCACGGGCACTTTTACCCCTCCGCTGCCCCCGCCGGCGAGGGCGCGCCAGCGGGCGCCGGCACCCCGTGGGCGGCCGCGGGGCTGCTGCTTGCGCGAGGGTGCCGGAGGGTGCTCCGCTAGGGGGGCCGGTGCGCGGCCCCCCATTTCCTTCCCCAACCACCACGCGCAAAAGGGGGCGGGCGTAGGAAAAACGCCCCCCCTCCCCCCGCGGCCTCCGGCATGGGGCCAGGGCCAAAGAGCCGGCACCACCCCAGCCGGGATGCCGCACCCCCCCCGCGGCGTCATTACCCTGGGCTTCGAGGGCGCGTAGCCACCCCAGCACCTAACGCGCACTCGCGCAGCGGGGACCGATGGAACTGGATCGGGGCGTTATCACTGAATGCAGTCATCACGAACTCTTCGGGCTTGCCGAATTCCCGGCGGTAAGCAGTCAAAAGTTTGGTGCGCTTTTGGTCGTCCAGCGACACTGAGACGATCGTATGCAGAAACGGCACATACTAAGAAAGGTGTTGGTATGTAGTAGCGATGATAAAACTGTTGCCTTCATACAGAGCAGAGGGAAGAGGAAGGTAGACACGGAGGCAAGTTCGGGCACGCTGGCGCCGTGGCAGGGGAGCGTCGCATGTTAGGCTGATTCTCTCTAAAAAATGCCTCTCTCTTTCAGATGAGAGGCAAGAAGGAAAAGGCGTACCTCGGACGAAAAAAAAGTGGCATGTGCAACACCAGCACAACTCTTTGCAGGAAAGTCGCACCGTAGCGCATGTGGACGGCAGCCGCATCGTCGGGGGTACTTCGATCTCGTTGTTTGTTTGTGCTAGAAGACTTGCAGTCGCACGTAGCACCTTCTCCCACCGCTCCACGCCTTGTGAAGTACTGGCAGGACGGGAAGATGGCCGAAACAGCAAAGAGCAACAGACAGATACACTCCGTGCAGGGAAGAGGAGAGGAGCGATGGTTAATACACGTACCGTCGTCGCTACTGGACAACATGGTGAGTGTTTGGTGCACTTCATTTAAACCGACGAAGTCTTCTCCAAGCGCGTAAGAGAGCTGCAGTGATGCAATGGTAGCATCCTAGAATGGGTAAAGTTAGCCACTACGGCTCAGAAGCTCGTACCATTCCAGCCGCAATGCAAAGGCGAGAAGTAGAGCACAAATATACCGTCGGCCAGGATGCCACACTCTTTGGTGACAGCCGCTGTAATTAGGGACGTCACCTTCTCCGGCTCCGACAGACAGCACCCGCCAAACGCCTCCACTCTGACGTACGCGACAGGGTCAGTCGAGCCGAAGAAATGCATAGGTGTGTTGCCGTGGAACGTCATCATCACGAGGCTCTCAGATTTGCCGAGCGCATCACGGGCGATTGCCCGGTACACCTGCGAAAGGTTTTCGCACCTCTGGTGGTCGAGCGGAGTCGAGAGAAATGTTTAACCGGCATTTTTGACTGAGAGGGATGCTAGTACAAAGCACAGTGAATGTTAGCAGGTGTGTGTATGCGTGAACCTATGGCTCCCTAGTTGCGGCCCCGCACGCCTTCTAGTAAGTGATGCGCGTTTTAGATATGTATGGATGTTGGTCTATATGTGTTTGGCTTGTCGGGATGTGGTTCTGTGGGCACGCAAGTCCGTCAGACTAACGCGTTTGGGCAGCAGGCGCCAAAGGGGGGGAACGGCGGTGCCCGGCGTGGCGGTGCGGTGTTGGCTGGGGCCCGCGCGCCTTTTCCATGGGCGGCGCGGGTGCCTCGGGGCGGGGCGGTTGGCGCGACAGGAATGACCCAAGAGCGCAGCCGCCCCCAAAAAGCGGCCCCCCACAACCCGACCCACCGCGGCGCCAGGGCAAAAGCCCCACCGCCAAGCACGCGCACCCGCGCGCGCGCGTCCCGAGAATCCGTCTACACAAGCACACTCCTTTTTAGGTAATACGAAGGCGAACTTCCGAGGGCCCGGCATCCCTGCTCATCACCTGAAGGCGCCTTGTACATTCATCAATTAGCTCGCGGGGCAAACCAGAGCGGCGTACCCACGCCGATATCTTCTCCCGCTGGTGGGGCGACTGGATCTTTGCACTCGCTTGTAGGAGAAGTGGCTGCGCCACTTCAGGGGTGCTCATCAGCCTGTGGATTGAGGGTGTGCTGAAGAGCACTGCCATGCTAACCTCGTCAAATCGTCTCGCCAGAGCCGCGGCGTGGGTGGCAAGCTTTGCCAGCAGCACGGCATCGTTGTGGCCCAGCGCCTGCAGTGCATGAATCGCCTGTGCAGTGTCCAGCGGTGTCAGGAAGCGGCAGATGTCTCTCAGACGCCCACCAATGCGGCGCAGCACCGCCGGTATGCGAAGAGAGAGCTTATCCATCCCGGTGAGGATTTGTACTAGCGGCGCAGCCTCCATCAAAAGCCACTGCTCATCACTGATGCTTGACATGAAGCGCTTCACAGATGCAAAGTACTCGAAGCGGATCGCAGCAAGGCTGTGCAGGATCGACGCAATCGTCTGCGCAGACAGACGACTCAGCACACCGCAATCGACAATCGCGTCCAGGCACTTCTTCAGCAACTTATCCTGCTTGAGCACCTTTTCTTCGCATACACCAAAGAAGTACTTGTGGTCGTCGGGGCGCGCGAACGGCAGCAGCTCCGCATACTTCTCCGCCAGCCGAACAAGCGTATCCACATCGTCCGAACGGGTACGAACCATCTCTTCCACAATGGCGCAGCTCTCCTGCTGTTGCTCTGTCAGGGGAGTGAGGGTGTTGGAGGGGTCGTGCAGGTTCATCCATTGCGTCGGCGGCATAGCGGACTCCCCCTTCACGCCCCGCTGCGCCACATCCAGCAGAAACGCGTGCGTCTCAGGGTACTCCCTCAACAGGTCCTCTCCGAGAGCAACGCACACCGCCGTTGCAGTGTCGGCGCTTTCCTTCTCGGCAGACGCGACCGCACGCTTGGCTGCGATGTACGCCGCCACGTCGGCGAAGAAGGCTGTGTCGCGACAGCCGAGGCGATGCAAGCTCTCCGTCGTGGCCAGTACGCAGCGCAGTGGTGCGCCCTGCGAGAGGTGCTTGCGTGACACCTCTACGCAGAACTGCAGAAATGCATCGAGACGTTCGCGCTCTAGCTCATCATCCACGTCCGCATCCCCCGCGGCATCCTCGACGATGGCGCGGGGCTCGCCTGCACCGCTTGTACCTTGCACTGCCGCACCTGCCGCCGAGCTGACTGCGGTCGCGACACCGAGGCAGCGCAGCGCCACACTCAGCTGCACAGGCGGCACATCCGAGGCTGTTTTCGCAAACTGGTCGCGCAAGTAGCGGGACGTGCCTGCGTCCTGCAGGCCGTGATCGCCCATTAGAAGCAGAAATCGAAATGTTTGAAGGGTTGGAAACGATTGGCACTGGTTCGCCGCCTCGCGTAGCATTCCTAGGCCCACCCGCTTGCACTCACTTGTGGGTGCCTCCAAAAGGCGCACCATAAGCCCCACCGGCGAGCTTTCCGCAGATAGCAGCACCTCCTGCAGCGGCTCCACACTGGCAGCACACGCATCCGCAACAGCGAGCAACTCTGGGGGCCACTGCAGATCCGGGTAAGTACGGAGCATCACGCTCAGCTCCAAGACATGTGACACAAAGTGCTGAATTGCATCGGCGTCGTCGCACCCGCTCAACCCGCCCTGTGCAGCGGGCACCTGCTGCAGCAGCTCGCGGGCCTGCAACGACAAGAATGCCACAAACTCCATCAGCTCCTGCCGCAGCGCAGTGCGCACTGCAAACGGCAAGTGTACCACAGCGCTGCACAGGTTTTCTAACGACCTCACGTCCAGCTCTTCGCCCGTGATGCGCTCCATCAGCCACACGACCGCCTCATCGCTGATGAGCGCAGGTTTGTGCCGTGCAACGAAGCACATGAGCTGCACAGCTGTGAAGGTGTCGCCTTTTTCCGCACACCGGCCGGCCTCCTCCTGGAACGCGATCACTGCATTTGTGTTGGTCCAAAGTTTGCGGTTTAATTGGCCGCAGATGTGCCCAACCGCACCAGGAGTGAGCGACTCAGCGAGAGCCGCAGCCCGATCCCCAGCAGCGTCCAGAAGCCTCGTCGGATGCGCTACGAGTTCAGGGAGGGACGTCACGATCGACACAAGCGCCGGTAGGTCATCAGCGGTGGCACACGGAATGGCCGCACCTGCATAGCGAGCAGCACACTCCACAAAAGCTGTGTCGTATGCGCTAAACCGATGAATGTGATGTATTATCACCCGCAGGTCGGACGGTGCCCACACACTGGCCTGCAAGGCACGGGTGGTAGTGCTGACTACTCGTGACCACAGCGCTGTCGCCAGAGCACTCTTGGATGAAGGAATAACACGCGAAACAGCAGCAAAACGCCGTCCATCGCCTGCCACCTCTGGGCTTACATCGGCGCTGTCCAGCGCTGCTTGCAGAGTCTCAGGGTTGTGCCGCACTAACTTCTTCAGTGGCACGAGGCACGTTCGTGTCCCGCGGGCGTCTAGGTAGAGTGTAAGGTCTAACAGTGCTGCCGCAGCTTGCGCGACATCTTCCGCAGCCGTGAGGATCGGCTTTCGGCAGCGAGAGATTAGTGCATTTAGTTTCGGGTTTTCCATATTGGACTGGCACTTCTGTTTGGCAAAATCCGTGAAGTTGCTGTACAAAACTGTAGCTCTCCGTAAGACTCGGTGACGGTAGTTGCGTGAAAGGGTATTGAGGAGGGAGACGAGAGAAGTAAGGAAGAAGTGGATGACAGCGCAAAGGAGAAACGCAGAAACATGTCAAGGCAACCAGTGGCACACATACGCACATGTTCGCAATGTGCGCCGTCAATTTCCGCTGAAAGAAATGCAAAACAATCAAGCACGCGACTTCAGGCAGGGACAGAGGTGTCGGGCACGCTGTGTGATGTAGTGCGGAATGCTACTCGCAAGTAGGAACAGACATCGCCTCCCCGCCACTTCGCCTTTACAGCTGCTCTGCAAAGGTGCGTGAAGAGCGTTCTGTTGACAGGATGAGCCGAGCATGCTGTCTCTCACCACCAGAGGTACAAGCGGGTCGTCTCAGGGACGGGGTGAGGAAGGAGGCATGTGCAGGTGTATCGGACTCGGACGCAAAGAGCCGAAGACTAAATGGCGGATGCACAGAGAGGGGGGGAGAGGAGAGGACAGACAAACAGCGATGTCTGTAGATGCAGCAAGACTTGCACACACGCACGGACTCCTACCCACCCAACCCCAAGGAAAATATACATGATGCGGGTTGTCGAACAAAGGCGGCGCAAAGCAGTCAACCATGGTGTCTTGCGAATGTAACACAATTCGCCACCTTCTGCATGCCAGGCAAAGAGAGAAAAGGGAAATGCGCAAGATGGCCACACACATACATAACCACGGACAGTATGACGGAGAGGCGCAAACAACGCTCAGCAGAAGAGTAGAGAGGAGAAAAAAAGAAACGAGAATCAGCAGAAGAAAAGGGTTCATATCCTTGATCTTGTACCATGGATGGCAGCCGTCCACGCTTGGAACCGAGTTCTGAGTACACGGCAAGGAGGACCAGCAGATAATGAAGGTATCCGTGGGATGTGCTAGTGGGTCTAATCCCTTTCGTTTTTTTCTTTTCTACACCCTCATCGTGTCCATCTCCCTCCCCCCCTACTGAGGAAGTTGACTCACAATGCTCTGCACACTGTTCGTCTTTCCCATCAGGGCTGCCTCTCTCAGCACGGCGTCACGGATTGCTGCGTTGCCCTGCGCGATCCCTATACTGACGCGAGCCATACTCACCACATCCGGGTTGTTGGCCTCGCCACCAACACGGTAGGCATGCTTGTAGTAAAACAGTGCGTGCTGGTGGTCGTGGATGAGCGAGTACACCTCGCCGAGGAGCAGCAGGCACAAGGAGGCACCGCTCTTGTCACCTGCTATGCTGCACTGCTCCAGACACTGCTCCAGGTGCATCTGTGCGGTGCGCATATCTCCGATACGCAGCGACACGAGCCCCACGTTGCCGAGTGCGATGGTGAGCAACATCGAGTCGTCTGTTTCCCGAGCATTCAGCAGTGCATCCTCGAACGCCTGCTGGGCGAACTCAAGCTCACCGAGGGCGGTGTAGCTCACGCCCATGTTCATCTCTGCGACGGCGCGAGCGTAGCTGCCTCCAAGTGCCTCCTGCTTCTTGTGGTGCACAAGTGACATCTTGTACTCCCCCAAGCGGTAGAAGCAGACGCCTAAGATGTTGTGGCAGAACGCAAGGCACCGAGCATCCTCCAGCTCCTCAGCTACGTCAAGCGCCTTTTTGAAACATCCCACCGCCAACTCCATGTTGCCGTAGTTGTAGGCAAAGCACCCCGATACACAAAAGAGCCGGGCCGCCTTGCTCTTTTTGCCGGCACGCAGCGAGGAATGTGCGAGCGCCTCCGCGTCCTTTGTGACCTGGATCTCTGTAACCGTGTTGTCCTTCGCCGCGGGTGGTGTGTGCCGCCACGAGACCGCCGCACTATCAGCCCCTTGCAGGAGGGCCACAATACGTCGTGCTAGTGGCAGTCGCGTTGGCGGCTCCTCTAGGGCTGGGGCATGATACTCCTCCGGCGCCATGAACCGCAACGGCACATCCAACGCGCTCTCGTGCTCGTGAATCGCACTCACTGACAGCAGCAGAACTTTGTCGCAGTTCTCGCTCACCTTCTCAAAGGGCAGGGTCGGAATCCCGTGCGACGGTGGCGGCTGCGTTCCATTCGCGTAGGTCGCCGAGATGACGCGCTTCTCCACGAAGCGATCAATACAGCGGAGATCATCGCGGGACAGAAGCGTCTTGCTGTCCGACGTCACCACCGCATACTTCTGCTTCTTGGTGGACAAGATGAACTTTCCTGTGCTCATGATGGTAGCAAATCATCAACAGCTGGTGGGTTTGGTACTAAATTTTGCTCGCTCAGTCTTCGCTGGGAAGGTCCTGAGTAGGAAAGGGAGAAGAGAGACGTCACTCAAGGAGGGGGACGGACGGCAGGACCAGAGTAAGACAAGGATGACAAGGCACACCTCTGATACACTTGCGCTGCTTTATAGGGGAGAGGGAGAGGAGGAGAGAGAACAGATTACGCAAACACACAAAAAGCTGGAGAGATCACAGTGAAAGGGGAAAAACGACGAGACAAGCCGCGAAGAGAGGACCACTCTCTAACGCATTGGTTTCTGGGTGCATAGATGCTCCGCCTTGCTAGGGTAGAAAGAAGGGGCATTGCGCCATAAAACGTCAGAGAGAAGAGCTTGCTCAACGTTGCAGACAACAGCGACAACTGCAAATCTTCTGCAATGCAGAGAGGGAGAGCAGTAAAATCACTCATGACAAGGATCAAGGCCGTGCGAGTGGGTGAACTACGCGCATCTCCTCTTCGGCCCATTCTCATGCTCGTGGGCAGCAAGTTGAGAAACTGCTTGCCTTTCATTGATTGAATCGTGTCTTAGCACTTTGAAGTTGAGTAAACCATAAAGAGGGAGACATACACAGACTCGCTACTCGCCTAAAAGGAAGTACACGAGCATCGACGCTGTTGCGAGTGCAATGAGCATTGCCGAGTTTGTCTGTGGGGGGAAAGGGGGTGCCGATCATCGCTTTGCTCTGAAAAGAGAAGAACCGAAGGTGAATCAAACAGAGGAAGATGATGCGCAGGAGCAGAATTTAAAGGAGAGAAAGAGAGACGGAGGGTGACAGCGGTATAACACACAAACACAGAGAAGGAATAAGTAAAAGGAAAAAAAAAACACATTTCAGCACTGATGGCAAGACAATGACTTGATTGTGTGCGTGTATTGTCTCGGCGGTGTTGTGTCCACCATCCCTTCTCTCTCCTTCTCCCTCTGTTTCTCTCACCTCTTTGTCACCCGGTCTCCTCTTTCGTCGCTCTATCCGTCTAGATAATTGCTCCTCTCTTTTCTGGTCACTATCATTCACGAAAAGCCGCCAAAACAAACCACAGGCGCCCTAACAAACAAACGCCCAGCACACAACCACTGGAGAAGGTGTGAAAAGGCAAGAGAAGGGCAGCGACCGCACAAACACACATGCCTGCATATACAAGCGCAAACACGTCGGTGCTTGAATGCAACTGGTGAGAACTCAGCAAAAAAAAAGGTGGCAGGAAACAGAGGTGGAAGAGGGCAGGAGAGAACAAGAGAAACAGCAGAGGATGGAGAAGCAAAGGCAAAAGGGGGAGAAAACCTACCACGTAAGAACGGACTTCGAGTTGTCTGGGGTTTGGTGCAGGAGACATCGAGACGATGGGGTACTTCGTGACCGCGAGTGTGTGGAGGTACGTGCATCAGTCATTAGGAAAGCGTTGGGGTGGGTATTTCAGTCTTGGGTGAGGGAAACGTAAGGTGCCCCTTCCGTCTTCACGTACCCACATCCTTCCCTTGACCCTCCTTCTTGAAAGACCATCGCCAACAACGTCCTTAAATCGCTTCACTTCCCTCCCTGCCGTTCACCGCACTGCTTCCGTCGCCTCGCCCAGCTCCCCTCTCCTCCATGCAACCTTGATGTTATCCATGCACTCATCGAAGCAGATTGCCTGACAACTCACTATTTCCTTTTAGGAAATGGACACATAAAAAAAGAGACAAAATAATGAAACGACGTGTGAGACCGTACGCCTTCGCGT
This sequence comes from Leishmania lainsoni, assembly GCA_003664395.1. Taxonomy (NCBI): domain Eukaryota; phylum Euglenozoa; class Kinetoplastea; order Trypanosomatida; family Trypanosomatidae; genus Leishmania; species Leishmania lainsoni. Next base: position 145,249 of record RAIA01000012.1, on the reverse strand, counting down.
CCACGCGGCTATTCCGCCATACAACACATCAGCTCAAACCCCCACTCTGCCACCGGCCTGCCACGGGCCCATCGCGCGGTGCGAAGCAGCCCTAGACACGCATTGCAGCGCCGCGCCGCCACAGCCCCGAACCCCTCCCACACCGCCCCACTGGTCGCACCCACCGCCGCTCCCGTATGCCGGCCGCCGCCTGGCGCATCTCGCGGGGCGGCGCAGGCTCCTCACACCAGTGGGCAGCGAGGGGTCGGGGGCGATGCGCTCGAGCCACGCTGGCACGTCGTCCAGCATATGGGTGGCACAGGCGTGCTCACTGCGGCAGGTCGCTCCGACGCAGCGCTACCCAGGCCCTTACCGCCAGCATCAGCAGCCACACATCGCTCTGACACACCCGCATCGGTGGTGTCTGGCCCTGCCGGCACCACGAGTGGTTTGGTATTGGCAGGGGACAGGGGTGCTGCTTGGCTTCCTCACACAGTGGGGGTACTGGGGCCTGACCATCGCACGCGGAGATGTCGCCTATCATCTGGTGTGAACCAGTACACAAAGGCACAATGAAAAATAGAACGAAACACACATCAAGTAAAGTGACGTGGCGTCACTGTCCTTGAGTGATTGCGAACAACATCAGCAACAACGGAGCAAACAGAAGGCAGTGAAAGAGAGCGTGCGAGACAAAAACCAGTTGCGCCCATATACTCCCACACAGGGAGAGGGACCACAGCTTTGCTGTTGGGGTGGGGTGGGGGGCAACGGGGTTTCATGTGAGAGGAGACGCAGAAAGACAGACAAGATATGAAATAATAGTAAAACCTATAGGAAGAAGGAAAACGAGATATCGAACTACATCAACTCTGGATCGCCCTTCACCGCTGTGTCCTCCTCGCAGCGTAGCAGCTCATCCTTCATCAGTCGTCGAAGGTCGAGGAACCACTTATGAAACTCAGTTGTCTTGCCGCCGATACGATACACAATTACCTTGGTATAGCCGGCTGCCGCGGGGAGAAGACGCACGCCAATCTCCAGTACCTTCTTGGAGTCTTGAGTGTAGGTCCCGTAGAGAAAACCGTTCACATCACTCTCCTCGAAGGCGGTCGAGAGAGTCTCCTGCTTGCTGAAAAGGAGCGCCTTGATCACCTCGCGCTGGCCGGCAACCGTGTACCCGGTGTTCAGCGAGGCGCGGAAGGCAGCGTGCTCTGTGGCCTCGAAGAAGGCGTTTAGGCGGCGCAAGCGAATGGCGAGTGGGTGGTTCTTGAAGAAGTCGTACTTCAAGCACAGCCCCACAAAGCCTTCGAAGGTGAGGGAGGACAGACCTTTGTGCTCCGTGTCCATCGAGGAGAATACCGACTCAGCATCCTTGTCGGTCAGGCCCAAGCCGAGGCTCTTAAGATTCTCCTTGGTGATGATGCCCGAGTGCTCAGTGTCGATCAAATCAAAGGCCTCGCGTACTACTTGCAGGAACTCCTTTTCTAAGTCGTAGTGGAACAGGTGTGCCATCTTGGAGAGGTCATACTTTGAGCCGAGGTCGTTCTGGTGCCTTGTCCAGCCCATCACGAATTCTTCCTCCGTAATGCGACCCTCCCGATCCACCTGGAAGTTGCTCATAAAGTCCTTCACCTCCTGCTCGGTCACCTGATTACAGCCGTTGAGCTTTATGAGGGCGTCGCGCACCTCCTCCTTGTTGAGGAATCCGTCGCCGGTGACGTTGCAGCTCTGGAATGCCTGATGCATCTCCTCCGCCTTGCTGGTGGTGGGTGACGGAGCCGCACCAAAGCTGCCGGTACTCACCTTAGGGGTGATGGAGCGCTGAATGAAGTCACCGTTGCTAAGCGGGCTCATCGGTGTTGGCTCCGCTTTTTCGTTAGGGAACATGCTGGGATCGAGGTTGACACGGAACCACGGGTGCTGAATCACATCCGAGGTCGTGTAGCGTGCAGAGGGGAGGGAAACTAGCAGATGAGCGATAAGATCGGCGGCCTGTTCCGGGAGGTAGCGGCTCGTCTTGTTGTATTGGCAACTCAAAATGCGCTTGCGTGTCAGCCCGTCTGAGCGGTCGGTGAAGGGGAGGTAGCCGCAAAGCATGAAGAACAAGACACAGCCACAGCTCCACATGTCACACGAGGCTCCCTCGTACCCCCGCTCTTTGAGAACCTCGGGTGCCTGGTAATCAATGCTGCCTGCCAGCGAGGTGAAGAGCACCTCGTGGTCGTTAAAACGACCGTCCTTTGTGTAACGGGAGAGTCCAAAGTCACACACCTTCAGCACGTTGTTCTCACCGAGCAACAAGTTCTCCGCCTTCAGGTCACGGTGGACAATGTTCATCTGGTGGCAGTAGTGCACCGCGCAGATGAGCTGCTGGAAGTAGTTGCGCGCCGTTTCTTCGTCGAAGCGTTGCGAGTCCACAATTTTGTCGAAAAGTTCCCCATTCGGGGCCAATTCCATGACAAGGTTGTACGCCTTGGATGTCTCGATAGCCTCCAGAAGGAGTACCACGTGTTGGTTCTTCATCTTCCGCATCATTTCGATCTCGCGCTCCACGTAAGACTGAATGCCGCTGCTGCGCACCAGCGCCTTGTCAATCATCTTTACCGCTACATGTACCTTCTTTTTTACATCGTACGCGTTGTAGACCTTGCCAAAACCGCCAACACCGAGCACGTGACCGAGTTCGATGTGGCCGCCGATCAGCTTCTTCTGTGCCGCCTTCAACGCCTTGCCATCATCTTTCTTTTCCACCTCTTCATCCTCCTTGGGAGCCTTGGATACCTCCTTGGACATGGCTGGCACCTATACACCAAACGAAAAAAATGAGCGAAATGCGTCACAGCAACAAGCAAGGGTCAGATGCACCGGTCAGTGCACGAGGAAGTGTACAGTCCGAACGAGAAGACGCAAACGCTCACAGCTCCGCAGAAAAAAAGGAGATGAAACAGACGCCACCTCGTGTGCACGGTGGGATGGCTGCTGAATAGGGTCAAAGGGTCCTCGATTACGCACACACGCAGGCCAGATTAGCGCACGACACAAATTCAGTGCCCCCTACAAGGCGTTAGGGACAGCACGTCTGAGCAGAAAACGTCGTAAGTCCAAACTGAGCTTGAGTAAACCTCCTTGGCTTGGTGTATAAGACGGTAGAGTCGACACAACACAGTGTGCGCTAAGTGCCTCCTGGAAAGTCCAACGAAGATGCAAACAAACAAAAAAGAAGAGGTAAGGAAAGTCAGCTTCTTCGAGAAAAAGACGTCAGAAAAACGCGTACGAAACGTGGAAGCAGGAGAAAGAGATAATAAGACTCAACAAGCGTGAAATCAGTTATACGTTCTACAATGTGCTGAAGTACATGTAGACCTCCATAGACTCACACCTGCATGCAGAGAGAGGTAAGATTAGAAATTCCAACACGCGTTTATGTGTTTGTGTGCGTTTTTCTTTGTTTGTTTGTTTTTCGACCTTTGTGGCAGGGGCGGAAGTGGTACTCGTCTTCCCTTCTTTCTTTCTTGGCTAAGCATGCCCAATCCGCACCTGTTGCCCACTCCCTCACCCTCCTTGTATGCGACAGATAAATGAGGCAAGCAGGCGAAAAGGGGGTGGCTGCTCAAGAACCCTTCCGTGATTGTATCCCCCCTCTAGCGAAGCGAGACGAGCAAGACTTACACACACAGACACACACACAGGTCAATCCAGCAAAGCAGCAAGCAAAAGAAAATGCAGCTCGCAACGAGCAGACAGAGAGGGGAGGAATGAAGAGTACAGCAATCACGTCAACGCACACACAGAAACACACGAGGGGGCACAACGGCGCACATAAAAAAAAAAGCGAGTCCGCAGCTTACGTAACGAAGTGAAAGAGAACAGGGGGTGGGGGGCCGAGAACGCGAAGGAGTGACGTGTGCGATGAAGCGGTGCAGACGCCAAGCGGAAGAGGACGCAGCAAAGAAAAAAAAAAAGAAAAATCAGAGCGACGGAAGCGTTGAACCAGATGAAGAGAGAGGGAGATGAACCTGTGCAGCACTGCAAGAATTGAGACTAAGGCTAGGATCAAGCAGACAGCAATGCAGTATCGCAAACACAGCAGCTGAGGCGAAAACAGCAACCAGAAAAAGTGGAGATAAGCCACTATGACGACTCTCTCTCTCTTGATTTTTATTTGGGGGGAGGGAGGTGGTCAGCTGCGTGTGTATATCTGGTTTCTTGGCTTGGTCGCCCGTTCCTTCCGCAAAGCTGCAGGAGGGAATTCGTTTAGATTAAGCGTAGGCTGGTGTGGGGAGGGGGGGGGGGCATATGGCCAGGGAGCATGACAGGAGTGTGACGCAAAACGCCGCGTTGGCGGGTGCATAGGTGGGCACCACCCCAGACGGGGAGTATGAGGCGCGGCGTGAGAGCAAGGGAAAGTAAGCGGTGAGAAGCACGAAAAGACGAAAGAGAGGGAAAAATACACAGAGAAGATCGAGAGCAAAAATGCGATGGGCGAGCACCACGAATACACCCAAGACGCATGATTGCAAAGGTAAAGGGAGATCAGCACAGAAGAGGAGTTGCATGGTGGCACTAATAAGAAGAGGCTGCCGTTGCTTGCGCCCAACAAGCATACCATCGCAAGAGGGGTATATTTCAGCTGTTCCGCTACGTGCTAAGAGCGTCGAGGTGATGATATTGCTCTTGTCCGTGGGCGCGATCGCGAGAGCGCCGTTCTTTCCGCTTTGTGCTGAGGCACTCTCCATTTCGTTCAAGAATGTTTGCTTTCCCTCCGCACAGCTGTTTGACAGAAGCCCCTTTCGTGGCGTTGCACGCGGGCGCTGAGTCGTGAAAAGACGACAAACATCAGCACAACAGCGAAAGAAAGTGCAACGGTGTGAGCATTTCCTGTTCCCACTAATGTGAGATGAAAGGAGGGGCAGAGAAGATAAATACCGACTTGAAGGGCTCCATCCCCACTTTCTCACCTGTTGTGGGGAAATGCCATAAAAGGTTTTGAACGTCGCCAGGTAGGAGGGAAACTGACTTCTGTATTCCCCTCGCACAGAATTGCCGTTCATCTTTTCTATGACCTCTGCGAAGGCACAGGGCCCACCCGCTTCCTTGTCCATCACGCCTCGCTCGGTGGCTGACATGATGAGGGCTGGCCGAGTGGGACTGACTTGAACTCACAGGCGATATACTAAAGTCAGTTGATATCTTCCCCAACATAAGCAAGAGGAAAGAGAGCTGCCACGCCCATACGCCCGCGCGCCTCGGTCGGAAGTCACCAGACAAAACTAGCGGAGATTCCTTACAGAAGAGGCAAAACTCTTTCGCAGTGCGGAGGCGGCGGAAGAGCGGACATCCAACTTCGTGAGTAACGTGTGGGAGAACCAAACTGGGGAGGAGAAAGGAAGAAAGTAAGCATCTATGGATAACCCCTCCCAACACTGAAAAATGGCAAACAAGCCATCTGCACACCACCCCCGACAACACCAGCGCTTTCTCTCTCTCTATGGGGGCGGAAAGCCGATCTCTCACCAGCGAGGGAGAGGAGGAAAAGAGAGGCGGTGTGCAGTATTATTCATCCTTCTCGGGTGCGCCTATGCCGTAGTATGTAGTCAGCTGCAGCTGCGTAAAGCGAGAGAGGAAGCAGATAAGGTGGGCTTCGTTACGTCATAGAGAAAAAAATAAAAACAGCGCGGGTGAAGTGCACAGTGCATCTACGCTCTTCCTCTTATTGCCTCACGCGTGTACGTACGCACGCGGATGATAAACACTGTCATTCGGGGTCCCGCCCTAGTCTCTCTCTCTCTCTCTCTCTCTCTCTCTCTCTCTCTCTCTCTCTCTCTCTGCCTCATACCATGACAACTATTACGCCGTGTAGAGCACCAGCTGAGGAAAGGAGGTAAGAATGAAAAAGGACAGGGAAAGACATGTTACTGTGAATGCAGTCAAGCATCGATACGTGTCATCAGACGCCATCGACACAAGCGAAGGCCGGTGTCCAAGCCTCATCTATCGCCAGCGATGCAACGGAACGCGATGAAAAAAAGGAAGCAATGTGCTCAAATTTCCAGGCGACGGCGACTCTTACTTGGAATAGTACCGCTATCGTCCGCCGGCTTCTCCCACTCTCGTTGTACCGACTTCATCAACGTGTGCAAACGCTTCCTAAAGAAGTCATCAGGGCGGGACTGATACCAGACATTGAAAATGTGCTGGGGGCGACCACGTACCAGCTCGCTCTTGTTGTCCGCCTTGAACCCAGCCTCGTAGGCCATAAGAAAGATCTCTCGGTCGAGTGCTACGTTCCCGCGCGTCTTGAAGGTGAGCTCCTTTTCTGGGTGCTCGCACGTCTCCACCTTCCACTTGGCAGCCTTGAAGACGTTCTCTCGCGCCTCGCGCCTCATTTTCGCTTTTCTGATGCGCTCTTCCACGAGGGCGAATTTCTTGATGCACTGTTCACCACGCTCCAGCAGTGCCATCACGTAGTCACGCACCTCGCCCACCGTCTTGGTTCCACCCACTACGGCAGCGATGGCAGTGTAGTCGGTGGAGTCCATCTTTCCGCTGGTAAGGGCTGACACTACCGAGCGGTACTCGTAGAAGGTCCAAGTCGGAAAGCCCTCCGCCAAAAGTCGCTCTCGCTCCTCTTGCTCCACCTCGGTCAGGAGCTCGTCCTCGTCCTCGGCCTTGTCGTCTGCCCCGTCGACGCCCCCCGCCTTGTTGTTCGCCTTTCCCTTCTGCACGTCACTTTTCTCTTCATATTTGCGTTTCCAATTGCGAACCATTAGCGCCACCTCCGTGTTGTGCAACTCTGTCAGCCTCTTCGCGCTGTACAACTGGTAAGGGTGAAACTTGGGGAGCCTAGGTAGTTTCAGTGGCGGTGCCTTGGTCGCCTTCTTCTGCATCGACTCCACATCCGCCTCGGAGAAGAACTGCACCGGCTCACGCACGCGGTGGCCGCGGCCCAGCTTCTCTCCCGCCCCAATGCACTGCGCAATCATGTCATTCGACACCACTGTCTGCGAGTCTCGGCTAGCGAAGGACGATTCGTAGGGCAACTTCGCCTTTGCCTCCATGGCGCCACGTGTTGAGCGAAAATAAACCAGCGCTTCTTTTAGGTTGGGGTGCAGAACAGCCTTGATCACCTCCCCGTATTGCGAGCACTGCGCCTGCAACTCCGCCTGGCTCACCGGGGAGTTCAGCTTCACGTGCAAAATGCGCGACTCTGCGCCGGTCTTGTAGCTCACGCCCTCAAAGTCGTAAATGTTCGCCTCCTCCGCGCCAAGCTGAAAGCTGGCGAGGGACATTTGCACCTGCTGCTTGGCTTCGTTCGTCAGCTGGTTCGAGATCGTCTCGCCCTCGTCGAGCAGGCGATCAATATCGGCCTCCGTGATGTCTTCGTGACGTGTTTTAAAGATCTCCTCGGCGCCGAACTTGATCATGGACAACAGCTCCTCTTTGGACGCCTGATTCGTCGCCTTTGACTGCAGTCGGCCCTGCTGCACCACTACAGCATCCAGGTAGAGCTTCTTCAGAGCACGGCGGTACATCTTCTCTTCCAGCGTACCGTCCGTGACGAAGCGGTACACGCGCACGCTACGTTTTTGGCCGATCCGATGCGCACGATCCTGCGCTTGCAGGTCCATCTGCGGGTTCCAGTCGGAGTCGTACAGAATGACGTGATTCGCAGCCTGCAGGTTGATGCCGAGACCGCCAGCGCGGGTAGATAGCAGAAAAATGAAGTAGTCACTCGTGGGGGAATTGAAAGATGCCATCTGGGAATCTCTCTCGTAGCCGCTGGTGTTGCCATCGATGCGACAGTACATGAAGCCGCGCATGTTGCAGTAATCCTCCAAAATGTTAAGCATCGAGGTGAACTGAGAGAAGATGAGCACTCTGTGCTTGCCCTGCACATCAGCCCTCAAGCGGTGCAGCAGCTTGTCCAGAATGATCATCTTGCCGCTGGTTCGCACCAACTTTTCATCTGTGACGAATGGAGGCCCCTCCTCACCGCCCTCCATGAGGTACGGGTGGTTGATCACCTTTCGCAGCCCCATCATGACATTTGTCAGAGAGGCAACGCTGCCGCCGGCCTTGTTCAGTACCTCAGCGTCTTTCGCGAGGACATTCATGTACCACTCCCTCTGTTTCTTGGAGAGCTGGCACGAAACGTAAATCTCTTTCTTCGCGGGGATGCCAGTGCTCACATCAGCCTTGAGCCGACGGATCATAAGGGGAGCGAGGATCTTGTGCAGGTTTGACATGACGTTGGTGTCCTGCTGGCCCGACGTGGTGTCGAACCAGGTATCGAAGGATTCAGAGTCGTTGAACAGGCGTGGTGCCAAGAAATGTAGCAGCGCCCATAGCTCCTTGAGGTTGTTTTGCAGAGGTGTACCGGTGATAATGAGTCGGTGTGACGTCTGCAGCGAGTCGAGCGCGGTGTGGGCGCGCCCCTCCTCATTCTTCAGCTTGTGGGCCTCATCGACGATCAAGTACTGCCATGCAATGCGCTTAAACAAGTTGAGCTCGTCCAGCACCATCTCGAAAGTTGTCACAATAACGTCATACTTGATGCGATCGGTAGGGTGCAAGTGTGCCTTGATGATGCTTGGCCGAAGATCGCTAGAGACATGAAACTTGTACACCGAAAGCCCGGGGCACCAGTGCTTAAACTCGCGGTACCAGTTCCCCATCACAGACTTTGGACACACGACCAGGTGCGGACCCGGCATACCTACCGTGAACTTGAGGTACGCGATGGTGGCAATGGTCTGGAAGGTCTTGCCCAGGCCCATCTCATCCGCCAAAATCCCATTCACGCCGCGCGAGAAGAGGCCGAGCAGCCAGTTAACACCCTCGATCTGATAAGGTCGCAGTTTACCGCGGATGTAGGATGGCGTATCCGTCAGATGCATCATGTCAAACCCGGTCGAATCCTCCTCGTTGTCGCGGCTGGTGTGACGGTACAGTCGGCTGCGCTGGCCGCGCGCCGATGCCCCCTTCCACTCCCGAACGCCCGTGTAGAACTCCGTCTCTCGCAGGAGCTGGTCAAAGGCAGAGAGCTCACGGTGCTCCTCTGATGAGCGCAGCGTGCGGATGATAACCTCGCGCTCTTTAAAGATCTCCTGAATGACCTGTCTATGGCTAGCAGCAACGCTCGCCCCTTTCACTGGGTCGTAGTTCGGCTCCACGTAGCCCTCGTACACCTCGGTCACCTCCCTTGCATTCGGGTCGCTGCCGCTGCGAATGCTACTGAGGAGAAGTTGTTCGTATAGGTCGTGCGCTGCCATATCGTTCATGTCTCGCTCGAACGCCGGCGTGTTATTCAGGTCCTGCCGTCTACGGACCCTGCGTAAAATCGTCGCCACCATCTTGTTGCGGGAAGGTTGGAGGTAATTGAAAGGAAAACTGTCCTGGCAACAAGCACATGTGGAGAAGACAGTCGTTGCTGCTATAGGATACACAGGTGATTGGGGTTAGCGTGCTTAACGTAAGTCTCAGTGTACGAGGCGAAAAAGGGGGACTCTCAAAAAAAAAGGCCCGTTTGCAGAAGCGTGCGTGCTTTTGTGTGTGAATGGCTGCGCTGCGTAGGAAACGCGGTTCAATACTGCCTGTGTGGGCAGGGTGCCTTTGTTGCTCTACTACCCTTCTGATGGTAGTGTCTTCCGCTTGGACACAGCGCTAGCGCTGAGAATTTCCTAGAACTAGCCCAAAAGACGCACACAGAGGCAAACACACCACACGGTAGGCACGTACATGAAAGAGAAGCAGCAGTGGCAAGCGACCACGTGGGCGGATGCAGAGAAATAGAATAGCATGTAAAGTACCCACATAACCCGACTCCATGCACTTTCCTCATGAGGGGCAGTACCAAAATATTATCCTCACCTGCTAAGATCATAAAGGGGCAAAAACAGATGTCATCCAGGGGACACCATATATCCGCCTTTCCGTCTCAGAAAACACCCGTTCCAATTTCCCTTTGGCTCTGTTGAGAGCCAATCCCTGCACATGCGCTGTGTTCCCATTTTTTCTTCCTTCGCCGTCTCTACGACAGCAAAGGCCACACACACACACATGCATGCCCATCCTCAGACGCTAGTGCACCCTTTCTCTCCCTATCAGCAGAATAAGAAAGGCACACGCTGCACTCCCCTCAGGGTGAAATCAAACAAACATCCACCCACGAGGAAACACCATACAAAAACCGCACCTGAGGCCTCAAAGATGTATGCGGCGCTCGCGAAGAACACTGCAAGCGTCGTTCTCCCCTCTACATATGATGAAACAATGCCCATCCAAAACAACCAGCACTCTCATTAAATATGTATGGAAGACTGCTTTGTTTCTCGTTTCCACGCGGCTATTCCGCTATACAACACATCAGCTCAAACCCCCACTCTGCCACCGGCCTGCCACGGGCCCATCGCGCGGTGCGAAGCAGCCCTAGACACGCATTGCAGCACCGCGCCGCCACAGCCCCGAACCCCTCCCACACCGCCCCGCTGGTCGCACCCACCGCCGCTCCCATATGCCGGCCGCCGCCTGGCGCATCTCGCGGGGCGGCGCAGGCTCCTCACACCAGTGGGCAGCGAGGGGTCGGGGGCGATGCGCTCGAGCCACGCTGGCACGTCGTCCAGCATATGGGTGGCACAGGCGTGCTCACTGCGGCAGGTCGCTCCGACGCAGCGCTACCCAGGCCCTTACCGCCAGCATCAGCAGTCACACATCGCTCTGACACACCCGCATCGGTGGTGTCTGGCCCTGCCGGCACCACGAGTGGTTTGGTATTGGCAGGGGACAGGGGTGCTGCTTGGCTTCCTCACACAGTGGGGGTACTGGGGCCTGACCATCGCACGCGGAGTTACTCTACGACATGGAAGGTATAGAAGTATGTACTAGAACAAGAGCTGCAGCGAACGAAAAACAAAAACGAAGGGTTTGCAAAAAGACACCGAAAGCAAGCCCACCATGCCCGCGCCTTCAGCGCTGCTGCTTACCAGTCGTCCACAACGCCAAAACGATCCAAGAGCGCCTGTTGCTCATGCAAATCTTTCTGCACCTTCTTGCGCATGTAGAACACCGGGCAGTCGCGGCTAGAGCAGATCACCTCTTGATGCAGTGATCCCTGGCACTGCTGGCACTGCGTCCACACCTGTGAATAAATTGCTTCGTAGTGGTTGCGCTTCGCCATAATCTTGCCGTACACCTCAGGTGCCTTCTCTTGGCAATTGTCGCACAACGCGCCATCTTTGATGACAGCACGGCACGAGATGCACTGCAGCTGGACCTTCACAAACCTCATCAACCCACCGGCATTCTTGCTCGGGGCGGAGATGGCGATGTGACGCGTATGATCGCCTTTGATGAGCACACTGGGGTCATCCAGTACACCTTCAAACACGCGCAAAATCGGTGGAGCCAGCTGATGCTCGAGATAGTACTGTGTGTCGATCGGGATATTGTTGTCGAGAACGTAGATGGGGTCCTCACTCCGTTCGTACGCCTTGGCGCCCTTTGCTGCCTTAATAATAACGTACGCCACGCGATCTCCAATGGTCGGTGCTGATGCAGGGTCTCGCTGCCGCATGCGCTCCACAAGGGCAATGTGAGCTTGAGCACCGGCGTATTCATCCTCCGCCTTGGAGAAGGCCTTGGTGATCACCAAATTCGAGATGTCGAGCCGGTTCAACAGCAAATCGCTGATCGTGCCTTTCACAAAATCGATGGCGCTCTCAACGGAGCGGTGGATTAGAATGCGGTTCAGTACCCCGGATACCATGCGCGCGACAAGAGGGCAGTTGTCCCGGCGCACTGTTTCGATACCCTTGGCATCCAGCTTGTCAAACTGATCCGTGTTCGTCCACAGCAAGCCTGCATAACGCTTCTTGTTCATGAGGAGGTACGGAAAGTATACCTTCTCGAATTCGAGCTTAATGGGTTTGAGGAAATCGCTGGACACCCTCTCCGCCGCCTCAATGCCAAAATCCATGGCCGCCTGCAGACGCTCCTTGTCGCTCGCCTTCTCATCGGTGACACATTTTACCATCACAGAGTCGGTATCGCCGTATAGCACACGCGTGCCAGGGTATAGCTGTTCAACAAGGTTCTTCGTTTTGTCAATCATCTGCCGACCATACGCCGTGACGGAGGCGCTGATCTCCAGGCACGGCAACTTGCCCACCTGAGCACCCGTGAAGCCGTACACAGAGTTGGCGCTAACCTTCAGCGCAAGCTGGCGCCCGTTCAGAACCTTGTACTCGAGCGAGTGCATGGGCACATCCTTCATCATCGCCCGCGCATGTTTTCGGGCAGCCAGCAAGTCTTGTAGCACCTCGGGAAGAATGCCCGGGAAGACGTCTTTCTTCACAAAGACGTCCGACGTGGGCGATCGATCGAGGGCGTCCTCCGGGTAAAGCTTCGCGTCCGCCGGGCGCACCAATGTTGAGTAACACAGGTTGTGCGCGATGATGATAGACGGATACAGCGACGCGAAGTCGAGTGTTGCGACGGGGCAGTTGTAGAACCCTTTGATCGGGTCAATGACGGTCGCGCCCTCGTAGCCGCGATCGCTGCCGCCTGTGTACTCGACCGTAGGCACCACCAGCTTTTTCTTCTGGGCCTTGCGCAGGAGCATGGAGAAGACCTTGATTTGCTGGCCGCGCTCCAGAAGCCACCCCACCGGAACACCGGTTACACGCGCCATCTCCACGTTGTTCACGATGCACATGAGTCGATCCAGAAGCTTCACAGGAAGAAGTGCATCCTTCAGGCAGTACACGGCGAGGCGGCGGCGCGTCTCTTCGTCGCCCTGCTGCAAGTCTGAGATGATGGAGTGATGCACGTCCTCCTTCTGCTCCCCAAGAAAGTTCTGTGATACGGAGTTGAGTGAGTAGGAGCGTAGCTTGTAGTCGCGCTGGATCACCACCATCGCATCCATGATGATGCGCCCCTCTAAGGTCAGCTCCGTATACTCGCGGTTGCCCATCTGCTTGGACTGGAACTTCTTGTCGCGCGCCGCCGTCCGCTCGTGAACTTGTCGACCCCAGTAGTGAAACGCATCGCTCGCCTTCAAAGCTGTGGCGCGGTTCAGCAGGTATGGGAAATCGAAATTGCAGATGTTGTAGCCCGTCAGAATGTCGGGGTCGAGTGCTTTCATGAAGGTAGCCCATGCCAACAACATATCCGCCTCCGTTTCGTATGAGAACACCTGCGCCCCGGCAATTGGTGCGCAGCTCTTCAGGGTGAAGATGGTCTTCGTGAGCGGCTCCGACTCGTGACCGTACTCGACACAGTAGTTGGCAATCTGAATGACAGGGTCATGCTCCGGCTCAGGGAAGAGTCCTTTACGCCCCTGGCACTCGATGTCGATGGAGAGGATGCGAAAAGGTGCAATAGACAAGTAGTCCCCAAGTGGTTCGTGGTTCTGCACATCTTCGTGCGAACACGCCACCTCAATCTGACAGGTCGACGTCTTGAGAGAGCAAGAGAGGAACTTCCCGGAAGTCAGCGTTAGCCAGTTGCTGCCGCCAATTTCATTGTCGACGAGAAAGCGTAGCGGAAAAATCACGTTCGACTCGAAGGTCGGGAAGATGCGAATCCCATCCCACGCCCCAGGGCACGAGACGCCTCGGTCGGAGAGGAGACTGCGCAACTTGGGGATGTGCTGCGGCAGCTGCACGACGATCTTGAGATGAGGGACCAGCTGGCCACCCTTGAAGTACATGAGACTGCGGCGCTGGTGCACCTCCACCCGCACGACGGTGTCTTGCAGACGAGTCTGGTTGCTAAGCTGGTTGTTAAGTTCCCGCACAAACACTTGCGAATGCACCGGAAGCCAGTTCCGTGGCGCCTCAATCCACAAGTATGGCTCGTAGTTGTAGCAGTGAACCAACACGCTGAAACCCTCGGCGGTGACCCCGTAGAGACGCACTACTGGCACCTCAGTGTGGCGAACACGTGACACCGTTTCGTGCGGATTTCCCTTCGTCTGACAGCAGTCGAGGAGCTGAAAGCACAAGTGCCTGTCCAGGTACGCAGCAGGAAGAGATGCGCGCATGATAGACCTCCACTGCAACAGAGTAGAAGATGACATTTTCCTGAGTATGGGTGTCCAGGAGAGGGAGGAAAGAAGAGCTGCGATGGTAAAGAGAAGTCACCTGCCTCGGCTGCCGCAGCGAATCAGAGTAGCAACGAAAGAATAATAACAGTAATCCTCTAAGGTCCGTTTGGCAGAGTGTAAGACACCATCGAGCAAAGGGAAAAGGAAAAAGGAAGAAGTGGAGAGATGATACAGAAGCCCGCGGCAGAGTAGAAAGCAGAGAAGGAAGAGGTCGCACAGCTGGCGATCTGGGAAGCAGGTGAGTGTAAGGCTATTCAGGCTATTTAGCGAAGCAGGGGGTGTCGCACTATCGGACAGACAGGGACACAACAGCAGAGGAGTGCCACAAGCTGCAATCACGCGCGTGCGCTGCCCCAGACAGCTAGGAAGAGAGTCGATCACTGTAGTACGTTATCAATAAAGGGCAGTACACCATAGGAAGCAGGAATAGAGACCACAAGATGATGTGTTACACTGTACTTCTAGGGGGTATCGTAAACAGTGTAGGAGCAGCGAATGGTGATAGCTAGCGGATCAGAGGTGAGGTCTGTTTTCGAAGTTGCGAACCGTAGATTGCCTGCAGCGCCTTTCGCGCAGCGTTTCTGCTGGCAGCATTGTCTGGCACTCCCCTGTCCACGATGGCCCAGATGTTGTGATCTCTTCGAACATGATGCGCGTCTAGATGCTGGCTCTGCAGCACGCGTAGCGCCAGACACCACTCCCCCTGAGTCACGGCAGTCTTCTGAATTATGAGGGGCAGCGTGTCCTTGTCGACAATGCCCTGACGAATACCGCCAGCCATGAGCTTGTCTACCCTCGAAGTGTCATGCTTCTCTTGAAGAAGTTGCGTACACAGCCTGTCAATCATTCGAAATGAAATCTGCTTCATTTGGTTTTTTAAGCATCCTTTTCGAGCACACAACGGAGATGTATTAGGCAAAGGAAGAAGGATGAAGGGCGCGAGTTCTGAGAGAAACGAGTGATTCTAGAGGGGATGCCCACTGTGACATGGTAGCTACCATTCTCAGCCACAGGTACGGGACATAACATGAGTGTCACACAATCAGAAAAGATGAGTCCGTTGCTCATCTAGCACTGCACAAAAAGCAACGCTCAGGGTGCAGTCATGCAAAACACAGAAAATGTGCAGCCTTTCACAACAGCATACCCCTGGCGAGACACCTTGGCCGTTCCATCGTCGGCAAATTTGTAGCAAACTGACACACATGTTTTAGTGAATTCATTCTGTAGAAAATGAGCTCAAATCCCCACTCTGCCACCGACCTGCCACGGGCCCATCGCGCGGTGCGAAGCAGCCCTAGACACGCATTGCAGCACCGCGCCGCCACAGCCCCGAACCCCTCCCACACCGCCCCGCTGGTCGCACCCACCGCCGCTCCCATATGCCGGCCGCCGCCTGGCGCATCTCGCGGGGCGGCGCAGGCTCCTCACACCAGTGGGCAGCGAGGGGTCGGGGGCGATGCGCTCGAGCCACGCTGGCACGTCGTCCAGCATATGGGTGGCACAGGCGTGCTCACTGCGGCAGGTCGCTCCGACGCAGCGCTACCCAGGCCCTTACCGCCAGCATCAGCAGCCACACATCGCTCTGACACACCCGCATCGGTGGTGCCTGGCCCTGCCGGCACCACGAGTGGTTTGGTATTGGCAGGGGACAGGGGTGCTGCTTGGCTTCCTCACACAGTGGGGGTACTGGGGCCTGATCATCGCACGCTGATGTGTCCTCCATCATCAGGGATGGCAGAGGAGTTTTTTCTTTAAACGTGTCGTTGTCCCACAAGCAAGTCAGAAGACACACTCATACAGTCACAGTTCCCCTACTGCTGCTGCACCACGGCTAAATTCGGGTTGTCTAAGACGAGGCGCCTGCCATAAAATTGGACCATGCGCCTCACAGTTTCTTCTCATCCTTCCCCATCCCTTCTTTGTGTCCTGCGCGATCGGCGCCCGATGGAGCTAGGTGGACAGAATGCCTTGATGCGAGCGGGACGTGTCCAGGGTCCTGGTTGAGGGAACAGTGGTGGCGGCTGTCGGGAAGGTAGTAGGGGGTAGTGTGGATGCATATAGGATGAACTCAAGGAAGAGGTCGGCCAGCCTCACGTCAGGGTCCTCTCAGACCGTGCAGCCTGCCTGCATGTCATCCTCCTCCTAGTCGCTTCTAGCCTTGGTATTTCATAATCTGGTGTAGTGGCACCTCACACTGAAGTCTGGAGAACTCGATCGTGCAATTCGGGGTGCTCCATCCATGCACCCGGCATCTGTCTCATCATCCCACTGGGTGGGATGCAGGAAATGCAGCTTGCTTCATAGACATGTACTTTGAGGCTGATGAGTATGAATCTCTTCACGCCTTGTTTGCCCATCACGTATGCTCTTCTGCCCTCTGAATGCTTTGTTTGGATACGGTATACCATCCCACCTGTGCTTGAAAGCGCATGTGCACAGTGCTCGCATTTTAGCATCATGCCGCTTGTTTCAGTATTTTGTTGCCTGGGGGTTCCTTGTCTGCATCCTCCATTCCTGTCGATTCTATGCGTTGGGGGCGAGAGTAGTTGGATGGCTTGCTCGCATGTGCGGCGACAGATGGGGCGTTGGCATGAGTCTGTGGCAGAAGGGGCCCGTGCATAAGCATGTGCCGGCGCACAAAGACCTCATAGCTTACCGCTCTGAAGGAACACAGAGAACAGCGAGAGACACCCGGCGGGGGAATCCCGCGCAGCGCGAGGGAGATGTGCGTAGCCACATCACTGTGCACGATAATGGAGTCAGGTGAGGTGTCCTGTTAACTTCGAGCGATCTGCGAGTCTCGCGTGGAATTCCTGGCGCAACGTCCAGTCGGACATCCCCATAGCAAACACTGGTGGGAGTGGGAACACCACAGAGCTAGGCGGCGTAGTGATCAGCATACCATCTGCACTTCATGTTGTCACTACCAGCTACCTGCCGCTGCAGGAATCCAAAGCACGGATAGGTGGCCGTGCGGAGTTGAGCGAAGATGGTCTCCTGCCGTCTCATAAGCTCAAAATCCGTGCTTTTCTGGTGTAGAACAGCTGTCGCCAGCTACCTCTTGTCGTAGAGCATCGCATCGCGTCTTACAGTTTAGCGTGTATGTCGGCATGGCGTCTGAAACTGGTGACCAAATCTGTAATCCATGCAGCTGACATCGCCGATTTTGCCAGCTAGCCAACTTTGTACTTGTGCTCCAATTCACAATGTCCGAAGATGAACTGAAATAAGCGGCGCACGCAGCGAGCTAGTAGCCCTTGCACTTACATTAAGGGAAAAAAACATAGAATGCGAAAGCAGGTGGAGAAATACGTACGTGTGCGTATGTGTGCTTGCCTAGGGGATACACTAGCAAGCTACCTCTTCAGCTTGATCTCCTCAAGAACATTCTTCAGAGCGCTCAAAACACGCTCCGCGTCGCTCAAAGTGGCAAAAGAGTCCCAGCTGATGCGAATGGAGCGTGTCGGTGCAGGTGTCTTCCCGAGTGTGTCGTAGACGGTGGTGTTCACCTCATTCGTCTTGCACGCAGACCCGGTGCCTATCTCGACATGGTACTCGGTGGAGAGACGTGACACCACATCTGTGTTGTTGTAGCCTGTGGGAAGAGTGGCGTGCACGATGTAGCCGCTGACCTCGCCGCGACGGTTGATCTCACAACCCATCTTCTCCAGCTCCTGCGTCATGAGAGCATCAATTTCCTTATGAATCGAGTGGCTGCGGTCGAGGCCTAGAGCCGCACCGAAGCCAACGATCGCAGGAACGTTCTCCGTGCCCGGACGGATACCCTTCTCTTGCGAACCGCCACTAAAGAGTTTGTTGCAGGTCAGGTCGCGCAGGTACACTGCACCGACCCCTACGGGTCCGTTGATCTTATGCGCCGTGACCGTGATGGAATCGACTTCGCTGAGGTCAAGTGACCCAAAGTCGACCTTAAGCAGGCCTTGGCTTGCGTCAACGTGTAGGCGGCCGCCCTCGGGGTGAGTCAGGTTGCGATTAATGCTGCCCGTCTCGTGGTTTACAAGATCCACCACCTTCACCACGGTGGCCCCGGCAGGAATATTCGAATTCCCGGTCGTCGAGACGTGCGACCAGGGCTCGCGCACAACGTGGTAGCCGTTCAGCGCAATGTTGTTCGACTCCGTCCCACCTGATGTAAAAATGATGTCGTTCGCTGGCACATGCATCACCTTTGCGAGCTGACTACGTACCTTCTCCACTGCCATGCGAGCCTCTCGGCCGCTCATGTGCATGCTATTCGGATTCCCGTGAGGAGCCCGAAGCATGGCCATAGTGACCTCCTTTGCAATCTTGGTTCCGGCAGCGGCGTCGAAGTACACCACGTCGTGTGCATCGTCCTCGTTCGAAGCATCCGGCACCAGCGGGGATGGTACTGATGTTTTGCTCGACGCGCGCATGCCAGACTGGGGATAGTATATGAGCTCGGACGACTCGCACAGCCCCCCGTCGTGGTACACCTCTTTCATCACCTTGAGCTCAGTCAGCTTGATGCGGCGTACACACGCATCGAGAGTTCGGCGACCCATCATCAGGTTTGCACCGGACTTGCACATCATGTACTGGCAGCAGTCCGCGCCCTCCTGAATGGAAAAGTCGAAGGTGTTGATCTTACGTGCCTCGTCGATGATGAAGTTCTTTGTCACACCAATCAGAGGGGCGATAACGGCCTTGCAAATGGTGGGGTACAGCGTGCTGATGTTGTGCACCGTCTGTGATGCCACCTGCCCAGCAGAGTCGCCAGTGACAATGAAGCTCGAGTCATCAAATCCGGCTGCAAGTGACAGCATGAACCACTTGTAGATTAAGGTACGGTTGTGGTTGGGCACATTCGCCACGATCTGCGACTGAAGCGTGCTAATGTCCACGTAGTGCATGTCAAAGCGGCCCTGCACGCTCGACAGACGCTCGCAGATGCGCCGGTTCTTCTCCATGACGGAAGCTGTGTCGTTTGTGCTGTTGAGAAAGTGAACCCCATTGACGAGGCAGCCGCGTGTCATCATCCGATAAGCCGCCACTGGGCTGTCGATACCGCCACTGATAAGAGCGAGGACGCGCTGATTGGGTGTGATGGGGATGCCCTGCGCGCCAGCGCAGATGAACGCGCCGCGAGGGTCGCCTTTACGTTCCCCCTTCTCCTGAGAGCCCTCGTAAATTTTGGCAATACCGGGCAGCAGTGCAAGCAGCTTCAGCTGCTCCTTCGTGGGCACCTCCTTGCGCACCTCAATCAGCGTGTCACCGTTGCGGAAGACCTGCGGATTCTTGAGAACACGACGCATATTGTCCATCAGCGCACGGACCAGCCGCTTGCGATGAATAGCGCTCTTCAAGTAAAGCTCCCCGACGGAAATCACCAATGTCACCTTCTCCACCGGCGGTTCTGCGTGACGCTTACCGAACCAGTACAGCTCGGGTCTCTTAATGTTGTGCAGGCAGACATACGGCTCACCCTCAGTCGCGACGGCGTTGTTCCTCTTCTGAAGCTCAAAGCCAGCCTTGTCTGTCGCGTACCAGCGACGTCCTGGAACACGCATCTCTGCCTCAAGCTCTGGAACTGCGATGAGCTTAGGCTCTGACATGTACCACAGGTAGTTCTTGGACACATCCGGCTCCGTCATCAAGAAGTGAAAGTGCCCATTCTTTGCCTTGAGGATGAAGTTCGGCGTTCGTTCATCCGGGAACTCCCGCGGATTCGTCAGCAACTTTTCATCTTGCCTATTTGTCAACATGATTTGTGCTTATGTTGTTTTCTTTAGGGTTTAAGCGAAGAAAAGAAACCGAAATCTGTGAATATTGTAAGCACCGAAAATGAAGCCGTCAGAGACACAATGCTCTCCACAAGAGTGGGATTGTGTAGCATGAGGGTTGCGTGAGTGTCAATCAGGAGAGGAATTCCAATAGAATAAAAAAGGTGCGCAGATGTGTTGATTGTCGCAAATAGTCCGTCAAGAGCAGACACAAAATGAAGATCACACTACCTGCTGTAGCTGGGCAGGGATGTAGTCATCGCACACCGCCCACATCCACACGGGGAAAGACAAGTCTGCAAATAAGGATATACGTAATATCCCTCAGAAGATGTGCAAGGGTTTTCAAGGAAGCAGAAAAATAGAACGAATTTACGTGCCTAGAGGTGTAAGGACCACACACACCAATGTGCAATCGGCGAAGTTGTATCAAAATGCCGCAGAAATTGAGAAGACAAACAGCTAGCGCGCAAAGGAAAAAAAAGGCAAGATCACAGCCTCCATCTACTCTCCCTTCTTCATGATCTTCTCCTTGTTGCGGAGATAGGAGGACATGGGAAAATCTGGCGCAATGTCAATAGTTTCTGCTGGAATCCAGTACTCCATCAACCTATACAGAATCCAATCCAAGGAGCAGAGCATCCAGCACACGAGCCCAAACAGAGGCCCCACAGATGCGTAGCTCATCAGCCGTTCGTACAAGGACAGCGCCGGCATTTCCATAATGCGGTCGTAGACGCGTTCGGTGCGCTCCGCCACCCAGTCCCACCTATAGAACTGCTTGCAGTTGTCGTGCAGTGTCCATGGTGAGTGGTGCGGCACGTTTCTGATGGCTTCCTCCAAGGCGGCCATGATAGATGACGGGTCGGCATCCGCCAGAAGCAACATTGGTGGCGGGAGAACTTCTGGGACACCTCCAACTTTTGTCGACACGCACAGTAAACCGCACGATGCTGCCTCAACGAGCGCAATGCAAAATGCTTCTGTCAGACTGCAATTCAGGAATATCTGACCCTGGTTCAAAACCCTCTTTACGTCAGAGTGCTTTAGCGCACCGAGCATCTTCACCCGGCCCATTAAATTGTGTCGCTCAATCATCTGCTCGAGCTGCGCGCGACGTGGTCCATCGCCGCCGATCACCCACTTAATATCCGGATGACGCCGACAGACTTCAGGAATGACATCGACAAAGAGGTCCGCACCTTTGCGATATACAAGCCGGGTGATGATAACAATAGTCAACCCCTCCTTGTCAATCTTCGATGCCCAAGACTTGTATTTGAGATCGTCCGGGGGGGTGAAGGTGGTGGTGTCAGTGGCGTTCGGGATTACGCTTGCCCGCTGCGGTGAGATCCGTGCGCGCAGCACGGTGTTCTCGCGGGAAGTGTTGCTGACACAAATAACCTGGTCAACTGTACGTAGACTCCATACGAGCACCTTGTTGATGTTGATGGATGCCGCATCGGCAAACCCAAAGAGCGAGTGGTCAGTGAAGCACGTCTTGATCCCCATGGTGCCGGCGTGAAATAACGCCTCGTGGCAAAGATTGGAAGTGGTCTGGTGGCCATGTACGACAGTGATGCGCTCACGAATGAAGATAGTGCGCAGCATCGGAAATGCACCGAGCCACGTCGGCAGCGTCACGGAGCCGGGAGGAAGCTTTGCCGCCAGTATTGGCAGATAATACACCTTCAGTCCATTTGTGTAATAACGAATCCCAACGCGGTCTCCGTAAGCACGGGTGATTATGATGATCTTGTGCCCTCTCCGCATCAGGCACAGGGCTAAGTTGTAGATGTGCACCTCCACCCCACCAAACCCGGGGAAGAAGAAGTCGGAAACTTGCGCAACGCGATGCCGCCCCATCGTGCAGATTCCCTTTAAGCCACAGTACTTTGCTACAAGTACCTTTAGAGGGAAAATACAGCAAATTACTATGAAGAAATGTCTCGAGTAAACAAGGTAGTAGTTGAAAGATAGAGGAGTTGAAGGGTGCAGCAGCGCCGCGAAGCCTGACTCATTCATAGATACCTTATCTCATTCTTCGGAAAGCGCATGCAAAGGTTGGAAAATGTTATCACCAGCCCCTATCCATATACTCCTTTTCCACTCTTCTACGCCCTCCCTTATGCGCATGCACCCGTAGTGGAAGTGCACGACTCTGCACGAGGGAGAAAAAAAGAGACTCTAGACAATCCGAAAGACTTGCAATAAAACTCTTTTTGTATGTGTCTGTGTGTGTGTGTGTGTGTGTGTCTGTATGTGTCTGTGTGTGTGTAGGTGCGCTTTGTCGTTGGAGTTTCTGCTCATACCACTCCCTTGGCAAGCAAGAAGTCGGTGGCGTCGGCATACGAGAGGGATCGCCTCATTGCAGTGAATTTCAACAGTACTTCAGAATGGAAGGCGTCAGCGGCATCCTCGGAGCGAAAGCGCAGAAACAACCGGCCACCTTCTTTGCTGTCCTCAAAAACCTCGATGGCCGACGAGTGCGCCATTTGAGCGATCTCGCACCGGTCGGCTTCTGCCACACCTTTCCAATACACAACCAGGTAACCGTTGGACTCAGAGACGCCAGCGTCTATGGTGGAGACAGCAGGTGCGTACTTGTGTCTCACATAGGGTCGCTTCGCAAAAGCGTCAACACCGTTTTCGTGAATCCATCCGACATCGACAATACCAATGTTCTCTGGCCCTTGTGCTAGCCTCGAGAGCGACGCGTAGCAAGTCGCACAGATCAGCGGCTCCGCAAAGAAGACGACGGTAGCGTAGTTACCGTCAGTGAGCACGAAGCCGTGAAAAACGCTTATCTTGCCATATGTCTCAAACGCCGCGCATAGCTTCTCGGGAGCTAGCGTCTTGGCGTGGTAGACAACCACGCCGTGCGTGTCTCCTAGTTGAACCGCAAGCGGCTTTCCCTGCATCAGTGACTTTTTGCTTAATGCAAATTATGCATGCAAGAGGCCCAAGTAATTAGAACATCTGTCACTTCAACTTCAGAGAGCAGAGCGAAGGGGAAGAAAGGTGGATGTAGAGAGTCATACGTGTAGTACATTCACCTCTTGGTATCGATGCCGTCGTTCGATTCTCTATGAACGTGGGCAGGGGTTTCTTTCTTGCACTACCCAGAAACTGATCAAGAAATGCGACAGGGCGACTTTTTGTTTTTTGGTTTATCCAGAATAGACCTTTCACTTTGGAGAATAGTACAAGACTCTAGGAAAAGCAATAGGACACAAAGGGAGGACGGCGAAGGGATCCACCGCCAGGGGAAAAGCCAGCCTAGGAGGCGCAAAAGAACAAATTAGCAGTGCGGCTGCCCCGCTCAGTAAACCACTCAAATCGGAAGAGAGAAATCCCGTCGGAACCAAACCCCAGCATGAGCGAAGACTTATCCGCTAGCTTCGCCATTCGTGTGCAGAGGCGCGCGTACTCCTGCAAATCAGTGCAGCGCGCCGACCCTTCCAGGTGCTTGAATACACCATTGTCCTCACCCAACGAGAGCTGCAGTGACGAAGTGACCGTGCTCGTTCTCATAACCAGCTGGCACTTCGTCAACGAAACGCGTCGAAGAAACACGTCACATCGCTCGTCGCCCCAAGCACAGACAGAGCGGACAACCCCGCTAAAGTTTTGAATGTCGGCAATGGTGTATAGAGCCCTCACATCGTGATCGACCAGGAGCCTCGGTCCGAGGTCGTGGAGCACCCCAACCTGCGCTACGTGCACGCCAGTGCTATCTTCCTTTTTCTGATAGAGAAGAACGCATGTGAGATCATCTTCGACCTCGAGAGCTACGGGAGAAAGACCGCTAAAGCAAGTGAGAACATTAGTGAAAAAGGCAGCGTTTACGGCCCACGACGTTGTTTGCGGTTCCGCTGCGGCAATCTTTTGCGGTCTCTCAGACTCATCGGCAAAGGCTACCGTGGTGTAGCTGAATGGAGGGATGTTGACAGTGGAAACCTCCAGCATGGTGCGTTGGCCTTCACGCCTCAGCTTGAACTTGATAGTGTCATCGAACTGCTGCAGATACTGAGTGACAAAGAGAAGCTCGGCACCACGTGGAAACTGGAATGCCATGTAGCAGCGCGGAGCAGCCTAGAGGCTTTGGCAGACGTATGAAAACACAGAAAAGAGAAAAAGAAATCTGTAGTAGAGGAAAGAAAGCAGAAGTAGCAGTTGGAGATAGAACAGCTGTTAAGCTCATTAAAGCACTTTAGAAGTGCTTGGGGTGCAGAGGCACTCTCTTTTATGGCAAGCTCCACCAGCAACGGTGGTGTGTCGCGTTACTCTCCCTTCGAGTGTTTCTCAGTCGAGATGAAAAAAATTTCAATCGAAAGTTAGCAAACTTGTAAAGCAGCATCTGTGAGCTTTTTTCGCAACCTCCGCAGGCCCTGTGCATCGACCGTCTTCACGACAGTCCCTTCAGATCGAACCCTTCATAAAGGCGCGCCAATGCACTGTCAGCTCCCTCCAACTCCGCCAGTGCTGCCACCTTTAGCTTTAAGTCCTCTCGTGCCTCCTCGATCTCATTATCACACTGCTGTAAACGCCATTCAAAGAACTTGAGCGTATCAGAATGGCTCAACTCGCACGACACAAACGTAGAGCCACCGCTCAGTATCCACAAGTCCTCCTCGGGTCGTTTTGTGATTATTGTCCGTTGCGCCTCGCGATACTGGTTCTTTCGACGATCGAGATCAATGAGGTACTGCTTAGCCTCCGTGACCTCCTCCGCCGCAACCTCGATATTTATTCGCTCTGTATTACGATCTGTTTTCATCTTTTGTGTGGTAACAGTACACCACCTCAGCTAAGCATAAGAACTGACATGAAAAGAAGAAAACCGAGGAAGGGGAAAACCAAGGAAGCATGAGAGCGAGACCTGATGAGAAACGTGTATGGTAAGAAAACAAGCACACGAAAGCACTACGTCCTTCATGAATGACCGCCATTGATAACTTGACAGGAGATGCGCACGCAAGTATGCAGAGTCAGAGAGCAGTCGCGCCGACCAAGGGACTCTGTGTCCCCGACGTCGTTCGAAAGTACAGTGTTGATCATATCTCGTCCTTTTTCTCTCATTCGTTAAACCCAATAGAGAAATTACTAGAGTATGTTATATGTGAAATCGAGTAGTGCTAGATATTGAAAAGAAAACTCTCGAGCCACCGCCACCACACCTATCTAAGCACGTCTCATGTGTAGCGTCGACGGTGTGGTTTGCCTACTCTTGCTTGATTTCACCACAGTTTGTGACCGTGATGGGCTGGCGGGTAGCACCAGACTGACTGCCATATGTCTCCACCTTGGTGATGATGTCGTAGCCCTTGGTAACCTGGCCGAATACAACGTGCTTTCCGTCTAGCCAGTCAGTGGGTGCGGTGCAGATGAAGAACTGAGAGCCGTTTGTGTTAGGGCCGGCGTTGGCCATTGAAAGCGTGCCCGGGCCAAAGTGCTTGCCAGCGCGTCCTGCAAAAGACTCATCAGGAAACTTGTGACCGTAAATCGACTCGCCACCGGTCCCGTTGCCGGCAGTGAAATCACCTCCCTGGCACATGAACTGCGGAATGACGCGATGAAAACGGCTTCCCTTGAAGCAGAGAAGCTTGCCAGAGCGGCCAACGCCCTTCTCACCTGTGCACAGCGCGCGGAAGTTCTCAGCCGTCTTCGGCACGACGTCCTTGAAGAGCTCCATCTCAACACGCCCTGCCGGCTGCGAGCCGATCGAGATGTCGAAGAACACGAGGGGGTTCTTCGGGTTGACCGGGTAAAACGGAATCTTGCGCTGAGCGCACAGCAAGGTACGGCCGAGCATTTTCCTGCGGAATGTCAGTGAACAAGGTGGCGAGAGAGAGGAGATGCTTGGTGCTTCTAAGTGCGTGCGTGTTTGTGTGCACATGTAAGACGAAGTGTCAACGCAAAGGATATCAACATAAGCAACGAGTGCAGAAAAAATACATTTTTCTCGTTTCCACGCGGCTATTCCGCCATACAACACGTCAGCTCAAACCCCCACTCTGCCACCGGCCTGCCACAGGCCCATCGCGCCGTGCGAAGCAGCCCTAGACACGCATTGCAGCACCGCGCCGCCACAGCCCCGAACCCCTCCCACACCGCCCCGCTGGTCGCACCCACCGCCGCTCCCATATGCCGGCCGCCGCCTGGCGCATCTCGCGGGGCGGCGCAGGCTCCTCACACCAGTGGGCAGCGAGGGGTCGGGGGCGATGCGCTCGAGCCACGCTGGCACGTCGTCCAGCATATGGGTGGCACAGGCGTGCTCACTGCGGCAGGTCGCTCCGACGCAGCGCTACCCAGGCCCTTACCGCCAGCATCAGCAGCCACACATCGCTCTGACACACCCGCATCGGTGGTGCCTGACCCTGCCGACACCACGAGTGGTTTGGTATTGGCAGGGGACAGGGGTGCTGCTTGGCTTCCTCACACAGTGGGGGTACTGGGGCCTGACCATCGCACGCTGATGTGTCCTCCATCATCAGGGTGTAAGAGGAACATCAACCAAAAGAAAAAGAAGCATCACACGCTTCTATTAGTTCTAACCATCAGTAGACCGAAATCCTCACAGCACTGTCGTGAAAACATCTATCAGAAGGCAGAAATAAATAGCCGCAGTACGTGAAAACCCTTCTCATTTCACTTTCTGAACGCTTTACTACAGCACCGATAATCTATGTACATTCAACAAATCAACCTGAGAAAACAGGAACCGTGCAACACCTAGTACTTAGTCTCCAGGTAGTTTAGCACGTCTTGACAGTAGCACCTTTCCATGTGTCGCCCCAGAGCGGAGCGAGTTAGGTCAACAACAATATGCGGCGAAATATGACCCAACCTTTTCAAGGCCCCTGCCAAAGAAGGTCGGATGCCGATCGTCTCCTCCGTGTCATCCAGGTAGACGAGCATCTTCTTCACGAGGGGCACCACCTGTGCAGATAACTCCTCCACAATAAACGGTGACGCGCCCCAGTCGTCGGCAAGAAGCCGGATCAGCTCGTTAGAGGTACGCAAGCGTATGAAATCGTTTGAATCGTCGAAGCGCAGAAGCACGGATTGAATGATCTCATGCGCAGCTCCTTTCAGCATTGGTAAGCGGCAGACCTCGCCAAGGACTGACATGCAAACAAGTCGCATCTCGCCGTCGTCAGAGTCGGAAGCTGAACACCAAGTGTTTATGATCGTAGTGGATAGGACGCTGCAGTTTTTCACCAGCTCTTCCTGTAGGGCATCGCAGTACACTGGATCGAGGAGAGCACACAGGCAGTTCACAGCCACTTTACGGAAAAGGTGAGCAGTGTTGCCCGGCTGAAAAGTTGCTAACGGCAGGACGACAGCGCGCAGCAGCTCAATGGCCTCGCTTGGTCCAAAGGCCTCTGTTCTGCACCAGAGAAGTTTTTCTAGGACGGTAAAGTACCGTAGCTCCTCAGTTACCTTGACTGCAAAGTTGAGGTCCGTAAGTCGTGATTCAAAGATGTTTGTGAGCACTCTGCCAAGCGTCCCGACGCTGTCCGCATTCAGTACCAGATCACTGAAGGCGCTGACCGGAAGGGCCGCCCCGTAGCGTGACAGCAATCGCCCTACATGCAGGGTATGGATGCCAGTAAGTGATCCCGTCACCAATGTCGACAGCATTGTGATCACCTCACCAGCCTTCAGCTGAACCACAGGTATTTCAGTACTCTTGATACGCAGCAAGGAGTAAAGAATAATAGAATCTAGTGTCCTCTGTTTTGGATCGCAGAGCACCTCCTTGGGATGAGGGCGCTCCGGCGAGGCGATGAATCCCCTTGCTACAAAAACTGAAATAACCTTTTGTAGTGTTCCAAGAAGCGCAGTCAGAAGATGCTCGTTCTCACACTCGATCAAATCGCTTGTTGTCAACGCCTGAATGATTAGGGTAGAGTGACTTGGGGTTAGCTTTTCTTTGGAACCCTCAATAAGGTTCGCTAGCGTTTGCAGAATCGAGCACTTGACCGTCACAGCTGCCGTCGAGAACAGTGTCGGGGTCACCCTGCACGAACCATCGAGAGAAGTGAGCACCACAGTTTTGTTGTGCGATCTTTCGATAACAGACACATCCGCGTACGGGTCAGCATTCGCGGCTGGCTTAGCGATAAGAAATGGCAAGTACTGCTCAGGGACCAGAAACTTCCCCAGCATCTCAATACAAAACGTCGCCTCCTGTTTGACCTCGACGTTTTCGTCGGCGAACGCCTTGTACACAGCGTTAAGAATACGCTCAGTGAACTGCACGCATGACTTTTCACAGTAGTAGATGGTTGTCCACAACAACTTTAGGGCCACCACCTTGCGATTATTAGTGGAGAAAGGAATCACCCAGTCAACAGCGGTGATATCCCCAAGAATCTTCTCGAGAAATCCCCGAACGGAGTCTGCGACAGCGTAGCGAGTCCCCAGGCTGGGGCGCCTCTGAACAATTTCGTAGTGCTCTGCTGATGGCGTTGTGAATGTCATGGAAGGATACTCGTCATCGCCGTACCATTCAATATCCTTCATAGTGATGCGCCTGTTCGCCATATCAATCCGATTGTCCTCATTGTCGATCATGTAAAGTTGTCCGACCTGCTCCAAAATTTTGTGCGCCATGTTACGAACAGAATCGAATGGATCAGTCACAAGAATCAGGAGATGTGGCAGGTACTTAGCGTGCATCTCCAACCGCTCCTTGACATCCAGCAATGCACATGACAAAACTGAGAGAACTGCTAGTCGAACTGGTTCGCTATGGTCGTTGCACAGAACAAACAGCTCCGACGCCATTGTCCGGCTCTCAGGGTCGTTCTTTCCGTCTTTCAGTGCCTCAGAGGCTCCACATCGAAACAAGACAGTCAGCGTCTGGGCCGCCTCGCACCGTACAGCGCTGTGCTTGTGCAGAAGACATGAGTCTTTTAGAACTTTTGTCAGCGGTATACTAATCGCCTTTACTCGCTTGGGCTCGATGGAGCACAGCTGACAAGTTGCTTTGCACGCCTCCTTCTTGAGGTCTGGGAAAGGGTCACGAAAACAGTTCTCTAGTAGTACTAGAAAAAAGTCGATGTAGTTCCTCGCTCCGATATCGTGCGGAAAGTACGTCATGCAGGCTTCCCCGAGTCGAAGGAGAAGAAGCCTAATCTCCTCGCTCTCTTCAGCAACTGGCACGATCCCAATGCGTGTGACGACAGAAGGAAGAACCCAGTCCAAAATGCTCGCGTCTTGACCTGGTAGGAGCTCGATTGTTATCTGTGCCGCCTCCTCTCGTGAACGCTCCGAGGCGTCCTCAAATCCTTTCAGACATGACCTAATAATCGAAAACTCATCGTCTTTTGACAGCTTCCCCTTTTGTGTCTTGACAAGATCGTGTATTTTCTTGTACCCTGCGCACCTCTTCATTTTGTTCGAGTCCTGCAACTCGTTGAGATACTTTGGAAGAAGGTCCATTATTCTTGAGATATTTGGCCGATACCTGTTAGGTAAAAAAAGATACTTCCAATTGGTTCGGAAAGAGAAACAAAGCGCCAGTTTCGAGGCATAGCCCTTTCTTCTTCGCTTTTATAACAACCAATTTCTTCTGCAGTTCGCAACAGAAGCAATCCGCATGGAGTCCGTATCGCCAGCCCAAGATGATGAATCGCTACGGGCTTGCTCTTCACCGCGAGGCAGCCCACATAGGAAATAGGAAGCAAAGGGGAAATAACTCCTTTTTTTCTGTGCTGTTTTGGGTGTCACAAAGGAGATATCTCCTCCACTGAGAAACAGCTCACTGTGTCAGCACGAACACTTCACTACCTCTCTGAGATAGTGGGAAATGATGCGTGTGGGTGTGTGTATCTATTACAAACGGGTAGCGTCAGTTTTTTTCAACCACAGCTACTAAGATCACTAAAGCATTTAACAACCAATAGCTTCAGGCGTGTAGTTACCAAATAGTTAAAATGGTGAAATCAAGCACACTCTTGGTGATTACAGATTTGTCATTCTGGAAGCTGTTCGAGTCCATGTGAAGTCCCTTAAAGCCGCCGTCAAGGTCCTCCTTCCGTTTTTTCAATTCTTAGATCTTACCAGAATTGGAAAAAGGAGACCACTATTCTCTGCCGGTGTTGCTCCCAAAGCGCTGTTGGATCTTAGCATATGATCAAATTCCGAATTCAATACCATCCAAACTCCATCCCGAAAGCCTTGGCACCGTCTGGCGTGGGTTCCGTGTCCTTCAAATTGCACGTGGGAATAAGAAAGATAGAAAAAACTCGAGAGGAGCATGTCAAGTCACGCTTCTAACTATTTTGTCCAGGATGGAACGGAAAGGCAGAGCGAAAACCCCGTAAGTCCACTTCGGATTTCCCTAGGTAGTGCGCCACATCGGGCGCTCGCTTCCCAGCCCTTAAAAGCGAATGCGCCTTTCTCTCAACCCACCCAGTATCAGAAAGCAGTCTGTTTCCCGAGGATGTCTTAGCCCCGACTTGGCTCCATTTCTCCGTGGGAAATCGCCCCTTGGCACTCGGCGCCGCGTGGGGGCGCCATCCCGTGACCCCCGGGGCCCCCCCTTCCCCGACGGGCACAACGCGGCGCGGGCGGGGGGGGGGGGGTCCCGCCGCCCGGAAGGGGGGGGCGCGCCGGCCGCCCCGCCCCACCCCGCCAAGGGCCCCCGGGCCCGCAAAGCCGGTGGCGCCGCAACCCACCCATGGGAAACCCACAACCACAGAACAACCCGAAGACACCGAGGCCACCGGGACGACCCCACGCCAGCATCCAGCAAAAACAAATGGACCACCAGAATCACCCCCAGCCACAAGAAAACCGAAACCCGCGATAATGACAATGACTATAAACTTTGAAACGGGGTAATAGAGGTCATGCGCGGCCGCGCGTGTTTTGTAAGCCATTCAAAAACAAAAAGTCGTCGCGACAAGGAAGAGAAACGAAACAAAAAAACGCAGTCTATTTCTATGACACAAAAAGGCATTTTGGCGCGTAGGGGGTTGGCGATAACAAGCCGTGCTTCCCCCAACCGCAAGAGCCAGGGCGCCGCAAAACGCTTAAGGCACCCCCCCCCGACAAGGCTGACAGTGCAAAAAACATTTAGCCAAGCCGCGCCAAACTCATGCAAAGATTACACCGCCACCAAAGCAAAAAAACCGGAGGACAAGAACACAACACACCAGCAACACAGCACGTAGCAAAAAAAAAATTCGGATATCCAGATAAATCTTTTATTAAAAATTTTCTCGCCTTCAAACAGGATTGCGGGCAATAAGCCCCAACAGCCGATCCCAAGCACAAAACACCACAATAACATCACACAAAACACAAGCAGAATGGAGCACGAAACACATGTTTATAAAAAGATCCCCCAAAAAACACGCCATCAAAGTTCAGTAATTCATTCAGTTATGCGATTCCACCAAACCCTCCCTTTTCGCCCCTTTTCCTTGGTTCGCCTGCCCCGGTCGGCGGTGGGGCCCCCGGAAAAAACAGTGTTTGCCGGATTTTTGAGACCCCGTTTTCCCCACCCTGTTCGCTTCAAGGGTCCATGCTGTAAATTTTCCCCTTTTCGGCGGCGGGGGTGGGTGGGTGGGGGCCCGTGGCGACCGGCACGCATAACAAATTTGAGTCGTTGGGAATTTCGAAATCCCTTTTTTCCGCTGACCCCATTTCCTGTGGTTACGGGGTCCTCGTCGGCTTTCGCTTGCCGGCTTTGTCTGCCGTATTTTCCATCGTTTTGTGGCGGGGGCCTTTTGGGGGCGCGTTTTTTTTGCCCCCGGGCTTTCCGGGTGTGCCGGCATGTTTGTCTTCCCCGCGGGCAGCGCGGGGTGGGGGGGCGCGGCAGGCCCCGCCCTCCCGGCGATCATCGGGGCGCCAGGAAATGCGCGGCAACAACGTGGCTGATGGCGAGCGTGAGGCCTTTCGCGTACCCGACGTGTAGGAACTCGTTGGGGCCGTGCGCGTTGCTCTTTGGACCGAGGACGCCGGTGACAATGAACTGCGCTTGCGGGTACATTTTGGTGAGCGTGGAGATGAACGGTATCGCGCCGCCCATGCCTTGGCACGCCACTGGGTTGCCGTACGCCATCTTGCTGGCCTCGTTTAGCGCGTTCGAAAGCCACGGCTTCAGCTCTGGGGTCGTGCAGCCGTCGCCGGGCACATCGGGCTCAAACCAAACCTTGGCGCCGTACGGCGGGTTCGTCGTGAGCAACTTGGCCATGGCCTGGGTGGCCCTTCCGGAGTCCACCAGCGGCGGCAAGCGGAGGGACAGCTTCAGCGAGGTGAGCGTCCGAATTACGTTGCCGGCAATCTGTGGCTCCGGCAGATTGGCACCCGTCACGGTGAGGCTCGGCTTCCAGAAGTTTCGCAGCGCCAGCTCCACATTGTCATCCGCCTCCGCCGACACACCGTCGGCCATGGCAAACTGCTGCTTGAATGGCACGGACTTTATCGACAGCATGGACTTGACAACGTGGTCTGGAATCTCGCAGTGGGCCTCCGGGAGCAGCACCGTTCCGGACTTCGAATCCTCAACTCGGTCCAGCAATTCGCGTGCAATGCGGAATGTGTCCGGCACGACGCCGCCGGCGACGCCGCTGTGCATGGCCTCCGTCAGCGTCTGCACGTTCAGCACACCACCCGTCACACCACGCAACGACGTCGTCAGCCACAGCTGATCGTAGTTGAGGGAGGCGCTGTCCAGGCACACCATCAAGTCAACGTTGCCTATGCGCTCCTTGCACTGCGCCATGTAGTAGTCAAGATCGAAGCTGCCCGACTCCTCGCACGCCTCAATGACCACGACCACGTGACCATGCGGAATGCCGTGGCGCTGCAGTACCGAGACGGACGTAATGGCCGAAAAGATAGCGTAGCCGTCGTCAGCCGCGCCGCGGCCGTACAGCTTGCCATCGCGCATCACCGCCTTGTGCGGATCAAGGCCTTCGGCCCACGGACGGAGAGGCGGCTGCTTATCCATGTGGCCGTACATGAGGATGGTGTTGTTGGTCCGTTCCGTCCCAGCTATCTCGACTAGGAGGAAGGGCGTCCTTCCCTCGACCCCCATGAACTCGTAGCCGAGGCCCCGCAAGTTCTGCCCCTTCACCCAGTCGATTAGAATGTGGAACGCCTTCTCCATGAGCCCGTTCGCCGCCCAATGGGGATCGAAGTCGGGGCTCTGGTTCGGTACCTCAATGTAGGCGGAGGGCGCGGGAATGATAGAGGCGTCCCATTCGGCCCCCACGGCCTTTGGAATCACAGTTCAGTCGCAATCGCTCATGAGTACAAGTCAATGTGCAGTCGTATTATACGCTAGGCAATCGGGAGAGGAAAGACAAATAAAGCACAGGGAAGGTGACTGTGGTATCTGGGGGGCGGTAATCTGGACAGGGTGGGGGGCGGCACGCAAGAGGGGAGGGAAAGAATGTCGGGTGTTAACAGAGGATTTCGTGTGTGCATGTGTGTGTTATTGATGCCAGCATTGCACGTAGACGGAAGGCTGGCCGTGCAACCCGCAGTGCAAAGCTCTTCGGGGTTGCTGAAAGCGACGCGTCTGCCGTTTTTTCATTTGTGAGGCAAACCTACTGTTTGGCGGACGGCGCTTCTTCACAAGAAATGATCGCATGACGGAACGCAAACCTTGCGTGTTCGTAGAATCAGTCCCTAGGTGTACGTGGCAAACTGGCAAAAGTACACGTGTGCATGTGTGTGGCCGCTTCATTTTCTACACCCACGAGTCACGCAGGTCCTCTACCACCGCCAGCTCCGAAACAAAGTTAGCCAGGGATAGGCGTGCTGGGAGCGTGCAATGAATGGCGAGGCAACGAGACCCATGGTGGCTTGCCGTGCTTGCGCTGCTCAGCAACGACGATCCATCCGCCGAAGCCACGGCCATGAGACCGGCAGGGAGGCGATCCGTGAGCGCGCGACCCCGCTTGCTTAGCGGCCACACACACGCGCGTGGGCCGCGTGACTTGGCGGCGTAGTCGCGAGCTGCTGCCGTCTGGCTCGCCAGATCCAAGTCCGTGGAGGGGGTAAAAACGGTGGCGTTGCATTCCAGTGCTGTCTTGGGGTGGCCAACTACAGGGCCCACGGAGGGCTCTGGGAAGGATCGGCACCACGGCCGAGCGGCGCGAGGGTAGCCGGTGGCCGCTATCAAGAGCGGGCGAAACGCTGTTTCGTTTGTCCGCGTCACGGCGGAGGGAGAGGCGTGCGATTGCCGCGGCCTTTGTGAGCGGCGCAGGGGTGAGCTGTGACGATGGTCCGATGTAAACCCCAGCTGCGCTTCGATGTCGGCGAGGCTTTCGCACCCCACGGATTCACTGCTGGTGTCCAAGGCAAGCGGTACCGCGATGTCATGAACACTGTAGTGAGCTGCCTGCGCTTGGTTGTAGACCACCGTTACCGACGCGCTCCGTGCTAGCGGCGAGGGGGTTGCTGACCTTGCTCCACTGTCTCTTGCTTCTTCAGGTTGGAGGACAAAGTCGCCGGGCTTCGGTGCCGCCGCAAGCAGAACGTCACGACGCCCGCCCGTCGCCATCGCGAGCTCCCGAAGGCGGAGGCTCGCCAGCACGTTCCATACCAGATCGCTCCTCGCGCAAACCATGCGTCGCCGCATCGCCGCCGGGACCTCGTGAATCCGCCCTGCCTTTTCGCCCCTTTTCCTTGGTTCGCCTGCCCCGGTCGGCGGTGGGGCCCCCGGAAAAAACAGTGTTTGCCGGATTTTTGAGACCCCGTTTTCCCCACCCTGTTCGCTTCAAGGGTCCATGCTGTAAATTTTCCCCTTTTCGGCGGCGGGGGTGGGTGGGTGGGGGCCCGTGGCGACCGGCACGCATAACAAATTTGAGTCGTTGGGAATTTCGAAATCCCTTTTTTCCGCTGACCCCATTTCCTGTGGTTACGGGGTCCTCGTCGGCTTTCGCTTGCCGGCTTTGTCTGCCGTATTTTCCATCGTTTTGTGGCGGGGGCCTTTTGGGGGCGCGTTTTTTTTGCCCCCGGGCTTTCCGGGTGTGCCGGCATGTTTGTCTTCCCCGCGGGCAGCGCGGGGTGGGGGGGCGCGGCAGGCCCCGCCCTCCCGGCGATCATCGGGGCGCCAGGAAATGCGCGGCAACAACGTGGCTGATGGCGAGCGTGAGGCCTTTCGCGTACCCGACGTGTAGGAACTCGTTGGGGCCGTGCGCGTTGCTCTTTGGACCGAGGACGCCGGTGACAATGAACTGCGCTTGCGGGTACATTTTGGTGAGCGTGGAGATGAACGGTATCGCGCCGCCCATGCCTTGGCACGCCACTGGGTTGCCGTACGCCATCTTGCTGGCCTCGTTTAGCGCGTTCGAAAGCCACGGCTTCAGCTCTGGGGTCGTGCAGCCGTCGCCGGGCACATCGGGCTCAAACCAAACCTTGGCGCCGTACGGCGGGTTCGTCGTGAGCAACTTGGCCATGGCCTGGGTGGCCCTTCCGGAGTCCACCAGCGGCGGCAAGCGGAGGGACAGCTTCAGCGAGGTGAGCGTCCGAATTACGTTGCCGGCAATCTGTGGCTCCGGCAGATTGGCACCCGTCACGGTGAGGCTCGGCTTCCAGAAGTTTCGCAGCGCCAGCTCCACATTGTCATCCGCCTCCGCCGACACACCGTCGGCCATGGCAAACTGCTGCTTGAATGGCACGGACTTTATCGACAGCATGGACTTGACAACGTGGTCTGGAATCTCGCAGTGGGCCTCCGGGAGCAGCACCGTTCCGGACTTCGAATCCTCAACTCGGTCCAGCAATTCGCGTGCAATGCGGAATGTGTCCGGCACGACGCCGCCGGCGACGCCGCTGTGCATGGCCTCCGTCAGCGTCTGCACGTTCAGCACACCACCCGTCACACCACGCAACGACGTCGTCAGCCACAGCTGATCGTAGTTGAGGGAGGCGCTGTCCAGGCACACCATCAAGTCAACGTTGCCTATGCGCTCCTTGCACTGCGCCATGTAGTAGTCAAGATCGAAGCTGCCCGACTCCTCGCACGCCTCAATGACCACGACCACGTGACCATGCGGAATGCCGTGGCGCTGCAGTACCGAGACGGACGTAATGGCCGAAAAGATAGCGTAGCCGTCGTCAGCCGCGCCGCGGCCGTACAGCTTGCCATCGCGCATCACCGCCTTGTGCGGATCAAGGCCTTCGGCCCACGGACGGAGAGGCGGCTGCTTATCCATGTGGCCGTACATGAGGATGGTGTTGTTGGTCCGTTCCGTCCCAGCTATCTCGACTAGGAGGAAGGGCGTCCTTCCCTCGACCTCCATGAACTCGTAGCCGAGGCCCCGCAAGTTCTGCCCCTTCACCCAGTCGATTAGAATGTGGAACGCCTTCTCCATGAGCCCGTTCGCCGCCCAATGGGGATCGAAGTCGGGGCTCTGGTTCGGTACCTCAATGTAGGCGGAGGGCGCGGGAATGATAGAGGCGTCCCATTCGGCCCCCACGGCCTTTGGAATCACAGTTCAGTCGCAATCGCTCATGAGTACAAGTCAATGTGCAGTCGTATTATACGCTAGGCAATCGGGAGAGGAAAGACAAATAAAGCACAGGGAAGGTGACTGTGGTATCTGGGGGGCGGTAATCTGGACAGGGTGGGGGGCGGCACGCAAGAGGGGAGGGAAAGAATGTCGGGTGTTAACAGAGGATTTCGTGTGTGCATGTGTGTGTTATTGATGCCAGCATTGCACGTAGACGGAAGGCTGGCCGTGCAACCCGCAGTGCAAAGCTCTTCGGGGTTGCTGAAAGCGACGCGTCTGCCGTTTTTTCATTTGTGAGGCAAACCTACTGTTTGGCGGACGGCGCTTCTTCACAAGAAATGATCGCATGACGGAACGCAAACCTTGCGTGTTCGTAGAATCAGTCCCTAGGTGTACGTGGCAAACTGGCAAAAGTACACGTGTGCATGTGTGTGGCCGCTTCATTTTCTACACCCACGAGTCACGCAGGTCCTCTACCACCGCCAGCTCCGAAACAAAGTTAGCCAGGGATAGGCGTGCTGGGAGCGTGCAATGAATGGCGAGGCAACGAGACCCATGGTGGCTTGCCGTGCTTGCGCTGCTCAGCAACGACGATCCATCCGCCGAAGCCACGGCCATGAGACCGGCAGGGAGGCGATCCGTGAGCGCGCGACCCCGCTTGCTTAGCGGCCACACACACGCGCGTGGGCCGCGTGACTTGGCGGCGTAGTCGCGAGCTGCTGCCGTCTGGCTCGCCAGATCCAAGTCCGTGGAGAGGGTAAAAACGGTGGCGTTGCATTCCAGTGCTGTCTTGGGGTGGCCAACTACAGGGCCCACGGAGGGCTCTGGGAAGGATCGGCACCACGGCCGAGCGGCGCGAGGGTAGCCGGTGGCCGCTATCAAGAGCGGGCGAAACGCTGTTTCGTTTGTCCGCGTCACGGCGGAGGGAGAGGCGTGCGATTGCCGCGGCCTTTGTGAGCGGCGCAGGGGTGAGCTGTGACGATGGTCCGATGTAAACCCCAGCTGCGCTTCGATGTCGGCGAGGCTTTCGCACCCCACGGATTCACTGCTGGTGTCCAAGGCAAGCGGTACCGCGATGTCATGAACACTGTAGTGAGCTGCCTGCGCTTGGTTGTAGACCACCGTTACCGACGCGCTCCGTGCTAGCGGCGAGGGGGTTGCTGACCTTGCTCCACTGTCTCTTGCTTCTTCAGGTTGGAGGACAAAGTCGCCGGGCTTCGGTGCCGCCGCAAGCAGAACGTCACGACGCCCGCCCGTCGCCATCGCGAGCTCCCGAAGGCGGAGGCTCGCCAGCACGTTCCATACCAGATCGCTCCTCGCGCAAACCATGCGTCGCCGCATCGCCGCCGGGACCTCGTGAATCCGCCCTGCCTTTTCGCCCCTTTTCCTTGGTTCGCCTGCCCCGGTCGGCGGTGGGGCCCCCGGAAAAAACAGTGTTTGCCGGATTTTTGAGACCCCGTTTTCCCCACCCTGTTCGCTTCAAGGGTCCATGCTGTAAATTTTCCCCTTTTCGGCGGCGGGGGTGGGTGGGTGGGGGCCCGTGGCGACCGGCACGCATAACAAATTTGAGTCGTTGGGAATTTCGAAATCCCTTTTTTCCGCTGACCCCATTTCCTGTGGTTACGGGGTCCTCGTCGGCTTTCGCTTGCCGGCTTTGTCTGCCGTATTTTCCATCGTTTTGTGGCGGGGGCCTTTTGGGGGCGCGTTTTTTTTGCCCCCGGGCTTTCCGGGTGTGCCGGCATGTTTGTCTTCCCCGCGGGCAGCGCGGGGTGGGGGGGCGCGGCAGGCCCCGCCCTCCCGGCGATCATCGGGGCGCCAGGAAATGCGCGGCAACAACGTGGCTGATGGCGAGCGTGAGGCCTTTCGCGTACCCGACGTGTAGGAACTCGTTGGGGCCGTGCGCGTTGCTCTTTGGACCGAGGACGCCGGTGACAATGAACTGCGCTTGCGGGTACATTTTGGTGAGCGTGGAGATGAACGGTATCGCGCCGCCCATGCCTTGGCACGCCACTGGGTTGCCGTACGCCATCTTGCTGGCCTCGTTTAGCGCGTTCGAAAGCCACGGCTTCAGCTCTGGGGTCGTGCAGCCGTCGCCGGGCACATCGGGCTCAAACCAAACCTTGGCGCCGTACGGCGGGTTCGTCGTGAGCAACTTGGCCATGGCCTGGGTGGCCCTTCCGGAGTCCACCAGCGGCGGCAAGCGGAGGGACAGCTTCAGCGAGGTGAGCGTCCGAATTACGTTGCCGGCAATCTGTGGCTCCGGCAGATTGGCACCCGTCACGGTGAGGCTCGGCTTCCAGAAGTTTCGCAGCGCCAGCTCCACATTGTCATCCGCCTCCGCCGACACACCGTCGGCCATGGCAAACTGCTGCTTGAATGGCACGGACTTTATCGACAGCATGGACTTGACAACGTGGTCTGGAATCTCGCAGTGGGCCTCCGGGAGCAGCACCGTTCCGGACTTCGAATCCTCAACTCGGTCCAGCAATTCGCGTGCAATGCGGAATGTGTCCGGCACGACGCCGCCGGCGACGCCGCTGTGCATGGCCTCCGTCAGCGTCTGCACGTTCAGCACACCACCCGTCACACCACGCAACGACGTCGTCAGCCACAGCTGATCGTAGTTGAGGGAGGCGCTGTCCAGGCACACCATCAAGTCAACGTTGCCTATGCGCTCCTTGCACTGCGCCATGTAGTAGTCAAGATCGAAGCTGCCCGACTCCTCGCACGCCTCAATGACCACGACCACGTGACCATGCGGAATGCCGTGGCGCTGCAGTACCGAGACGGACGTAATGGCCGAAAAGATAGCGTAGCCGTCGTCAGCCGCGCCGCGGCCGTACAGCTTGCCATCGCGCATCACCGCCTTGTGCGGATCAAGGCCTTCGGCCCACGGACGGAGAGGCGGCTGCTTATCCATGTGGCCGTACATGAGGATGGTGTTGTTGGTCCGTTCCGTCCCAGCTATCTCGACTAGGAGGAAGGGCGTCCTTCCCTCGACCTCCATGAACTCGTAGCCGAGGCCCCGCAAGTTCTGCCCCTTCACCCAGTCGATTAGAATGTGGAACGCCTTCTCCATGAGCCCGTTCGCCGCCCAATGGGGATCGAAGTCGGGGCTCTGGTTCGGTACCTCAATGTAGGCGGAGGGCGCGGGAATGATAGAGGCGTCCCATTCGGCCCCCACGGCCTTTGGAATCACAGTTCAGTCGCAATCGCTCATGAGTACAAGTCAATGTGCAGTCGTATTATACGCTAGGCAATCGGGAGAGGAAAGACAAATAAAGCACAGGGAAGGTGACTGTGGTATCTGGGGGGCGGTAATCTGGACAGGGTGGGGGGCGGCACGCAAGAGGGGAGGGAAAGAATGTCGGGTGTTAACAGAGGATTTCGTGTGTGCATGTGTGTGTTATTGATGCCAGCATTGCACGTAGACGGAAGGCTGGCCGTGCAACCCGCAGTGCAAAGCTCTTCGGGGTTGCTGAAAGCGACGCGTCTGCCGTTTTTTCATTTGTGAGGCAAACCTACTGTTTGGCGGACGGCGCTTCTTCACAAGAAATGATCGCATGACGGAACGCAAACCTTGCGTGTTCGTAGAATCAGTCCCTAGGTGTACGTGGCAAACTGGCAAAAGTACACGTGTGCATGTGTGTGGCCGCTTCATTTTCTACACCCACGAGTCACGCAGGTCCTCTACCACCGCCAGCTCCGAAACAAAGTTAGCCAGGGATAGGCGTGCTGGGAGCGTGCAATGAATGGCGAGGCAACGAGACCCATGGTGGCTTGCCGTGCTTGCGCTGCTCAGCAACGACGATCCATCCGCCGAAGCCACGGCCATGAGACCGGCAGGGAGGCGATCCGTGAGCGCGCGACCCCGCTTGCTTAGCGGCCACACACACGCGCGTGGGCCGCGTGACTTGGCGGCGTAGTCGCGAGCTGCTGCCGTCTGGCTCGCCAGATCCAAGTCCGTGGAGGGGGTAAAAACGGTGGCGTTGCATTCCAGTGCTGTCTTGGGGTGGCCAACTACAGGGCCCACGGAGGGCTCTGGGAAGGATCGGCACCACGGCCGAGCGGCGCGAGGGTAGCCGGTGGCCGCTATCAAGAGCGGGCGAAACGCTGTTTCGTTTGTCCGCGTCACGGCGGAGGGAGAGGCGTGCGATTGCCGCGGCCTTTGTGAGCGGCGCAGGGGTGAGCTGTGACGATGGTCCGATGTAAACCCCAGCTGCGCTTCGATGTCGGCGAGGCTTTCGCACCCCACGGATTCACTGCTGGTGTCCAAGGCAAGCGGTACCGCGATGTCATGAACACTGTAGTGAGCTGCCTGCGCTTGGTTGTAGACCACCGTTACCGACGCGCTCCGTGCTAGCGGCGAGGGGGTTGCTGACCTTGCTCCACTGTCTCTTGCTTCTTCAGGTTGGAGGACAAAGTCGCCGGGCTTCGGTGCCGCCGCAAGCAGAACGTCACGACGCCCGCCCGTCGCCATCGCGAGCTCCCGAAGGCGGAGGCTCGCCAGCACGTTCCATACCAGATCGCTCCTCGCGCAAACCATGCGTCGCCGCATCGCCGCCGGGACCTCGTGAATCCGCCCTGCCTTTTCGCCCCTTTTCCTTGGTTCGCCTGCCCCGGTCGGCGGTGGGGCCCCCGGAAAAAACAGTGTTTGCCGGATTTTTGAGACCCCGTTTTCCCCACCCTGTTCGCTTCAAGGGTCCATGCTGTAAATTTTCCCCTTTTCGGCGGCGGGGGTGGGTGGGTGGGGGCCCGTGGCGACCGGCACGCATAACAAATTTGAGTCGTTGGGAATTTCGAAATCCCTTTTTTCCGCTGACCCCATTTCCTGTGGTTACGGGGTCCTCGTCGGCTTTCGCTTGCCGGCTTTGTCTGCCGTATTTTCCATCGTTTTGTGGCGGGGGCCTTTTGGGGGCGCGTTTTTTTTGCCCCCGGGCTTTCCGGGTGTGCCGGCATGTTTGTCTTCCCCGCGGGCAGCGCGGGGTGGGGGGGCGCGGCAGGCCCCGCCCTCCCGGCGATCATCGGGGCGCCAGGAAATGCGCGGCAACAACGTGGCTGATGGCGAGCGTGAGGCCTTTCGCGTACCCGACGTGTAGGAACTCGTTGGGGCCGTGCGCGTTGCTCTTTGGACCGAGGACGCCGGTGACAATGAACTGCGCTTGCGGGTACAT
Organism: Leishmania lainsoni; assembly: GCA_003664395.1. Taxonomy (NCBI): domain Eukaryota; phylum Euglenozoa; class Kinetoplastea; order Trypanosomatida; family Trypanosomatidae; genus Leishmania; species Leishmania lainsoni. Next base: position 103,737 of record RAIA01000012.1, on the reverse strand, counting down.
TTTGGTGAGCGTGGAGATGAACGGTATCGCGCCGCCCATGCCTTGGCACGCCACTGGGTTGCCGTACGCCATCTTGCTGGCCTCGTTTAGCGCGTTCGAAAGCCACGGCTTCAGCTCTGGGGTCGTGCAGCCGTCGCCGGGCACATCGGGCTCAAACCAAACCTTGGCGCCGTACGGCGGGTTCGTCGTGAGCAACTTGGCCATGGCCTGGGTGGCCCTTCCGGAGTCCACCAGCGGCGGCAAGCGGAGGGACAGCTTCAGCGAGGTGAGCGTCCGAATTACGTTGCCGGCAATCTGTGGCTCCGGCAGATTGGCACCCGTCACGGTGAGGCTCGGCTTCCAGAAGTTTCGCAGCGCCAGCTCCACATTGTCATCCGCCTCCGCCGACACACCGTCGGCCATGGCAAACTGCTGCTTGAATGGCACGGACTTTATCGACAGCATGGACTTGACAACGTGGTCTGGAATCTCGCAGTGGGCCTCCGGGAGCAGCACCGTTCCGGACTTCGAATCCTCAACTCGGTCCAGCAATTCGCGTGCAATGCGGAATGTGTCCGGCACGACGCCGCCGGCGACGCCGCTGTGCATGGCCTCCGTCAGCGTCTGCACGTTCAGCACACCACCCGTCACACCACGCAACGACGTCGTCAGCCACAGCTGATCGTAGTTGAGGGAGGCGCTGTCCAGGCACACCATCAAGTCAACGTTGCCTATGCGCTCCTTGCACTGCGCCATGTAGTAGTCAAGATCGAAGCTGCCCGACTCCTCGCACGCCTCAATGACCACGACCACGTGACCATGCGGAATGCCGTGGCGCTGCAGTACCGAGACGGACGTAATGGCCGAAAAGATAGCGTAGCCGTCGTCAGCCGCGCCGCGGCCGTACAGCTTGCCATCGCGCATCACCGCCTTGTGCGGATCAAGGCCTTCGGCCCACGGACGGAGAGGCGGCTGCTTATCCATGTGGCCGTACATGAGGATGGTGTTGTTGGTCCGTTCCGTCCCAGCTATCTCGACTAGGAGGAAGGGCGTCCTTCCCTCGACCTCCATGAACTCGTAGCTGAGGCCCCGCAAGTTCTGCCCCTTCACCCAGTCGATTAGAATGTGGAACGCCTTCTCCATGAGCCCGTTCGCCGCCCAATGGGGGTCGAAGTCGGGGCTCTGGTTCGGTACCTCAATGTAGGCGGAGAGCGCGGGAATGATAGAGGCGTCCCATTCGGCCTCCACGGCCTTTTGAATCACAGTCCAGTCGCAATCGCTCATGAGTACAAGTCAATGTGCAGTCGTATTATACGCTAGGCAATCGGGAGAGGAAAGACAAATAAAGCACAGGGAAAGTGACTGTGGTATCTGGGGGGCGGTAATCTGGACAGGGTGGGGGGCGGCACGCAAGAGGGGAGGGAAAGAATGTCGGGTGTTAACAGAGGATTTCGTGTGTGCATGTGTGTGTTATTGATGCCAGCATTGCACGTAGACGGAAGGCTGGCCGTGCAACCCGCAGTGCAAAGCTCTTCGGGGTTGCTGAAAGCGACGCGTCTGCCGTTTTTTCATTTGTGAGGCAAACCTACTGTTTGGCGGACGGCGCTTCTTCACAAGAAATGATCGCATGACGGAACGCAAACCTTGCGTGTTCGTAGAATCAGTCCCTAGGTGTACGTGGCAAACTGGCAAAAGTACACGTGTGCATGTGTGTGGCCGCTTCATTTTCTACACCCACGAGTCACGCAGGTCCTCTACCACCGCCAGCTCCGAAACAAAGTTAGCCAGGGATAGGCGTGCTGGGAGCGTGCAATGAATGGCGAGGCAACGAGACCCATGGTGGCTTGCCGTGCTTGCGCTGCTCAGCAACGACGATCCATCCGCCGAAGCCACGGCCATGAGACCGGCAGGGAGGCGATCCGTGAGCGCGCGACCCCGCTTGCTTAGTGGCCACACACACGCGCGTGGGCCGCGTGACTTGGCGGCGTAGTCGCGAGCTGCTGCCGTCTGGCTCGCCAGATCCAAGTCCGTGGAGAGGGTAAAAACGGTGGCGTTGCATTCCAGTGCTGTCTTGGGGTGGCCAACTACAGGGCCCACGGAGGGCTCTGGGAAGGATCGGCACCACGGCCGAGCGGCGCGAGGGTAGCCGGTGGCCGCTATCAAGAGCGGGCGAAACGCTGTTTCGTTTGTCCGCGTCACGGCGGAGGGAGAGGCGTGCGATTGCCGCGGCCTTTGTGAGCGGCGCAGGGGTGAGCTGTGACGATGGTCCGATGTAAACCCCAGCTGCGCTTCGATGTCGGCGAGGCTTTCGCACCCCACGGATTCACTGCTGGTGTCCAAGGCAAGCGGTACCGCGATGTCATGAACACTGTAGTGAGCTGCCTGCGCTTGGTTGTAGACCACCGTTACCGACGCGCTCCGTGCTAGCGGCGAGGGGGTTGCTGACCTTGCTCCACTGTCTCTTGCTTCTTCAGGTTGGAGGACAAAGTCGCCGGGCTTCGGTGCCGCCGCAAGCAGAACGTCACGACGCCCGCCCGTCGCCATCGCGAGCTCCCGAAGGCGGAGGCTCGCCAGCACGTTCCATACCAGATCGCTCCTCGCGCAAACCATGCGTCGCCGCATCGCCGCCGGGACCTCGTGAATCCGCCCTGCCTTTTCGCCCCTTTTCCTTGGTTCGCCTGCCCCGGTCGGCGGTGGGGCCCCCGGAAAAAACAGTGTTTGCCGGATTTTTGAGACCCCGTTTTCCCCACCCTGTTCGCTTCAAGGGTCCATGCTGTAAATTTTCCCCTTTTCGGCGGCGGGGGTGGGTGGGTGGGGGCCCGTGGCGACCGGCACGCATAACAAATTTGAGTCGTTGGGAATTTCGAAATCCCTTTTTTCCGCTGACCCCATTTCCTGTGGTTACGGGGTCCTCGTCGGCTTTCGCTTGCCGGCTTTGTCTGCCGTATTTTCCATCGTTTTGTGGCGGGGGCCTTTTGGGGGCGCGTTTTTTTTGCCCCCGGGCTTTCCGGGTGTGCCGGCATGTTTGTCTTCCCCGCGGGCAGCGCGGGGTGGGGGGGCGCGGCAGGCCCCGCCCTCCCGGCGATCATCGGGGCGCCAGGAAATGCGCGGCAACAACGTGGCTGATGGCGAGCGTGAGGCCTTTCGCGTACCCGACGTGTAGGAACTCGTTGGGGCCGTGCGCGTTGCTCTTTGGACCGAGGACGCCGGTGACAATGAACTGCGCTTGCGGGTACATTTTGGTGAGCGTGGAGATGAACGGTATCGCGCCGCCCATGCCTTGGCACGCCACTGGGTTGCCGTACGCCATCTTGCTGGCCTCGTTTAGCGCGTTCGAAAGCCACGGCTTCAGCACTGGGGTCGTGCAGCCGTCGCCGGGCACATCGGGCTCAAACCAAACCTTGGCGCCGTACGGCGGGTTCGTCGTGAGCAACTTGGCCATGGCCTGGGTGGCCCTTCCGGAGTCCACCAGCGGCGGCAAGCGGAGGGACAGCTTCAGCGAGGTGAGCGTCCGAATTACGTTGCCGGCAATCTGTGGCTCCGGCAGATTGGCACCCGTCACGGTGAGGCTCGGCTTCCAGAAGTTTCGCAGCGCCAGCTCCACATTGTCATCCGCCTCCGCCGACACACCGTCGGCCATGGCAAACTGCTGCTTGAATGGCACGGACTTTATCGACAGCATGGACTTGACAACGTGGTCTGGAATCTCGCAGTGGGCCTCCGGGAGCAGCACCGTTCCGGACTTCGAATCCTCAACTCGGTCCAGCAATTCGCGTGCAATGCGGAATGTGTCCGGCACGACGCCGCCGGCGACGCCGCTGTGCATGGCCTCCGTCAGCGTCTGCACGTTCAGCACACCACCCGTCACACCACGCAACGACGTCGTCAGCCACAGCTGATCGTAGTTGAGGGAGGCGCTGTCCAGGCACACCATCAAGTCAACGTTGCCTATGCGCTCCTTGCACTGCGCCATGTAGTAGTCAAGATCGAAGCTGCCCGACTCCTCGCACGCCTCAATGACCACGACCACGTGACCATGCGGAATGCCGTGGCGCTGCAGTACCGAGACGGACGTAATGGCCGAAAAGATAGCGTAGCCGTCGTCAGCCGCGCCGCGGCCGTACAGCTTGCCATCGCGCATCACCGCCTTGTGCGGATCAAGGCCTTCGGCCCACGGACGGAGAGGCGGCTGCTTATCCATGTGGCCGTACATGAGGATGGTGTTGTTGGTCCGTTCCGTCCCAGCTATCTCGACTAGGAGGAAGGGCGTCCTTCCCTCGACCTCCATGAACTCGTAGCTGAGGCCCCGCAAGTTCTGCCCCTTCACCCAGTCGATTAGAATGTGGAACGCCTTCTCCATGAGCCCGTTCGCCGCCCAATGGGGGTCGAAGTCGGGGCTCTGGTTCGGTACCTCAATGTAGGCGGAGAGCGCGGGAATGATAGAGGCGTCCCATTCGGCCTCCACGGCCTTTTGAATCACAGTCCAGTCGCAATCGCTCATGAGTACAAGTCAATGTGCAGTCGTATTATACGCTAGGCAATCGGGAGAGGAAAGACAAATAAAGCACAGGGAAAGTGACTGTGGTATCTGGGGGGCGGTAATCTGGACAGGGTGGGGGGCGGCACGCAAGAGGGGAGGGAAAGAATGTCGGGTGTTAACAGAGGATTTCGTGTGTGCATGTGTGTGTTATTGATGCCAGCATTGCACGTAGACGGAAGGCTGGCCGTGCAACCCGCAGTGCAAAGCTCTTCGGGGTTGCTGAAAGCGACGCGTCTGCCGTTTTTTCATTTGTGAGGCAAACCTACTGTTTGGCGGACGGCGCTTCTTCACAAGAAATGATCGCATGACGGAACGCAAACCTTGCGTGTTCGTAGAATCAGTCCCTAGGTGTACGTGGCAAACTGGCAAAAGTACACGTGTGCATGTGTGTGGCCGCTTCATTTTCTACACCCACGAGTCACGCAGGTCCTCTACCACCGCCAGCTCCGAAACAAAGTTAGCCAGGGATAGGCGTGCTGGGAGCGTGCAATGAATGGCGAGGCAACGAGACCCATGGTGGCTTGCCGTGCTTGCGCTGCTCAGCAACGACGATCCATCCGCCGAAGCCACGGCCATGAGACCGGCAGGGAGGCGATCCGTGAGCGCGCGACCCCGCTTGCTTAGCGGCCACACACACGCGCGTGGGCCGCGTGACTTGGCGGCGTAGTCGCGAGCTGCTGCCGTCTGGCTCGCCAGATCCAAGTCCGTGGAGAGGGTAAAAACGGTGGCGTTGCATTCCAGTGCTGTCTTGGGGTGGCCAACTACAGGGCCCACGGAGGGCTCTGGGAAGGATCGGCACCACGGCCGAGCGGCGCGAGGGTAGCCGGTGGCCGCTATCAAGAGCGGGCGAAACGCTGTTTCGTTTGTCCGCGTCACGGCGGAGGGAGAGGCGTGCGATTGCCGCGGCCTTTGTGAGCGGCGCAGGGGTGAGCTGTGACGATGGTCCGATGTAAACCCCAGCTGCGCTTCGATGTCGGCGAGGCTTTCGCACCCCACGGATTCACTGCTGGTGTCCAAGACAAGCGGTACCGCGATGTCATGAACACTGTAGTGAGCTGCCTGCGCTTGGTTGTAGACCACCGTTACCGACGCGCTCCGTGCTAGCGGCGAGGGGGTTGCTGACCTTGCTCCACTGTCTCTTGCTTCTTCAGGTTGGAGGACAAAGTCGCCGGGCTTCGGTGCCGCCGCAAGCAGAACGTCACGACGTCCGCCCGTCGCCATCGCGAGCTCCCGAAGGCGGAGGCTCGCCAGCACGTTCCATACCAGATCGCTCTTCGCGCAAACCATGCGTCGCCGCATCGCCGCCGGGACCTCGTGAATCCACCACGCCTGCCATACTCCTTCGCGGTCTTCACCACAGCACAAGAGGTGCAGGGTGCGCTCTAGCCACGGTGGTACCTCATTGTTTGTTTCTGCCACTGCTTCTACCTCGAGGCAGGCCATCATGACAGCCGCTTCCGCGTAGCGGCACTTGGCTAGGGCCTCCGTGACGTGGTAGGTGCGGAAGAAAGGGACGGCAGCTGCACCGAAATGATGAGGGGAGAAGTAGTTCGGGACGCACGTGGCGCAAGCCAGGGAGGCGTGATCGAGGTGGTTTACAGGGCCTCCACGTTGCTCAAAGCCGCGCAGAAGGAGGGCGTACTGTAGCCGAGTCGGCGACTCATCGAGCACCCGCGACATGGTGTGCTGCTCCCCGCAAGGATCTGTGTGGCACGCAAGGAGCTGAAGGGAAACCCTTGGCGTCCCTCCCGTGAGATTGAGCTGCAGGATGACGCGGGCGGTATGCATACAGTGCTGCACAGCGTCTTCAACGCTGAGAGGCTGCGGCGACATCGGAAGTGCAATGCGAATGCTGCAAGTCTGCACAGCAACGTGCTCGTCATTTTCTGGCATGTGAATGTTAACACAGACGTCGTGCACGGAGATGAGTCCTTCGCTGGCTTCCACGATGTCGGCAATCGCAGCTGCCAGGGAGACACCGTGGCGATACAGCACAAAGTGCAGGTGCACACTGGAGGGACGAGAGGTGAGACACGATTCCAGCGACTCACGGAAGGACACAGATGCTGAAAAGTAAGGCAGACCTCTTCTCGCTTCAGCAGCTGCTGCAAAGGTGCCAGGGCTTCCCTCCCGTCCTTTTACCTCGGCAGGAGCTGCGCGGCACCCAACTTCCTCAGGCCGTGTCGCGTGCGTGAAGGTGACGACCGCGCCATTGGGCAGAACCTCATTCACCTGCACATCACTCGTGTAGCGGAGAAAACAGCGAGGAGGTTGTCGACGCCGCCGATGTGCATGCCTCGTGGTAGCAGCGGAGGAGTAGTGAAGGCGCGTTGCAATACCAGCGCTTTCCCGCGCTGCTGATGTCAGCGCCCAGAGAGTTGGCGACATGGGGCGTGAGGTTGTACGCATGTCCGCTGAATTCTGCACATAGCGCGCACGGCACACATCCGCAGCGCGGCGAAGAAGTGCCACCGCCTGCGCGGTGGTCACTTGGTGTTCATCATCATTGCTTGAATTCTTCCAATTTCGTGCCGCAGTTGCAGATTCGTGAAGGTAGCGAGCAAGTTGACGTGCCATGCGGAGTGTGTTTGCGATCGCAAGCCGAGCGGCGATCTGCTGAAGAAGTGCCCAATCGACTGTTGGGTTGTAGCCGCGCACGGCTGCCTCGAGTTCGTTGCGGCTTGCACCACCAGTCAGTCCTACAAGTGACTGTGGCATCCACGTAGCGGTGCCGGTGGCAGCCGATTGGATTGCAGGCTGCGAGGCTAATGCTTGGTGCTGAAAGGACGCCAAGGAGCGTTTGAAGGCGTTCTTGGCAGTCTGAATGAAGTACGCGAGGGTTGCTGATGTGACAGTAGGGGTGCTCATGGCTGGTTCATTCAGCTGTGCCAAATCGCTCAGAGGCTGCTTGTGAGAGTGTTGGTGTTCTTGCTGCCGCTCTGCATACCGCTGTAGGTCCGGAATAAGGTAATGAGGTTTGTGTGGGTACTCTGCCTCACCATCCGCGGGAGCGCGGCTCACAAAGGTTTGCTTTGGCACGTATCGATGCGCGCGCTCCATCGCCGCCACGACGCTGCCGGTGTCGCACCAACGGGCCGTACATTTCATGACGGCTGCCGAGTATGTGAACACGTGAGCTACGAAGAGGGAAAGGATGAGAGGGAGAGGGCAACTGAACAATCAGGAGCGACCCAGACAGCAGCACCCCCCAAAGCGGCAGCAGTGAGCCGAAAAGAGTAACGTTGCGCTGCGCCGTGTGACAGAGAGGAGGAGGAGGAAGGAGGAAGGGAGACGTTAGTATTGAATCTCGGCAAACAGACGTGAGGGGGGAAGGGGCAACCGCAAGCACTCACTAGGTGTGCTGGCCATCAGGGCAGCTGCAGCTCTCTTCCCCCTTATTGTGCTCCTCCTTCTTGTACACGTGGAGAAACGAATACGCCAGTCTTCAGCTGCAGCGCAGATCCACCGCCACAACGGGAGGAATGAAGAGGTGAAAAGGGGGAGGGAGGGGAGAGGTGCGGAGGAGGGGGGAAGACAGACAAGAGTATCAAAGTTCTGTTCTACCGCTCTTTTGCTTGTTCATCAGCACGCGAGCCCCCCCCCCCCCACAGCGGCTGTGGTACCCCATACGCCCCCTTTTCTTTTGATCAGCAGCACGACTGCTCAGCCTCGCTCTCAATTTTTTTTTTTGGTTTCACTCGTTTGAATGCCGCCCGCAGTCGCTTCACTTTGTACGGTTTCACACTTATGTCACTTTTTCTGAATTGGCTAGTTTCCGCCTTAAGAGGAGGGAAATAGTCACGCCATTGCTGCCGCTAACACATACCGACTAAAATAAATGGGGCTGGGGGGAGGGGAAGTTGAAAGGCTCCGGTATGCGGCCATTCGCACGAACGGTCGAAGAGCAAAATAGAGGAGCGAGCCTAGGAAAGACAACAGGCCCAGACAGGCAGAAAAGAGGCTAACATGTAGACGCTTCTGTTGTATGTGTGCGCGTGCTGCTGTTGGTGGGCTTGTGTGATGTGTGACCGGTGCCTCTTTCCTCCTGTCACGACACACCTACACACCCACACATAGGTTCACACGCTCACATAGAGGGGGGGGGAACAGTAGGTGTACCACACGAGGGGCTGCGCATCATCCTTTTCATTCTCAGGATCGCGTTCAGAGTTCGCCGTCACCACCGCCAAGTGGCATAAGCACGCCTCTACTGCTTGCCTGTGCGCAGCTTCGACTCTTTCGTTAGACGACTATGATCTCCGTTCATGTAAGCGAACCGGGTGATTAGCTCTGTGAAAATCTGGAAGTCGAGAATCTTGTTGACGATGCGGAAGGCCATGCACATGCTGCCCTGATCCCACACGGTGAGGCGTCCCGCAGCGGCGAAGATCTGCTCCGCGATGTTCATCGGAGAGGCGGCAGCCTTCTGGGCCGTCTTGAGCGAATCAAGCGCCGGCCCCTCGTTCTTGTAGAAGTTCGTGTCCACCGGAGACGGGTGGATGACGACGACATCGATGCCAAGGTCGTGGTTCTCGGCCGCGATGGTGGTGGCAAAGTTCGTGAGAAAGGCCTTGGAGGGACTGTACATGGTGGCCGTCGGGCCAGGCAGGTAGGACGAAGCGGACGAGGTGAAGGTGATGAGACCCTTCGACTTGCGTGCGATTATCTTGCGGAGGAAGTGGTGCGTGATGGGCACGGCGCATCCGGCGTTGCACTCCAGATTGCAGCGCAGGCGCTCGAGATCGGTGTCCGCGAAGAGCCCGGTACAGATGTAACCGGCATTATTGAAGACAAGATCGACCTCAATGTCATCCGTCTGGCTAGTGATGTCCTTCATGTAGGCGTAGTCCTTAGCACCCAGGTTGACGCCGACCTTGCGGAACTGCACGTGGGGATACTTTTTCTGCAGCTCCGCAAATGTGTTCGCCAGCATCTTGTCATCCAGGGCCACAAGCACGACGTTGATACCCTGACTAGCTAGTTTCTCCGCTATGGCCTTGCCAATGCCACTGCTGGAACCCGTCACGAGACCCCAACGCGCCTTGTACTTCTTTGCCAAGTCCTGCGGGAAACGCAAGGCAATCTGCTGCGCCACGATGGCGATAAGGTACGTTAGAATGCTGAAGGGGCCGATCCATCCGCAAATATACCACAGCACGACCCATGCCCATGTGAGAATGTGAATCATCTTGCCGCTTTCGAAGTGCACTCGTGTAGAGGCGAGAAAGGGCGAGGGATCAAGGGTGTGTGTGTGTGTGTGTGTGGGGAGGAGGACGTAAGGAATGCGAAGGAGGAAGACAGGAATACACGAAGTAAAGGAGGAATTGCCTGGTGGACGAAAACTACACAAGAATGAAATGCCTGCAAATATGTGGTCACTGACATCTGTGCGAGGGAGGTGGATGAGGTGTGTGTGTGTGTGGAGGGGGGGGGGAAGGGACAGAGTTGGATAGGGCAGGTCACTGGCGCTTCCTGTAAACCGTGCTACGTAGTTGCCAAAAGGCGGGATGAAGAGAGAAAGGGTGCGGTGACGGTGCAGCCGCACACCCACATCCACGTATCGGGACGAGATGACGAAAAAGTGAGGTGAAAGGTCTCGGAAGACGTCCTCTAGAGTCGCTCATGAAAACAAACCTGCACACCGGAGGCGCAACAAGTGATGCTTCTTAGCCCCGGTACACCTTTTGTTTGCTTCGTTGAAAGAGCAAAGAAGGGTACACCCACACTCCCACACACACACACACACACAAAGTTATGCGAGCATAGCGATGCAAGAGAGGTGCAGAGAGGGGGGAGAAGGATGTGAGATCAGGTGGAAAGGCTGAGCAAAGACACACAGTCACAAGAGGCCTGTGTGCTGAGAGCAGAGACAAAGGAACAAAGGGGCTGATAATAGAGGGCTGCTGAAGATTGAGTAAGGGACGGGGCGGGTGGAGGAGGAAGAGCCGAGTAGCGGAAAGAGACGGATCGGAGAAATCTAGAAAAGACAGAGGAACCAACGTGGGTATGGGATTTGTGAGTGGCACAGTGTAGGGGGGGGGCGGCGGGAAGAGGAAGGTCGAGGGAGGAAAGGGGTGCCAAGAGCAAGAAGCACACACCTTTGCGTCCTCTTTACGTCTCTACTCTTACTTTGCAAAGTACAGACACATGTAGATGCCTACGGTGAGTGATAGTTACTCAATAGGCGAACAGCAAGATTCATCACAGCGACAGCACACGCGGATACAGAGGAGGAAGCAAGGAGAAACAAAGGAATTCAAATCATCAGTTTGCACTTTGCGCGGCGGTGCGAGGGCAGCAACTGGAGCATAAGGATCCACAGATCCACACACGTTTGAGCACTTCCCTCGATTGCCTTCACGGAGAGGAAAGGGTGCAGCGGACGAGCGTCGTGCACTTGGACGTGCTGCCCGCTCCACCTGTGGCCGCAGTTGCGGCACTGCTGCTGTGGTACCGTAGTTGAAACGCAAAGAACTCGCCGGGCAAGTGATGTGTCGCGCTGTTACTGCAGTCATCTCTCCCTCCCTTGTTGTTGCAGTGTTCGTGGCGTGGAAGATAGTGTACTGCGGAGGTACTCGCGTCGCTGCGTGCCACGAAAATTGAGACGACACCCTCCTTCGCGAGGAGGGGCGGCAGGCATACAGAAAAGGCGTATGGATAGCCAACCCGTGGCAGCAGAGTTTTGTCACTGTGGTAAAACAGCACCTGCTGAAGGCCGCAGCCGAAGATGTGGGTTGTGCCGGAGCTTGTGAGGCACACCACGATGTCATGCACCCCCTCTGTCAGGCGCTGGTACTGCCGGCTCAGTGTCTCGCTGACGTGAACAGGGGCGTTGTTATCGTTACTGCCACATCGCTCGTGGGTGTATGCCGTTGCGGTCGCGGCGTTCCGCATCAGGGGTTGCGCCTGCGGCACGGAGACAATGGCGAGCGAGACGGTGTCGACGACAGCGGGCAGGTGGCCTCGATCAAGGGTGAGCCGGTTGATCATCTTGTCGTCACCGACGAAGTCCAGCACCCGAATGCGCATGCCCTGCTCACTCATGGTCACGCCGCTCTTGCCGTCCTCGGTGATGGCGACCGCACGCAGTGGTGCCTGGTGAAGTACCTTGTCGACCAGCCGATGCGTGTCGCCATAGCCTTGTCGGTAGGCGCTGCCGGGGTGGTTCGTGTAGTCGTCGTGTGCGACTTCCTCAAAAGAAGCGGCCGTCAGTGCTGACTTTTTGAAGGTTAGCAGTCGAACCTCGCCCCTCTTCTCTCCTGGTAGGAGGACCCGCAGACGCTGCACCATCATTCCAGCTCCGTTTGAGAGTGTCGGTGTCGCTGCAATAGCAACCATATCTTTTAGGTATGCGTTGCTGCTGGGCGGGTACACCGACAGGGTGTAGAGCGGGTGTAGGTGATGGTCGAACACATGGAGGGTGTGTGAGCCGACAATTTTGGGATCCCCAGACGCCACTGCGATCACAGCATGAGGGCAAAAATTCAACCCCACCACTGTGGGCGGGCACACCACAAAGGCTAGCGTGCTGACTGTGGTGGCTGTTGCTGCTGAGCTGCTGGCGAAAACTGACACACGCCACCGCTCATACCACTGCGCAGCCGCCGCATCTTCTTCCGGCGGCCATGGCTTGCAGCGCGGCACGGGCGGTGTCGCGGGTGCTATCCCAGCTGATGGCGGCGGCGCGGAAGGTGCGTAGAAGTCCGACGGGGGCTGCACACTGATGTCTGCCAGCTGTATTCGCGCTGCCGCACTGCGTCGCTGAACCCCGGTGAAGGCTACGAGACTGCACTGCTTGTAAAGGTTAAGCAACCCCACGCCACCGTACACCGCGCAGCGGCAGACTTCTTGAAGCATTGGGTTGTGTACATCCGCGGCCAGGAGGCCTGTAGCTTCAGCGGAGGGGTCGAGGGTACTCTGAGAAGCCGAGGTACCACTCAGGTTGCTGACGAGCGGCTCGGTGCTGTAGATGAGAAACCCGTCTGTTGTGCCCACACCAATGTTCCGACCAGAAGCTGACCACGTTACACACGTGATGGTGTGAAAGTCAAACGGGGGAGAGGGAGCCGCAGGTGCGAGAACGGTCCCTGCCGCCTTTTTCTTCCCGGCTTCCGGTGCTGTTTGTGCCGTCATGGGGGAGGACGGCATCGTTGGTGCAGGGCAAGCCTTGACACCTGTTGCGGAGCAGGACGGCAAGGCTCTGGCAGAAGTACGTTCACTGTGATTGCACTCAAAGTAAAAAGAAGCAGTGCAGACATCGTATGCACTCCGGAGGAGAGGGAGAGACCAAGGAAGAGTGGGGAAAACAGAGGAGGTAGCGCAAGAGGCTGCTCATCAAAAACAAGGAGGGCATGGGAGGGAGAGTCACAGGTCAGAAACCTACTTGTCCTGTAGCTGAAGGTAGGAGTAGCAGTATGGCAGCCTCCACTGTCTCAGCATACGAGGAGGACGGAGGGGGGGGGAGTTATGGTCCTCATCGTCTTCAGAGGACGCGGTAGATACTGAATATTCTGCAGCCACCGATGGTCATACATACATACGTACATATGCGTATTCCTCGCCGACTTTCTATTCGTGCCGCTCGGTGCGTGGGCGTCCTTGCGTGTCTCTTATTGTGCAACCTGTGAAATGATCGCATGAAGGCACGCAGTCCCTCATCCGCAGCGCTGCTCTCTCGTTTTAGGAGTACCATGAAGAACACAGGGCGCATTGGCCATACTACGGGGCATCTCTGCGAGGAGTGTGCCGTGGGAATGTAGTGATACAAAGTGAAGGCGGGGGGGAGAGAGAGAGAGACTTGTCTTTTTCTCTCGCTCCGCTCCAGTTGTGGGTTAGGAAAGACACCCCCCCGAGACATCAATTGGCGCTGTGCAAATGCAAACACTCACTCTACGGGCTTCTTCAGCGGGCCGAGAAGGACTGACGGATGTTCTCTTCTCGATGCGACATCCGCCGCACCGCGTCGCTGCAGCCTTTGCGCGCCTGCTCGTGAACTGTCGTTCCCAAGGATTCCCCAGAGGGCGCAGATGAGGACTGCCGCCGAGCAGCGTGTCGTCGCTGAAGTGAGGCTTTCATGCATGACTGCTCGTGCAGCGAGAAGAGAGAAAGACTGCGGAGGTGGGCGTGCTCGGTCGAAGGCGAGAGGACCCGGATAGTGACAGGGGTGGTCTTGGTCGTTGCTACGTTCGTGCTTGACTTTAGCTGCCACTGCCAATTCAACACGCGCGTACAGTAGGCGAGTCGCGCGGTAGTGTCCTCACACAAGCAGCTCAGTGATAGCCACCGAGGTGACGATACACATGCCGCTGCCGAGTTCTCCGATACATTCGTGCTTTTGGGTGACGCTGCGCGAGTTGGACTGTACAGCGCCTGCCGGTAGCGAGGGAGACAGCACAAGAGGTCCCACTCTTGGGTAGGCGAGAGGACACACACGTGTTGCAGCTGATCCACAGGAAGCCCCGATGTGCCCTTGCGATGTTCTACCGTATCGCGCTGCAGTTGAAGCAGCTGGTCCACCGACTGCAGAAGTGCTTGGCGGGCCTGTCGTTCTTGAAGGGTAAAGGCGGGTGTTTCATGACTGCTGCTGGCCGCCCCACTGCTTCTACCAACACCGGCTTCAGGTGCCGCGGATGGCCGCCAGTACGCACTCTGCTTCACCACCCACAAGGTAGAGAATGGGAGAATAACCGTCGGCGCCGCTGCAGCGTCGTGGGCTGAGCGGCTGACACCCGTCGTACCAGAGGAGGCACGAATGTCCTCCATCCATAGGCGCAGGTGATTTCCACCCAGCAGCGGCTCCGTCAAAAAGGCTGGCGTGCACAGCTCCAGGGATGGCGAGACGGCCTCACCGTCTTGAGCATTTGCCGAGGCTGCGGTGAAGAAAGAGTCATGATGCCACCACCAGCGATATGTCGAAAGCAGCGATGACGACGACGTGGTGGATGTTTGCACCTCCGTCCAGTGACGTGCAAACACGCTACTTAGTAGCAGCGCATCGATGGCCTGCTTTGCACGTTGCTCACGTGCTTCGAATGCCTCAGTTTGTTCTGGCTTCCCTTCCTTCTTTATCCTCTCACGGGTGGAAGAGGTGACGCAAGTAGATGCCGACTCATGCGAGTGCCAGTGCTTGCGCGCTTGAACGTAAAGTGCGAACCAGTCTCCGTACGGGACGTGGGTGATGTCACGATGCGGACTCGAGAGAAGTTGAGTTGAGAATCGCGAAACAAAGGCGTCCTGAAGGGATGAAACCTGATTTGAGGTGGTATCGGATGCTGCTGCAAAGTTGAGGGTGACCGACGACGAGGTCACGTGTCGGGCTGAGCACTGAGGGCTTAGCGCCCACGTGGCATCGGGATAATTGCCGCTCCTCACGCTTCGCCACAAACCTCCTCTCTTGAGGAAGCTCAGCAAACACCCACACAAGGGCCTGCACCCCATGGGTAGTAGCGGAACGAAGGAAAAGAGTACGAGCAAAGAGCGCGCTGGGAGGTGGCAGTGTGCCCCTGTAGGTCAACGTGTGGTTTGCGCAAGAAGGAAAGCCAGGTTAATCGAATGAAAGAAGTAAAGAGTCCATTCGACGCGGAGAAAGAGGCTGCAGGGGAGCTGGTAAATAAGAATGGCACTACTGCTCAAGCCAAAAGCGCACAAACACTTGTACCCCCTTATACACACACACACACACACACACACACACACACACACACACACAGAGGCGTACGTCTACATCAGCGACTCTGGCACTTCTGTTTCATCATACTGGGGTCAGCGGGTGGTGATGGGGGGGAAGTGTCTTGCAGCTGCTAGCCGTCCTCCCCTTCGCATTCGCCACGCCCATAGACACTTCTGTAGCGAGAGTCGGGTGTTAAGGGCTCGGGAAGAAGATAATTCCTTCTCAACCACTGCCGCTTTCGTTTTTTGTGCATTGCTGTCGTTCTTCTCACAACGCACAGGCCGAGGAGGAGGGGGAGGGAGCGCTCACTACCGCTGAGGCTCTCTTTTTTATTTTACCTTCGTTGTGTCCCTCTGTTTTCTTTGTCAAATCGAGTCCGGAGAAGATGGTTAAGGGTCTCACCCTCTCGGTAAAATACCGTGTACACGTAGATACAATGCCACCGTGTAGGGGGACGCGTCACAGCATAGACACACACATAACAGACACACGATGACTCACATACGTGGAGGGAAAGACAGCAGAGGATGACCGGAGTTATCACATGCCCCCTTATCGTTCTTCATGCTGCCTCGTCTTTTCTTCCACTAGAACCCACCGCTGCGGCTGTTCTTGTTCTCCTCGTGGTCGGTCAAATTCAGTAAGATGCCGAAATTGCAGTTCTGTACGAGTCGAGGTGCAGAGAGAGAGAGAGAGAGAGTACATAGGGGAATGAGGAAGGAAGGGTGATACCTTAACGCTATTTCTTGGGGACTCCATCATGTGTGTGTGTGTGTGTTTTCTTCCCTGATGTGGGTGGGATGAAGAAGAGAATGAGTAGTTGTTTCCCTGTGGAAAGCAGAACGCACCTTTTTCTTTCTCGATCAGTCGCTGTGCCGACTGGAGGTGGGCGCACAAGTGTGGGGTTCCACTAATCACACCTGCTGATGTCTTGGCATAACACTGAGCCTCAGCCTCGACAGGAAAGAGGAGAAGAAAAGAAAACAAATAAACAAGCAAGCAAGCAACAACAAAGCAAGAGAGGCAGCAACACTAGAGAAGGGCCAAGGGACGCGAAGGAGAGGATCCGTTGCTGGGATAGCGAACTGTGCTCTGACAGCGAGACCACAACAACAAAAAAGGGCCGGGCGAACGGGGAGGGGGGTGGGGCGGTGGTGAGTGCCTGTGAGTTTATGAGTGGAGTCCAAAGCAGAAGTAAAAGGGGTATAATGTGCCTGCTGTGGGAAAAACACACACACCGATAACACCAATACGGAGTGAAAGAGAAGGGCTGAAAGGGAGAGGGCAATGGTCTCAGCGGGGTGCTCGTGACCACTGCTTTTCCTACCATTTTTTCCTGTGCGCAGGCAATGCTCCACCCTCGCAGTCTTCCTACCGCTCCCCCTTCACTCGGTCGCTGGCTGAAGAGAGAGACACATGCACTTATCACAATGGCGAAGTCAAGGATCAAAGACGCGCTCCAGAAACTAAACTATGCAGGTCGCTGCCAGATCTGCTGAACATGAACGGCCCGTTTGATTAAAAAAAACACACAACATCACAGTTTACCTCGTCCTCGGTAGCGACTTTCAACCCCGCGAGTTCTTGGAGATCCCACTCTTCGCCGACGCGCGCAGCTCCTCGATGGCCGCCTTGCGGTCGCTGGCCTTGAACACTGACGTACCGGCGATTAGTATGTTAGCACCGGCGTCGGCTGCCTGCTCCGCCGTGCCGGGACCGATACCGCCATCGACGCCAATGTTTAGGTGTGGGTAGTTGTGACGCAGCTCGGCGATGAAGCACAGTCGCTCCGCCATGAAAGACTGTCCACCGAATCCAGGCTCCACAGTCATGACCAGGACCTGATCCACGTAGCAGCCCTCAATCAGTTCCTTCAGCTCTTGGGTGAGATTCGTTGCCGGCTTCACCGCCACACCGACCTGCATCCCGTGAGCGCGAATGAGCTTCGCAAGACCCTTGCTGTCATCCGTCGCTTCAATGTGGAAGGTGTAGCCAGAGCCGCCTGCCTTGGCTATGACAGGGACCCACTGTTTGGGGTCGCTAACCATGCAATGAACGTCAAAAAATACGTTCGGAAAGCGTGCGCGCAGCGAGGAGACGACGCCGGGGCCGATGCTAATGTTTGGCACCATGTGGCCATCCATCACGTCAACGTGAATCCATTCTACTGCGCCACCCGCCGGTGAAATGACGCTCGCTACCTCGTCACCGAGCTGGCAGAAGTCTGCCGCGAGGATGGACGGGTCGATGATCGCCTCCAGGGCCGCTTTCGGTTTCTCGACGGCGTTCAGCCATGTCGTTTTGTCCTCGTGGTTGTATCGGTTGAACTCCGGCATCATCACAAAAAGCGAAGAGGGGGGGGTGGGTGGGGAGGAGGAGGAGGATTGTATATATTTGGTTGAGGGGCAGAGGTAGTGGGGGGTGGGGAGTGTCTTTGCGAAGCGTGAAATGACGAGGGGAAACGCGCGCGACGCAATGGCTGGTCTTAATAGGGCTGGTTGTGCTATGCCTACCAAAGAGGTTACGCCCCGTGCCCAAGGTGCGCACAGACTGAAGGGAAGAGAAAAGAGGAAGGAGAGAGAGGCCCAGCGAGCTGGCGAAGGGAAGGGGTGATATCAATAGCAAGAATGAGCGTGAGGGTAATAGGAAAAGTCGTAGTGTTAGTCGGGGTGCTTTTTCTCTGTTGTGTAAGTGGCCAGTTGGTACGATGTTGTTGCTTTGTTTTGTCTTTGTGCCTACGCTTCCTAAGACTGAGATCGACGGATGTGTGTGCAGAGTGCGCCAGATGGAGCTGCGGGGTACGTGAGAGGGAAGACGAGAGCAACAACAACAACAAAAAAAACTCATGCGAAGGTAAAGAGCGAGTGAGAACCGTGTACATGCATGAGTGTGTAGGATAGCGAGCGAGTGCGCGAGGGACGCCGGCCCACCATCTCCAGAGCTCCTTGCTTTTCCGAGGATCGAAGAGAGGGCCGTAGGAGGAGGGGCGGGGGGCAGGAGAACGCGAAGAAATCGTCTAAAGGCTTCAATACAGAAGCACACGTCTTTACAAAGCAAGGAGACCCAGCGCGAGCACAAGCAGGGCTGGCGCACAACTTTTTTCTCCCTTTGCCCATATGTGTGCTCTTCATCCAAAACTTCAACGCGAGATAAGCAGCTGAAAAGAGAACAAAGAGAGAGAGAGAAGGGGAGAGGAATAACATCGAAATTGATGGGAGCGCAACTTGCCTCTCAGCACAACACCGCCGCATCACTGTCTTCAAGATAGAGGCATGTCCCCCCTGTCCTTTCGTCTGCTCTCACTCCGCCTCACCTCGATCTTTTCACAAGAAGAAGCTAACAAGCCAAACCAAAGGAAGACACACCAGCGAGTTCCAGCTTTGCGCGCACCATTACACCACCGTCCCGCTTGCAGTAAAACATCCATCCTCTTCTTCGCAGACGCAGACATGTAACGATCGATGCACCCAGCCGAGACACATATGCCAGTGGCCAGTTGGGAACCTTGACTGCGCATACTCCGCAAAGAGGTGGGGAGAGGAGGGGCTGCAGACAAATTGTGATCTTCGTCTTCTCGGTGCTCTCCACACACAAGCGCACTCACAGACTTGCTCTCGTCGAGATACGGTCCTGCACGTGCGCAGTAGCGATGTGAGCAGTGATGGTCGGGTGCTCCTGTGAGACACTTGTTGATATTCGCAAGTATAACCGGTGTGCGCGTGTGGCTGAAGGACAAAGAAAAAGAAGAGAGAAGAGTCAGCCGCTAATGTTTTACCTTTCGTTATATTGGTGGTTACAACGAAAGAAAGTTACAGTAGGCACACAAACGAACCACCGAGGGAATGCCGACACGTACGATGAGATCTTCTGCAATCAACTTAGTTGCTCGCGCAGCATCGGTGGCTGCTGAGGATTAGCGAGTCAGTAGAGGAGACAAGACGACGTAGATGCGTAAGGATGGCTACTGGCTGATTGAAGGAGACCCCGGAGGAGGAGGGGGAGGGTAAATAGAACGAGCAGAGAGGGGACCCCTCTACGTCTCTCGTTTCACTTGCTCTCCTGTCTATCAGCTTTGGTTCCGCCGTGTGCACGCACGCACGTATACACAGACGGAAAAGAAAGCTTCAGAGAGGCGGCAAAAAGAAAAAAAATCAACCTTTCCCATTCACTCGAGCGAGCGCACATATACATACGCCTACGCAAGAAGCGTCAAGCTCCGATCTGTACTAGAGGCGTATGTGTGTATGGTGAAGTAGGGCGAGTATGGCGACCAACAACCGAAACCAAACCAAACCGAAAAGACTACACAACTATACATCGACAACTGAAACACAAGGCAGCAAAACTGAAACGGGGAAAGAGGGAAACCAGATGAGCACCCAAACCGAAAATCATCATCATCATAAACAACCGAGTGAGGTGGAGCAGACGGGTAACGAGCTCGCCAAAGAAAAAAACAACAACAACCCTGGACACAGTCGCCCTTAGAGATAACATAAACGAAGGAAATATGTCAGGAAAAGGTGTGGGGGCATTGCGTGAGAGGGGGAGGAGAGAGACGTTGTGTGTATGTGTGTGCGTGTGTGTGTTTGCGCTAGTATAGCGGGGATGGCTGCATGGCACCTGTATTACTCGCCGCTCCTCTTGCGCCTGCCCTTATGGGAGGCATCTATGTTACAATCGCTCTTTCACAAAGTGCTTATTTCCACCCCACTTTAGTAAGACGCCCCCGTTTCTGTCACCAGGGAATGGTGGCGTTTCGAGTCTCCTTCCTCTTCTCCCCCCTCTGAGCCAGAGGCTCCTGTCATGCAGTGAGTGAGAGAGAGCGAAAGGAACGCGTGCACGCGCAGGCGGTCGCCATTCTTCGCCTTCTCGACGGAGACGTAACGGTGCAGGGAAGTGTAGCCTATGTGGGTGCTTCTCTGTGCTTGTGTCGGCTGGAGGGGGAAGCCTCAGGGAGAGCATAGCAGTAGTCCCCCCAAAGTGCCACAGCGCAGCGGTACGCTTTGCCTCATTGCTTTCGGATCACAGCTTGGTCTTTGAGTACGTTCTACACGCTGCTGTTCATGCTGCGTAGCGAGGGCAGCTGGCACTCCGGAAGAGAGGAATCAGGGCCGCTCAGAGCGGACTGATCATTCTGCAGTATATCTCTACTCCAGCTAGGGAGGTAGTTGCACTCCTTGTCACTACTGTCACTGCTAGGCGTGTGGTAGCCGGAGTCGAGACGGCCCGCTGGAACGGTGCTCTCGTCTGCTTTGTCTGAGGGGCTGCGCGGATGGGTGGCGACTGGAGCGGCTGGGGACACCTCTTCACCCCCATTTGCGACTGCTACTGCAGGCGGTGGGCCAGTGCTGCAGTGCTGCTCGAGCAAATGGTAGGAAGAGATGCTCTTTCTTTCCTTGACCGAGCCCAGCGCAACATGAGTCGCGACGGCCGCTGAGGATGCTGTGGCGTCCTTCTCGCGCTCATCCCCGATACCCTCATCGTCATTGTCGAAGTTCGCGCCTCTCCGCATCGACTTGGGATAATTCGTGCGCTGGAAGGGTACCAGAGCAGTAAAGGCCGATACCGAGTGCATAGGTTGCACAAAGCTGTTGTGGCTGCGCTGGAGCTCCTCCAGGCAGTCGTACAGGCGCTTCTCCACCTCAAGCTCCGACCGCCGTTGCTTTTCAATGAGGGGCTTGTTCTGCTTGTTCTCAAGGTAGGCGCATGAAATAGTGATGATGCCAGTCAAGATGATGCAGATGATGAGGAAATTCTGCCACTTGTCCATCATGGCAAGTGAGCAGAGAAGAAGCAGGCACAGTACGAACACGTTGAAGCTCTGCGGGCCGAGGAGGCGACCGACGCGATTGCCCACAAACACGCCGGCGAAGCCAAAGATGACCACGACGATCATCAGCGGAACCATGGCTGATGTGAAGGAGCCGTTCCAGACGGCCATTATGAACCGGACGATGTTACTGGGGATGGACTGGGCGCTAAAGTTGACGCGTACGATGTAGTTCGGGGCATCAAAGATCAGGATGAAGATGATCTGCGGCGGGGCATTCACGCCGGTGAGGGACGCCATAATACCCGCAAGCGACGCCGCCACAGTCGCACCAACTTTTGCGCTCATCTTGATCTTCCCGTTTGCATCGATGTTGCGGTTAATGCGGACACGAGTGAACGTCATGGTACGCAATGGCGAGATCTTCGACGGCGTCAGTTGCGGCACATTCTCCTCGTTTACGCGAGGCGCCTGCGTCTCGGATCCTACGAACACCTCACCGCTGATGGTACTGACGAAAGCCTCAGTCGTATCAGCTGGCAGGCCAGTCCGCGCATCAATCTCTGGGGCTGTGACACCCTCGGCGATAATCGTATTACTCCGTATCGCCATGGCCGAGTCCAGCAGCATGCTCGAATTCAGCGGCAAGGTCATGCTCAGAGCACTAACGTTAAGAGCGCCATGGACGGGAGGGGCAGGGGGGCGCATGGCAAAAATGCTGTTGTTTGGCACATTCTGCACAATGCTGGCGTGGAGGTTCACCATACTCGTTTTGCGGCTCAGCTGCGCTTCCTCTGCCAGGGCGTCGGCCTCCACCACCAGCTTGACATTTCGCGATTTCAACTCTTCCACCTGCCTCTTTTTCCGCCAGACGCGGTAGATCATGATGCCAACGTACACGAGGGCGAATAAGAAGCAAGTGAAACCAAGGATCTTCTTTAGGGTGCCGGTATCGAGCCAAGTGTACAGGATGACGCCGACCATTGCAAGGATGGTGCTCGGTACAGCCATCATGATCGTCATCTGCTTGGAGAAAACGCTGTCGTTAAGGCCGAGATAGACCACCAGCGGAGACATAAAGAGCAGCCGCACGTACATGATGAGCGCCACGGCGCGCACCGGCGAGTCGCCAAGCGGGGTTCTTCTGAAATCATCAGAGAGATTGCACGCGAGAAGCCACAGGACTTGAATCAGAATGGCATCACCGATACCTGCGACACCCTGAATGATACTGGAAGCGAAGTTGAGCAGCGCCAGGGTGAAGTACACGAGGAGCGTGGTCGTCTGCTCGTTCCCCATAGTTGAGCGCGTTTACGTGTAAGTACTGCAAAGAAGTAAAGAAATTGGAAAGAGGAGGGAGAGGGGAATAGGTGGTGCTTCTCTTGAAAGAGAATACACACTGCTGCTGTTTCGTGAGGTGAAGAATCCGCGGCGGTGGGTGAACGCGGGTGGTGCCGTAGCAAGAGAGAGAGAGAGGGAGAGAGAGCGATGCCCTCGTTTTATGCTGGTCTGCACAACGAGAAAAAAAAGGTGATGGGCTTTCTCTCCTGGCGCCTTTGCGCAGCTGTGTCACTGAGGTCTAATAGAAGCACCTTGGCACGACACAAATGCAATACGCACACACACACACACACACACACACACAGGCACAGGCAGGCGTGATTATTCTCGAGTACGTGAGGGAGGAGTGCAGTGAGAAAAACAGAGTGCGATAGAGTGAGAAGAGAGCGACACGGAAACTCCCCCAAAAAGAAAGAGAGAAAAGCAGCTAAAAGGAAAGCAGCGGAGTGACTTGTGCTCGCGTAGGAGTTGAAGTTGCAAGAGCTGCGCGACAGTTCAAGTTCGAGATAAGAGAGAACATATACACACACACACACGCACACCGCGAAACAGCCCACTCCGACAACGATAGCTCACACACGAACGTACAAGCGGGTGAGGGCAATGAGATACGGTACAAAAACTTGTAAAGGGTTGGCGAGAAATGAAGAAGGGTAAAGCAGAAAGTACCGACGCCCCCCCTCTTGCCCTGCTGAGTCACACGCGGTGACCGCCCGAAAAAGCAAAAACAAAAAAACTATACAGAGACGGAGGAAGAGGGGGGATAACAGAGTAACAGCAACGGCTTCCCCTTCCACAGCACCGGGTGGTGAGGACGATCACAAGAGAAAAAGTCTGGAGCCGCAGAAGGAGAAACATGAAGACACACACAAACACACACACACACACACACACACACACACACACACAAAAGGTGCGCGCTTGCTAACACGGCCCCGAGTGGAGGAGGGAGGGGAGAGAAGAACTGAGGTTGAGAGGGGAAAGAGAAAGAAGGAGAAGGGAGAGACGGAGGAAGAAGAGTGTGCGCGTGTGTAGAACGCACCAGGCATGAGGAGATCCATTGGCATGAGGAGATCCATTGTCATGAGGAGAGAAGTAGAGGAAGGCTGAGTGTGTGCACATGCGTATGTATATGTATCGACAGATATATCCTCACCGAACGCGGCTGCTAGTCGACTCACAAAAATTGCGTCTGCATTTAGTGTGTGTCTCGGAGAGGGTGTTGAGAAGTTTGTGTTTTTGCTTCTTAGGCCGTCACTCTGCATGTCTCTCAAGTGGGAGATGTGCGCACTCTCGCAGAGGCGTCGAGGATAACCGCGTTTCATCGGGGTAAGCACTACCCATCTAGCAAAAGCTACCCTCAGACACTAGCACACACACATACACACAGGTAGTGCTTAGCACCACATCATTGTGTAAAGATACTAAACAAGGGCGAGTAACAGGTGCGATTCGGGAAGAAGGTAGCTGTCGCAGCAACTCTTCCAGCGTGCCTCCAAGAAGGACCCGAGCTGTCCCACTGCATCCTCGAGCCGTACTGGCTGCAGAGGCGCCACCGCGACGCCTATTCCCCGGTCGAAGAGTCTTGAGGTTGACGTAGCCTCCTTCAGGGGCTCCCAGTGAGAGGGATCCATCGGTAGCAATGACAGAGTTTCACCCTTCCTGCCTTCGCGAGCCAGGATGGTGGCAAGGTGACTCGCCATGTCCGTGGTGGTGGACATCAACAGAGCGGATGTACCAGGAGCGGGGTGCGTCATGAGAGACAGCTCAGCATCCTTGCGGAGTGCCAGCATCGTTTCCTGCAACACACTCCCCATTTTCAGCAGGCAGGCTGCAAAGCCGTAGAGCGCGACGGAGAGCTCTGAGGCGGTAGCAAAGTACGAGGATGAAGCAGGCGCTGACGAAGAGGCTGCAGTGCTGCTCGTTGACGGAGGATGCCAAAGTGCCTTTTCAACTTCGTCTCCCCTTTCGAGCCGCGCAATCTTGGATTGGAGCTGCTCTACCTTCTGCGACCAAGTCTGCTGAGTGATGCGCGAAACGACCCCGAGGAGCTCCTCCACATCTCGCTGGTGCTGAGCAACAAGGTGGTGGACCGTGGCAGCCGAAAACGCCGCCAGGACCCCCAGTGGGGAAGTCATCACCGGAGAGGTGGTGTGCTCGCAACTGGGGCTTGCCGTTATAGCCTCCAGAGGTGTACGCTCTTCTGTGTCCGCATCCATGCAACGGAAATGCGATGCGTGCAGGGCCTTCGCAAAGCACTGCTCACGCCGACGCGAAGCTCCGATCAGTGCGGCTTTCTGCTTCATGATGTTCTCCAGTGCGAAGAGATGGGTATAGAGGGTGGGCAGTAGGTTCTGTGCCTCCCTGAACGTCTGAACTGCTTCAGACACCAATTTGTCCGTCTTCATATTAGAGGGCGACGTGCGGGCGCACACAGGTGTGAAGTGTGCTCCAGTAATGTTGTCACGTCCCTGGTGTTGAGCGCGAGTAGGCAAGAAGGGTGGACGGAAGGAGGACAAGGTGTAGCGTTTAAGGGAGAAACGCACCCCGACATGAATGAACATGCACATGCGCAACAGTCAGGGACAGGCGTCTTCAAAGCTCACATCACTGAGGGGGTGCGAAGGCCGTTGCACGAGGGTGAGGCTGAAGGCATCACTTGTGCAAACTTACGAAGCGAGTAGGAGATCCGCCGCACTACGTCAGCCGTACATCTTTTGCGCCGACAAGTAGAACAAAAACCGCAGTGGGAGAGCGGCAGGCGTTAGACCCGAGGAGAGGGTGGAGGCTGGATCCTGGAAGTGGAATATCCGCTCTCTATAGCGAGTGGAGGGAATGGGGTGGGGGTGGCACTATCAATTGCTGCAACACTGACAACACCATATTTGACAACTTTGACGTGCAGATGGACAGAAGAGGCAGAAGGAAAAACAAAACACGCACGCAGGCGTCTTTCCCTCCTTTTTGCACCCTTCCATGTATGCTCGCGAGTCTGCAGATACGCGCGCTTCCTCCTCTCTTCCATGCCTGCAGCAACAAGAGATGCACACCGACATACTCACGGTAACATGCAGCAGTCACTGTGCCGGGAAGTGCCACATCGTGGCGACGTGGGCTCTGAAGATGGGTAGCATCTCTCCTCTCTGAAGGCGTAGTGAAAATACTCCTGAGAAGGCAGAGTCAGGATGAGGAGAGGAGGGGACAAGCTCCAAGGCTCTCACAGGGTGGTGGCGCTCCCCCTTGTGGAGACTTCACCTCAAGCCGTGCGCTGGTCGGTGCAGCAGCTCTTCATCCTGCTCCGTCGCTCACCGCGTCACCGCTTCCGCGCACACCCTATGCGGCTGTGAGGGCGTCCACGTTGTCGTCACTGCATTCATAGCTGCCTCCGCCGCCAACGTAGCCTTCTCAGGTTCCTTTGCCGACGGCCCGCACGCAACTCCAGATGGGGAGAAGCTGAGTCAAGCTCCTTCCCAGCCGCGGCCACCTTTGCCGCTGGAAACGGATACTTGATCGACTCGTCTTTGTCAACCCCCAGGGGTGGCCGCCTCATGTGGTCTGCGCGCCATCGTCGTCGAAGAGGAGAGGCGAGCGGGGCAGTGCTGTCGGGCGTCACAGTTGCCTTGGCGCGACGCGCCTCCACCTTGGCAGCTGCCTGTCGTTGCTCGTACACGGCAGCCGCCACTGTGACCATTGCACACACAGTCGTGAAGAGCACCTAAACCGACACCCTGATGTTGATAAGCATAGAGGACGAGGGCAAGAGAAGCGCCAGCAGAAGAATATTGTAGTGCATCGGGCCGAGCATCTTACCCAGGATCCGACTAGCCACCAATCCAGCACACACACCAATGAGGGGCACGAGGAGGAGTGACCCCGTGATTGAATTGAACATAGGGGTCAAGCATGCGAAGATGAGACAGAGTGCCACGCTGAGGATGGACGGCATTGAAAAACTCCTGTGGTTAATGTATGCCGACACCTCGAATAGAACGATGAAAATGATCTTCGATAGTGCGCCAGCACTCGTGAACGAGTCCATTAACCCCGACACAGCAGCCGCACAGGACGCACCAACCTTGGCGGAAAGCTTGGCTTTTCCGTCCCCGATGAGGCCGTGGTTTACACGCACACGCACAGGCCCCCCTCCCCCACACCCATATAGATGCCGAGTACAGCGAGAAAGGTAAGTCGAAGAGCGACAGCCACGCAGGCAAACACTGCTGTTACACAAAGAGGTCATTCGATGAAAAACACACGCTTAAACAAAGAGAGAGAAACAAGCAGAGCGAAATCCACACACATACGCACACCTACAGAGGGAATAATGTGCGTCTTCAATTCATATGTCATCAGCGGCGAACAACCTTCACAGGCAGTGACCATCCGCCGCCACCGCGGACCATCTCACGAAACACGCGCAGAGAGAGAGAGAAAGAGAAGCTAACAAGGCACGAAAAACAAAACAAAAACGAACAGAGTCGAACAATGTAGGCGAAACACAGGAGAAAAAAGGGTAAACGAAACACACACAGCCCGACAGAATCACACAGAAGAGTCGGGACAACAATGCACAGGGCTTGGTCAGCCTCTCTCTCTCTCTCAAGCAAAACCCCGCAATCAGAAGTAGGCAGAGGAGAAGGTGATGGTGGTCGGGAGGGGCCGTAAGGGACTTCTATGAATGTACCATTGATGGCAAAAATCACCCCTTACATACACACGCACACACAGAGATGTGCGCGGGGGGGGGGCGGGGGGGTGAGAGGTACACGGTAGAAGGGGGGGGTGAGCTAAAAAGAAAAGGCAGTCTCACCAGGCACACTCCGCCGGGGTCCTCTTCGCGTCTAGGATGCGCTGTTTTTCTGCTTTGCACATTGTGGCAACGGGATGGGAAAGAGAGGCCAACACACTGCCTCTAGTTGCGCAAAGGCCCGAGTGCTGCGCCCTCCCGGCGCATCACGGCGAGAATCTTGGGGTGGCGCATCACTGTGTTGTAGTGACGGTACACGGCACGGTACTCCTTGGCGAGGGTGTGTCCATGCTTGCGGTTGCAGCGGTACACCCACTGGATGGAGAAGGCGACGGCCACATCGGCAATGGACAGGCGCTCGCCAACAAGAAAGGTGCGCACGCTCAGCACTTCTTCCAGTCCAGCCAACACAGCCTTCACCTTGTCGAGGGCGTCCGCCGGGACGTCACTGGTGTCCTTCTCGTACGCCATACGGATGTACGGCCTGTTTGCCGCGTCGATCTCCGTGCTAGAAAAGTCGATCCACATGTCCACCTGACTCGCCTCAAACGGTGTGCGACCGTAGGGGTGCACCGACCCCTCATCTTGCATGCGCGCCACATAGCGCAGGATCGCATTGGCGCCAAACACGCAGACACCAGAGCTGTCATCGAGCTCGAGTACAGGGTACTCGCCACATGGGTCGCAGTAGTGGAGGAAATCAGGATCGACGCTAGCCTTGTTTTCATCACATGGCTCAGCGGTAATCGCCACTCCCGCGTACGCAGCAGCTGCGAGAATTTTCTGCGCTGGCGCGTTGTCGGGCCTCTTTTGGTAGAGCAGGTGCATTGTGAAAATGAGGCCCACACACGCACGCTCGCGCACAGCTGCGACGGAGAAAAAAAAGGGGAGGGGGCCACAGGATGGAATAACCCGGGGGGAGTCAAGCGAGAGAGGAAATGAGGAAAATGAAAAAAAAAACGAGGCGGGGAAAACCAAACGAAATAACGATGAGGGAATGGCCGCTCTTCTTAACTGTGGGGTAAAGCTGAGGTTAACAATCGGTAGAGAGAATGAGTGTCAGCAAGCGGGGGACGGGGGAGGAGTGAAGGATGGCAGCGCTACAGCGAATGTGAGAAGAGTCCGTCAGGCCGTGAAGGACTGAAAGGAAACGGTGTTAGCTGCCGCAGAGCGATGCAGAGACGCCCCTAAAAGCACACGAGGCGGAAGGGGCGAGGGAAAAAGAGACGAGAGGGGGGAGAGAGAGACCGCTGATACGATTGTCATACATGTGAGGCCTCTCTTGAGCTTCTCTGTTCTGTTTGCCCTTACTCGCGTGTGCAGGCAGTGGGCTTCCACGGAGAGAAAAATTCACCTGCGCTGTAACAGCACGTCAGCCGAGGAAGGTACACGATTTTGAACTACACACGCACACATGTATGTATGTGTGTGTGTGTGTGTGTGCGTGGCTCAGTGATATTGTCTGAATCGCGTAGCGTTAAGGCCAATATGAATCATTGAGAATCATTCGCGAAGTGGAAAGCGCCAGAGACATACATGTGCCTACAGTGGAGGAGTAGGTTATAATAAAGGAACAGGAGCAGGGAAGAATGCACGAGTGCGCCAACCATGAGACGGCCCGAAAGCGTGCGTCTGTGGCAGTTTGAATTCTAACGACGGAGAAACACGAAGAGACGCCTAAGTCCACCACAATACGCATGCTACTGCACTTCGAGCACCACAAACAAAGTAATTAACGGCAGCACTTTTGTGTGCTTCCCACGTTCCGGAATCGAGGCTACGGATAGATAGGAGCGCCATACAAAAGACACCGATGGGATGGACGGGGCGCTGTGGAGCTGAATTGAAGGCACGTGTGTGTGTGTGTGTGTGCACAAGCTGTCAGGCTACTTCACACTGTAGTCATGTAGAGGTGAAAGGAAAAAAATAACGGAAAGGGCGCGAGAAGGAGTAGCCAAAGGGGGCGCCCGATCGCGAGGTAGCGGTGAATCACGAGGAGGTGGTGGCGGCATGAAGCGTTCCTCAAGTGGTGTGGGGTGGGTGAGTGGAAAGGAGGGAAGAGCGTTTAAGAACGTGCACGCACAGAGTGCTTTGATTCCTACCTTTGGTTGCTCTCTCTCTCTCTCTCGAGTCTTCACACGAGTCTACCGTTGGGACGAGTGGCAAGCCAAGGTGGGGCGCCTCTCGAGTAAATGCCGATACTCATGTAGGGAAACGTATTCCCACGCAAAGAAGCATGCGCGACTGTGTCTGTGACCCAAGGCCAATGTCTATGCAAGCGTGACTATGCAATTCGCCACAGAGCTAAAGAGAGCAAACAAGGCCAACCATTACTAGATGGGGGTTGAGTGGGCTATACGGTACCCTACGTGCGGTCGACAAGAGGCAATAAGCGTGAAGGAGGGATAGAGGAAGAGAAACCAACAGCGGCAGCCAAATGAACAGTAGGTCTCTACCATCGGCATTGCGGTGGGGAGACACGAGAAGTAAAGCATGGGATGGTACAAGTGCACCCCCCTTCTCCCCTCCGCAAAAGAAAAGGAGCGAACCAACAAGTAGTGCAGAGTACGATCTACAACGACATGTACACGTGAGCACACACACCCACTTTTGTGAGGGGGCTCAGGGTCGGAAGGACAGAAAGAGGAACCAGCATGAGGCAGGCTCGAAAGACCTCCAGCTACGAGTCACTTCGTCCAATTCCTGCCGTGGAGCTGCTATACACACGTGCACACAACACACATCCGCCAAAAAAGGCCACATACGCTCCAAGACCCAGGGAGCTTTCACCGTGCCTCTGTCCCTCTGTATGCGCGCACACGGATCCTTTGGAGTGTGTACCAGGGCGCGCCTGCAGGGAAAGTCCCAGTATCTAGTATCTTCCCCGTCTCTTCGCCTCAGCGCATCGCCAACGGAGTTTCATGGAGGGTGGTGGTGGTGGTGGTGCCGGGCCTACGCACGCATGCGGAAGGCTACCACCTTTACACAAAGTCGAAGGCGGAGTCTTGGATGGGGGGACGACGCATCGATGCATGGCCGACTGACACACCAAGCGATGTCAACGATAACCAGAAGATGACGGAGCTGCCACCGGTGAGGTAGAAGCCGACAACACCGAACACGACGAGCATCAGGTACAGCTGTGATACTGTGAAAGGACGGTTTGCAATGTACACCATTTGTTCTTCTTCAGAGGCACCTTGGGCGGCGAGAGCGGCCACTATGGCAGAGCGGTTTCGGATGAACATGTACCATGCCACCATCAACACGGTGTACAATGCAAATGGCAGGTTGATGAGAAGGATATAGGAGGAGCAGATAAATGACAGCACCAAGTAGTTTGCGTAAAAGTAGGGGAGGTTGCGGTTCAGACGGTTCACGGTGTCGGTCACTCCGGATGGTGAGTGGAAGAACGTGGTGTCGAAGAACTCCGACCATGGACGGAGGGTCGTGAAGCTGCGCATCACGTGTTGGCGACTCACGTGGTACAGCTGCTGCACCTTGACAGCGGTGGAGCTGTCCGAGAAAATGATGGAGGCATAGCTGGGCAATGGCTCGTCGCACCCGGGATACGCAAGAGCAGCGCTGTGAGCCGCGGCTGCGTCAGTCGACCCGTCCGTGCCGGCACCGACAGCCAAGCCCTCCACAAAAGCAATCTTACCTATCATCTCTTGCTTCCCAATTTCGCCGTTAGTCATAGAGTGTAACATGTCGGCGTTACTAAGAAGTCTGTGGTTGAAGGGTGAGGGACTGAGGTGAGGCGATTGAGAGGCGGGCGCCGAGGCCAAAGTGCGTATATGTGTGTACTTCAGGAGGAGAGGTGAAGGGGCTAGGGCTCCTCGGAGAAACAAAGGAGCACGAGAAGGGAAAAGGCAGCGGTGAGCACCAAAAAAGATCGAGAGAGGCGCACTACGGGAAAGATGGAGTGTGCGCGTGTTGGTGCGGTGAATCCTTTCTTTCCCTCGCCAGCGTGGAGGAAGGGAGAAAGAGAGTCACACTGTGACCATAAGCAGCAAGTCAGCATACTCGCTTCAATCGACGCACCTTCTGGCGCGTGTGCGATCGGGTCGCTTAAGGCGAGGCTATACCAGCAGGAATAGAGAGCGTCTTGCATATAAGGGCATTGATACGCATATATGCTGCGCTTCTGCGCTGACGAGAGAGCGGGGCTACCTGTCCGCCTAGCTTCATGTCTCCTCGGGTGGAGACTTAGAGAGGATCAGGTGCGTGGGACTTGCACTGAAGACACAGGCAGTAGAAATGGCGAGAGATCAATTTCCATAAGGTTACCGCGGCCCTTTCTCAAAGTGAATGAAAGCTAGACGCAGCACTGACAGACGGAATAAAGATCTCGCTTCCGCTGGACACGGAAAAGAAACCCTTATCGTCTTCCCCCCTTTTAATCTTGCCGTACCGTTGGTGTCCCAGGAAAGATGCACAAGGCGAAAGGGAGCAAACAAGGCTCCTCTATTTTCATTCAACGTGCTCATTTCGTCGTAGAACATAAGCTGAACGATACTCTGCCTCTGGCCTCTCACGGGCCCACCGCGCGGTGCGAAGCAGCCGCAGACGCGCATTAGAAGAACGCGCCGACGCAGTCATCTGAGAATCGCCTCAGCCCCAAACTCCACCCATCCCTCGCCACGCACGTTTCCTCCCAGCCCCTCCAATATGCCGGCCGCCGCCTGGTGCATCCCTCGGGGTGGCTCACGCTTCCGACACCAGTAGGTAGCGGAGCCCGGGTGCAATGCGTTAGAGAGCCCCGCTGACACCACCAGAAATGTCTCGGTATTAGCAGGGATAGGGGTTGTTTGGCTTCCCCACGCTGAGTGGGGGTAACGGGCCCTGGATACCACGCACTGATATGCCCCCCCCCCCCCCCGTCATCGAGATCCTTGCATGTATGGGAAAAGCATTCCGGAATAAATCAGGGTGTGAAAGGGGTGGGCTTCTGCGCGACACGTGACCAAGTGCAACCACGACGTAAGAAGAGAGTACAGGAGGGAAGACGAAAGTGGTAGAGGGAGTCTCTGTTACATCGAAGACTTAGGCACAGGCAACCACTGTTGCTTGAGTCCATCCAAGGCTGCGACGTACACCCACAGCTGCGCAGGATGTGACCGCAGCACTTTATTTTTTGGCTGTCTCCTCCCCCGCCTCTACAGCGGGCTCGCGCCCATACATGCACGCCCAGAGACACAGAAAGTGTAGGGCCACGTCATTAGGCAAGATGAAAGGGAAATGCAACGAGCGGAGGTGGATAGCATCCCCGGGCCAGCCAGGGAAGAGAAAAGGCGCTAGCGAGGAGGAATGCACGCACACACGCACTTATCCTCGCACAAAGTCGTCGTCACCTTTGTAGAGCTCTTCCAGAGCAGCAAAGCGTACTTTCGTGAGAAGGATAGAGTGAGCCGCATGCTTCGATGGAGTCACCTCACAATCCTCCATCTACAACCACACCACTCGTTCTCTTTCGTTCTCTGATGCTTATCCATTGATGCTTCCACTGCCTTCTCTCCACCTTCCCAGTTCTCGCTCGCCACATGTGCGTACAAAGTGCACACGCAGTGGGGAGGAGGCAAGCCAGTGCAATGAAGGACATATACGAAACGCTTGAACGGACGTCATCTACAATATAGAGCAACAGCAAAGCTACGAACACAAATGCCACAAGACTCTTCACAGAGTCGGTCAATGGCGGGCACACTTGTACACAGAGAAAGCAACAGCATACATACACTGTAGCGGGGACGCTTCCTTCATGCCAGTGGGGCATGGCGCCGCCGTAGCGCGTGTAGTCGGCGAGTAGCTCTTCCTCTGCCACCCAAAGAATCACCTCAATAGTCAGAAGTTAGTCCTTTGACTCGCGCTTCGCCAGTACCTGTGCCATTCGCTTTCGTTCTCGCTCTACGGCTCGCCGGTTTTCTGCTTCCTCATCGTGGGACGTATCACCCTCCAAGTAGGCTAGCACCAGAATAATCAGACAGATCGCATACTGCGACATCTTTGGCCGGCACTTCTCGAGGTCCTCGTCATCAAAGTATGTGGGCTTGCGCATCAGTGCATGTGGAACAATGATGCAGAAGTTCAGCAGGAGAACCCACATCAGGGTGCGCAATCCGTTGAAGAAGAGCAGCATCACCAAGGCGAATACGAGGAGGTGGCCCAGGTTTCGGTAGCTGATCGGTCGGCCCAACACCACCACGCTATCGCCGTACGTGTGCGTCTTCTTCTTGTGCATTCGGATGGAGTGGATTACCACTATGGTGAGAAAGGTTACAATGAAGAAGGGCTTGTTGTACAGGAGAAGGAGCGGCATCGTGACAGCGTAGAAGATTTCAATGTAGTTGGAAGAGTAGTAGGGGATGTTCAGGTTGAGCCGCCCGGCAATCTCCTTCATCTTGAGTGGCCGTCCCATCTTTTGAATGTCAGCGAAGTCCGTCATCCACGGCAGCCGGTCCTCCTCTACCGACTTGTAAAGGTAGCGCAGATACCTCAGACAGCAGTCGACTTCGTTGCGAATGTCAAATGAGTTCACCTTGGAGTTACTGAAGTAGGACGCGGAGGTGACGCTGGAAGAGACCTTCATTCGCTTTGCGCCAAGGTTACTGCTGCTGCTTGCATGTACTCTATGCCGCTGACGGCTATGCGGAAATGCTGGTAGTACCTTGCTTCCCGGGCGTTCGAAGAGGTTGTCGCTGCCCTCGCTTTCACCTTCGCTGTAGAGGTCACTGTCACTGTTGCTGTTGCCGCTGATGCTTCTTCTGTGAACATCTCGGTGTTGCCCGGACGTGGCCACAAAGGTGTTCGACGTGTCAGACTGACTCGTATGCTCGTTCCGAGAGCTTGTGGGGGAAGCGGGCGGCATCTCCCTGAGCTTCATAGAGCCCGGTGAGCCAGAGCTCGCACTGCTCGCGCCTTGGGGGCTTCTGTCTAGCAGAAGCCAGTCCGACACCTTGGAGGAAGGCATTCTGCTGGAGAAGGACTGTTGTTTGTTCTTCCTCGTTTCACCTGTTTCAGGAAGTTCCTTGTGTTGGTTTCGTGTGCATATGAATGTGCTTGCGCGGGCGCTGAACCTCTCCCCCCTCTTTCCGTTTAGCGTGGGTCTCGAGATGCAGCGAATGTGAAGTGAGGCAGAAACCGACGCCGTTCGACGTGCGCGCTTCTCTTGCAGGGTTCCCCTTCTTTCAGGGGGGAAGCGGAGAAAAGGTTGTCAAGCACAGAAGCTGCGAGAAGTGGTGTGCGATCGCGCGTGCTAAAGAGCTGATCGAGGAGCGAAGAGAGGCAGTGATCGAGGAAAGCGGTATTGGCGCGGATGGTTAGGAAATGATGAGGAAGATGCCTGTATCGCATAGGTGCGCATCCCAAACGGCATACGCAACGGTGGGAGTAGAGGGTATGAGGAGAGGGAGCGATTCGGTCTTTGTCCAACTGATTGTAATGGTGTGTACGTGTGAGTTCTTGCTGCGACTCATTGAGGCACACACGCTCATCAGCGCTACTAGTGCCCCCCTTTTTGTTTCTGATCAACGCATACATTGCATATCCCTGCAGTGTAAACACTGTGCGCTTCATCACACTACCGCCACCTTGACTAAGATGGCGACCGCCTTGCAGACGCACACCACCGCAAAGAGCTCCATTGAACGGAAGAAATGGAAAAGTTAGCTGAGGATGTGCACGTTCAGGATGACAAGGACTGGTTGGAACGGGAAAACGCTGCCGCACCAACTCGCGTTCAACTGTCATGACTGCACATTTTGTCCCTGCCTGCGCAGGTGGACAAGCACGGATGGTGGTATCCACTGCTCCGCGCGCTCTTCTGTCAGGACAGCCCATGCGCTCTTCATGGCACTAACGCGTTCCTTACCTGGAGCCATATAGGGGGTCTCACGGCGGGTGCGCCAGCGACGCCGGTCGTTGTGTCTGCCATGGTGCTCCTGGCCAGCGAGATCGGGGGGAGGCTGCTCAGAGTCCACCACGTTGGGATGTGCCTGGCAGAAGGCGTTGAAAAGCTGCACAGCAGCTTTCCACTGCCCAGCCTGCCGAAGCAGGCGCAGCTGAAAAAGTAGGACGAGGGCAGGATCGTGTGCTGGTGCCTCCGCGTCGCGAAACACGTCCAGCGCACTGTGCCACTCTCCAGTCCAGCGAGGGGCGGGGCTGGCACACATCTCTTTCGCCGTGGAGGAGGAGGCTGCTTGCTGCGTCTCTTCGGTGGTGCTGCGCAAGACACACGAAGCCACATAGCTGCTGAGCTTCGCGTGCCGCAGAAGTGGGTAGCGCAGGACCGACTCTTCCTTCCGCAGAAGCTCCCACCAGAGCAGCACCGACGAGTACGCGCCGGCGTCACGCAGCGTCATCACCAATGGCACAGCTGCCGACGGCGTCATTGCAGCGCGCGTCTCTGTGTCGAGAAGAAGTGCAGCCGCCAAGTCACTGCATCTAAGCCGGTGGCATGCCTCCGCCACAGTCTTTATCACGACACTGTCTGCCCGTAGCGCCCTCGCCGTGGCACGTGAGGGTGGCGTGTGTGTCAGGGTTGGTAAGGGGCTTTGCGCGCTGCCGCCGCCACTCCTTTCAGGTAATAAGAAGGTGCGCACCAGTTGTTCGACCTCGTTTCCTCGGTGATGCTGGAGGAGATGCCGCAGAAAAGCGGTGAAGAGGTGCCCGGTGACGCATTCCGCCGGAATTTGCCGCAGAAAGTTGAGCGAGGTTGCCCAGGCACCCGTGGTTCGACTGTTGCTGGCCAGTAGCTTTGTAAGGTCATCCTCTGCACGCTGCACATCCGAGGCGGTTCGTGTATGAGATGTACCGGCGTCCGAGTGTGAGGCTGCTTTGTTTTCAAGCTCTCTTGATGGTTTGTGTGATACGGCCGTGTGTATGTCTAAGATGGCGCGAAAAGCCACGGCAGAAAGCTCCGTGAGCTGCTGCATGGCGGCTTCTGTTTGCTCGAATGTTGCTACGCCAGTGAGGGAGCGGCGCCGGGGAAGCTCAGCGCGGCACCATCGCAACAAGTCCTCGACACATGCCGTTTCAGCATCTGAACCCACAGAGGTGGGTCCTACAGGGGCAACGAGCGGCTTCGCCAAGTCTCGTTCCGCCGGCTCTTCACACAGCGTCTCGTTCCGCCCGAAGAGCTCAGGCACACTGTTGGACACGCAAAGCGCTTCCTTGGCCAGCGCCAAGACGCACTCGAAGGACATTTCTTCCGTACTCGAGTCCACATCACGCGCAGACGCAGTTGCTCGTGTGACTGTTGAAGCGTTGTCTAGAAC
The DNA here is from genome assembly GCA_003664395.1 of Leishmania lainsoni. Lineage (NCBI taxonomy): Eukaryota > Euglenozoa > Kinetoplastea > Trypanosomatida > Trypanosomatidae > Leishmania > Leishmania lainsoni. The sequence goes on along the minus strand of RAIA01000012.1, from coordinate 67,413 downwards.
CTCTACTGGGCTGCCACTGCAGCAGGCCTTCAGGACATGCTGGTATGCCTGGATGCGCGCTGTCAGATACGCAGACGAGTGCGGTTTGCACCCCTGCGCGGCAAATGGCAGTGCGGCGCTGCGCAGCACTGCGAGCGCCGCAATCCACTCACCTTTGCTAGAGAGGGTGCTGGAGAGACGGAAGAGGTTCGAGGACGTCTCCACTGCAAGCAACGAGCCGGCGCTGGTGCTACTGCTTTGACTGTCACGGGGGAGCTGTAGAGCACTGAGGGCTGCCTTCCACTCCCCCTTCGCTACGCTTGCCTCGATAAAGAGAGCGACCACATCGCGCATGGCGCAGGTGACTAGAGGCTTGAACAGACTTCACGGCGGAGAGCGGTAGAGGCAGAAGTAAGGACTGCTCGAGGCAGCGACTGGAAGTGATAGGCCCTCTACAAGGGATGGGGGTGCATGGTGTATTTGCCTGTGTATTAGCCGGCTGGAGTAGCGTAATGGAAGTAGAGGGGAGATGCACGTGCGACAGAGAGCATCAGGCATGTAATAGCAAGGAAGCCGCAGCAGCGTGAACGGGAAGGGAGGAGAGGAAAGACAATACGCCACGTTTTGCGTACTGAAAGATCTGTCGTGTACTCCAGACGAGTGTTATGCGTGTGCGGCGGTTTGACCTGCTCCACAAATTCCCCTTTCTATTTGCTCAACGGCCTCACACCAAATGAGACAGTCACTTCTGCGCTGCATCAGACCCGTAAAAAAGCCCCATCGCAAGACACCGTTGCAGCAGAGCTCCATTTCCACTAGTGAATGCCTGGGGATATGTGGGGGAGGCGGCATCAAAGCGCTAGCCTTTTGTTGCCTATGGTGGGGTTGTACTTGAAGGAGAGTAGTGAATGTGCCTCTTCCACACACACACACACACACACACACACACGTGCACATTCGCGCAGAATGTGCCACCAAAAGATCATCTCCAATAAGAAAGCACGCAAGTGAAAAAACTATTGAAGTAGTGTCACCTGGAGGCAGACAGGCGAGGGCACAAACAGGCAAAGCGAGAGAATCACGGAAGGGAAAGAAAAGCGAGCTAACACAAAAATAAACCAAACGGATGTGGGCCCAGACGAGATAGCATTATGCATCCTTCCACGCACCCCTAACCCCCCCCCTGCCCCGGGGAACTGATGATATACACGTATGCGCCTGTGTGTCCCTTGCCCACATGTATCGTGTGTACGTGAGACAGCATCACAACCCCCCCTCCCCACACACACACACACACTCACACATACAACGCAAGACCAAAAAAAAACGTGACTTTCTAAAGACTCAGGCACCCCACCCACGTCGACAGGCCTCCCGTGCAGCGCCCTCTACGATGCTTGCCGCGATCAGTACCTCTGACTGACAGATGCACGCACGCGAGTATTCAAGCACCCCAAACGGACCCATTTTGATAACACCGACTACGCGTGGCCTCTGTTTTATGCCATTTGTATTGGCCGCCGCCCACGCACTGGAGGTGCTGGCACGGTTAATCGTGCGAGACCTCGATGACATCGCCGTTCCCAAGATGATAGTGAGCGAGCGTGTGGCGGTCCTGCAGCTTCGTCACCAAGCCATTGCTGCGCTTCAGTGTGAGAGTGCACCGGGAGAGTGGGATAAGCGTCTTGCGTTGCACTACAGCGCGTACCTTCAGCACCTTCTCCTTCACCGGCAGCCGCTCCTGCCAGTCCTTCTTGTTGTGCAGTCGATCTTTCACATGAAAGCGCACTTGGATGGTTTCCTCGGCCTCATAGATCCAGACCTCTTGCGCAGCGTTGCCGCCAGAGGTCGACGAGGTAAATTGCGCTGGACCGTTGCGCAGTGCCGACGGGAGACCAAGCGTTGTGCTGCCTACTAGCGTCGCGGGATCAAGCGACTTCTGCACGGTAGTAGAAGAGACCCCGAAACCCTCTGCTCCGCCGCTGACCACTCGCCACTCCTGACATTCAGCCTTGATGCCGGTACTGCCTTCTACCATCGCCATGACATCGCTAATGCGGTCTGCCGCGTGAGCAGTCACGCTGAACGCCTTCTGAGGCGTCTGCGCGACCCGCACCACAAAAGTTCGCCACACAGCTGGCGACGCAGTATCAGCGAGTGCGGTCGCTAAGGCCACAGCAGAACCTTGCGTGGCGGTTGCCGCTCCCGCTGTCACTGGCGCACCAATCGACCCTTGGGACGGCTGAGGAAGGGTGGCGACGTCCAATACGACCCCGCCCGCTCCTGGCGTGTGAAGAAGGGCAGCATGCTGACGTTGCACGTTCGACGCTGATTCGTCCACAGTCAGTGGTACACCCAGTGTCGCCCACAAGGCGTAGTTGTGTAACATGTACTTTGCAAAGTCATGATAGGAGACAATGCCTACATTGGCGAACAGGTCGGTGACTAATCGCTTTCGCTCTTTGGACGGCATCTCGATCGTCTTCTCTAGTAGGCAGTGATCTACAATGTACTGCACCTCTTCAGCCGCTACGGCGTCCTCGACGTCGCGGCGAAGCGCCACGAAGCAGAAGCGCGCTGCATCCTGCACTGACAGCTGTGCCGCGTGAAAGGCGAAGCCTACCATCATTTCCCGCAGGTCTCCGGCTGTCACCTCTGCAGGGTTTTTGCTGCTGAACGTTGCCGCCACACGGGCCACCCCGGCGTCGAGCGACGCGCGACCCATGAGAACATCGAATATGTGGCGCACATGCTCGGCAGTAGGTTGAGCTTCCAGGATGCACTGCCGCTTCCGCTGGCGCTGCGCAGCCTCCAAGACGTGCACCTGAGACTCCCAAGCAATGGGCTGATAAGCGCCAGGAGGTACCTGCGGCGGTTGTGACTTTTCCCAGAGCTGTGCCACGTGCTGATACTCTTCTTGATGAATGGGGTCATTCACACGCGTGCACGCCGCGTCTGGGCAGCGCGGTGGATCGGTGGAGAGCGGCTTGCTGGACACTCGCAACGTCACGAGCAGTAAGCCGAGGTCCACGCCGTTGATGGTTCGAACAGGCGCAGTCCACCGAACGTCCCGGTTGCGCGCCGCGGCGGAGGTCAGCGGCGGGAGCGGCAGCGGCACTGCCACGTCATGCGACTTGGTGGGGTCGACAATGCTCTGGACAGAGCAGTGTAAGACGGCACGGTGCAGCGCCGCCTCGGCCGACCCGCCGTGCAGTGTCAAGCAGAGCGGTTGCTGAGGATTGGAGAAGATAAAGCGGTCTTGTCCTCCGAACTCGACGGATGTGGTATAATGGGCACCGCGAACGTAGGCGGCGGCGCGTGCCAGCCACGTCGCCCGTAGCGTCAACCCGACTGGGAATGATGCCGCGCTAGGAGGCGAGGGGGAGGAAGTAAGCATAGGCTCAGTTCCCATCAGCGCCCCGCCCCGTGGCACCACTACCACCTCCCAGCTCATCGTCACAAACCCAAAGTCATCGAGGTGCTTCGCTTCCAGCAGCGCGTTGTCTTGCAGAAAAAGTGGGTCTGTGGCGTCCTGGGCGTTTCGAGGGGCCAACATCACGCGTACAGGGTTTGTTGCGGGAATGGTGCTCGTGCAATGTGGGCTAAAAGGCGCGTATGCCTCACCGTAGAAGGCTCTGCCGTCAGCAGACTCGATGGTGACAACAATGTAGTCCACGACGCTCTCGTTGGTGCCGCTGCCGGTATTGCTCACACCGCCATCCACCTGTTTCCTACAGCCTTGGGCGGCGGCGTTAGCTCTGTCCACAACTGCATGCCCAGGAATCGACAGCGACGTGAGGGCACTCGTCTCTGCCACGGTGAAGTTGAACGTCTCGTTGAAGCTGGGGTGTGTGGTGAAGAAGTGCGGCTTTGACTTGGCCACCTCCTTCGAGTTCAGCACCATACGGATTCCTCCCTCCGAAGCGGCAACGCCACGGCTGTTTGAATTCGTCTTGGATACGGAGGGAGGCGGCGCTGCGTGCAGTGTCTTGATGGTGACCACATGAACGCGTGCCACAGGATCGCAGAGCAGCACGCCGGCTGTCGAGAGAAACGCCTGGTGTAAAGTGAGACTAACGTTGCTGTCAAAGCGCACCGGCAGCGGGGCGGGGTGGTGGGAGGCCATGTTGCGCTGTGAAGCAGAGAGAATGTACTGAGAAAAGCAAAGGAGAGCACTGCGGGGGGGTATGGCGCAGCTTCTTGTACTTCGACCACTGCCTTATACGTATCGTATTACCTTTTCTATGCAACTTTTGCGCGTTCGTACGCGTGTGTGTGTGTGTGCTTTCCTGCCTTGAGCTTCACAGCGCGGCCTCCCTGGTCGTCGTGCCAAGACGAAGCGAACTCCAATATAGGGCGAACAGGTCTCAGCAAGCGCAACAGAAAGCAAATGAATCACCAGCAAGCACACAGTTAGAAGCACCGCTCTGAATGCACTCTCGTGCCTTTAGCTCTCTTCAGGGTCGTCCCCTTTTACGAAAAAGAAAAGTGCGTGTTTCGCTCAGTTTCTATGATTTGTGTGAGCCTCTCTCGGTACTCGTCGAGATAGGGGTCCCAAGTGATGCTCGAGTATGTGTATGGGTCACTCGCTCTGTGTGCGTGTGTGTGTGTGTCAAGCGGGGGTTTTCTCCGGTGCTCCTTCGGGAGAGGAAGGGGAGGGAGGGGTGTGGGCGGGGTAGGGTGAACAACGACAACACACGCGCACACGAGGGAGGAAAAAGGAAACCAGCAAAAATGAAAGAGAGAAGAGGCAGGGTCCAGGACTGTTGAAAACAGAGGAGAACGCGAGGAGGCACGCATGGGAGGCTCACTGGAGTCACATCCCGGCATCGCCAACATACTCGTGAGGAGACGAAAGAAAGGGCTCAGTCTCGTAAAAGGGCCCTTCCCTCACGAAGGAGCAGAGGGGCAGAGTAAGAAACCAAACCGACCCCACCAGAGCTCTGGATGCGTCTTCCTCTGCGATTTCCTCACTGCTCTCCGGTGCGTGTGTAAGGTGCAGTGCTCTCAAACCATTCTCGTAGCCGACTCCGCTTTCCTCAGACTGCCTATGGGGAAGGGGGGATGCGCAGGCCATTTACCTTGTACTTTCCCTTTGGGTGATTTGCATCGTGCAGTGGGGCCGCACTTAAGAAAAGGAAATCTGTCGGTCCCCCGGAAGACACATATTGAGAGGGTGGAAAGAAGGGGCTTTGTGAGAGCGAGCAAAGGGTAAGTGGTGTCACTGTGCAGAGAATACACTATGATGGAAGCGTGTACCTACCAAAAGAGAAACACACAGCTGCGCCAACACGCACACGCACACACATACACACATCTACACGCACTGGAGCATATTCAGCACATTACTCACGAGTATACCCCACAGCCACACCCCCTCATGAATGCTCCTCGGGCACCAGACTCCCTTCGCGCAGTTGCATACCATAAATGAGTGATGATGAGAGCAAATTGAGAACACACACACACACACACACACAGACACAGACAAGGACAGAGTAAGGGGTGCAAGTTCGATCATTTGAAGTAGGCGGAGAGAGAGAGAGAGCGTCAACAGAGAGTCAACAAGGAAGAGGAAGACTTCGCACGTATACACACAGACAACCAGACAGAGGGGCACCACATTCGGGAGCACAAACAAGGGCAACCATAACGAGCCCAATAATAGCGACAGAAGAAGATAAAGCAGCTTTCAGTCCCAGCATATGAGACCTGAAGAAGAGAGAATAGAGACAAGGGGACATTTCAATGCTGCCAGCATCGGCTCACTGCAGCCCACGACCACTCAAGTAGTGGCGGTTGTGGTGGGAGAGAGCAACAAAACAGTTCCATGACGCGCCGCACGATGACAATGCAGTGGCCAGCGAGGAAAGGGGTGGACTGACAATTTGGGGAGGGGTGTGGAGATAGAAGAGGAGAGAGGAACGGAGGGGGGGAGCAGTACTAGAAAGAGCGCCAATGACAGTGGAAACTGTACCACTCGTTCAGCCACAGCACACCAACACAGAAACATACACCAGTACCAACCACTACACCCAATAGATACTCGCCCACACAGGTAAAGAGAGGTAAGCGAGCACGGAACACGGAACATGGAAGGCGAGAGAACGAGAGAAAACGAAAGAAGAAAGAACGATACGCTTCTTCTCGATTCAACAGAGTCATTTCTTCTACTTACCTGGGAGGCAAGAGAGAGAGAGGGAAGGAAAGAGTGGAGTGGCCCACACCCACCCACCCACCCACCCACACACACACCCATAGCGATGCAGATGCACGACTATAGTGGGGTTAACTTACATACACGTAAACATGTTCGTGACGTGTGAAGTTGCAAGGCATAAAGGAGCAAAGGAGGTATCTATAGCTAGCAGCGCCACCACGTAGCAAAACTGCACGCATACATGTACGACTCTGATTGAAAGCGGTCACTCGCTACTCATGGCATACCCACCAGGGTGAACGCACCCCATGTGTTGGACGACATGCCCAACTTCCGCGCTTCTGCCATAGTCGTGCGGAGTGCCACCGCGTACGGATTCTGCAGCGACCACCGCATCACTTTCTTGAGGTTGGTCAGGTAAAGTGCGATGAATGCATGGTGCTCATCATTTGGGGTTAATCCATTGAGAATGTTGAGTTGAAGCACCCGGTGCACACCAAGCGCCATGCACATCTTTGCTGAAGCGCCGGCATCGCTAACGGTGGGGTATTGGCTGCGGTTGGCGGTAAGAACAAGGAGGTCAATGTGAGAGCAGAGCGGAGGTAGAGGGAGTGCCGGCGACGCCGACGTGGTGGGCGGTACCGTTGTCACAGTAGGGCCAGTGGGGCAGACGCTGACATTGCTGGCTAGGCTGGCGACGTGGGTGGCCGGTTGTTGAGCACGTACCTGCTGTAGATTCTGTGTCAGATCCTGGATCGTCACGACGCCATCTGCAACTCGAATGAACCCCTGGTCGACCGGAGCAAGGAACATCAGTGCCCGCGTGTGCACATCTGTGAAGGCCTGGATGAGTTCCTTGCGCGTACACCCGCAGTGCACCCGCCACGTGCGCAGGAGATCGTCAAAGGTGCCATCCCTTTCGATCTGCTGCGGCGCGCTACTCGACGTCGCTGGCGTGGGAACACTTGGCACAGGATTACTGCGCATACTGATGTCGCCTGCAGTTGCAGAGGCAGCAAGGGGGTGTCCAGTGAGCAAGGGGTCTGTGAGGGAGTTCGCACACGAGACAGAGGGTGCGGCAGGGTTTTGCGCAGTCGCTTTGCCAGCGACGACCCCCGCCGTGACTGTCAGTACACTAGTGGTAGAGTTTGTGCCCGCGTCAGTGCCGGTCTTCGGCTGCTGCTGCTGCGGCCTTGTATTCGATAACGACGGCGAGTACGGCGTAAAGGTGGGCATCGTGAGCGGCGCAGACGGTGTTACTGCACCCGGGCCGACACTACTGTCGTAGGGCAAGAAGATATACTTCTTGGCAGCCGGGTCCAGAGCCCCGCTCGTGTCGTGCGAGCGCTGCGGTTGCTGTGTCATGCCATAGTGCACAAAGTGGGTCAGCGATGGGGTCACAATCAGCGTGAATTGTTCACCTAGCGGTGCTTCCTCGTCGCCGTAGTTGGGTGATGGCAAGAAGCCAGCGAAAGGCAGGTGCAGAAGAGACACATCCGGCATTATAATGAGCGTCTCGGCGTCTTGGTAGCTCACGTGCTCGCGGCGCATACGATCTGCAATGGGTTGCCAGGCATTCGCGTAGAGGTTGCGGAGGCACGTCGATGTCTCCTCCTCCAAGGCAGCGCGCAGCGCATCCGGTGTTACGCTGCTGAGTGCTGAACTCAAAGCTGCACCCCCTGTTGCGGCGCGTGCCATAGCCGTTCCAAAGGGGTGCGCAGATGACGAGGCGGATCCAGCCGTCTCTGTGGCGCTGTTGTGCTCCCCTGTCATCGAAAACTCAGCTGAGGCTGGGGCCAGTAGTGCGCTCATCGCGTCTTTGCTGTGGTACTCCTGGAGGGATATCTGCGCTCGCAACTTCATGAAGTTCGCGGCGTGAGGAGGACGAAAAACAACGTCACACTGCGCCCCGTACTCGGTCGTGTACTCGGCAAAGTAGAAGACGAATAGGGACTGTGGATGGGCGATCAGGGCGAAGTCGACGGCCTCGGCTGGGCTGTAAGGAATGACTATGTGGCGCACAGTTCGAGGCATGAGAAGTAGCTGCGCTGCCATCTCGATTATTTCAATCGCGCCTCGAAAGAACGTTGTGCGCACCGTCGAGGGCTTGCGCTCTTGAGCGCCATCATCGTCCCCGCCGCTGGCGGTAGCGGCTGGCCCGGCTTGGAAGGAGGCTCCGCGCGGGGAGTTACTCATCAGAGGGGAGCTGGTAGTACTGGGGCCCGAGAGTGTCGCTTGCTCGGAGGCGGAGCGGCACGCGTCGACTGGGAGCTCCAAGACATCGGTACCTGCTGCGGCTGCTGCTGGGCGGCTGCAGATGGAGACATTGGCGAGGCTCGTTGGGGGCGGCACGTAGGAGCTGGAGGCGGACTTGCCGAGCGGTGCATCGCTGCCTGCCACTGCCGCAGTGTTCACGGTAGGTTTTACTGCCGCAGTAGTGACAATTGGCGTCTGTGCCACTGGGGTCGTCTTTGGTCCAGGCTTCTTTAGATTCGCCAAGTCAAAAGGCTCCTCGCTCTCGATGCTCACCGGCAGCTTAGGGTCTTGGTGATGTTCCGCAACGTCTTCCACGTCCATGGGGCGGAGCGCATCGTCTTCCACGTCCTCGCCGGCCTCGTTGTCTCCGCCGTCCGATTGCCCTGCGCTGCTGCTGCCTTCGCTGTGATCGTTGCCGCTGCCCAGGACACTATCTAGGTGGGTCGGGGACCTTCGCATTGAAACGCTAATGCTGGAGGTTAGCGAGGGCGGCTGCGTCACCACGCCCGAATCCTTCGGCATCAGCGTTGCAGAGATGAAGGAGGACGTCGTGAGCGGTGCGTCGTTATCGTTGGCTGCTGCTGCACCCTCGCTGCTGTCCTCTTCGGTCCTTGTCATCGCGCAGCCATCACGCTGTTCCTCCTCCTCCATGCCGCGGCCCTTTGACACGAGGGTATCGGCAAGCGACAGCCCGGGGGGCTGCCCGCCGAACATGCTCTGATTCGATAAGAAATCACCGTCCCCAAAATCGTCGTCGTCATTGTTAAATCCGAGCTTGTAGTCCTTTCTATTCATCAACGATGTGCGGCGCAGTTCTTCCTTGGCGAGCATTTCCCCAAGGTCTCCGCTGCTGTTGCACAAGCCACTGTCTACGTAGTGGAAATCAACGCTGCTTTCTTCCGAGCCGCCTGAAAGACCGCCGCGATCGGTATACGTCAGCGCAGGGTCGACCTGCATCGTGGTATCATCGAGGTACGTGTAGTGCACCAACCACCGCGCGCTCTCCAGTGCAATGTGACGGCACTCCTCGTCGAGCGTCTCGGCCAGGGCAAAGGCGTTAAGCGTGGCTTCGTGGTGGCAGCGCGCCTGCGTGTTGTGATTCTCCGAGGCATACGCTGCCGATAGCGCCGAGTTCGCTTTGCCCAGCTCCACCCAGTTGCCGAGGTTGCGCGCCTTGGCGGCCCAGCTCTGCATCACTTTGATTGCTTCCGCCGACTTGTTCAGTCCCATTCGTGCCTTCGCGCGCATGCTCAGCAGCGCACCGCTCCACTCTGCTGACTTCTCCTGCACCTTTTCACGACTGTCGAGGGCGGCGATGCAGGCATCGAAGTGGCCCAGGTGCAGGTTTGCGTTTGCCAGCGCCTCGAGAGCAAAGCGGCTGTCTCTGGCGGCGTCTTCGCCCTCCTCGCCGGTCGCAAGTTTCTCCAGCTCCTCCGCTGTCTTCACGACGTCCATGTACATGCCAGCGGCTTCTTGCCCCGCCACAATGTTGCGCATCGTCTCCCGACTCACCTCCTTGTCCTCGTACTCCTTCGCCAGTTCACTCACCTTCGCCCACGCGTCGCGCGCTTTGTCACTCATGTTCGCTGCAGTGTACAACCGAGCTAGGCTCAGCATCGAGTTGTAGGCCAGCAGCTTGTCGTGACACTCGTTAGCGTACTCCATGACAAGGGTGTGATAGTGGATCGCAGTGGTCGGCTTTTCGAGGGCACGGTACACGTTCGCCAGTTTACTAAGCACGATGCTCTCGCACGCGCGCGAGTCCATGCGCTCTTCGTCAGCTACCACCGCGCGCAAGTCCTTCGCTGCCGTCGACGCCGCCAGTTCTCGGTTGACGAGGTTATCGGCAATGAGCACGTCTTCCTCGTCCCACAAAAAGAACTCTTCGTCCAAGGGGACAACGGGGCCCCAGCCTTGCAGGGAAGCGCTGGGGTCACCGCCGACGGTATTGCAAATCGCTTTGTAAGCCTCATGGGGGGCGGACAGCGACCCGCCATCGTCCGCGCCCATCGGACTTGTCGACGACTGTTGTGATGAGAAGCAAGATCGTGAGGTGATCTGATGAACACGGCGGCGAGAACGCGCCGCCGCGCTGGCGGCCTCGACCTCGCTCATAGTGATGACAAGGGCATGCGAGTAGACCTTCAGGGCCTCTTCCCAGTTCTTGATGAGGGAATGCGCGTCACCGCTGATGATGAAGATGCCACGAAGCGCTTTTCGGATGTGCGACTTGGCCTCGCGAAGGGCAAACAGCGCTGTCATGCACTCACTCGAGCTCTGTGTGTGTACTCGAATTGGTGGAAGCTGCAGTAAATGTGGGGCTGTGGCGCTGGGACTGCTGCTGCTTCGTGCCGTCGGGACCGCTGTGGAGCTAGAAAGCAAGGCATTCGTGTTGTTTACTAAAGAGAATAAATCTGTCTCGCTGCGGTTGCCACCAATGACACTGGGCTGGGCTGAGGTGTTCCGACAGCTTCGGTAATCGTCTTCCATCACGGCACCACCGGCCGCCGTCACCCGCCGCGGCCGCAGCGGGGCATCGTCCGGTGAGTTACACCTTGGTCTATGACGACTGTCATCGAGCGGTGAGGGCGACCCAGTAGAGGAATGACTGATTGGTATTTGCAGGGTCGGCACGTCAGTCGTGCGAGCCTTGGACTTGCCCACTGTTGTGAAGACAGAGGTGCCGGCGGAGGTCTCTGCGCCAGTGCTGTAGTCCTGTCGCCCGTTGCTGTGCCCATCCTCACTGTTCTGCCCGTTCCCCGCAGCGCCATTTGGTGAGGGATCACTGGTACGCCGCAGCGCCTCGATGGTCTGCGCCGTACCTGGCGAGTTCAACGAGTCAGCCACTTTTTTGTCCTTGGAGCTGAGGTCCTCCAGTGCGCGGCGAAGCTCGGTGCGGATGGTGCGGATCCATGTATCACTTTCCTGGAGCAGCTGATCAACCTGCGTGACGGCACGGAGGGCCCTGTCCCCGTCGAACTCGGCCAGGCACCGTGCGTACAGCATGAAGACAGCGATCTTCACAGAGCTTACGTACGTGCGCAGAACCACGTCCTCTGTCGTGTACGGGTCCTCTGTTGGGTGCAGAATTTCCTCCCACATGGGCGGTCGTACCAATGCAGTGTTCGGTTTATTCTCGATAAGTGGCTCCAGCAGCAGGGCGGCCTTGCGCGGCTGGTTCAGCAGGAGTAGCCCTTTGCAAATGACGATGAGGCTGCACGGCACGGCGGTCAGCAACCGCTTTGGCGTTCCACCTTTCCTTTGCCACCGCTGTAGCGATCGCTGCGAGCTATATGCGCTGCTTACGGCGTTGCTGAGTTCCTCTCGGCGCTCTCGCACATTTACCTCATGCTCGGCTTGAGTGACATAAGACAATGCCAGCATGCGCTCGCTCTCCGCCACGCGCCAGACAAGCTCCAGGTCGTCTTTAATGGCGTCCGTCACACCAGGGATGTGCTCCTCGGCTGTGGTGAGGCTGCCGGAGCCAGCGGCGCGTAGGTGCAGGTTGCGGTGAAACTGCTGTTGCGACGCCGCCGGTGGCGCTTTCGCGGCAAGCCCGGCAGCCGCAACAGAAACTGCATTCTCCATATTGGTCATAGCTGAGCCCAGTGACAGCGCGGTGGAGCCTGTAGAAGCGTTTGGGCTGAAGGCACCGCTGTCTCCACTTGCGTTCGCTGCTGCTGCTGCTGCATCGGCTGCCTGCAAAGACTTCTTGGCAATGCTCACAGCGTACCGAAAGAGCTCCACCGAGCGCTTGTACTCCTTCAGCTTCATAAGCTGCGCACCGCGTTCCATGTAGGCAGCGAATAACTCTGTCTCACGCACGCGGCGACGCAGCAGCTGCACGACCTGGGCACATTTGATGAAGTATTTCTCTGCCTTCGCCAAGTCGTTGAAGGCGGCGTGTGCCAACCAACCCTCTTTCAGCAGATACACGTAGGATCGAATCAGCTTTGACCGGCAATCTCCGAAACGGAGGATGTAGTCACCCCGCGGTCGAGGCGCCAGCACCTGCACCATCTGCTCGCACAAGGCGGCTTGCGGCAGTACAAACTGCACTGTTTCGATGACGGCGCCGTACACCCGGCACGCCGCTTGGGCACGCACGAGAAACACCATTGATTGCAGGTATCGCATCGCGGAGAAAATTGTTTGGTTGTGGCTTGTCCAGTCTTTCTTCTCGAACTTGAAGTGCTTCTGTGCGTTCGTCAGTGCCTCCACCGACTTGCCCGATGCCAAACGCGCGTTAATGAGGGATACGATGGCGCGCTGGCGCGCGCGGAACTCGCCAAAGGCGCTTGCGACGAGACGCTCCTCCAGCGCATCCTGCTCTGCCTCCTCTAGGCGCGGCGGCTTTGCAGTCAAGCATTGTTCACCCCGCTTGTGCAGCGCCGCCGACCAAGACATGTTTACAATCCGCTCCAGGACCAAGGACCCCAGTGCGCTGTCCCAGCCCTTAAAGGCTGAGGGTTGCACAGCAGTCGGAGGCACCTGCAGGTTGACTGTCGGCATGGAAAAGGCACTCGTTTCCATGGTGCGTCTGCCGGCGTTGTCCTCGCCCACCTCTTGGTGTCCCTCTTCTTCGCCTCTTTGGGTTGTGGTACCGGAGCTCGGGTGGTGCGGCTCCGGCAGCGGGGTTATGGGCTCCGACGGGGTCATCGCAAAGGCAAATGGCGTCCACGTTGTTGGCCGATCCGTGTGCCCCGCGGTACAGAGACCAGATTCGCTGATGGTCCCTCCTCCTCCCGGTACCATCACCTCCATATCGGAGATCCCGTCGCGGCTGACAATGAGCGAGTTGGCGAGCGGGGTGCTGTGGTGCGAGATGGCAGAAGCGCTTGCGTTGGATGAAAGGAGCTGGCTACCAGCCACCTGGGCAGACGATGCCACGCCGTGACGAGTCGTGACAGGGGTGCCGACACTAGCAGCATTGCTCGCGGCGGACGGGCACCCTGCAGACGGTGACACCCTTGCGGATGTGTCCTCCACGCTAAACTTTGACGGTGTCAGGCCCGACACAGCACTGGGAACGGGGGTGGCGGTGGTACTGATCTGAGGTGGGATTGTGAAGCTCTGCGATTGTGAGGTACCTCTGCTGCTTGGGGTAGTTGTTACCACGGCGGCTCCAGCCGTTGTGAGCTCTACGAGGGGGTGAGGCTCGAGAGAGCCTGCTACGACAGCAGGTGTGACCATGTGAGGCGCGGAGGTGACACAGGTCGTGCCGCGACGCAAGTGTCGCCGCGTCGCGGCGGACTCGCTGTATCGCTCCATTCTTCCACGCATGCTGCGAAAGAGGAGTGTAAAGCAGCGCTCCCGCTTACTTTCTGACCACGCGTCAGAGCCGAAGAAGAAGGCGGTGGCGAGGCGACAAAGGGTCTTGGTGTCTGTGATGTGCTCCTGCTGAAGCTGTGAGGGCGCTGACGGTGACGTTAAGTTGCCAGTGCTGTGCTTCGGCGGCTCCTCGGCTGCTGTCGTTAGATGGGTCATTGAGGTAGAGGCCCCGGGCGTGTCGGAGTCGCCCGCAGCGTCGATGGAAAGGTGCCGCACATCCGCCTCAATGGCGTCCTCCAGGTAGGACGCCCATGTGTTCGCGACAGCTTTGCGGTATGTCATTTCCAGCCGCGCGACGAGGTCGTCCATCACTAGGGCGGGATCCTCCAGCGACGTCCGAGTTCTGTTGGGCGTCATTGAGGCCCCCGCGGGTGGTGTTGCAGCTGCCGCACCACTGCCGCTACTGGCCGACGGAGTCCCACTATTTGCTGGGGTGCTTGATGTAGATGCCGGGGCCGATCCAAAGACGCCTGTGACTGTGGTGGTGGGACTGCCTGCCGGCGCCGTTACTGTGGTCACTACGCGCGGAGGTGACGAGCTACTAAGAGGCGAGCCCACGTCAGCCCGGCGAAGCTTGTCGGCATGCCGGTGAATGTTTGTGAGCAGCCACCGTGGCTTTGGGGTCTGCAACATGCACAGCACCATCTCGCGACCATCATCGCGCAAGAAGCTCGCGCAGAGGGTGCACTCTGCAATCGCGACAAAGTGCTGCTCGCCCATCCACTCCGCCAGTTCCTGCACGACAGCCGCCCAGTCAATGTATGGAATCGCGTCCACGTCATCCAGTGCATTCATGTGATTCGTGTTCTTGCTTTGGTCGCTGTCCGTCGCCGTTGTTGCTCCAGCTCCGGCACCAGCTTCCGCGGCGCCGTTCGAGCAGGCAGCGTCATTCATCGCTGCTGGTGGAGGCGGGGCAGGAGGGGCAAGCGGTGGTCGCCCGGTGGTATTAGTGTTGCCAGCCCCCGCCGTTTCCATGCTTGTCGGCGAGATAGACATGTCCGCACTGAGACGCACGCTAGCCGTGGTGGTGGTGGTTGCCTTGGTCAACAGTGTGAGGTTCCTGCGGCACTGCCGCTGCTCCAGTACGTGCAGGTGATGGCGTAAGATCGCCTTGACAATCGCCCAGGTGGCAAGAGAGCACGCAATGGTGAGAGCCTCTTCCAGCATCTTCTTGTCCACCTCCGTAATGGCGAGGTCCGCTGATGGGTCAGGCGACACGATGCCGCTATCAGCCAGACCTCGCTTAACCTTGACAGATGGTGATGAGTTGGAGTCCGCCCTGGCAGCGGTGATGGTCACTGGTGTTACGGCCCTCTCGTGTGGAGTTGCCATTCCTGTGACCGCTGCAGGGTCCGCATTCCGATTAGGAAGGGGCGAGTTCAGTGGCGCCGCGTCTCCATGCGGTGGGTGTCGCTGAGGACCGCGGGTGGGTGTGTGTGAACGCTGACCTCGACGCGAACCACTCACCGTCGCATCTGCGGCGGTGAATGGGGTCCCTGACGCAGCAGGTGTCAGGAAGGCTTGCGAGAGGTGCTCCCATCGGAACTCCGGCGCAGCGTTGGCGTTGACGCCTGTGGTGGCAGGAGCGAGACGTTCGAGTGCGCGGAGACGCACATTGTAGAGGAGAGCTCGGTCAATGCGCACCAGTACGTTGATGATTTCCATGAGAAGCCGCCGCCACTCATAGTGACCAAGGTCGACCAGGGACGGAGGTTCTTGCGCCACCATGGCCGACGGCTCAGTTATGCCCAGCGGAATGGCGGAAGTAGATGACTCCTGTCGCGATACGGCGAGCTCCGACTCTGTCTCCATGCCCTCAAGCAATCCGTCGCCATTGCTGTCTGCTGTGGTGTCCAGCGTGCCGCTGGAACGCTCCTGCAGCAGCAGCTGCGGCGCATCTGCGCCAGTTTTACTGTTTCGCACACGCTCCTCGTCAGGTACACTAGCGCTGCTGCCTCCCCACGTGTGCGGGTCCTCCGGCACCTCCTGCAAGCACACATCCAGGGCATCGATCATCTCGGCTCGCATCTTCTGAAGCTTGTTCGCGTGTACCCGTGCCACTGTCGCCGGCCCTTTGTCTGCTTTTCCTTTCAGCGAAGCAGCTAGACTGGCGTGCTCACATTGAGCTCCGCGAGCTTCGGCGCCATCGGTGGCGACCACAGATGTGAGGGAGGTGCTCTTTCGCTTCTGTGCTGCAGCTGCTATGGCGCTCTCAACAGCAGCGCTGCTGCCATCGCTGCCTCCGCGTGGCGATTGGGTTGATGAACGCTCTTGTTCCTCCTGCTCCTCTTGCTGCAGCTGATCGCTGCGATCCTGCACCACGCGCCGAATGTGCAGCAGCACATCTTGTGTGCTTGTATTCGGTGGGAGCCCTCTAAGAATGTGCGAGGACACAAACATCACGTTATCACCGAAGGCAGACGGCATCCCTGATGTGGGGAATTCGCTCAAATTCGAATCGTAAGTAGCATCCCCGTGCTGCGACACCACCGCCGCACTGGCGCTGCCCGTGGAGGCAGTGCGACTGTTTCCTACATGTGGGCGGTGATGTGCACCATCACTTGTGCCACTGGTTGCTGCTGACCCAGCTGCACCAGTGGATATGCTGCTGCCGACGCTGCCTGCCCCCGTATGACTTCCATCAGTACCGCCTCTCTGATGACCCTCTTTGCTTTGATCATCGCGTGTGCCGCCCACCTTCTTGAGGAACCCGGCGATGCTCTTGAAGCTCAACATGGTGAGACTTCGGTGAAGGAACGAAAACTGTTGCTTCTCGCCTCTTTCAGTGTTAGCTTCGCAGGGGGTGAGGGACGAAGAGAAGGCAAAGCGGGTGGTGGAGGGGGGGGCGATACCTGGAGAAGCGCAGTTCAAAACACCAACACCTCAGATCACTCTAGGAAGACCTTTCAAAGAGGACAGCGAGTTCTGTCTAGGCGGCGGTGGGAAGACCAGAGAGAAGTGGCACACTTACAGCCAAAAGGAAAAGGCCAACAAAAGAGGCAAAGAACAACGGGTCGCACAGGAGTCGGTAAGTACTGAAGGGAGTGGATGGTGACTGCCAAACAAAAACAAACAGGCAGGGAGGTACCAACTCAGGGAGAGAGAGAGAGAGAGACTGTACGTGCTTGCGGAATCTTTGGTGCGGAAGAGGGGAGTACGTAGATGGGGGCTAGATGGTCCAGTAAAGGGAGTGATAGGAGAGAAAGACAGGCACGAACAAAAAAGAAAACCCGAAAAGCAGAGACCCACGATTTACAACGCGAAGCAGATGGAGAGATTGAAGTTTTGTCTGTTTTCGCTGTCGCTTGTGTTCGTTGGTGTGCCGCAGCTGTCTGAACTGACTAGCTTGCGCGTTTCTTCTACTGATTCGCGTTCGTTTCCCTCTCGGGGATTGTGAGGAGCAGAGAAAGAAAGGGGGTCAAGGGCGAGTGGGCGCTGTAAACACACCTGCCAATCGCACCGAAAAGAACAACACGCAAGCGGGCGTACCACGCCGCACAACAAGTGAGGGCGAGAGGAAGAGAGAAACGTCCAGATTAGAAACCACAGCCGTATTATCGAACGAAAACCGAAAATAAAAACTGCCACTACGCCACTCTCACGACATGCAACACCGGCAAGCAGCAGACAAGACGAGCAACACAAAAGGAGGAAGAGACCAAACAAACAAACAAACAAAGCGAGAGTACCGCTAAACAAACAACAGTAGGCTAGCTTGTTTTCCCACCTACCTCAAGGATAGCCTCTGCTGCAGTGAAGGGGTGTGCTACCGTAGAATGGTGCGTGTGGGAAAATCGACGTCGAACGAGGGCGAGTCAACGTTGAAGGAAAGCACCCGCGTGCGCCTCTGTATAGAAGAGAGGTAGACAGGAAAGGCCCAGAAGGGAATATAAAAACGAGAGCCAATAGTGAATAAGCAACGAATGAGGCCAGGCAGGACAAAAAAGAGGAAAAGACGAGAGTGGAAGAAATCAAGACGAAGGGAAAGCGGTAGAGGCGCTGTGTTCGAGTGTCTGTGCGCCTCACTAAGACTGGAAGGAGGCGGCGAGGAAGCGCCCCACCAACGAGAAGAAAAGGTCAACAGCGAGAGATCAACAGGAGGGAAATAGAGGGGATACGTTCAACGCACATCCATACAGGAGGTACAAACACACAGAGAGAATGACAACGCAACGACAGTCAAAGCGACCTTACAAGTGCGAGCAGCAACATCCACAGAAAACAAAGAGGGTGTGTGTGAGGAGCGAAGGAGGGGATGGGATCACAGCCACAGCCACACCCACCCACCCACCCACACACATATACACACACACACACACACACACGAGCACGCTGTAAGGGGAACACAGAAACATCAACACCGATAACGGTGGCAGGGAGGCAAACAGAAAAGGAGCCAACACAAAGTACCAGAACAAAAGAATCGTACAAACATAAACACAAACACACACACACACACACACACACAGCAGCAGCAGCAGCAGAACAGCGCACGTGTGAGGGCAAGTAGGTGAAATTCACTACGTAGCTACACGTACCCATGCAAACGCATCCCTTCTAACCTTTTTTTTTGTGGTGGAGTGTGAGTGTGCGCGTGTGTTTTGTCGTAGCCAGACAGGGGTCATTTGATGCGAGTATGTGTGTGTAGGGGTAGGAGATGTATGTGCAGTACGATGGCAACCGATAGACAATGGAAGGCATAGGAGGAGGTGTGGGAGTGGGATGCATAGGAAGAGCTTCGTATACGCCGTCAGCTTTGAATTGTAGCCCTACTTTAGGGAGACAAGAGCAACCGACAATAGCAAACACACCCACACACACACACACACACACACATGCAAGCATCAGCGTTGCCTTTCTTCCCCTTCTCATATTAATACGCTTGGCATCGCGGGGCACACACGCACGCACACCAAATCGGGGACTAAAATATTGTGTCTCGCCGTCTGTTGTTTGCTGCCCATTTGTATTGCCGGAATTCCCTCGGGGTCACCCGTAGGGGGAGGGGAGGGGGGATTGACACCCCCATGCGTTGTTCACTTTCCACCCTCTGTCACTCCTTCCAGGAGCAAAGAGCGGTACACACAAGGAAGAGGGGGGGAGAGCGCGTGGGCTTGGGAGGCGGAGGAGCAGGGCTACCATCGCCACCTTTTTGCTTCTGCCCACAGACTTCCCCCTCCCCAACCACACACACACACACACACACACGTATACATATATATACATGTAAGCCACCGGCAGGACAACACGCCCCCATTCCCGTCTAACATACCCCGCTGCAGATACAACTCCAGCCCTATTTACCATTCTGCGAAGACATCTGACTCCAAGGGTCTCCTGGCATGCCCAATGGCGTGACTCTCTGATTGCCCTTCCAACAATTCTGAACTCGCGTCTGTTGCGTTGGCGAGTGTTATGGCAGAAAAGAAGAGGTGGTGGGTGGATTGACTGGTGCTGCACGCACGCAAACGACAGCGGCGCATGCCGATCCTTCCTAGCACATACACCGAAAGACATACGCAACCAGCCGACAATCGGGCGTACAGCTCAAACGACACGCTCACAATCTCGGCATCTCTGTGATGTGCACTTCTTCTGCGCCTTGCTGCCTCACCGCAGATCCGTGCTTCACATGTCACTTCTCCCTTTACCCCACTACACACTTCCTAGGTGGGTGGTGCCGGTATGACTCCCCCCAAACACTACCACCCATGGCTTCTGCTCATGCGCCTCTCGCTAGATGTGGTGAAGATCGAAAATGGTGTTGTGAAATATGCGCCGCACCCACCCAGGAGGCAACTGGCCTCGCGTGAGTGGGACTGTGCCGGCGTTGAAGGGAGCCGTAGCTGCTGCTGCGAAGCCACTGGCTTCACTGCAAATGCTCAGCTCGTCTATGATTTCATCGTCGTCTCCTGACTTCTGTTGCCCAGACGCCGGCATTCTATCAGGTGCAGAGGTTGTTGTTGGAAATCTTCCAGATGAAGCTGGCGATGGTGGTGATGGCGCAAGGGAGGGGGGGGCATGCCACAGCTGTTACAATCACATCTCCGTCGCTCGGATATGTGCCGCCACAAAGGGCAAAAGACTCGAAAAATGTCCGTGCCAGTTCCATCGGGGCCAAAGTTCGGTACGCGACTGAGTCGCCTTCGCGCGAGAGTGACGCTCAGCTCCGGAATGCGCACTGAAAAGGCAGTTAATGGCCGCTGGTGCCCCTGGTTGCAGTTGATCTACTGAAGCAGCCGGCTCCGGATGCGACAACCGTAGAGAGGTCTGCACTCTCGCTTCAGCCACAGCGGTGGAGGTGGCGCTGTGAGGGGGTTCGATGGCGATGCCTCAACCGTTGTCGTGATAGACGGTGGCACACTCGGGGTGGCGTGCTGTTGTCCCTGCGTTTCCGACGATGCCGATGGGGAAGACGGGGTGGAAGGGGTAGTTGAGGTAGAGAGCAGCATGGGGTCCAGCAACACCAGTGAGCTGATGTGCGATGCTCTGGTTAGCTGCTCGATGGTGAAGCTGTAGGTATTGACACTGTACAGTGGTACATAGAAGACTACCGGATGCACGGCTGTGTCACTGAAGCCATTGACAAGGTAATTGTTCGTGTTGGCTTTGTTGCTGGCATCAGCTGCGGAATCGCTTGGGTGTATCAGCTAGGGATACTCTAGCCAAGAGGAATAGAAAAGAATATGTTCCTTCGATTCTCGCCAGTGCGCCTCAGGACATGTTTTGCATTGCCCCCCTGCTCCTACTGCTTAAAGAAGAGAAGGGGTGAGAAAAGGGGGGAAGGGGAAAGCTGAAGAGCAGCGCGCCGGACACCATACACATCCAAACATCGGTAACCGCTTAGGGAGCGGGGAGACACGCCAGGGAGAGGCGAGAGCGCCGCATGGGTGGAGGCTCCTACGAGGGGGACGTGTGTGTGTGTGTGTGTGTGTGTGTGTATGCGTGGACGGTTATGAGAAAGTTGCCGCCCTTTTGTGTGCTGCAAACAAAATTGTAAGTCGTAAAACAAAGCCGTGCGTTTTCTCGTTCAGAGCGAGGCCAAATCCGCCTCCCACGCCAGGATGCACCGGGGCTGTATATATGATGGTCCATACGACTCACCTCCCGCATGCTCCCGGTAAGACTGAGTAGACCAACGGAGAGAGGTGCGAGACAGAGAATACTTAACATTTCGCCACTATTGAAGATCTTCGGTTCACGCGCTGCCATTGAAGAGGGGTCTTCTACAGAGTAACTTCCGCTCTTGCCCATACGCGAAGACACTCGCATGTACAAGATAGAAACAGAGAAGGGCTCATCACACAGAGAATGTATAAGAGGGCAGTACAAGGGAGTACACGTATGATGTGCGCGGGGTGGGGACGTATGTGACGACGGTAGTAGGCGGGTGAAATGGGGGAGAGGAGTACACTACCTCAAGGTCCACCACACACACACACACACACACACACACACACACACACACACACACAAACGCAAAAAAGAACGGAGGCTTTTCGAAGTGTCACTCACGCTTACTCGTTCACAGGAATAGAGAAAGACAAACGGCAAAGATCGCCATGGTGCTCCACAAGTACACACACACCCACACAGTAGGTAGCAGCAGTGTTCACAACATTGATGCGCAGCGTTGAGAGATAACAAGACGAAAAAAAGGAAGCAAGCGAGAGCGAAAAGGGAAAAGGAAACGAGAGGGAAACAACACAGGAAGGGGGCCGCTATGGAGTCAGGCTGTGGGGAAGGCAGAAGAAATGACTAGCGGCGAAGCCGTATGTCCCCCGTTACCCCCCTCCCCAAACGTCTGTGCTAGTGCGTAGCTGTGTGTATGTGTCCGTACGTCTGTGTGTAGACGCCCATGGACATGGGCGGCGAGGTCGGCGGATACCGCGCTCGAGAGAGGAAGAAAGACTAAGATAGCTGCAGAGGCAAACGGAGAAAAATCAGAAAGCAACGACCGAGTCATCAGGCTAACACAGAGAAACAACAAACGCGGGGAAACAAAGAGGACGGATCCAATACAGCCAAGGCATCGCGAGCAGAGAGAAGAACAAAAGGAAAGGAGAGGGAGTGAGTTGAGGAGGACGAGAAAAAGCGGCAGAGATCTTGAGAAGCCGGAGATCGAGGGGTCAAAGAACGCAACAAGAGTGTGAAGGGCTCTACAAAAAGTACACGCGGAGAAACGCTAGAGTGCATCCGCCGTTTCGCTTTCGTTCTTTCTTCTGCTACTCCTACATGCGTGCCTCTCCTTTCCCTCCCTCTATTTGTCTATTAATCTGCCCGCTGCCGCCCCCTTTTCTTTCTCCGCCGTCGTTGGTACTTCTGCCTGGCACTGAATTACGACGGGCGAGTTGCCCCAGAACCGCGCACGCACGCACGCGAGGAAGGGCGGAGAGACTGCAAGTTCGACAGAGAGGGGTGACACACACACAAAAGCTGCGGCAGCACCTTGGGACTGCACGGACGTGATAGGAGAGAAGGAAAGTGAAAAGAAGAACACATACATACAGAAGAGCGCAGAAAAAGGAAAACAAACAGAGAATGGGGGTGAATGCACTCGCACCACACACACACACACACACACACACACACACACATCCAATGGCAGTGGTTCTGCCTCTGCGTTCTCCATGACTGTCAATGCGCCAATTGGCTTCTTTCCTCCTTCCTGTGCTGCAGAGCTTCATTCTGCATACTTTGTGCATGTGGGTGTATTTGACTGCATGGGTCTCTCATGAGCGCGTGCGGCTGTTGTAAATATTTGCGAGGAGACATGAAGGACGCAGAGGACTTGAGAGCCGCTCTCTCTAGACGCGTTTTAGTTCAGTAGCGAACCCCGGAGATATGAATAGAAAGACACACGGCAACACGTCACATCAGCCACGACGTGTGCACGAGCGCGATATTCTCAGTCCCTTCTTTGGCAGGTTTGAGAGTGTCGCACATGTTTGAGACAACCTCACTACGTTTCCTCTTTCTTCAAGCGCACCCACTCACCCGTCCTTTCCTCTATGTCTCCATTTAGCTGCATTTCTTTTTTAACGTCTCGCTCGCGCTGGGGTACTGCACTCACGATGACGTCGGCTGCGGTGGAGGCGGGTTCGTCGTGTTCTTCTCCCGCAGCTTCATTGCGTGCTCGTACCCGAATGCCGAGATGCGCTCGCTGCGGCGGCAGTAGGACACCTGCAGCGGCTTCTCCCGGCCCATGTTGTAGCGATCATGCATAGACATGATAGCGAAGTCAGCCTCGTCTGTAACGCGGAAAGTGACAAATCCGCTACCGGTGCTCTTGCCATCCGCATCGCGCAGCACGTTTGTGTGGATGACGTGGCCATAGAAGGAGAAGATCTGACGGAGATCATGCTCGGTGGCGTCAAAGTTCAGCTGACCAACAAATAGGCGAGCGGTGCCACTACCCAGCCTCTCGCCGTTGTTGTTACTGCCGTTGTTGACTGTCATTGTGAGGGAAAGAAAAGAGGAGGATAGGGAAAGGAGAAGAGGGACGTATGAAGCAGACTTAGCTCTTGTTTGAGTGCGTAGGGACCCGAAGAGAACGCAAGATTCAGATAAAGAAAACAACAACAACAAAAAAACGCAAAGGTGCTTAACAATTTGCTACTCAGGAGACCTCGAGCGACGACGGAGAGGGAGAGAGAGAGAGAGGGGGGGGAGCGCGCCTGTGTGGCTCTTCACTTTTTTTTTTCCGTGACTTCCCTGTGTCGTGGTTCGCTGCAGTATGGGAGGAAAGACACAAGAGAATGAGGTGGATACGGCTGAACACTACGACACAAAGAAACGGCGCTGATGAGGTCACGGGTAGGAGGAGAGAAGTGAGGCAGAGCTGGGGAGAAGAAGGAGCAAAATCCAGCGAAAAGGAAAAGGGAGAAGGCGGATGTGCGCAGAGCGGGTCTTCGTAGGCAAAAAAACAAAAAAAAAACGTAGCACCGAAGCAAACACAACCCGCACGATAAAAAACAAAAAAGAAGGCGCCCTAACCTTCACGAAGAGGGTGATGGTAGGTGGAGGAGAGGCAAGCAAACAAAACTACAGAGACCACTAGAAAAAAGAACCGACAGACACACCACTGCAGGGGGTGGGGGGGCCTGCGGAAGCAACAACGGCAAGACGACAACACAAAGGTGGCGATGATCGACAAGGAGACGAATGGGAAAAAAAAACAGAGAGACGAGCGAGCAGAAGGAGGCAGAAAAATCCAGAATGAATGAGAGTCGAGAGAACGAAGCGAAGCGGGGGGCCCTCAATTCAACACAGACCTACTCGCAAACAAGAAGTTGGTATGGTGGGTGCTGTCGACACTACGTGGCACTGATGGCACACCCTTCCAAAGAGCAGCAACAACAACAAAAAAACCACCCCCAAAACGAATCAAAACTAACAAGCAAAAGAAGAAGGGGGACTGTCAGCCGTCTGTTTTTCTCCCCCTTTGTCTTCGCGTTTCAACAATAGACAACGGAAGAAGAGTTTGTGTGAAGCACGACGACACACACGTACACACACACACACACAAGGAGAGAGGTGCTGCGGTGCCAGAGTATCGAGAGAAGGGCACACTTCGACAAGCAACCCCCAAAAGAGGAAGGTGCTGCAGCTTGAGTTGTATGAGTGACCAGGCTATTAGAGGCTTCGAGAAATACAGAGCAAGAGAGCAGAAAAAGCAACACTGGTGACACTGTTCTGCTAACCAACTCACTCACACGCACGAATCCACACGACTGTCGAGAGGAATGAACAGTAGAAAGAGGTGTTAGGCAAGGGGAGAGAGAGGGCTGCAGGAACTGTGGCGTGCTAGAATGAAGAAAATAATACCCTCAAAAAAGTGAAGAGGAGGCGGAGAGGCAACAGCAGGAGGAGAGGGACGGAGTCGGCGCTGTACACACGCACAAACACACAAGGGGACAAGTACGGAACTCAAGTGGAGAGGCGTGCGAAGAAGAGGGAAACAAGGGGCAAGGGAAGTTGATCTGAATGAGAGAGAGAGGGTCAATCCCACATCCAAGCGAGACACACCGGCGCACCACCAAGCTGTAGGCAAATAACACACGCAGAAAAGGGGGAAGTGATGTGAAATGGGTTCGTTCACGCCGGTGTAGAGAGGTAGCTCGCCAAAGCGGAGAAGAGCTAATTGACCAGTGGCAGGAGATGTGGATCAAACAGCAGACTCAGAGGGAGATGGCGAAAGACTGGGCGAAGCCGCTGGGATCAGCGTGGTCGAAAAAAAAGGCAGAGAAAGACGGTACACAGATTGTAGACGTCAGCAAACCTGAAGAGAAAAGGAGGGGCCAGATAGAGAGAGAGGAGGAGGGTGAAAGGAGAGGGCGTGTTGATCGGAGAGATGCTTAGTAGCAGTTTCGTGTCGCGAGTGAAAAGTGCGTTCTCCCGATGCTCAGACCCTGTCACGTTTCGCTTTGCAGCAGGCGCGGATACTGTGCAGCCAGGGCGGCGAGCCGCGAGCACAGTTACATTGAGTGGGTTTTTTTTTTGCGAATGCTCTGCCGTTTGCTAAGGGAATGGGGTGCAGTCCTCGGCAGTCCATCAGTGGACAGCCGGGTCCCTGGAGCAGCATGTGCAATCGTTCGATGCTAGACTGCTCTACTCCACAGCAAAGGCAAAAAAAAAATAATAGACTTGCCTGTGCGGATGTGGTTACCATTTTTTCATTCAGCATTTCGTGCCAATCATAGTTTGTCTTACTAGTTTGAGCAGAACCGAAAGAAAAATCCACAGAGAGACCTTCGCACACACCGAAGCAGGTCCATCTGTGATCTCTGTCGTTGCTTTCCCATTAGCAGAGACTCACCACACACACACACACACACACACACACAAGGTATGTGCGCGTGTGCACATATAAGAGATGGCGGCATATGCATGTATATGACGTGAGTAAAGACACAAACACGCATGCGCAGAAGAGTGAAAGAGAGTAGGAAGGGGAGGGGGGGGAATCCATCTGCGCTATGCTGCAGAGGTCAGCTCGTAACCACCACTCACGTAAACAAAAAAAAACAAGAACTAAAAACAAGTGAACACAAAGAACAGATAGTAAAGTAGCTGTTACGACCTCTGATCAATGCAGTCGTGTTGACTCTAAAAACCGGTGGTTCAAGCAATGCATCTCACTGAACACCCTTGCAACGCCTTCATTGTACCTTTTGTGTGTTCAGCCTCTCTCCACTGGGTTTCTGCCGGCACGCTGACTTGCGTTTGGTCATTGGCACTAATTTTGACAAATGACGATAAAGAACCCATAAATGAAGATGTGTTAGAACACGCGACAGATATGGTAAGAGAAAACATGAAGGGAAAAGATCTTCATGTGCTCACTCACACAGGCAATGCGCGCAGCGCTGAATTGAATCCCTCCTTCCTATACACCCTACTCAACACGTCTTGGGCGTTTTTTCCTTTCAGATCCGTTGCTGCTCAAACGACTTCGCACACCCCCTCCCTCTTCCTTCATCCGCTCACTTGCAGCCCTATCCACTAGCTAAGGTCAGAAAAGTTTCTGCATGCTGGTGTTGGGAGGAGAAAGGTGACAGAAGAAGAGGAGCTGAGTTCATCTCAGTTTGTGGAAGACACTAAGAGTATGTTGAGAGAGCCAAATCACGAGTGCTGAGCAGGAATGGGAGGGGGGGGGGCGTGAAAAGAAGGGCAACGGCGTGCTGATCATGGGGCGTGAGCGAGGGGGGGGGATGAAAGGGAAGAAATAAAAGCAAAAGGGATAACAGTGAAAAGAGAGAACACACAACATGTGCTGAAGAATTGTCGGGTAAAGGGGATGCGGGGAGGGGCAGGCAGAGCTCGTGGCAGGGGAAGGGGGAATTGAATGGAGGCAGTTTTTTTTTTCTTGCTGGGAGAGGCAAAGAAAAGGATCATAAGCGGCGCCTTGTGAAAGATGGAGGAGTGTGTCAGCGAAGAAGCAATCGAGACACCCCCACAAACCACTCACACCTAGTTCCTTTATGCCACTCGGGGGCCTCGGACGAATCTAGGAAGTAGGTCAGGTGAGGGTCTACCTCGTCCATCCAGTCTTTCCCCCCTATCATTCCGTACTGTGAGCGGAGAGAGCGAGATACAAAAAGAAATGAGTCAACGAGAGGCTAGAAGCCAAATGGAAAAAAAAGATACCCATGCGCGCATACACCTACAAAGAATACACAAACACACAGTCATGCAGAGATTTGCGCAAAGACATGGGAGGCGAGGGTGCAGTTTCGAACCTCATTTTCACTTTTGGATCACACCGAGGTCTGCCGTAGGAAAACAAAGGCAAAAATTAAGGCAAAAATTAAGGCAAAAATTAAGGCAAAGGTACCTGATCGTGGTGTGGCTGAGGGAAAACAGAAGACATCCTCCTCCCATGACGTGCATACACACCTACACATTCAAACGTGCAGGATGACACAGGGAGAACGAGACAGAGAGAGAGAGGTAGCTGAGAGGACGCCTCATAACTTTTTCGTATTCTGCATCACATAGGCAAAGGCCAGCACACATGCACTTCAGCACGTGTTCTCTCTTCTCCCATTCCCTTCACCGCAGAACTCACACAAACACAGGCGCCTTTTTCTTTTCGTGTGTCCCTTCTCTGCCCTACAACACGTCAGCTCAAACCCCCACTCTGCCACCGGCCTGCCACGGGCCCATCGCGCGGTGCGAAGCAGCCCTAGACACGCATTGCAGCACCGCGCCGCCACAGCCCCGAACCCCTCCCACACCGCCCCGCTGGTCGCACCCACCGCCGCTCCCATATGCCGGCAGGGGTCGGGGGCGATGCGCTCGAGCCACGCTGGCACGTCGTCCAGCATATGGGTGGCACAGGCGTGCTCACTGCGGCAGGTCGCTCCGACGCAGCGCTACCCAGGCCCTTACCGCCAGCATCAGCAGCCCCACATCGCTCTGACACACCCGCATCGGTGGTGCCTGGCCCTGCCGACACCACGAGTGGTTTGGTATTGGCAGGGGACAGGGGTGCTGCTTGGCTTCCTCACACAGTGGGGGTACTGGGGCCTGACCATCGCACGCGGAGGTGCACTGTAACATGAGGGGCGTATAGGAGGGAAGAATAGAAGATGGAGAGAAGCAAAAAAAGGGAAAAGAGTAAAAAGACCCGAGGTACAATGGTGGGGAAAAGGCTCACAGAAGACGGTCATCGATAGTGTGGTGGTTCTGCTTAAAATATGAAACATTAGTATTAAAGGGAAAGGGAAACGACTGGAGGGGGTGGGAGGGAGGGAGGAAGGGAGGGAGGAGGTTAACACGCCTGCCTATTTTGCTCTGTTTTTAGTCGACTATTGCTGCTTGCTGCTCCTGCTGCCCTTTCCACCCCTCCATTGCGGGTTCCTGCGCTACTTCGCGCAACACTCCCAGAAGCTCGAGAGAAAGTGGGGGGGGGGAGGGAGAGAAAGAGAGGGCGGGCAGTATGTTGTTAGACAGAGCAGCAAAGGGAATATAAGCAGAATAGTCCAGAGGTTGTCCTCGAACCCTCCCTTGCTCCATGTCACCCGACTACCTCAAGAGAACAGAAACGCAGGCACAAAAAGCAGAAACGACAAAGGAAAGGGCAAAAGAGAGAGAGAGGGAGGAAAGGAGGCACTAAATGTAAAAGAAAGTCACCAGGATAGAGTGAGGAAAAGGAAAGACGGATACAACAGGGCAATAGAAGAACAAGACAAGACCATCACTGAGACTGCAAAAAGAAAAACAAATAGTCACCTTCTCCACTCAAGAATCACCGTTTCATTCAGTTTCTCCGTTTCTTTTTGGGGCCTGCAAGATGGTAGGCATAAAGAGTGGTCGGGTCGCCCTCTGGATAGCATGCAAGCGTGCTCGAGGCTCTGCCAGGTCAAGTGCCTCCAAAAGTTGATCGGGGGTGGTGGTGTGGGGCAGGAGAGCGAGGGGCGAAGAAGAGGGGGGGGGAGGGTGATGCCGGAGCGCGTTTGAACGCACGAAAGAAGAGAGCAACAACAAAAAAAACACACGTAAAGTAATGAGAACAACAGAGGCGAGGCGAAAAGGGTGCCATACAAACGCCGGAATAACAACAACAGCCCGAGAGCGAATGTTATCCATCATAGGGGGACAAAGAGAAGAAGGCCATCAAGTGACTTCATACACGCAGACGTCTGTGGGCGCAGCAGCAGCCACGTGTGCATACATGCCGAATAAAACCACAGCGCACACCAACTCGCTCAGGAACTCACTGTTCGGCACAACACCTCATTTTTGTGGCTCAACGCATTTTCGCTTTCCATTTTTGTTTCGCCCGCGTGGGGCCTTCTCGTTGCGCGCATCGTTGATTTTTGCGGATTTGCACTTTTTCCCGTTTTCTCCGCTGCTCTTTCCCGTTCGTCACTGCAGCGTCGCTGTGCTCCACATACCGCCGCCACTCTTGAGGTGCTCCCATATGAGGCGGGCGTACAGCCACTTCGGCATTGTGGCCTGACTTTCGATGGACCGCGAGCTCGGGCAGCCTGTGCTTTCGCCAAAGTACTTAAGATGATCCATAATCGAAATGGGGAGCATATTATTGCTGCATCTGCGCGACTCAGCCACCGGGCTGTCGTTGCAGATCACCATACTGTTGTTTGCCCTCGTGCGATAGAACACCTCCGTCGGCGCATGTAAGAAGCCGAAACTCATGGGGGGCAGGTGAGGCACGGGGTCGCGACAGTGAGTGATGCGGTAGTGCGGGCCACGGGCCAGGATTTGCGCCGTCCACCTCGCGAAAGCCGGGTTGCCGACGCGCGGGGCACCAAGGGTGTAGAGCGCGACGGGCTTCCCAGGCTTCCACATGCTGTTAAACCGTTCCTGCAGATCGACCGCGGCGTGAACGGCGAGGGCGCCGCCGAGCGAGTGGCCGGTGACGAGCACCTGGTAGTCGGGAAACTTGGTCACAAGCTCCGACACAGCCGCTCTCACCTTCGACCGCAGAGACAGGTAGGAGGCATAGAAGCCGAGGTGCACCTGACATCCTTTGCCGCAGCTGGAAGAGGTACTGTACTCACTCAAGAGGAAGGTGAGACTGTACAACCAGTTAGTTGCACTGTTGCTTCCGCGAAAGGCGAGAACGATCTGCCGATTCACGGTATCCACACCAGCGAAGCCGAAGGTGTTGTGTTTGGCGCTATAAAAGGTGGTGTAGGGTTTAAAGCCGGGAATCGCGTTGCAGATAGACCCGCATGACCAATTCAGAAGCGTTGACGCCGGACAGTAGCTCACGCGTGCGTAGTTATGACTGCGGTAAGCCTCTGAGTAGAGGTACGGCATCGCCTGCTTGTCGGCATGAGCAACAGCGGCGAGCAGCACAGCCACAACCACAGCGACGGCGGTCAAATCGCGCTTCATGTTTGCGACTCGGCTGCCGGGAAAAGTGGAGTGACCAAAGGAGTAGCAGCGACAATCACAACACCACCGCCACAGCGACTGCCTTTGTAGCGCTGAAGGGCCGAAGGCGAGCGGAGCGAAGCGAACTATATCGAAATGGCGAAGGGAGGAAAAAGACGTTTCAAGAAGAGCACAATGCCACTAACGAAAGGGAGAGCGGGAGTGGCAGGACAGGCGTGTCTCACAGCAATTATGCAGGTCTCCGTCAATGTGGTATGCCGCTCATCCGTTGATGCGTGTGTGCGTGCGGGTGTGTTGAGATCATTGAGAGAGGAAGAGAGAAAAAAGGGATAAAGAGGCGATAGGGGGATAGCGTTGCGGAAGCTTCGGAGAGAAGAGGAGCAACTTCCGAGAGGTGTAACGCACCCTACATGAGAGACACGCTTTTTCAGTGAGCAACGATGCTGCTTCTCCACCTCTCGACTACCAGAAGGGGCGCATGCAGCAACGAAGGGGTGAACGGTGGCACAACAGAGCACCGAGAGAGGGCAAGGGAGAGATGGCGCCGCCAACCACTGGTGCTCACGAATGCTTTCTCTCCATTCCCTTTTAAGCGTTAGATCCCTTTCTTTTCCGAGTGGAAACAACCATAGGAAAGAGAGGCGAGCAGCTTCGCTAGCCCTGATAATAGCGGCGGTAAACCGCTTCACAGAAGCCAAAGCGAGAGTGAGAGAAGTGGAAGGGGGAGAGAAAAGGGGCAAAAGGTAAGTAACGCGTCTGCACACACACGCACACACAAAGCATTGCACAACAAGAGGGGGAGCGCGAGAAAGAGAGTCCATAAAACACACATCGGGGCGGGTAGAAAAGCCCCCCTCTCCCCTTTTTTAACAAAAAGCAGCCGAAAAAAGTCCCTCGAGGTGCGAGAGAGAGGAGGGGTGGAGCGGTAGGAGGGAAGGAGGGAGCGAGAGCGTGTGAGTGTCTGTTTCAGTATATTTGATCAAATGCCGAAGTACAGGCGGAGGTTATGTTAGTGGTGAGGAGTGCGGGGGAGAGTGGGCTGGCAGGAAGGGCTGGTGCGTGCGTGTGACAATACGGTCCACTCGTTAATCTCTCGTCCCTTCCTTTTTCGTTTTTTTATTTTTGGTTAAACGGCTCTTTTTTGTTCTTTGCTTTGATATAGAGGCAATGAGTGTTGGGGAGCCGCGTGAGACGCATTTTTCCTTCTCCCGCCTCTACACTCGCAATAGAGATGCCGACTTGCTTCGCGTTTTGCTTGCGTCCAAGTGCTTGTGTGAGTGAGCTTGAAGCACGTGTAAACGCTGTTTATCTGAAATGACTAGGAGCGGCACATCTGGTTGGTAATGATTTGTGTAAGACCAAGAGACGTGGGGGAAGGGGCGGAGTAACAGCACGAACGTATTACAAGTAGACAGGCTTGAGGAAAACAGGAGAATAAAAACTAATAAGAGGACACGAGCAAACGTAACATGCACAGCTTTCCCACTAATACAGCACACAATCACCGGCCGCTGTTGCCCGTTGAAACTTCGATAGCGCCACACCCACGAAGCTTCTCATGCGACTCGCATTCACCGCCTCTTCACAAACCCTGAAGCGGATGGGGGCCGTACGTAAAGTGGCGAGAGGAAAAGAAAATAAGTACAGAGCAGTTCAGGGAGTAAAGATCTGGGAGATGAAAGTAGTGAGAAGGCCGTACCGTGCACCTTCTGAAAGACTCTTGTGGGGGAGGGGGAAGAGAAAAAGATGTGTAATAGTCGGTCCCCATATAGTCACGTCGCGTCACAACACGCTTCTCTGCACGTGTCGCGCCGAAAGGCTCAATGAATACACACACACACACACACACACACACACACACACACACACACACGCACGGCTTGTGAGAACAGGAGCACAAGGATCGAGGAGAGTCGGCACAGAAGAGAAAAGAATAGAGAAGGATATTTTGCTCCTCATATGTGGCCCAAAGAGAGAGGGGAACGAAGAAATAAGAAAAAAAAACATAGACGCACCAGTCAGATCAAGACCGAAAGAGGGAACGGCGTCTCTCTCTCTCTCTGTGTATAAGCGATGAGCGGAAAGCACGTGAGCGTGCTATCGCATGAACGTGGGACGGCAAGTGAAACAAAAGCCTATGTGGTACGACCCAAGCAAACCAAGGGAGCACAGCAGAGAGAGAAACTAGAAGAAACACCTAGCCAAAGTTGCGACACTTTATTGAGCCGAAAAGGAAGACCACGTACACACACGCGGAGTCCCTTGAGCAGCCATACAGAGATCTCAAGTGTTAATGAGGGATCCAGAGAGCGTGAAGTGGCGAAAAGAGAAGTAATCGAAAGATAGAAACGCAGGAGTGATGGGTGTAAGAGAGACGAGAAAAAGAACGAAAAATGCTCAGACGTAAACACGAAGCGACGCACAAACGCAGATGCAAAGCACTCGGTAGACGGAGAGTAGCAGCAGGCGGTGGGGAGCTGCGGCCGCCAATAGCGTTGAAAGTTTCTTCCCGTCGCTCGCTCGTTAGCCTACCCCTGACTCCTGCTTGCTTGTATTCTTGTCCTCTGGGACTTTTTTTTCTTTAATTGGCTTCTTTCTCTTCTTCGTTTTGTTTCAGTGCTAATTACACCGTGTGTGAGCGTGTCTTTCGTTTTTCCTATTTGTGGGTGTGCGCAGCCGTGTCCTCAATGTTTTTTCGCCTGGATCGGTAACAGGGCGCTGCCGCATGGGCGGTTGGGCGAATAGGAGCACCCAAGAAAATGTGATAGGGCCGGGCCGGTGTACCGACAGAGGGAGCGGGAGAGGAAGGATTGTGGTGCGGTGGTGAAGCAAAACAGGTCTGCGCACACACATTTCTGTTAAGCCTGTGCTTCTCTGTTTTTCCTTTTCCCCGTTCATTCGTCTCCATCTACGTTGGGAGAAACCACGAGAACGCGTTGGGAAGGCAACAGGAAATACATCCTTA
Source organism: Leishmania lainsoni (assembly GCA_003664395.1). Lineage (NCBI taxonomy): Eukaryota > Euglenozoa > Kinetoplastea > Trypanosomatida > Trypanosomatidae > Leishmania > Leishmania lainsoni. Next base: position 34,354 of record RAIA01000012.1, on the reverse strand, counting down.
GGAAAAGTCATCTGAGAGTGTCACCGTGCTCCCACTACCTAACAGTGCGTGATTATGCGACGTCTGCGGCGGCGTACATGTGGCTGAGACACTAGGGGGAGCCTGCAGTCGATTCCGAGCCTCTTCAGCAGTGAACTGCAAGGGAGGGCAGTGTAGTTGACGGTGGCGGCGCGGGGGGGGGTGGAGGGAGAAGACATCCAGTACGACTTTGAAATGAGAGACCGCGTGCGTTTGCGTGAAAAGTGGTGGCGGTGGTGGGCAAACGTGCGAGATGCGGCTCGACTTCGAGAGGATCATCGGCGAGAGGAAGGCGTCTATTAGCTAGGAAGCGGTGGCAATAAGGGTATGGGGAATACCAGGATTGAAGTGATGGTGGTTGGAAGGCGATGTTCACGCAACATCAACAAAGCCGTGTACCCTAATCACCTGTCTGAGCAAGGAAAAAGAGCGGTGGCAGGATAAGGGTTGAAGGGGCGAAAGGAATTCGGCAAGGGACGAAGCAGCTCTTGTGCACTTGTATGCGTAAAGATGCCCCCCCCCCTCGCAGACATGAGTAGATCGCGCGTTGTGACTCGACTAGCGGTCAGCACGATGCTTGTGTGAAGCCAAGGAGGACCGAGCGGCAGTTTCCTTGGACGAGACGTTCTCATAGACGTACCACTCTAACGACAAGAAGAAACACACCCACACACGCCTTTCCCGCACCTCGGCTCTCTAACTCCCCACTCCTTCGTTGCACTGGAGCCCCCCAGTAGCTCGGGGATAGGGAAGAGCGCCAGATGAAAAAAAAAGAGCATGCATACCGAGTAGAGTTTTGTCTGTTCGCCTGCCTGTCAATGGAGAACTCGGCGGCTTGCTTTCCGTGGTTTTCCGGCACCTCTTTTGTTTTTGTGCCGTTCATTCCTTTGGTTAACTTGTACACATCTTATGTGAGGGACGCTTTCAGGCTTTCTCTCTTTCGTGTGTGTGCGTGCGTGCGCTACATGTTGAAAGTGTGTGTATTTTTTGCCTGCTGCGAGAGCAAGCAGGAGGCCCCACGCTGAAAAAGCGCATACACACACACACACACACACACACACACACATGGGCGTGTGTTTGCATTTGCCTCCCATGCGAAAGAGCGAAGGGAAACACTGAGAGACCGAGAAAAAAAAGAGGAAACACTGAAGATGGACAGGGAAGACAGGGAGAGGAAAGGAAAGGGAAGAGAATCAAACAGTGGGGAAGTAACGACGAAAAACAGTAAAGCAGTGAACTGAGAGGGAGGAAGAAAGGGGACAAGGAAGCGAAAAGAGGGTCGAGCATAGTAGAGAAGGAAGAAGAGAAGTGCGCAGGCGCGCGCACCAAATGTTGCCTTTTCTCTCTTCGGGAGAACAGTGAGGGAGGGGGGGAGACAGGAAAGCCCAAAGTCGCTGGCCACACAATCAAAGTGGGAATGATGCACGTGTAAGAGAGAAAAAACTCAGAGGCGCAGGGAAAGCGAATGCTGGCACACAAGAAGACATATTCCCATACATCCCAGCCATGTGCCTCACGTGGAGTTGCTTGACTGCGCCTCCTCTTCCTTCCCTCTTTTCTTTCGTTCAGGGCTCACAAGCAGAACGGCCTCAGGCCCCCAAATACTCACGGAAAGAAGGAGGACAGTCAAAGAGAGGCTTCAAAGGTTTGTAGATTGGGCGAGAACAAGCGAAGAGGCGGTACACTAGCCGGCTAAAAACGTTGAAGACGAGATAAGCAAAAAGAAGGAGAATACAGTTGATTCAGACAAAGGCGCTGACGAGCAAATAAGCCTTGAAAAAAGGTCAAGTGTACATACCCACATTAGTGATGGTGATGAGCGCCCCGAGAGAGAGAGGTGGAGAGTTAGGTGAAGAAATGAGCTCAAGGCACAGCTTCCGCTTGTTTCTTTCCGCTCCTTTTTTTTCTGTCGATCGAGAAATGCCCACCCAAACACACACCTTGAGCCCCACAGTGAGACCCCTGGGTTATGGCCACGAGTCCGGGCAACCAGACACATAAAGACTGAGGTTTCCCTTCGGTCTCTTGTACTCCCACGCGGCCATCAGTCCCTCGTAAATTTTTTGTTTGTTGCTGCAGTCGTTCTCTTGAAGCTGTTTTACCTTGCCTTTTCGAACTCCTAGCAGCACCCTTTTATCGTCTTTTGGTTCTTACTGATTGCCCGCTCTCTCGCTCTCTGTCATGGTTCTCCTCTCCTCCTCCGCGGCACGGTAGAGTGCGACTGAGGGTAGTTTGATAAAGAGAGAGAGGTTAGGGCACGGCAGAGGGAAACGTGGCAATCACAACAGAGGATCTCCACATTGGAACGAAGAAAGGGATCGAATAGAAAGAGCGCAGAGACAGAGAGAGAGAGAGAAGGAAAGGGTTGTTTTTTTTTGCGGAGAGGAGCGGTGGTGAACAAGGAGTGAGGGTAGGGAGGATATAAGCGGTGAGAAGTCGCATCTCGATTGAAGTAACAGGAAAAGAACAAAGCGGGAGATGAAGAGGGCGAGAGTAAGAGCCAGAGATCAAGTCAAGCATCCCCAACAGCTCCACAGCAATTGAGACAAGACGCAAAGGAGCGAGAAAATAAAGAAGGGGGAGAAGAAAAAGTGCAGTTTTTTCATTGAAAGCAGAAAACATCACGCACACACACACACACACACACACAGTCCCATCAAATTAACTGTTTACACGTCACTCAAGTTGCCATTTCCCAAATGACAAATGCGATCCACGAGGGAGGCAGAGAAAAACCAATGACAGTGACTTGAGCGGAGGGAGAGAGATGAGCCGCTGCACGTGCGCGTGTGGTTGTGTGGATTCATGTAACCGTGCTGCCAAACAACAAGGTGACAAGGCAAGGTGTACGGGGGAAGAAAGGAAAATACCCTCGAGAGAACACTTGCGTAGGGTCCAAACAATAAGGGGGGGCGGGTGTATCTAGTCATCTGGTAGGAGGAGGAAGTAGCCTAGGGAGTGGGAGTGGGGCAAGGAAGACAGCACGACGGCCTAAGAATGTGCAGAAGAGTGACTCCTCGATGCGCGAGCGATATGAATCCTTTATTTACTCCCCTTTTTCTGCGTTCTACGTGCGTTGTGGCGATGAAACAGACGACCTTCACACTTCTCCCTTCCCTGGCAGTCTCTCTCGTACAGCGTACAGACAAAAACGCCGCTGCTATTTGCTGCAACACAAACAGCATGCATACATGAAAGCCAACGAAATAGAGGAAATACACAATAGCACACAGAGCGCAGTAGCACGCATGTGCCTGTGTGAGTATGTGCTCAGGGAAAGCGCGCGCACATCCATCGTTGTAGTTTCGCTCGTTTTGATGATCTTTTCACGCCATTTCGCTGGCTCGCGACGCACAGCTCTCTGGTTTTTGCACCCTTCTTTGGATTGGGCAGAGCAAGTTAAAGGGCATCACAGGAACCGAGCGAGAGACGCATTTTCCAAGAGTCTGGAAACACACACACAAAGAAGGCAACATACATAAGTCCAGCCTTTCTTGGATTTCATTTTTTTCTTTCTTTGCGTAGCTGAGATGCAAATCAACATGACCCAGAAAAGAAAAGAACGTGAGAAGCCACCATCTTCGCCACCTTACGCTCCCTCACACACGTACAAGTTGAAGAACATCGTTTGCGAACATCACCGATTTTCTCTCCGAACACCACAGTGACGCGCACGAGTAGGCGACCGATCTGTGCACAGACGCTTGCGTACTCGTGCGCGTGCGCACTTCTGCGATTTGCACTGACTGTGTAGTAGATGGCCAGGAGGGAAAAAGGTATAAAACTACAAGCGCACCCCTTACATACACGCATGCTCAATAAACAAAGTACACAGAAGAGAGCTAGTGGAGAGTCTTACATGCTCGCTTATCCACTGCTCAGCGAAGAATGACTGCTACAGGGTATTGTACCGGTGAAAGAGGGGGGTGTGAGGCCGAGGAAAGCGTGAAGATAACGCCACACTTTTGATATGAATCATCCGTCAAGGCCAAGAGAGATTTGGAGGGAGGAGGGGAAGGGAGACGTAAGGCACGGTCGCGGAAGGCAGAAAAGACGGCAGCACATACACACACAGCCCTTCATTTTGCGGAGACATTTTCTCGACTGCTCATCATTATGGTAGCAGTATAAGAACAGGAAAGGGAGAGAGGCACACTCCAATACAAACACACACTCGGAGGCAGATGAGCGACCACGTACCCGAAGCGTCCAGTACGCCTCTTCCAGTACGATGACAAAAACGAAAGAGACTGCCGTAGCCTCTGTCACACCATTGCCTTCGCTTACCAGGTCGACGCTTCTCTCTTGACTCGTTTTAATATACAGCAACGGGAAAACGAAAGCGAAAAAAAAAACGCATCTTGTAAGCATGCGTGTGGCGAGGGCGGTTTCGCTTCTCGAATGGGGGAGAGAAGCCGTGCCCACATGCGAGAAGAAGCACCACACACCCACACGTTGTGCACGAGAGAGCTGAAAAAGAAGAATGGGAACCACAAAAGGGAGAAAAACACGCACAAGAGACAACAACACATCACCTAATGTGTAAAGTTCCGTACAACGAAGAAGCAAACAAACAAACAAAAAACACAAAGACAAAAAGAGTCCGTTCTGGTGAGAGAGGGAGTGAGGGAGAGAGGAGGGGGGGGGAGAAAAAAGAAGCAAAACTAATCGATCAGCGCAGACACAGGGAAAGAGAAGCCGTATGATCGTTTTCCTCTCTCGTTCGCGTCTTCCTGCCGCTTCCTCTTCTTTCCCTCTCGCTTGTCTATTTTTTTTTTCGCTTTGCATAGAGCCTTTATGTGTGGATTTCGGGGCGTGAGAGAGGAGAGACGCGGACAATATCAGCACGCGCACAAAGCATAAGAAGAAGCAGATCAAGCACACAGAGTGACTCACAGAGTTGACCGTGCGCACGAGTGCGCGTGCGCGAGGAAATAAGATAAAGTATACCCACCGCAGATGTGAACGCGGTACATGTCTCACTTCACTCATTGGAGAGAAACAAATAAAAAAGGAGAACACTCGGACAGCTCCGTACACACACGCACACACACACACACACATACACGATGTGTGTGTGCGTGTAATACAGAAGAGGTATAGGCGACAGAGATGCAAAGAGAGAGGCGCAGTGGGGGTGCATGTAAACAGAGGCAGTGATATAGACGCAGATCGGTCAGAGGAAAACAAGAAGGGCCAATAAATAATAATAATGAAAAAGACACCCTCATAAGAGAAGAAGCGAGAAGAGGAAAACGCGTTCCGTCCTTTTTTGTTTTCTAACCTCTGAGAGGGCGGCATCCAGGCCGTGACGGCAGGGAAGGAAAGAGTGATGGAGGGGTGAGGAGAAGAAGAGCGGGGGGGGAATGCAGTAGAACCACGAACACAAATTCGCGGAGCGAAACAACGATAAACGAAAAAGATTGTAAACTGAAGGTGAGAGGAAGCCCCAAAACACACAAACAGGAATTGAGGCACCTTGTTGCTGCGGAAAGATGTCTCCGTGCATGAGTGAGCGGGGGTGGTGGTGGCAAGTCAGTTGTAGAGAAGAAGGGGAGGCGGAAAAAAAAGCAGAAGGACATCGTAACCCAGGAGCCGAGAAATATGAAAGGGGATGGCAGAGGAAGGAGAAGCGAGTACACCTCATTCACTGCAGGCCCGTCAGTTCAGCACTACTCAGGAAGAAAGAAAAAGTAAATCAACAACCAGAGAGGAGACTATGCGTGTTTATGCACGTGTGTATGCGTGTTCATGACAGCCACGCATGGCGCCCGTGTGGGGGGAGGGACAGGAAAGAAAAGAACTACAAACAAACAGTGACAGACACCCAAAGATCTAAGAGCAAAAACAAGGGAAAGACCAACACCCGAGCAGGAGAGCGTTGGTACGCCTCGCTAACTTCCACTCTGGGAAAAAAAAATAAAAGCGCGATAAAAAAGAGGATCTCATTCGTTTTCTTTCTTTTTTTTATTTTCCAGCGCGCTTTCCCACCTCCTCTGCTGCTTTGTTATGTACTCCATCAATACACTCATACTTGTGAGAATAAATAGCAGCCGTTCTCCCCTTGAGTGGTCTTCTGGTTTCATGTTTGTGCGCCTCTCGCGTCCTATCGTCTTTTCGTTTGTTGAGCTGTCTCTCCCGAGCATGGGAGAGGTGCTCTTTCTGATGCGCATCGCCTGTAGCAGTGCACCGAGTCTTTGAGCGGTGAGTAGAATTGCCACTGGCTTGAGAGGGAGGGGGAAGGGAAGGCCAGCTAAAGGTGAAAAGAATATGGAAGCAACAGGTACGGCTTGGTGGGTGCAGAGTGGCCAGAAAGCAAAGCTCGTCTTCAAGTGCAGTGGCGAGAGGAAGAAAAGGAAATAAAGAGGCACAGGGAAGGAAGCGAAAGTAAAAAGAGGGGAGGCGAGAAAGAAGCTCTTCGCATTAGCAAAGCACCTCAGAGGAGTTGGACTAGGGAGTAGTAGGGAGGGGTGGGGTGAGTGAAAAGGAGGCCGAGAAGCGGAGAGAGGAAACAAAAGGAAAAAGCAAAAAAAAAAAGAAAGGACGACGGCGACAGCGACACACACACACACACACACACACACACACACACACACACATCGGTATTCTTCATACCCACGCCAATGAGCAACAACAGCCACTAAAATGGCTGCCTGATCATAGAAGAGACAGATAAATCAGGTGCGGGTGGGACAGAGGGAGGGGGGGGGATGCGAGCGATGCCGCTCTTCTGTGAGTCATCAGCATTACAGTACCCAAAGAAGAAAAACACATACCAAATGCGAAAAACACACGAGCATTCGCTCACTCTTCCTGGCCTCCTTGGAGTATTTCTCCCTTCTGAGTAAAAAGGGGAGGGGGAGAGCCACGGGCGGCAGATGAGAGCGGGGGGTGTGCGACTCAGAGTTTGATTTACAGGAAGAGAGAAAAAAGATCCGCGCCAAGGGGGAAGAACAGGCACACACAAACGTGGCAAGATCGAAGAAGGCACACAACGAAAGACAAGAAATAGACAGAGCGAGTGAAGGGGACGTCAGAGGGAGGGGAGGAGTAGGGAGTGGGAGGGGGAAGAAGAAAGGAGAGGCTTAACGGTGCAAATACAAAAGTATGGGAGCAAGCCGATATCATTACCCGTACTCAAGCGCCTCACAGTTGCGCTCTCCATGAAATGGGCCCAAAACACAAAGAGGTTTTGTAGGGTTTAGGCGGCCCCACACTCTTCACAGATAGAGAGAGAGCGCCTGTCGTACGAGGACAAAGCACTCGATGGAAAGAGAAGGAAAGGAATGATGATCAGAGAAAGATGCAGTTTTCAATATGAACAAACGGAGAGAGGCTGTACGGTTCAATTTTTTTTTTTCGGATCTCGAGTAAATCGACGCACAAACATTCCCACAGAAAAAAAAACACCACCCACACGTACAGGCAAATCAATACGGACAAGAAGAACACAAGTAAACATTGTGGTGGTAAACTGATAGCATGAACAACTCCATTCACAGCCACCGAGAACGGGAGAACAGGAAACACCACGAGAACAGAGAACAAAGACTGCCACTCTCCTTTTTTTTTCTTCCTCCGCCAAAGCACTGCAGTGCAGCGAAAATCCAATCATTTCTCAGGGCAAACAAATAAGCGTGGTGAGGGAGGGGAAAAAGGGATAAGCAAAGCCAAGAAAGAGAGTTCCTGAGAATAGTCTGAGGCAAGGGGAGAAGCGCAGAGAGAAAAAAAATGTGGAGGTGAAGAACAAAAATGGTCAGGTCAGGAAAGAGTTAAAGAGGATAACAAAACAGATGTGAACACGCAAAGATTTGAAGCGAAAGGGAGAAAGAGGGCGGAACACTACAAAAAAGAAAAAAAATAAGCGAAGGAAACAACGACAACGAGCGAAATAAAACGAGGGCAATGAGAGTGGTCGCACACACACACACACACACAGGAGAAACAGAAGTAACAGAGGGTGATGCTAAAAGAAAGCAAGCAAGATCGAGAAAGAAGTCCGTAGAAAGAGGGCCCAGCCTCACACTCACTTTTTTCGTTGATTTTCCACTACCTCGCTCTCCGACCCCGCTGATTTAGCGCAGAGGCAGCAAAGCGCGCGCAAAGAAGAGGGGCGTGGGAGGGGTGGGCAGAGATCGAGGTAGTGCAGAGAGCGATGAGAATACATCAGAACTGTGACTGTACAACACATACACCTCTTGAAGGATAGAGAGTAAGATGGGAGTTGGCAGCATGTGGAGACAACCGCTACTTCGCATCACACGCACACACATACCTTTGCACAACAGATACAACGAAAAAGGAGAAACAAGAAGCGCATAGCAGATGAGCGGGTGAGAAAGAGAGCCCAACATGCGCATTTAAGACCAGAGTTCTCAGCGCACCGACTCACAGCGATAACAGTAAGACAACAGGAGACGCAAAAACACGGCAGTCAATTCGAACCCCCCAAAAAGAAGTTATAACAATATCTAATGAGGTACGAAGGCACACAGACACAGACGCATACAACTCACTCAAAGACGCCGAAAAAAAAAGAAAAAGAAGGGCGATATAGAAGCGGGAAAAGAAAACATCCCCCCACACACACAAAGGACAGGGAAGCACCAAGATACTTGAGGGGTGGTGGTAGCAGTGGCAGTCCGTGCGCGTGTAAGGAGAGAGGGCCAAGATGAAGGGGAAGTGGCAGTAGAGAAAAGAAAACGAAGTATGCGAGGAGGGCAAACGAAAGAAACGACGCAGTAAGACAGACGAGAAAAAAAACGACAGATCCCCACACGCGCAAATAATAATACGAATACACGAGTGCATTGACCACTGGGGGGGGGGGAGGGGGAGGGGCGAGTCAGGGAGCAGAAGAAAATAAAAAAAAGAGAACGGGAAGAGTGTAAGACCGAAAAAAAAACAAGCGTGCGAACATGACAGACTTTTGCGTGTTCGTGTGTGTCTGCCGATTTGTATGTTGTTATGGAGGCCACACATGTATCCGCCCACCCACCCACACACACACACAGGCAAAGTAAAGAAGAGACGCTCACACTAGAAGAGGTTCCAATGCGCTCGATGGGAGATGAGGTGCGCAGAGAGAAACAAAAAACATCAACGTGAAGGATAGTGAGAAAGAAGAACAACACATGCGAACAAAGCACACCCCTGCCCAAGGACAAGAGGTGAGAGTGAGAAGAAGGAGTTGAGAGGGAGGAGAAGGTCAAGAGAGGGAAGTGAGAGACACAAACAGAACAAAGCCAAGCCAAAAAACAAAGCGAAAGAAAAGACAAGAAAAAAAAGGTGCAGACTCACTGCAGTCCTTATTCAATGATGACAACAACACAACGAGGGGCTAGCGCAAGTGCTCTTTTTTTCCGGTGAAATATGCAGTCGTCTACACAATCAACTCTTCAGCTGCACACGCACACACACGAACGCATGGCCACACATAGAGAAGCACACGCCTATAGACACAAGTCGAGCAGGTGAAACTCCAAACTCATCGCTGGTCTTATTGATGCTCCGCGCGCACATGTTCCTCTGTGTGTGTGTGTGCGCTGTACCTGCGTTTTTTTTCTTGTTAGGCTCGCTGAGCTCATCGACGCTGCTCGGAAGGAAAAGAAGCGCGGAGCGAAGAGCGCACGCATACACATTGGCTCCCCCGCACGCACAAACGAAAAAAAAAAGGGGGAACACGTGGAGGAGAGGGCATGAGAAAGAGATGAGAAGAAAAAGACCGAATAGAGGGCGTTCTGAGGAGTTGTGCTGCGAGGAAACAAAACAAAGTGACGTATGGGGCGCTTGCAAGTAACGTGTTTGAAGCCTAGGAGAATAAACACGCTCGCGCTCGCGCTCGCATACGCCTATTCAGTGAAGGGCTCTAAAAGAAGAGTGAGACACGCGAGGGCCCTCTTTCACCTCTTCCTTGGATCTTTCGATCTTTGAAAGCGCGTCCTCCCACCCACCCCACGTCTACGACGTCGTGCGTCGCCCTGCCAACTCGTCTCCTTGCAGTTGACATTTTCACTGTCCCCACCTCCTTCCTCTCACCGCTTTCTCCGCTTTGTGTTATCACACGTCGAGATCTCTTCAGGTTCAAGTATGTCCCCGTGTGAACGCCTCCGTATTGCATTATCAAACGAAAAAAAAGAGTGGTCAACGATAGCGACGGTAGAGGGGTGGGGAGGGGGTGGGGAGCAAAAAGAGCATTAGCTGCCTGTGAGACATGTCACAGAGAGGCAAACAAAACTACAACAGGCCCAGAGAAGGGAGGGTGCGTGGGTGGGTGAGCCACACGCTTTTCCGAAGAAGTTTCAGCGAGGGGACGGAAAAAAAAAAGAAAGGGGAAGGGGAGGGAGAGAGAGGGAGAGAACAGCTGCATGCGTGGAAAGAGAGAGGAAAAAAAAGGCTGATGACGGTTACCTCGAAAAAGGGCAAAGCGAGCACGCCTACCGTGTGGCGTAGAGGGGAGATAGACAAAACGAGAAGGCGGAAAAGCGGAAAGGAAGATTCACAGGCGCAACGAAGAGAGACAAGTGACACAAACTCACGGGTGACTTTCCCTCTCTGATACACACACACACACATACAGAGACACAGAGACACAGAGGGATGGATAGATATGGCGGCGGTGGATAAGAGGAATGGGGCAGGCCGAGCACTTAAGCACCAACATCCTCTCTTTACCAACGCACTCACATTCACGCACAGTCACATGTCTCTGTCGCAGCGAGCCTACCAAATAATCGCAAAGAAGGAGCAGCAACACCTACGAACCGATAGAAAAGAGAAGCGAAAAGAGAAGGCATCATGTAGAAAATAAGAAGCAAAGCAGGACGTCAGATGGTGGAAGAAACGAAACAAAAGGCGCGCTTCAGTGGAGCAGGCGACCAACATAGGAGTCAGAGAGAGAGAGAGAGAAAAGGAGCAAAAAGACAACAGGGATGGTGTAGTGGTGGTTAGTGGGAAGGCGCATGCTCGCACCAATATGCGCGCCCATGGCCTACGGGGCGTGCGAGTCAGAAAAAACAGTCTTCCTTCCATCCATGTTTATCTCTTTCATACTCACATACCATCACGCGCGCCTTTGACGAGAGGGGAGAGAGAACAGGAAGATGCACGCACTCCACGAAAAGATAAAAGGGCGAAGGGCATCTCTTCAACTTGCCGCAGGATAAGGAAAAGAGCTATACATGAGGGGATGACGGTGTCAGTGGAAGGAGAAGGCCTTGGCCTACACATCCACACGCTAAGAAAGGTATTAACTAAACAACAACAACAAAGCCGAAGTACTAAGCTAAGAAGCACTCTTTGATAGGCAGAAAAAGAAGAAAGGAACGGACTGTCATGCACACTCGGATATGCATGAAAAGATTTGATGGAGTCGAGAAGACGAATACAGAGACCGACACATGGGGGCACACACCATAGAAAGACCAAAAGCAAAAGCAAACAAATACACTCACACCTCCATTTGTTTGATATACAATCAATACGTAATTACATGGCTTTGCCGACGCAGTTTCTTTCTTTCGTTTTTTTCTTTTTGTAATTATTTTATATAAATTTTCCTTTTCTTACTGCACTCACTAGCTTGCTTTCTCCTTTCCAATTCACATTCGAGTCTTAGTAAGTTGTGTCTCCTCTTCGCCCTGTCTCTGTATCACAGATGTGCTGCAGATGAGTTCCACTTGCCCACGATGAGTACATTCCCCCCTTCTCCTTACTGACTCTTTGTGTGCGTTTTTTTTTTCCTTCAGTCCACTGCAAATCCAAGAAAGCAAACAAGAGAAAGCGAGTGCACAGTCGAGGTGGCACATGTTATACATACGCATGCACGTATAGATATGTAGCTGCGAATACTAGAACAAGGAGGTTACACCCCCACCCCCACTCCCACATAATACGCGCGTGTGTGTGTGTGTGTGTGGGTGGGTGTGTGGGTGAACAAAGCGATGACAAAACCAGAAAGAGAGAGAGAGAGAGCTGAGGAAAAAATAAATAAGAAAAGGAGAAGTCCATGCGAAGGGGATATATCATTATACATAGATCTATATAAGTATCTATCAAGAACCAATAAAGCGGTTTGCAAGAACCCCCTCCTCCCAAGCCAGAAAAGAAACATCACACACACAAGACAAACTGCAATATAGAAAAGAGTTAGCGGGGAGGCAAGAGCGAGTTTGAGAGGGCGACACAAAGTGCCACCTCTTTTGTTTTCTCATTTTTCCTTTATCGGTGCGTGCTGGCAGCATCCACACCAATCATAACAGGAAAGAATCGGAAGCAAACAGAAAAAAAAAACGAAAGCAGAATCGTCGAGAGAACTGCTCTAATTCGCACGTACACGCACCGGCATAATCGTAGCGTTACGTGCACCTCTCGTTTTCCTTTTGCACCTTGAGATATAGGAGCAGAGCAATAGAAACAGTCGGTAAGAGCATACCCACACTTCGGTAGAGAGTGAAGAGAGTAATGGCTACAGCAGGTACCACGTCAAGCCAGCAGGAGCAAAAGTAAAAGAGCGGAAGAGATGAGCGATTGCAGCATGGGCCTTCTGCCCATGGCATGAAATTGGTTCGCTGCTTCGTTTATCCATCGCATGTGCGTGTTTTTTTTTCCTGCTGTTGCTTCGTGCTTGTCCCCATCTTTTACAAGCAATACGTGATTCGGCGCGTATGTGCTCGTGTTGGCTAGGAGTAGGCTTTCGTGAGCTGTTTGTGTGCCTCAAACGAAAAAAGAGAAATAAAAAGAAAACTGAAATGAAGCGATAATGGGCGAAGGTGAGAGACGGAAGGTGTGTGTGTGTGTGTGTCTGTGTGAGCCTGCAGATGAAGAGGAGGCATGGTGGTCGACTGACTATTCTACTTCCTTGATAAGGGGCCCCCTTCTTTCATCATCATCAGTCGGCAGCGCTGGCGTACCGCGCAGCAAGCTGGGAAAAAAGTACACACGTATAGACACACACACACACACACACACGTCAACACACGGATGCCCGACGAACAACAAGAGCGTCTCGACCTTGAGAGAGACCCAGAAACGAAGAGAGGCCATTTCAGCGAAAAAAGTAGAGGAGGGAGGGAGACGAGCACCGTCGCACAACATCGTTGTTTCGAGAGCAGTCAATAACATAGCCAAAAGAGGCAGATGCATGAGAGGGGGCAGGGTGTATGCGAGAAGATCTCTTAAGAGGACAGAAAAAGAAACACAAAGGTAGGAAGGAGGAGGAACAACAGTACTCACCTGGCCATACAAAACACGTCTGGTGATAGCGCTCTTCCCTCTTCTGATTTTGTTGACTCTTTCCCTCGCGTCTATACTTGTGTATCTGCGTCGTTGCCCCTCCTCTCTCTCACGCGTGTACCAAGCATACAGGTCGTCAATGTTATAGAGGCGGCGGGGGTAGTGGTGCGCAACACCCCAGCCAAGACTTCTCTCTCTGTTGTGTTGCATGAGTACATGCCTGCATTCCTTTTCGCTCTCCCATTGAACATAGACATCTCACCCTCGCACAGACAGACATGCGTTCTTCATGATCCATGAGTCTTCCTCCCCAAAGAGAAGAATAAGAGGAGGCACATGTGTTGCTGCTTGGAGACGTTTGCGTGCCTTCGTGTTTTCCTTCTCCCTTTCACCCCCTTTCGTACAGATTTTTCTTAGCCAGCCTCGCTGAAGGCGTCGGCTTCCCTCTCCTCATCCGCCCTGCAGTAATACACCCACGCACAGAGAAGCACTCGAGAATCGAACTTACTCTACCAAGAATGCACTTTTTCTTCATTTCTTTCCCTTCAACCCCCCCTTCCCCCCGCCCCGCTTTGTTCTTCATCACACCGAGACGTGTTCAGCACGTCCAACGAGAGGAAACATAAAAGCCCAGACGTGGTGAGGGGGAGGCAGCGGGAAGGGGGAAGGAAGAGAGGGGCCGGGCCATAGAGAGAGAGAGAGCGGGTCAACATTTCATGTAGAGCAAGGGGACGATATGACGTAGGGCAGTTCAAGGATGGGGTAACACCAAAGAGCAGAGAAAGCGGAAAAATGTGAATATCCATGCGTGCACACACAAGGCGAGAGAACAGAAAAGATGAAGAAATGGCGCGGCGATAACGTATAGGAGGTGAACGAGGGGGAAAACATGTGCATGCTAAATTACCAGATGCGTGCGACACTGAAAGACGGAGGAAGAAGAACAAAGTGCGAGCGAGCAAAAGAACAAAAAAGAGATGCAGTGTGAGGAAGAGAGGACCCCGAGCGAGAGAGAAAAAAATGACAGTTTGTATTTTGCTCTTCTCTTGTCTTCTGTCATTCATTTTCTCACTTCATATTTCTTTCCCTCTCCTCTGTGCGTAACTGCATGCCGAAACAGCTCAAAGTTGGTCAAGCACACGGAAAGAAAGGGTGATGCGTATATGCGCGGTTGGACACATCATGCCCTCCCTCTTTTCTGACTTCTACTCCCAAGATGGATACCGCGTGTAAGTGGAGAGCTGCATAAGAACCCCGGCGCGTCGACTTGAGTCAACTACGAACACCATCTTCACGCACTCCTCCACGAGATTCAAGGCAAGGTAGAAAAGGAAATCAAATGAACGAAAAGTCAACATACGCACATGCGCATAGAATCCTTAAAAAGGGGGGCTCACGTCTAGCATACACACCATGCATTCACAGCCTCCAGCCTGGGGGCGCAGAAGAGCGAGAAGAGGGCCATAGTTGAAAAGAGGAAGGCGATCCGAATAGTGCACAACACGGGTCTTTTCGCCTTCCTTCGCTTCCCTCTTTTCTTTTTTAAAGTGTATAATTACGAGCGCACATTCACTCCCAGGGGAGGCCACAAACACAGAGGGAAAAAAAGATCGTCAGAGCGTGAGAAGAGAGGGAGGTGAAGCAGAGCACGAGAGCGCAGCTGACACATAAAGACAGACCGAATGAGAAGGGAGAGAGCGAGGAAGGGAAAGGAGAGGAGCGGGGTGGGGGGATAGCGAAGCAAGCCGAAAACAAAAAAAAACATGAAGTAAAGGGGAGAAAAAGGCAGAAGAAGTTGTGTCAGCGGAAAAGCAAAAGAGGGCAGAAAACGAAGAGAGGAAAAGACAAGGGGAGAGGGGGAAAGAGGAGAGTGGTGAGAAGAGGGAGGGTCCAAAAGGAGTGAATAATCAACAGGGATGAACGAGAGGAAGAGATGGGAAAAAGAAAGCGGTTCAAAGCGAAAGAAAAAAAAAGAAGACACGATTAAGCGACAACACAAAAATCAATGACCAACAGAGCAACAACGAAAGGAAAAAAAAACTTAGAGAGAGAGAGCAAATGACCCGAAACGAAACGGGCACACACGCACGCACACACACACACGTACGCACGCACACCTAGGGTGTGCTCTCTGCGAACAACAGCAAAAAAAAGAAGAAAAGTGAGCGTCTTGTTTGTCTTGCATTTTACATCTTTCTCTTTGGCAGTCTCTCTTTCCTGCCTCCTCCTTCGTCTTTCCCACAGACAGGTGTCGCATTCAAAGCAGCTGTGGTGACACCACTTAGTGCATACATGTGAAGGCACACGGGCGTGTGCCTGCAGCTGTGCTACGCAACTTCAGTGCTGCTCGCCAAGCTCATGTGTTGTAGGCGAAGGGCAAGTACACGCAGATGCACAAGCGAACCTTTCGCTTTCGATTCATGCTCTCGAGTCGCCTAGTGGTAGTGCTTGTTACCTTTCGTGTCTGCGCGTCGACAATGAAGGCGTCTGACGACGTGAGGAGCGAGGGGATGGGGGAGGAGCAGGTGAGAAGAAGACACAAGACCGATGGAGAAGACAAGAATACACCGAAGGGAGGGAGGGGGGAGGGGGCAAAAAAGGTAGGGTATATATGAATGCAAGAAACACGTGCTAGCGAAGAAACGTATAGACACATATGCGTACATGAGGAGGAAGCAAGCAGCGCACTGCCAAGAGAAGCAAAGGGGATAGAGCTTATGGGGTGATCATGCACTGCCTCCCCTGCGTATGAGCTTGCCTCCTCTCTTTTTTTTCCTTTTAGGCACAGCCGATCGCTGAGAGCAGAGGGGGGAGAGGCAGAGAGGAAAACGAGAAGGGATAGGAGACAGTCGAAGAATGTCATCCCCAGCTGCACCCCGACAAGGCAGCAAAACACGCGCATTCATAGAAGGGGTTTTGCTTTTCTCCAGCACGCCGACCCCCCAATCAAGAGAAATGCAAAGCTGATCAGACACCCACACACAAGCCCCCACACGCGCTGGCGGACCTTTTAAAGAGAAAGGTCCGCGGCAGCCAATGTGAAAGGGGGAGGGAGATGAAGCCAATCAAACAAGATCGGCGAACGAAGGGCACGTGCATGTGCAGGCTCGAACCTACTGCGGTGCTATGGGGAGATACGCGATCTGGACTGGGGCCGTTCTCGCATTGTAGGAGGCCAACGCTGACGCTAAGGCCTGCTGCTGCCGATGTTGCTGCGCGATCGCCGATGTTGTGGAGGCGGGAAGGGCGTAGTACAACGGCATCACGCACGGCATTGAATTGCCGGAGTTCGGCATCATGACGTATGTGACGGGCGTTGGTGTTGACGCGGAGGTGTTGATCAAGTCTGACATGGGCGTTGTAGCGCCGTTGCTGATCACCGACGTCAGCGGGGTCGTAGCTGTGCTTGCTACCAGTGACTGATGAGCTAGCTGCCACCCCATAGCACCGCTGTACATCAGCGGGTCTGCACCGACCGGATACGACGGAGGCTTCTGCTGTTGGAGAAAGGGGTTCGAAGAAGCCAGTGCAACGTGCATACCGTTAGGTTGACGGCCATCCTCTTCACCAGAGATCTCACTCTTTCCGCTAAGGTCGCCGTAGCTGCTGAAAAGCGTGGTAAAGCTCGCATTCGGCTCCTCGTTACCACCAGTGCCGCCGGCGGTACACATCAGTGGGGTGAGAATAACGTTCTTAGAGGATGAGGAGTTGCCGAGTGTGTTGGTTGACTTGTTCAGCAGCACGTCATCGTCCGTGGCACTACCAGTGGTTGTACTCGCCTCTTTGCTTCGCTGGCGATCCTTGTTGCGGGCGAGGCAGACGGAGCGGTGGTGCAGACCAAAGGCCGAAATGAGCCGCGTCCCCTTTGAGTACATTACCTGAATCGGCTGGCTGCGTGTACCGAGGGCGCACTTGCTGTGCAGCGCCTGAATGGCGCGATCGGCCTCATCTGTGGTGACATAGGTCACAAAGGCGTTGCCCTGGTGAATGTGTAGTTGGTGCGCAATGACACTCCCGTGTGGCCGGAAGAGGTCCAGCAGATCTTCCGGGAAGAACTTGCTGAAGGGGAGCTGACCGACAAACAGTTGCGCCATCTGTGCGTGCACTTATTGCTTGTCTACTGCACAATCCGTTCTACCTCGCTTGCGCGAGCTCGGTGCGCTAGAATGATGTGAGGGGGTGAGAGAGGCTGTGTGTGGGTCTGTGTAAGTCTGAGCCTGCAATGGGAGGGGGGGGGGTAGCCTCCGTACGCAGTTAGAGGTGGAGGGGAGGAGTATGGCGGGGAGGGTGTGTGGGGGCGAAGAAAGAGGAGCACAGGAAACAACGACAAGTGTTCCCAAGACAACTAAAGATCAAAAGGGCAACCAAACAAACAAATAGGAAGTGCGAGCAAGAAGGGAAAGAACAGAGATCCCCACCTGGGGAGGCTTAGCGGGGGAGCCAAGCAATGGTTTACGAGGAGAAAAGGAGATGTAAAGATCGATGCAATTGTGGAGCGTGGCGTAATGGGAGAACCCCCAAAAAACACACACACACACACACTTACACAACAAGAGGTCTTAAGAAAAACGAAGATGAGCGTAGACAGAGCCAAACAAAAGAACCACCACGACAAACAGGAGAGATGAACACAGTCAACAAGCAGACGGAGAGGCGGAAAAAGGCACAAGCGGGAGGAGAGGAGGGGATCGAAGCGAAGAAGAAAAAACAGGCAATTCTCGCGGTAAGAGGAGAAAAGCAGAACCAAAACTAACAACACACACACACACACACACACACAGACCAAAGCGAGAACAAGTTGGGGAAAGAGCCTGAACAAGGTCGAACAAAATTTGGGGAGCCAGAGGAGTACGGAAGCACAGAGATGCACTCATGCAACAATACCCCGAGTGGACGCCTCAAAAAGAAGCCAAGGAGAAGAGGAAAAGGAAGGAAAAAGAAATTCGACAAAAATGCGAAAAATAAAGCAACACGTGCACACGCAGAAGAAAAACAAAGAAAACCTCCAAAAAATGAACGCGATACGAGACGTGCAGTCTGTCGATCCGAAGCAACAACACCAACAACAAAGAAAAAATAGGGAAAAGGATGCGGAGAAGGAACGTGTGCCTACGGATAGGAATGTCTGCCGTACACTATGTACACTTCCCCTTTGACTCTCGATGAGAGAGGTCGAAAGAGGGTGAAAGAGAGGGAGGGTCAGTTACGATGGGAGAATGATGAAGCACACACACACACACACAGAGAGAGAGAGAGAGAAGAAGAAAAGAGAAGTGGAAGAGTGGATGGGGGGAGTTCACACAAATATGCAAAGTAAAACGTTAATTCGAGAACCGTCAACGAAACAGCAAAAGGTAAGCGAAAAAGTGAAGGAGAGAAGTAAAGAGCGCGCGCTCGAAGGGAGGAGGAGGAGAGAGAGAGAGGAAGGGGGGACAAGGTGCTTGGAAAGTAAAGCTTAAAGAGAGAGAGACAGAGAAAGAAAGTGGCTACACCAGTCTAGAGTGTAAGACGTTCAGTAACGATGCCAAACACACACACACACACACACACATACACACACAAAGACACTGACTCTCACACAGAGAAAAGGTCACAGGAGCGAAAAAAAGAGAGGACTCGTAAAGAGCTGATCGGGTTTGTTTGTGCCTTTCTCTTGCCAAAGACGTCTACAAGGAAGAAAAAAAAACTGTGTCGGTGTGATTGTGTGGTTTGGTGGTGGTGGAGAGGGGTTTGTGAGCAGGCAAGCGAGCAAAAGAAGAGAGAAGTGTAAACATGTAGGCTTCTGCTCTCCGCTTCTCCTCAAGGGAGCTGTGATGTAGTGATGACAAGAATGACTTGCTCGCTCTTTGAGTGACTCCCTTCAGGGCAGCTGCCACGATGAGCAAGAGGAAAAGAAAACAAGTAGACACCAGGACACGATCACAGATGGCTCTCTTCCAGTGGAAGAGGTTCTGTTCAGCGATGAAAGCGATTACTGCTTCGTTTTGACGGGTGCGCGTATGTGCGCCTCTTTACTTTGTTGCAGTGGAAAACGGATGGAAATGAAATTTTTGTTTTCGTTGAAAGCAGAAAAGCGCAGGAACGACACGCAAGTCAAAAATAAAGGCAGTGCAGACAAACGACCAAAGAAAAAAGAAAAAAATCGAGGGCCAAACAAAGGAGAGAGGGGGAGAGAACGTCGACTGCCTCGCTTTCTCTTGGTGCCGTGCGCTTCTATGCAATGAAGCAGGAGGGGGAGGGAAGCTGCCGTTAATGTTGCTGTTCGTCCGTGCTGAGATTGAGGTCTTGTCGTGCCTCTTGAGTTGAGTGACTTCACTCGATTGCGCGCACGTCAGAGCAAACCGCACAATGTTCACAGAGACAGGGAAAGAGAGTGCCTGCGGGCTTTTTACTGGCTGTTTTTTTTCCCTCTAGATGTTGCCGTTTCCTTCCTATGTCAGATCTGGCGTCTGTAAAGGCGTGTCGTGCGATGTTAGTGGGAAGGTGCGAGTAGCGTGACTCGGTTGTGTCGTTCTTGTTCCTTGCTTCGAGAGGGTGAGCAGCGGTATAACTACTGAGAGGAATGATACTCAAACGCGCATATGCCGCTGAAAAGGGGAAAAAAAAACAATGCACCTACAACAGAAGAACAGACAGGTGTGAAAAAGATTGTGAGGAGGAGGAGAACGTGCCTGAAAGGAAAAACAACCGGGACTGCCCTAGGGGTCGCGTGCGTTGGTTGCTCCTCTTCTTTCTGGCAAGATTGGTTAATTTATTTCTCTTGTTGGCGCTTTCGTGCTTTTCGTTTGCTCTCAGAATAGAGAGGCCGTCGCTGGACTACGTGTGCTTACGTTCAGCGAGGCAAGGTGGTGGGTGGTGCTGATGGGTGGGAAGACACGGTAGGCGCTCGCACACAAGTCGAAACGAGAGAAGAAAAACACAACGAAAGATGCTTCAGTAACGAGAGCTGATGGGACAAAGACAGGGGTGTGTGCGCGTGGGGTGGGGGGTGGGGAGTACCAAAGCGAACGCCGTCGTTTTCCCCCTTAAATTTCTTATTTTTTTTTTCTTTTCCACGGCCTCGCAGGTTCAATCCAACAAGCACACAAACTCACACGTGCGCGAGTGATCAAGCGACGGCAGAGGGAGCAGAAAAGGCGAGGGAGGCGGTGGGGGTAAGGGGGAGAACGAGCACAGCAGCAAAACACACCACAGATTCGAGCACAAATAAAACAGAAAGAAAAAAACACCCACACAACGACAGAGGGGAGTAAGATGAAAAGATGTACAAACGAGGATGGTGGATAGAGGTCAGGTCACGGAGAGAGAGAGTCCTGTAGGTTTGGGAGAGGGGAGAGGAGAAGTTGAACTTGAAAAGCGAAGAAAGAAGAGAAGGAAAAATGACGAAGAAACGAGATCAAAGAGGAGGGAGGATGACGAGGGATCTACCCGGTGTCGAATGTGTAGTTGCGGGTGCGTGCGTGCGTGTGTGTGTGTGTGTGTGTACCCACAATGTTTCCATGTTTGTCAGGGATGAGCGCGTACAGGAACAGAGAGAGAGAAAGAGAGATGTTAATAGAGGGGAGAAGAGGGAGGAAAGTTGCGTGCTTGCCGAAAAGAGTGAGCAGCGTCGATCACGGATCGAAGGAAAACAGGCAATGGCGCGCCATTTCCGCCAGGTTTCGCGTGGAAGAAGCAGCACTGTGAGAGCGGAATGGAGTAACGGAGGGCAACGGGTGTGAGACGGTTTCTCCCACCCATAGCCCCCCTGGATCTCTCCAGTACACAAATCCGTCTCTGTTGTCTCACTTTTCCTCCACCAGTTGTAGCTGTACTGAAGTTCGTGTGTGCCCCTAAAGAGCAGTTGACAGGGCAGTGTAGTGCAGCCTACACATGAGTCATCACCACAATTCACATCTTCAGCACAACAGCGAGATCTTCACCCGCACATGTGTGCCACCAATGCGGTGAGCGCGTAGTGCACAATGTACCTTAGACTCACCACTTCCGCCACTCTTCAAGTTATCCTCCGTAAGGAACACCACACACACCAACACAACAACGACGAAACAACGCCCCGCACAAAAATAACCGTGAAGGATCAAAACACCTCAAAATTGACCAAAAACAAAATCCATTTACACATGTGCTCGCTTCCTCCCACAACGAAATCAACACAAAAGCGAGGCCTCCTCAAATCCACCTCTACAGTCCTCAGTCAACAGCAGCACTTCCCTGCATTCCCACGTACTCACTTCACCCCAACATTCCGACATTTTCCTTTACAACAAGAAAAGAAAGAATGGCTCAGCAACATGCGTCACGAGTGGGGACGCACGGGGTACACAAAGACCTCGGTGTGGCGGCGTGCGCGGGAGGGGTGCCTGGGGCAGGGGCAGCAGCAGCAGCGCCGTCAGAGAAACGACAGTTCTACAGTGTAGTGTATCCATGTGTGCAGCATGCGCCACCCCACGCATGGGGGGCTCAGTGGCAGCGAAGAAGAGTTGCATCATGTGTGCTGCAGTGCCCACGAGGGGACTGGGCGGAGGCACGGGTGCCTGGGGCAGGGGCAGGGGCAGCAGCAGCAGCGCCGTCAGAGAAACGACAGTTCTACAGTGTAGTGT